>OY743225.1:121692476-122292476 GCA_963555765.1 Orthonevra nobilis | reverse complement strand
AGATTTGCTTGTGACTGTTTGCCAAGTCTTCTCGACTTGTTAATGGTCTCCGACTATAAGAATGATCAGTTATATTTGTTGGGTGTGTCAGACCATGACTTAATCTCTTGCACTTTGATATTGATTTCAGTCTTTCTTCATTTCAGTTAAGAGATTTTTCTTCTACAGCTGGATGCAAGTTTACTTCCGTGGCATTAAAATTTCTTTGAAATAATATAGATGTGAATAACTAAGCGTATCTTTCTTATACAAAAATGTAGAACTGGTCTTTTCAATAAACTTGAACCATTGAATACAGTCTTTGTACGTAATAAAACATTTCCATTGCTTACCTCTAGAAAAAATCATTCTTTGAAGGTTTGCAGAAAGCTATACTGAAAATGGAAACGAACTCCCAATAATGATAATTAAGAGACATATCGTAAGGCACGAAATTACTCTTCACACATCACTCGTTAAGGAAAGAAAAGATACTTTTTGTCTAAACTCACAATCAGTTATGTTGTAAACAGTTTTTCAGTTTCAGTATAAAAAAAACGTTGGTGTAATCTTCGCTCAAAAGCTGTTGGCAAAAAAGAAAGCTAGGACTTGGCATCCCCGATGTAGACGATTTAAAATTGTTCCCAACGAAAATCTCTTGCTTCGAGCTTTGATATGTTTTCAGTTTGAAGTTGTCTCAGAGGCTGAAATTATGCAGCATATTTGTGCCCTTAAATCTAAAGCCTTTGGAAATGATGGTGTCCCCATTCGGTTTACAAAAATTATACTGCCACGCATTCTGAGTTGCCTTACACATGTTATTAAGTTTTGCATAACATCTTCGTGCTTTCCTGATTGTTTAGGTTATTCCAGTGCCGAAAAAATCAAAACCCTTATCGCCCACCGACTTTCGACCTATCAGCATTCTACCATGTTTGTCAAAGGTTTTGAAGGTATGCTTGATTTTTCCGAGGCCTTCGGATCAGTAGATCATAGAATATTATTTAAAAAACTAAGGTTGTTCTTCGGACTAAGCGATAGATCGGTTCGTTTGGTAAAATATTATCAAAGGTAATAAAAGGCAAAGGGTTGCGCTTGGCCTCAGTTACTCCCAGTCGAAAAACCTTATACCAGGAGTACCTCAGGAAACAATTCTGGGACCAATTCTCTTTTGACTTTTTTAATGATATCTGTTCCAGCGTTTCAATGCACCTTTATGCAGATGATGCGCAAGTTTATTTATACTTATTTCCAATAAAATTTACTACATTGATGAAATACCACCAATTTGACCGGGAATAACGGGAGTCAGTCATTTTAAAAAAGCTATTTATGATCACAAAAAGCCTTAGTTTCCTTTCCTTTCTATTTCCCTCTGCTTTTCTTTTCACTCCCTAGTATTTTATTATATTTCTTTAGAGTTTTTCTTATTTTTTTATTATTATTATTTTTTTTTTCGTATTTATCCTTTATATCATAATTTATTTTTATTTGAATTGCATAAATTATCACAACCTTAATACCACCTTATATTATGCGTATGAACTTCAAAAGAATAAGTCTTACTTGTACCCCAGGAATAAATTTAAAACTGACTGTTTGTGCCAAAATTTTGTGAAAAAAGCAAGAGACTCTCCCCCACTCGGGCCCACTGAAAACCCATAAAAAGCACCTGTTTTCAGCACACTTTTCCTTTCTCATAAAAAACACAAACTTCAGACACTCAACAAAAAATATGCACCCGTTGTTGATTACAACAACGTGCTTAATAAGCCGATCTGGGAACGGGTAGAACGAATTTCAACAAAAACAGCTAATGAAGGTAAGTAAGATCGCAATACAAATCAATTCGGGAACAGAATTCAGAGCATTTCTTGAGTGATCTTATCTCAAGGAGATCTTTAGCCGCAGTACCTAAAGACTGACCTCGAAGCAGAAAAAATCCTTCCCAAACTCTATGCTATCGATGGAAAAATTACACATGGCCAAACAAAATCATATGGTCAAGCAGGACTTGAATGATTAGAGTTTTGTACAAAGCCAGCTTTGTCTTTCGAGAGGAGGCTCTAGTACTCGGTTGCCTCTTGAGCCCGTTTCTGCGTTTGATGTCATCACTGATGACATTTGCTGAGTGGAGCAGAGTTCACGAAGAAGATATTACTACCTTGAATATACAACTGCCTTTTGTGGCGCTCTAGCCAAGTCGTAGGTGATGTGCATCCTTTGATGCATAATCATATATTTTGTCTTGCACCCATTTTAGCCCTTGTCGTTTCAACACAAGCAAAAGCCTCATTGACGGTTGGCTGAGTTCATACTATCACGTTAATGTCATCCGCGTAAGCTAATAGTTGAACGCACTTTTGGAAGATCGTGCCTCTAGTGTTGGCCAGTGAGTTTTGTACGATTTTTACAAGGACGACGTCAAAAAAGTCGCCTTGCCTAGATTGTTAAGGTTTATTCTTTCACGACCTTGATGGAGCAGCGTGAATTCTCCATAATCGTCCTGCACAATCTAACTTGAGCTTGAAAGGGACTAGACATTGCCCGTCTCTATATACGCTGTCAAGTGTGGCCTTAAAATCGACGAAAATATGATGATGATTGATATTTCCTGAGTCTTTTTCAGAATCTGCCGCAGTGTGAAGATTTGGTCTATTGTGCTCTTCCCTAGCCTGAAACAACACTGAAAAGGACCTATGAGATTGTTGACAAAAGATTTCAGGCGTTCACACAAAACGCCACAGAAGATGTTGTATGCGATGTTAAGAAGACTTATTCCCCGATAGTTGACGCAATAAAAGGGATCTCCTTGCTTGTGAATCGGGCAAACGATACTGAGGTTCCACTCACCTACGGTAGTCCGTCTACACCAGCAGCAGCTTTGATTGATATCAGCCTCAATACTGCAATCTTGACCTCATATAAGTCGGAGGGACGGAATTCTCATCGTGCAGATTGAACGGTACAGCGGTATTAGGGTCTTCATGGTCAATATCAACCTGCAGAAATGTTTCTTCCAGATTTTCAGTATCATTCGAATTGCTTTCCAAATAAGTTGTATTATGAGTTCCCATTGAGTTCTCGGAATGAAGGTGTGACCACAAATGGCAAACGTAACCTGAATTGGGAATAAGCACTGCTTCGATTTTATGTCCGACAAACTGAGCCTAGATTTTGTTCTGGCTTGTGACAGTTGAGCGCTTTTATGTTGTCCATTTTGATTTCGGACATGACAACTTCAGCTTGTTTGCCGGGATCGTCGCACTTCTTTCTTATCGTTTCATGCTTGAATGCATATCCTTACGTACCAAGATTTAGTGTTGGGTCCTCCAATCTTATGTGCTCCTATGTTCTGTGCTTACGTCAGTTCGTCAGAGGGCTGAGCTTCAGGTTTTTTTATCAACTCTAAGTCGCTGTCTCTTTCGAACAAGTGAGCTGCATACAAATGTTGTCCGTCGTCCATCCGTCTACACTCAAAAGCGGAAATTCCTCCAAGAATGTTGCGACAACTTTGTTCCAACTTGAATCAGGAATAATTTTCCCGTACTTAGCTTAGCCGTCTGTAAAATGGACTGCTCGTAAATGCACCAAAGACTTTTCATTAAGCTTTATGGAACGCCCAAATGGTGAAAAATCGAATACCGATTCAACTAAAGGTTTTTTTAATTTGTCTGTCCCACAAGGTTGCGTCCTATCATCCATACTTTTTCACAGTCAATATCAACGCTCAGCATTGACGATAACTTAAATCAAACCTACCCGCAGAGTCATTTGAATTCATCTGTGGTCCATTCATGATTGCAATGCATGTTGGCGTACAGAAATATTCATACTTGAGGCCCCCACAGACAGGATGCCCTCTAAACGAACATCCCGCGCTATATCGTATATGAAGTAATAATGGCTCCATCGAGGACCGCAAATTAATATAAAGCTTCCCGGTTGGTTATATTCTCCTACGGAGATGGGAACGCGCTACCATTCGAATCTCTTCGCACATATTATTCTCGAACAGTGCTCCCCGCTGCTGTCATTTTAATCCTTTAATACATTATACGCTGGAGTGTCCTTTAAAACTACAACTACAGATATGAATATGTATGAACACATTTTTCCTTTTTTTTTCCTCATTTTAATTAAAGCAATAATTTTATGTTTGTGTGTGTGTACGTTTCCCTTACCCGCGTAAAAGGTAATAACCAAACCAAACCAAACCACACCAAAACCCAAACCGAACGAAATTCACCATTCACACACAGGGATACCAAACAACAAAAAAAGTGCTATAAGAGGGGAAATAAAAAAAAATCCTTTAAAGGAGCTAGCTCCCCACACAATTAGTATGCAGACGAACGGATATGACAAAGGATTGAAATGAAAAATGGCATAAAATGAAAAGAACTCAGCGGGTGAGAGAAAAGAAGGAGTACGAGTGAAATAATATCCAGCCATGATTTGCGGGAATTCTTGCATTCTTGGTCCCGCAGTACGAGTGAGTGAGCGGGTGTGGAATCCTGGTAGAGCGATTATCACGTATACAACTTGATGGCTCTGTGAAAAAGTAGTAATAGTAGTAGTTGGTTGTACGTGTATCCTGTAGTAGCTGTGCAACATTGCAAGTTTGCCGTCTAGATACCAGATGACGGCACCATCACTCTCGTCCTTCACAAAAAAAAAACACAAGGATTCGCTCCAACTACGGACAAAAACTCATAATCATTGTCATTAATTACTCTCTCTCTATGTGTACGTTCGTCTCTCTGTATATGTATTGTTGCTGCTTATATTTCATCACCATAATTATCATCAGCATCTCCATCATCAGCAGCAGCACCACCATCATCAGTATCGTCCTGCTATTCATGATTCCTTGTTTTTGTTTTCTCATTGTTGCTATGGATTCGCATCAGAGCGATATGGTAGTAGCCAGGAATCAGGCATAAATCAGGGAGATTTTCTTCACATCACGTTTTTCCAGCACTATAGATGCGGCCTTATTATATGTAGTATGTGCGTATGTCATATACAGCTGGAGAGTGAGGTTTAATATTCAGAAAGGCGAGGTTCAGCGGCTTCTAGTACTCGCTTGAAACGCGAACAACGTCACCAGCCATCAT
The DNA here is from genome assembly GCA_963555765.1 of Orthonevra nobilis. Taxonomy (NCBI): domain Eukaryota; kingdom Metazoa; phylum Arthropoda; class Insecta; order Diptera; family Syrphidae; genus Orthonevra; species Orthonevra nobilis. Next base: position 122,287,377 of record OY743225.1, on the reverse strand, counting down.
GTCAAAATAGGCGGGGGGCTGTTGCTGCATATGGCCATCACAAGCCCTGCCACCTTTTTAACCAACACCATTTCCCAAGTCAGTGTATGCAACACTAAAATTATGAATTTTTATTGTTAGTTTCGAAGTAGAAGTACGGGATGTGAATTTGGGATTTATGGAGTGGGTTGAAATGCAGATATCTTCTCTTTGTTTGCTTTTTTTTTAAGTGCATCCTCCCACGCGATTAAAAGGAATCAAATGCGATTTCCATTATTTCTGGATTTTCCTGTTATTTTTTTTGCATTTCTTTTCATAAAAACAAATGAAAGCATTGAGTGCATGGACAAGGGCATCCCTGTTGTCTTTTTCATTTCGAAAAAAAAACAAACACTGTTAAATTATTTTTTAAAGCTACAAAAAGCATCCAGGTCTTGACCGTGTCCATGATCAACTATTTAAGCAATATCCAGCAATATGCAGTTGAAGATGTAAGAATGAAAGCCTTGAGATGAAGGAAGAAATACTTGCAAATGAAAATGTGTGTGAAAATCGCCCATGGGTGAGTGAGCACAGATTCATTATTTTTCAGCCTTCTTCCGTCTTACTGACCTTAATCCTTTACTGCAGGTTTGCTCATACATGAGCCAAACCATATAAATGTCAGTATTTGTGTACGAATTAGGGTTTTTCAATAAGAGCGCTACAAAAGTTTTTTTTTGAAAAATAAAACAAAAACGGCTTTGGATATCAATGAAATTCTTTATTCCTGTGAAAGTACATTCGATGTTCGATTATGTTTGGAACTCGATTTCTTTTGCATGGCCACCACGGGCACGCTTGCAGAAGTCCAGACGCTGAACCCAATTTTCGACGGTTTTCAAGCATGAAGGCCGATACTGCTGCAATTTCACGTTCGATATTCGTACGAAGTTCATCAATCGTCGCTGGCTTGTTAGCATAGACCATAGACTTGACGTAGCCCCCTACTTGACGTAGCACGGTCGGGGCGGCCAAGCGACTGGACCATTTCGTGAGGTATCACGTTCCACAAACTTGGTTTCCAATAAATTGATTGTGACATTCGCTGTGAGGCTGTTGGAACCACATGTCCTCCAAGTCCATATCATCCAATTGGGGCCAAAAATATTCGGTTATCATTGAACTGTAGCGATCCCCATTCACAGTAACGTGCTGGTCTTGATCATCATGGAAGAAATATGGCCCAATGACGCCGCCGGCCCATAAACCACACCAAACCGTAATTTTTTCAGGATGCAGTGATGACTCATGGAGTACGTGTGGATTGCTGCCTGCGCATATTTTGTCAGCCAGAAATGAGCCTCATCGCTGAAGATGATTTTTCGATGAAAATCCGAATCATATTCAAGTTGTTGCTCAGCCCAATTCACGAACATACGACGCTTCTGGTGGTCAAGCGGCTTCAGTTCTTGCATCAATCTAATCTTGTAAGGATGAAGGCCAAGATCTTTTCGCAATATTCGCCACAACGACGTCACAGAGATGCCCAACGCTTGAAAACGACGTGTGAGAGACACATTTGGGTTTTCTGCAACTGAAGCCTCAGCGGCAGCAATATTCTCGACACTACGGGCATTTCTTTATCTCACTGGCACGGGGACATTTTGTACTGTGCCCGTGGATTCAAATTTTTCCACTAGACGCTCAATTGTTGATCTGCTAGGCGATTCTGATGACCATAAATTGGACGTAGCGCTCTAAACGTTGAGGCCCTGACTCCGAATTTCGGTAGTAAATTTTAATAATTTCGACTCGTTGTTGGCTCATATATCTTTCCATCATAAAATGGCAAACCTTACTGAAGAGAAATGTCAAAAGAACGGCAAGAAATATGGCGTCGTTTGCTGTCCCTATCGCTCTACTTTTGTAGCGTCCCTGTTAAAAAACCCTTTGCAGCTGTGAATAAGCGTATTTTCAAAATTCAAAATTGAAAAATAATATAAAATATAAGACTAAGAATAAGTCCTTCCAAAAAAAATATACCAAGTAGAGGAAACCCTGAAAGATGCTGCCAGGCTTAGTAAAATCCTGTCAAAATAACACTCCAATCCGGATCAACTTCAGAGTCTTTAGAGGTCCTAATGACCTCCCCGGATATCGAGACAAATTTGTCTTTAACTTGGGATCTTGGGTAATTATCACATCCCTCATCACTTGCATTTACCATAATAGGTTCGCTCCTTATAAATCTCCAGGTTTTTGGAAACAGTACTCGAAAATTAAGTAATTCTTAAAAAAAATTAAAACTTGGCTTCTCTTAGAAAATCTGCTTCGCTTTTTGATTTAACATTTAATAAAAGAAAACGAATATTTGAAATGAATTGTTAAGCTAGAGATATTTTTCCAAGTCAGTTTTTTTATAATTGAATTACAATTTGTAAATTTAGTTCAGCTAATCTTAAGTAAAATAATTTGAATTTCTTTTAGTCTCTTTATAGTCTTTTCACATTTACTTTATTTTATTTATTTTTTGTTCCCTTTCATCCTTCTGTATTCACCCCACAAATGAAATAACACTTTATTGTGGCATCATCTCAAGCAACACATTGTTAACAGATGCCACAAGCTATTCTCATCTAGTATATTAGAAGTTAAACTCTTTTCAGGACTCCACTGTCTAGGGCCTCTTGGGATACAAGAAAATTCTTGATCGTGGGACAACACGGGCAACCATTGGAAAATCGAGGTGTAGTCAGATACCTAGGACTCTGGCTCGACCAATATTTATATTTTAACAAACATATAGATGTAGCTCTAGCCAGAGCAAACGCGACTTTTTCCAAGACAAAGAGACTGTTTTATAGCAGCCAACATGATGCCAGGGTAAAAGTCATCTGCTACATAGCTCTTGTGAGGCCAATGAATACTTATGGGTGTCCTGTGTGGTTCAACGCGACAGCAAATTCGATGGAAAAGATTCGGGTTTTTGAAACGCTATATAGAACTTCAGAGTCCCAGTACAAAAAATTCTATCGCAATGAGGTCCTATACAATGAAGCAAACCTGATCAGGGTAGATAATTTCGTAATAAAGCTTATCCGAAGGCACCTTGCAAGGGCAATGACTTCGATCAACAACCTGATCTCTGGGGCTTTCTACCCCAACGATTTGTATCACGAAAGTATGCGCCTTAACGGTTTTATCCCTCCAGAGGGATTTCTCTACCTCGATTCTAAAGGTCGGATCCAGAGCAAGCTGGCAATGTTGCTAATCTTCCACTTCGTCCGCCCAAGAATAGACAGGCGACTCCCATACATTCGAGACATCGCACGCGGTTCCGAAGAGTGTCTCCGTTTCATCAGGGCGGTATCGGTCCACTGGTGGCTGGTAGATAATTTGTAGGGAGCGCCCTCGTTGAATGCTTCCACTACGAACTACCTATCGGGCAAAGTTTGCCTCTTTCTTTCAGTAAAGCCTTGGCCGGCTTACATAGATTTAGATTTAGATTTAGTTAACTTTAAGCATAAGTAGGATTTGCTGCGGTTGAAAATGTCGTTTTTTTCACAAATCAATGCTTTATTGAGGAAAAATAGATATAAATTCAATATCCAAAGTATTCTTCGCTAGCCACACATTTTTCCCATTTTTCTGAAAAATTCGACCGGTTTGGCCGCAATCCACGCTAAGCTCCGACGCAGCGCCTTCTTTTAATTTCTTTATTTAAGTCTAAATAATTTTTTTTTTGCCTTGAGTTTGAGTAGTCTTTAAGCTTATAGACATGACGATTAAGATGGTGAAAATGTTTGTCGTCTTTCATTTTTTTTTCGCCAATTTCTAGGCTAAGCCATCGACATCTGAATCTTCTTGCCCGTGCTTTTTTTCGACTGTTTCTTCGTTGGCAATCTCTACCACCGTTCTTTCGTGTTGTTGTCAGGTGCCACGCTTAGATTTTATTGTCCTGTGCTTAGCCCCCCAGTGCATCGGAGTGTTAAAAGTGCAACGTCGTTTTTAATTGGTTTAGCATATTTACAAAAAACCAAACACGTTCTCTCTATAGACACCCAAACAAGGTTTAAATCATTTATTTTATCAAAACAAAAACCAAAAAAAGGCAAGTTAAAAATTTTCAGTTCAACCAAAGGTGTTATGCAAACAAGTCCCTCGAAACACGACCTTCCGCCACCACCATCGAAGGGTCTATATGAATTTAAACATTTAAGCCCCGAACCCATTGAAAGAAGAAGATCAAAAGCAAACCCACGGTCAATCATCTAAATTAATACGTTCTCCGCATAAGGCGGTCCCTCTTGGCGCCAAATAATGTAATTGAATTGATACGCCTTCATTAGGCTCACATTACACACATCCACCTCAAATAAGTCATTCGATCCCTTTGCCCTTCGAGACTATAATAAACAATCCCAAAAAGAGAAAAAAAAATATTCAATTTAATAAAAATTGTATCTGCACACTTATTCCAAATGAAAGCATTCATCTTGAAACCCAAGTCCCTAAAGCTTGACCCCAAACTATGCGTCTATAATTCTATTTTCCAACAAAAATATGAGGGTCAGCCGACGAAGGATATCACTCCCCTTCACCGCAAAACATATTAAATGCGATGATGGATTGTTCCTTGTTCGTAAAACCCGGTACCAGTAGTACTGCTGGGACAGAATGTGTTAACTCAACACAAAAATTCTGGTCCTTGGTTGTGTACATGTTATTCTGGCATGTCCACACTCCAAGAGAAATGGCTTGGTAGTTCCAAAAAGGCTTCCATCAGCACAAATATCCGGCAAAGAGATTCTGGAAGAGGGCAGTAAAATAAATAAGGGACATTGCCCTAAAATTGCAAATGAAATGAAAGAGAATGAGCAACAAAAAAAAAACCAAGATTCTAAAGTGACGATAATGGTGGAGAAAATTTTCAACTTTCCATCGCCTTTGGAAATGACCCTAAGCTAACAAGCAAACACCGACCGACTAAAAAGGGACGCGATGACGTGACGGCGCGGCGCGGCGGTTGCTCCAGCTTTGGTGGCCAAACACAAATAGAATTCGATAGAAACAACTTTTCTTTGGCAATTGGGAAGCGTTAATCGCACAACAACTCCGCCATTGTCAACATAAACATCATCATTTCTTCTCCGAAGGACGGCAAGTGATTGAAAAAATAAAAAGAAAAAAGGCTGAAAAAAAGTTGTTGTTGTGTTGTTTTTATACCGCGATTGATCCCAAGGGATTTGGACAGAAGTTAATGAATTTTTTTTTCATTTCGTTTTATGGGGTTGTTTGGCGAGGCGGATAGTCATGTCACGTATTGAATATTCAAAGGTTTACCGGTGGCAAAAACATGTCGAGCTCAAAGGGGTAGAAGCTTATTTAAGTCAAGTGCTTTCGTTTTATTTTTGTTAAGGATCTAATCAGCCTTAACGCCATTGAACCGGAGTCGGCTTTTGAAAAGTGTCTAAAATGTAATTTCAACAAGTTCTATAGAAAGGTATTTAGGGATTCATTTGTACCGAGGAAAAAGAAGCTGTTAAGTACAAAATGTCTTCGTAAAGAAAACTTTAAATAACTAATTTATTCCGGGAAAGCTTATTCCAAAAACTCCTTGAAGACATAAGGAATTAAAAAATAAGTGCAGCAATCAAGCATTTCCATTTAAGAAAGTGGACATCAAGAGAAAGTTCTTCAACTAAGTAGAAAAACGAAGGATAATTAAAAAATTCGACTGGATTTATTCCAGGAGTAGTTCATTATCCAAAATCCTCCGCTATTATTTCCAGTATCATGTTTAGTTATGAAGAAAACCCAACTCCATCCTATCGTAGAAGAAGATAGCCTGGTCAGTCTTACTTTGGTGTAAGAATAGCAAAGCTTCAGGTTCATCTGTTAGGTTTGGGATGACTATTCGTCGCACTTTTTCTATCCCATCTTCAAAGCAAGTGAACCTTATATACAAAAAATATCGTTGCTCGTCCTTGCGTAAAGTTGCTTTGAAGATTTTATGCAGTGTATTGTTTGTCCGTTCGAAGTCATTTTGCAGCACACAAATCGGCCCATACTAAAACCTGATCCGTTAATGGTGCAAAATGCGCTGTGCAATTTGAACCAGGAACCTCCTTAGAATTCTAAACCTGCACCGGATTCTAGAGAAGAGATGCACTGTCATACGACGTCATTCTATCAGGGCCGGTGTCATTTTGAAAGACATTATTTTTTTCAAGCCTGTCAACCACGCACCAGTTTGGAAAAAAATATCGCAATTGATTCCGTCGATTTCAAGGGCTCTGCCATGTTCAGCGAATAGACAACAATGCTGGATATAACAGTGTCATTGAAAAAAGGAAGACCGGACCTCTTTGCAAGAATCAATCTGCCTTGGATGTAATAAAGCTTAAACCAGCTTAAGCTCTGGCTCAGATTTTCCAAGAGTCGATGGCCTGATAAGTTAGTAAGAAGAATTCCTTACAATTCATTTGCTTACCATGAGCACGTTTACTGCGATGGATTCTTTGGAGTCAATTTTTCATCAATCGTAGTTCCATGCAAAGAATTCCAACCACAGAACATTGCATGACGAGGTGGCCATTCAACCATATCTGGAGTTTTTGCAAATCCCCTTCAATTTATGCATTTTTTGAGCAGCTTTGTGGCATCAGGCACAAAATTGTTGAACCCACATATCACTGGTGTTAAATACATCCAATTTTTGTCAAAAATTTCGTTCCAACCATGGCACGTATAAGTCATCGACTTGTTTTTCATTCGGTCAAAATTCGCAGTATTTTATTCTATATAGATTGCTTTATTAGCATTTGCATTTGGTCTTGAAAAATTGGATCATCACAGTATTTTTAGCCTTATGCCCTCACAGCAGAGCAAATGAACCACTAATGTGCCTTGAAATCCATCTCAACGACAAATGGGGCTTGGTTCGGATTCGAAAGCTGGGTAAAAATTTAAAATTTCCTGCTTGTCACCTAAAAATGTTAAGATAAATTTTGTTATACTTCCCGTCCAGTGATTGCAATTGAGAGAAGTTCAAACTACGTTAAGAGGTGGTTCTGAAAACTTTCCCGACAAGACTGCAGCATTTGTCTTTTTACTGACACTGATTGGATTCTACTGACAATTGCGGCAAACAATGTTAAAAGGGCACCAAAAAATCTCAGAGAATTCAAGTATTACTTGATTTTGACTTTATCATAATTTTAAAGAAAAATCATCATAATTTGGTGAAGAAAATCACATTATTTCGGATGAAATATTTGGATTTGCAATTCCGAATGTATTATAGCACAACTTTTCAAGTTCTTCGAATTAGTAACATCATAAAGAAGAATTTCGTAAATCATTTTGTTTAAAATTGTACAGAGCTTTGTTGTTTCAAAGTGTATGTCAATACACTACTACTCGAATTTTTATTTTTATTTTTTTATTTTATTTAATAGATTCTTTTACAATGGGCTACAGAGCCTATAAATTAGTAAAAGTTAAAAGAGATACAAAAAATTTCAAATTCTAATAAATTAAAGGATAATAATGCTATAACAGATATTCTGCATGACAAGCAAGACAAAAAATTAATGCTTGGACTTTAAATTATATATTTTTTAATGATGGTCTTCCTCAAGGAGCAGTTCTTTCTCCCGATTTGTACATTACAAACTACCAGGTTGCGCGTCAGCTATGTACTATATGCTAATGACACAGCGATTTTTTCGTCGCATAAATGCGGTCTCCTAATCGAAACAAATTCAAATCGTGTGCCTAATACCTTGTCAAACTATACTAAGCTTTGGAAAATAATAAGTAAACGCAGAGAGCCATAAAGACTCAAGCCTTCTTTTTTACCTGGAAAAGAAAACCTTGTTTTTTTCCGCGTAATCAATTAATTTTAAATGTAAGTACAGGTTGAGTGGCAGTTTTGCGTTAAATCTTTGGGCATTGGCCATGACTCGAAATACATGTTTGACACGAACACCATGGAAGCCATGGATTAAAAATTTTATACTCATTTACTTAAAGAAAATCCCAACTCTCAATTGAAATTAAAGTCATTATGTATGGTTTGTAGTTTGAAGTAATTGTAAAAATAAACTCGTAAAAATCATTCATAGAGCTATTTAATACGGTGTCTGGATATTTTGCATACTTATTTATTTATTTAAAGATAAATTTGTTCTATATTTATTTATTTATTTATTTTATATATTTCCTTATTTTATTATTATAATTTATATTGCATTTTATAATTATATATATATCATTGCAATTATTAATTTACTAACTGAACCAGTTTATTATTATTTTTATGCTTGTTTTGTTTTATTTTCGATGATTAAATAGAGGGTTTTGTGTTCGCAGTTTCTCTTTAAAATATTTGGGTGAATTTATCCATATTTATCAGTCACAAATAAATAAATAAAGTTTTTCAGTTGAAAAATATTGTATTTGTATCAAATCTCTCTATCATTAACTATGAGGTTGCAGGCCTTCACAAAGATATTTGCTTGTATTCAATTCTGTGTGTTTTTTTGTCGCAATATTTCCACTAAATCTTTCGGTAGATGTCCTGTTTAATAGCAACTATACTAAGTTTGGTCATGACAAAATTTCAGCATCGTAAGAGCTTCGCCTTTTTTTTGTGCAGAAACTTATGCGACATTCACCAAGACCCGGTGAAAATATTTGCTTACACTTAACCCTGTTAACAAAAACTTCAAACCTTGACATTGGAAAAAAACTTTAAAGCAATTTCAAGCTCAGTTTCACTTCCTTTTCTCATGGGTGACATACGTTCAAGTGTTTTTATGTCGCAGGATTCACTTAAACTTTCTCTGCATTTCAGCATGAGTCGTTGGATACCATACCCGACCCACCCTAACAACTACATAGCTGAAACTTACTTACAAACCGCTTTTCATGCGTTTTCCTCGGAATCTTATAGAAAAGTTTACTTTTCATTTTTTCATTTTATTAAATTTTCCAAAAGGAACCTCATTTCCGCGATGAAAAGGTTTTTTTATTATTTTTTTCTTCTTCTCGATTCGAAGCGGAAGTACCTTTGCAATCACCTGCATACATTGGAGGTTGTAATTTTCAATAGAATTTTCGAAATCAGGAAAGAAATAAACATTGATGAAGAATGGAGTGTAAAAAGGTGAACAAGGAAGACAGTCTTATGAATAGAGGTTAACGAGCGTTGTTGAGGTTGGTGCTACGTGCAAGGAAGCGGCTTAGTGATTCGCCGTTTTTTAATCCTTCGAATGACATCCTGCATACAGGATTTGTTATTCACGTTAAGTCTCACCCAAAACGTGATCCAATGGAATTCTCCTAGTAGCTATTACGATGTTGATCAGATAAACATTTGCTGGTCGGAATTACGATCTTGATGTCCTACCCTTCTGATTATAACCACGCCAACGGCCGGTTGGAGCCTACTTTCGAATTGTATCAATTGCTAGGAACCACGTTCAAATCTAAAAGACAGCGTTTTATCTAGTTTTCAAATATGGTATTCTTCAGTCACCATTAGTCGTTGGGACAAAATTGACGACGCTATCACTGGAATGGTCGACCAGTGATTAAAGTCTGGACTAGTTTGGCCGTGTTATTGTAATTACTCAGTCGGGTTGTCATGCTTGAACTCCAAGTTCGCGTAGCATAATAATGACTTGTGAAGCTCTAAAGAATATTTCTAAATACAGGAAATTGCAATTGGTGGATTTATTATTAAATTAATTAAATACTGCGAATTGCAAGCTAATGCAAAAGAACCGTCTTGGGTTCAAACCACTTCACAATCTTTCAACATTTTTCTAATGGCAGGGTAATCATATCCCTTTGTGAGATTTTTATAAAATCGAAGATCTAGTATAAGTCACTTTCTTATGCCCCGTCTACTGCTAAAAATGTCATATAAGAAGCCTGATCAGCTTGCAAGAGCACAAGATATCAAAAACTCTTTCCAAAGTAGGCAAACATGCGCTCGTTGAATATCGTGGCATCTACTTCATCATGAAGCAATTTATTCCACGCTCTGTTCACCAGCTTTTGGGAAGACAGATGGACAATAAGTTTAACGGATGGAAGTCTTCTTTACCCTTTCCGGAGTTGGAAGGTACTGATGCAGTTTTCTTGCTTACGTTGGTTTATAGATTATGTTGATGTATTCTGCTGGAACTATAGCTCGCCCGAGCTTTAATTTGTTTGCGAATAAAAATGGGTCAAACTTAAATCAGTTGCATATCAGAATGCACTTTATGAAAAGCCTCAAAGGTTGATACGTGCCTCATCTGAAACAATAATTTTTTGAGCAAAATTGTTGTCAATTTTATGCTGTTCTAAAGCCACGACAGAGAGGCAAAAGCTTAGCGCATAGGACGAACACGGAAATATCTGCGGTTTCGTCACAAACTGGAGTACACAAGCTGCAGTTGGCGCATTATTTCTATCAATTTTTTCTTGGAGAGTTTGCCTCGTTTCGGCAACAATGCATCCTCTTTCGAAGTATTACGGCTTTACTTTTTTTGAGCGACAATTTCTTATCGTGAAAATATAATTCTGAGAGCAGAAGTGCTTGAACTTAAGTTTGTTTCTGTACCTTACGGCACGCTGTTTCCAGTTAGTAAGATCAAGCCTCCTTACATCAATATGGCGAGCCATTGTACTCAACATAAATGTTTTGTAATTTATTATTTTTATTTTTTGGGGTAAGGATCGCAATGTCTTGGAAAAACTGAAGTAGCATCTCCCATATATTTCAAAAACTGGACAAATTAAAAATGCCTTAGACGCCTGTTTGTGGATAAGAAGTCAATGAAATTACATGACAACGAATCTCCATGTCGGTGAAGGGTAAGGACAATTGTGTTCAACTCATTGATAAGTTCCTCTGGTATTAAATGTGGTATTTCCCCGGCTTAAAGTGATTCTAAGGGAAGACGACGAAGGCCTCGAGCTCTGATATGACAGAAGTAATTGAGAAGCTTTAGCAGCATATAACGCGATTACGTGCATCGTGTTTCCACAACGGATTGGATGTCATGCTTCTTAAGGGTCTTCTGATAGGGGCTTCCGAAATTTGACAGTTTATAGCGGCCATATTGTTGAAGCTACATGTGTCAAATTGGCTGTCAATAATTCAGTCTGTTTTGCCAAACCACTATGGACAACAACACGTGTAAATAATAAAATTATTTTATCAAAGTGGCTCTTCTGTTCAGGCGCTTCGCGCATTTTACGGTTGCCATAATCATCCTTCCGAGAGGACTATTTACAGTATGATGGATAGAATTGGTTCAGTTAATGGTCAACTAACGCTGCCGAAAACATCGCCGCTGTTCGTGTGAGTGTGCAGGAGAATCCGAGGCAGTCGATATTGCATCGCTCACAAGAACTCGGGCTTTCGCTGACCTCAAACTGGCGAATTTTACGTTAGGCCTTTTTGGACTTGCACCCATACAAAGTTCAACTTACCAAGGAGCTAAAGGTAAACGACCAAAGCCAACCACGGGTGTTCTCTGAATGTATTCTGGAGCAGTTGGAGACTAACCCTTATTTTCATCGAAAAATCATCTTCAGCTATGAGGTCCATTTCTGGATAAATGGGTTTGTCAAAAAAGAAAACCAATCTACATGAGATCTACGAGCGTCCAATGCATCCCAAAAAAGTCACTATTTGGTGTGAATTTTGGACTGGTGGCGTCATCGGCCTATATTTCTTTGAGAACAACGTTGGCCAGGCCATCACAGCCAACGGCGTGCGCTATAGCTCGATGATTACCAACTTTTTTTGGCCTGATTCAGATCATATGGATGCCAATGACATGGAGATTTAACATGATGGCGCTACGTGCCACATAGCTCACGTCACATTGGAAATTTAACACGAGCGATTCGAGGGCTTGATCATCTTTCGTGGAGGTAGTGTGAATTGGCCATCGAGACCGTGCGATTACACCTCCTTAGAATTTTTCTTGTGAGGGTTTTCTGAAGTTGCGGATCTATGCAAATAAGCTGCAAACCAGAGCGGCCAACAACGAAGCCAACATAACCCCCACGCCATCAATCAAATTCATCCGGATTTATGCGCCAGAGTCATGGAAAATTGGATATTTCGGATATGCGCCACCACAAGAAACAGCGGCGGGCATTTGAAGGATGTTTTGTTACATACATAATGGTATCGATAGGCCTTTCAAATGAATGAAAAATTTCGATGATATCTCACACACACTTTGTTTTATTTAAATTTAAAAAGAGGAAGCGAATAAAGAAAGACCCTTTGGCTTAAGCTGATCTTGAAACTCTCCAAAGACGCGAAAACACTCTTATACAAGCCTTCACTGTTCTTAGAAGTGAAACCCAACGAAGCAGCATACTTTATTCGGTATCTTAGCGACCTGGTTCATTCAAATTTAAGACAGTTAAGCTTCATGTTCCAAAAATGTCTACGTTGAAGAACAAAACTTACAGATCCACCAAACCTAACGAAATGGTTTGGAGGTGGCACCCCTTCGTAACTGCTTGATATAAAGTTAAAAAAAACTTTTAAATTATATCAAACGTGACGAAGAAATATGCCAAATGCACTAAAACGGGTAGTCTTGACAATTTGCGACTTTTAATCTGAAACCCAACATTAGACTGCGAAGCATTTCATTCTGTGAATCTCAAATCCATTTGACTGCTTCTCTTTAATAAAAATATACTCGTCTTCGCTATAAATCTGAAGACAGTCTTCTCTGAATCCAACTCAGAAAAGCCGCAACATTTATAAAACAAAAATCCTTCTACACCTTTACAGGACAATTACTATTTCTGAAATTAAAATTTTTTTCTTGTATTTTTATTTTCTTGCAGTTGGTATACGCATAATGGACCGGGACCACTTCCAGTTCAAAGTGGCCCTAGAGTACGTCTACTCGGGCCGATACTAGCCATCGAAGCTGTCACAGCAGAGGATTCAGGCGTTTACAAGTGCACCGCCAGTAATGTGGGTGGCGAAGCTAGCGCCGAACTCCGTCTAACCGTTGCCACGCCAGTTCAAGTGGAAATCTCTCCCAATTTCCTCAGCGTTCACATGGGAGGCACAGCCGAGTTTCGGTGCATTGTCACAAGCAATGGCAGTCCAGTGGGCATGCAAACCATCCTCTGGTACAAAGATGGACGACAACTGCCCACGTCCGGACGCATCGAAGATACCCTAGTAATTACAAGAGTCGGCCGTGAGAACAAGGGAATGTATCAATGTGTAGTGCGCCGTCCGGAGGGTGATACCTTTCAGGCATCGGCTGAACTTCAACTCGGAGGTAATTACAAACATACATAAATGAAATGCCTGATGACTGTTTGTGTGAGTGTTGTGAGAATTGTAAATAGTTCAAGTCCATTAAATTGTGGTTTTATCCTTCGTCCTAAGTGATGTGTGAATTAGTGTGAATTTCAATAGAAATCTCTTGTCCTGCGAAGCATAACTGCTCGTCCTCGTTTTGTGTAAAGTAGTGAGTACGAACGATGATGACGACTATATAGGGAGGCAGCGAGCAGGACGAGAGTGAGATGTTGTAATCTACAATAGCAAGCAATTTATTGCAAATCCCTAAATAATAAGGCCTGTCAGTTTCAATATTCTCCTCATTCATCACATTCAAACATGAATCCCAGGCTCCGAGCTCCGATACGCCCTCGCACCTCGGTTGATCCTCTTCAACACGGTAGATGTCGGTTAGGGCACTGGCAGTGAACTTCGGTATTGTTGTTTGCCGATGCCGAAGGATAAGGCGTATTATGTAAGCTCTAGAGAGAAATTAACATTTGATAAAGGATGTGCGAGGTTATTTTAGATCCTGCGGCTAGTCTTGCGAGGGTGAGGAAAGGTTAGCTAAAAAAAAAAAACAACATTAAATCAAAGCTCGCAATGAAATCAATTTATGAATTCGATGAATGAGGACAAAGGATGCGAACAAGGACATGAAGTGCAGTTTTTGTTTTTGTTTGTCCTTTGCACTTGGCTGCACAAACTGAAAGCACAGACGGGTGACATCGATGTGTTCCTTCAATCCTGCCAAAGCAGGTGTGCAGTGCAGGTGAGTGTATGTGTCGTTATGTCTGACCTCATTTGACTCCTTCTGTTGTCTGTCAAATTGCAGGATGGCAGACGTTGTGAGAAAGAAATTCAGATTTCTATTTTCTGTTGATTTTCCAAATACCTATACAAACATACATGCCGCAGAGATGGTGACATTCTCACAGGATCCATGAACATACTCGCATCACACTTGCGAATTGTTTTAGTTTTGGGGGGCGAGGAGCCCTGGGAATAGGACGCTTGGGCGCACAAGAATACCTCGACACATTCTTTTTGACATTTCTTTTCCTGTTTGTTTTCGTAGAAAATTATCATCTTCTGTGATTTTTTCGACATTTTTTTTTGGGACAAAGGTATTTATCTAGGAGCTGACGTAGGTGGTGGTGGTCATGGAGTCACTCCAGGCATTATTAAGAATTTAAGAAATCATCTTGACGGTGATGGATGAAGACAGATGGGATTACGCATCTATTAGCAGTTCATTGTCTTGAATCATTGAGAAGGGTTAGGCTGCTAGAAGTTTGATTATTGGCATATTGTTTTTTTTTTTGGGTAAGAATGATGAATCAGTTTTATTTCGGCGTCACAGTCGAACTTGTGTACTATTTCTTTTCTATTTCAAAAAGGTCTTTCAAGGTGAAAAATCAAAAAAAGGAAGCAACCCGGTTCTTAAACAACAATGGAAAATGTAATCACATAATTTATGGCGGAATAGTGCCAACACGATCGCAACAGCATCCCAAGAACCAATACTTGTTGGCGTAAGGTTCAATGATGGAATGATAAACTCATCCTTTTCCAATCGTGTCAAGAAAACCAAAAAGATGGTCGGTTCTCGCGGAGCACAAGTCTGAGTTGATAAGATCCAAGCGTGCTGCATGGAAAAAGTCCTGCAGTATCCACGAAACGACTAGCAAGGATTATGTGAATAATGTAGGATAATTCAGCGTTCACTTCCCTGGTTCGTCTACCCCTACAGATGACTCACCAGTTATAAGCAACCATAAGGCACGCTCAAATGGGCAATTGGCTCTTTTAAACCTTTTAAGGCACGCGATGGAGATGGCGCCTTTTCTGCACTTCTCCAGAATGTAGTGGACCATATCCTACCAGCTCACATCGCTTTGTTAAAGGCAATCATAGACAATCTACTCAGTCAGCCTCAATAACACAGGCTATGTCACAATAGCCTATGCTGATGATCTGGCGGCTATTATAAGACCTGAGGTCTTGGGGTCTCAAATCTAAGATTCTATTTCGGTTGTACATCTTGTCTTCGAACAGTTTGGACGCGTTTTCAATTTCGCTTCCTTCTCCATGAAATTTCTTATAATTTCCAATTAAATTGCCTTACTACTGTTGAACCGCATCAAAATTAACTGATAGTGTGTGAAAAAAATAATAATAATAAATAATGGAAATTCAGTGCGGTAGCCCTCAAGTTGCAAAGGTCTCTGTGATACGCACTTCCACATGAAATACACTGGACTCCGGAATTCTAGTCTAATTTCGTTTTCTACTGTCACAAATGTAAACAGATATATTTTTCCCCCTCAGTACTAAAGAGCTCTTAATTAATCGCAAAAACTTCGGAGGTATTTTAAAGGACCTTAGAAGAAATGAAGAAATGTCATTCTCCCAAACTCACTGCAGATATATCGCCCACAAGATCGCAATCACATCAAGCCAACCAGCCAGCAACAGCAATAACCATAGTGTAACTGCCTTGTCCACAAAACCACCCTCTCCTGCAGTTCCTATTCTTATCAGTCGGTTCGATACAATGTAGACCATTGACGAATGAAACGAACGGCTTGAAAAACTAAGGAAAATCAACGAACCTGAAAACTGCATCACCATGGTATTTAAAGGCACTTGCTGACTCTTCTTGGGTACGGAAGTTCTTTCATCTGAACACGCCAGCTTATTTAAATTTAAAATTCCTTGTTACCACGGATGGCTGTAAACAAATGGCTTGTCCTTAGAAAAACTTAGCGTGAGAATGTGGACCTTTACAATCAGCAAATTATCATCGAAAAACATCAATCGTCCGGATAAGAATAAAAAAAGATAAGCATCCTCTTCCAAAAAAATAGTCTCCAAATGAAATTTTAAAGAAGCCATTTTTCCCATTGTTACCCCACAACTACGCCATCAATCAAACATTTATCCTTTTAACCAAAATCTTTCAAATCCAGTTCCCTCCCAAAAAATCCTCATTCCACTTAAAAATAAATCCGATCTTCCACGCAATCGCGTCTCCTTTAATCTCCTGCCGAACTTCCACCCTATAACTGCTCAACCAACTAGCACTTCTAGAAGTAGAGCTAGAACTTCTTACCAAATCCTGCTGTATCGAACTCGTCTCCGATTTTGACTCGTTCCTACCATTGTTGGCTAAGCTTACTTAACAATTTTCTGAGATTGAGGATGATGTCTGCCACATCCTGTCTCGTTTTAGAGACCGTAGGATTTACGATAACGTTCGATTTTACCTTGCCTATTTGTATGACCATGAAATACAAATAAGATGACCAGACGAGAAACGGGATGAAATACTCAATTTCATCACGAATGCGACATACTGCTTTGGGCGATTCTTTGATGTAGACGTTCATAACCGTGACCTTTGGTCGAGCAACACGCTTACCCCGACCGCAGAAACTTAAGCTGGTATACTGATGGCTCAAAAATGACAACTGGTCTAGGTGCCGGTGTCTATAAATCCATCACAAAAATTTCCCAACCTATGGAAAAACATCAACGTGTTTCCCAGGCCGAACTTTAAGCCATAGAAGAGAAAAGGCATTGCCATCGAATCGAATAGAGTCTTAATCTGTTAAAACCTGCTAAGACGCTACGAGGTTGGGATGGGTTTCTTGTCATCATGGAATCGAAAGAAATGAAATTGTGGACGAACTAGCCGGGGCTAATTTGGAAAACCAACTCCTTAATTAGCTTAAACAATAAAAAATACTGATCAGTCTCTTACAGAGACATCCTCAAACTAAACAGGGAGAAAGCTTGTGAGCTTCCTTTCAGGACATCGCCGCTTAAGATCACGTCCAACCAGTTAAGACTTAGTACAGCCACCGGGTACCGACTCTCGACTCAATTACTCTTCTGAAAACTGACGCTTCAAAGGTTTTGCGAATAAAAGATGGCGTCAAATTCAATTCTGCTATACTCAAGACCATCTTCTGCGAGCGGCGGAATAATTCTCCACAGATGGTGATGGTGTAGTCTGAAGAACCAAAAGCTGCACCTTCTTTCGAAAGAGAGTCGAAAACTCCGAAAAATTAAAAGCGGTTCGATTTGTTCCGAATTTGGAAAAAAAGATAGAAGAGGCTCTTGATTCTCGTGTGATGTGATCCAATGACCAACCAGTGGAGGGTAAATTACTCCCACTTGTCTCAAGAGCAGTATGCGTTCGCCGTACCAATAGTATTAAATGAAAAAAAAACGTGATTCCTTTAAGGAGATTTAAAAAAATTCTAAATGCAGACGAGAGATTTACTATTGATGTGTAGAAAACAAGGAGTTCCAAACAAAAACAGTTCATCATTCAACAGAGTTCAAAATGACAACAAACTGTTGGTGGGTTTAATAACAGTGCAAACGATTTTGGACAAATTTAGAAAAATTCAAAGATGTAAAAGATCGACCCTTTTCCAAAAGACCAAAGAGACTTTCGGTGGGTGATAAAAGGGCTATTGTGAGGGAAGTTCGCAAAATCCACTACGCAATCTTCTTGAGTCTACGTTTGCACAAGCACTGTTCTCCGGACCCTACACAGTAATTGGTTACATGACAGAGTCTCTCGTAAAAAGCCATTTGTCCGAAAATAACCGAAAGCGAAGAAAGCAAATTTGAGATTTTTGGCTCAAGGGGTGTTTCGGAAATGGTCTGGAGATGTATGGCGTTATCTATAGTTGGGAGCCTCATCTATATTGATAGTACGATTAAAAAGAAGTTTATCTTCAAATTTTTTAAGACAATTTGCTGTTGCGAAATTGGGGTTAAGTGATTTTTTGGTCTTCGAACAAGAAAACGACGCCAAGCACACATCGAAATCGGTCAATCGTACGCCTAAGCAACTGGACGTCTCTTTACAATAACCAGACCTGGACCCTAACGAACATTCATGAGAGTATCTCCATAAACAGATCGTAAAGAGAGACATTTCAAGCAAAGAGTCGCTTTATTCAATTTTATTTGAAGAATGGCAAAAAATCCCTGACGAATTGACAGGTAAATTAGTGGAGTCAATGCCAAGACGCATAGAGGCTTAATTGAAAAATGTACACAATTTTTTTGATGTCATAAAAATGAAGAGTTTTTTGTTATTTTTTTATTGTATTTTTAGTATTATATTTAATATTAAAATGTTTAAGCCAATTCATTGAAAATACTCCGCCTTACAAAATTATATTAGCATTTCACTTGAAAACTAAATCCACTTGTTTAAATTATTTTTCAAATATGCAGTTCATAGTTGAACATTTTTCTGACGTTCACAGTATATGTAGGAATCTGTCGTCCTCATGGGTCCTGGCTCTTACCAGTATATTTCCAAGATCGCAGTAATATCCGAATTTACACACCTGGAGCATACTCGAATATAATTGTCATTTTTTGTGCCGTGACATATTCGCCTTAACAAAGATGCTTAACACGATCGCCCGCCATCTGGATGGGTTAGCCACCAGGGGCACCAATAAGACTCTGTATGTCAGTTTGAATTCCGCTTGGCTAAAAGCAATCAGAATTTTAATCTTTTTTTACACTTTCCTTCCATTCGAGATGTTGAATACTTCAACCGTATTGAACTTTGTAAACAAAAAAATATGGCGAAATCGGTAGTTCGTAAGCTTGAGTTTGAGTCGAGAATTATTTGAACATCTTGAAATCGTTGGCACTGAAAGGTTCGAGAACAACATCTTTTTATCCTAAATATTTAAGAACTTTTTTTCAATCAGATTTCGGCAACCATTTACAGACATTTTCCCTATGCTTAGCCTCGCAGCCAATCACCATTGTAACATCCCCCACATCCGCACTCTCCCAAGGCCAGACAATTAAATCCCGAAACATCCTTTTCCCCTCGACAGTTTATACAATTGTCATTTCCCGTTTGTTTTTATTCAATCGGATGCGACAACTTCTATTCAAATTTGATTGCAATCTTTTCAATGTTTAATTAAAAGCTGGATCGACCAAAACTTTTTCCGGTCCATTCAAAGGGAACATCGAGCAAAGGGGAATACGGCCCCACACTTCGGCGCCAATAAAATGTATTCAGGGTGATAATTGAAAGTCTTTATAAGTCCCGGCACGTAGTTCCTATCCCTAGGGAAATAATTTTAAAAGTTCCCTCTGTATTGATTCGCAATTTGCACGTACAGCATATGGGTATTTATTTTCGAGGCCCCCCACTATACCCGGGGCATGTTTCAAAGTCGATTACAAAAGGCTGGAGTACTTCTGGTACTATTAGTCAATTTTATCAGGTTGTTAACTCTTAACTGAACCGTGAGTTGCTGGACGATTGGTTAATTGACTCTGATGAATAGATTGTGGTAGGTTTATGCTGAGTGGACACCGGGTGAAAGGTTGTTAGCCTCGAAGCTCACAAGGAATACAAAAAAAAAAATACAGTACATTGACTTTTTCGAAAATTTTATTGAAAAGTTAATTTGTAAAGTTGATGCGTTGAAGCGTTAACCGATACGAGCTGATGCTAACCAGATTGATTGAAGAAATAAATATCGAATTTAAAAATGGAGTAAGTCCTTATTTTTAAAGAATTAAAATCATTTTCAGCTGAGTACGTAGACAGCTCAAGCCATAATTTATGCTGCGTCGAATGGCTGATAAGTGCAGTTGGTTGATTGGAGTCTGCCTTGCAATTAAATCAATTGGTTTGTTGTCGGCTAGTCTTAAAATAAATCTGGGCCTTTTATCTACTTTATAAATCCGGTCCATTTAACATTTGCCATTTGAGTGGTCATAGTCGACAATACAATCAAATTTCCTATTTCATTTATTTAGTCTTAAAGACTTATACAATAAAATACAATATCTTTATTTGAAAATAAGTAGAAAAAAAGAGCTCATAAAGAATTTAATTTTGTTCCTTAAACTTTTATCCTTAAACAAATTGTGAAATTTATTTTTCTATATTTTATAAATTTTTGAAGTTTTCGATTTGGACTAGTAAAATGCATTGTTTCCAAGATGTGAAAATATGAAAAGAAAATTTCATGCAAAATCGCCTACTTAACACGAAAATAAAAGTCAATGGGTGAAGAAACAAAGTTATTAACAATAAAGGTTTTTAAGACGAATCCAAAATTCTGTTTATCTTCGAAGAAAATTCCAACACGACGTGACGTAGACAGACGCCTGCCTGGCGAAAAGGACATATCTTAGCGGAGCGACGGAGTCGCATGAGATTGGCCTGACTACGAAAAAAGAGTTGAAATTCCTTCTTCCCTAGGTGCTGTTTGATTTGCCCATAACTTGAATTCTTTCCAAATTATGTGTTCTATAAAGTGTGTGCACAGAAAATATTCGAAGGGCAGATGTGCTAATTCGGCTTATTGAAACGCACCTACATCAGGAGACAACAATTAATATGGCCTGATTTCCTGAGTGCATACGGATTTTTGCACAAAATAGTTAATCAAAGCGATCCTGATAATCCGTTTATGGCGCCCGATGGAACTGACACATTTTTTTTTAAATGTATTGTAAAACGTGAATTTTACAACGACAACTATTCAAACAATCTCACTGATTGGAGTATCGGTGGAGGATGCTGTTAAAAAAATAAATAAAGGATTGGAAAAATCAGTATTTTCGTCGTTTTTTTTTTAATCAAAACAATTGATGTGTTGTTATTTTGCACAGTTATGTCATTAAGACTATTAAGTAAGAGAAGAAGTTTCCAAGAAACAACATCTTTTTTTTATAGTATTATTAAATTCCTCTTAATTTTTTTTTATTTTTTCTCCTTCTTAGGCTTTTTTACACTTAAAAAAAAATATATTTTTAGTGAATTTCCCAAAAAAATTAATAAAAAACAGACAAAAATCACCATTACCAAAATATCCCCAGGTACTCCTTGAGCTTTTTCTTAAATAGCCTAGAACAGTTTATCGTCCTTAAAGATCTGGGTAGAGAGTTCCACAGACGTATCGCATTTATAAAAATTGTCGTTTAGATATTAAAAAAGTGAAACGCAATGACACAAGATTCAGAGATCTAATGGAATGCGAATGACATACAACTTCGTAAAAGTAGGGTGGCTGACGTGTTTGCAGAACATTCTTCGACAAAATTTATATTCTGAGCTTGAACAAAATTTCAAGAGCGATACCATTTATTGTCTTAGTAACTTGAGAAATGTGGTCGCATTGTCTTAATCCAAATATATACCTTCACATTGCTATGCTATTTTAAGTAATATTTAGTTTACGATTGTGTTCATAATCACAATTGTAAAAGAGTTCACAATGATAGAGCACGATAAGGGAAAATTAATGCTTTGGCCAAGATAATGTGTGTTTTCAAGGGTGCTATATTATTTTATGGTTGTCCTACAGCAAACGAAGACCTCCTAAAACCCTACCAATTAGTAATTTTGTATGGCAATTCCAAGAAAGCGTCTTTGTGAAGGGTAAATTTAACTTTTTAGCAGATTTGGTTATTCGTTAAGTAAAACATATTTTGGGAAAGTCAGACGTGTGGATCTACTTTCTTAAGATTACCATGCACTTGGAATTATGTGGGTTTAGGCAAAGTCCATTTTTTTTGCGCCCCGCTATGAACAAAGGTAAAGTCCTCATTCATTTCAACTGCTGCATTTTCAACCAGGTTATAAGTGTACATGGAGTAAAAAGCGGACCCAGAAATGAGCCTTGTGGAACCCCTCTGCTCAACATGAGGAATTCAGAAATAGAACTGTTTGATACAATTGCCAGGGATCTGAAATTCAGATATGACTTAATCGATATTGCTGCATGGAAAGAGAAATTAAACTAGTTCATCAGCTTGCTACGCAGGACTTTATGGTTGAACGTGTCAAATGCCTTAGAGTAGTCCAAAAGATCGGGACAAGTAGCATTGTCATAGTTAACTATTGCCTTATTTTTTCAACTGTGTAGTGCTGTGTTTCGGACTGACATTAGTCTGATTTATACATAGCAACTTGTGGTTTGTCAAATATTCTCTTATCTTGGCAGTGATTTTCCTTTCTAAGACCTTGGATAGAAATGGTTAAATGGCAATAGGTCGGAACTCATTTCGATTTTTTGGAATAAGTTTAATCTTTGATTGTTTCCAAGCATAAGGGAAACCATTCGATGTTATGTATTTCGAAATAAATATGTGGGCATATCGCTTTAACGAAAAGCGAGTAAATTTAGTCAAGTCCAAGTGAGTAGCTCCATCTACTGGTGAAAAAAAAACATAAAAGAAGGAAACAAAAATAAGTTGTTTTCATATGATAAAGACGTTGAATTATCAATGACTTCAGGACTTGGAAGAGGTACGAATTTCCTATTGAGCACATTGGAGTCAAAATTATCAAAGGAACTTTTTTTGTTCGTCCCAACACCAATGTCCCGTAGGTTTTTTAAGAGTTGATGTGACGGGTCGGAGCTGGAGGCAAAATATTGTCTTTTTGCTTCCCATATCTCAATTGTTATGTAACTTCTCTACCTTTTAAGTAAGTCCCGTCTTCCCTAGGAGCGCTTCCGACATTTATAAGCCTAGTCAAGTTTAAAAATATTTTTTTCTTGCAATTCTGCGAAAAAATATGATTGCTGGTATCTGAACTTATGGTAAAGAAAATACTACGAATTGAGCGAATATAAATAAGTCGATATCAGTTCCTATATCCACTTCATATAAAAAAAAATGCATCTGGGTGTCATGATCCCTTGGGAGCGACAAAAATTATAAACTGAATTCTCAAGTGAAAATTGATAAGATTGGTAAGTTGGTTAAATGAATGTTAGTGGTTGGTGCTTCGGTTTTTTAATTTTTAGAAAGGCTGCAAAACAATTAATTTTTTTTCCACGATTGTTGCTTTATTGAAGTGATTAAGCCTTCCGGAATGACTACCGTCTCGGCTGTCTTGGCAGTATCACAGCTTCTCAACCTTCCTGTTCAATACATTCTTTTACGAATAGATTGATCGTGATAGATTGATGGTGATTATTGGCACCATCGATCTTTAATGGCACCCTTGAACAAAATTGAACGACGTCAAAGCGATAACCATGTATCCACAGCGCAGAGTAGCTATACCGAAACCAGTGGTGTTGTTTTGCCTGAATGTCTGGATCAGTTGAACCTAGATCTTCGATGCAAACTTTCCTTCGAGAGCTCCCTTATACGGGTTATAATCTCAAATGGATCTCTTATGATCTGTTGGGATGAGAGACTTTAATTTTTTCGGCTGATCTCATAAGCAGTTTATCTGATTTCCATTCGCGGAACGTAGCTGAATAATGCTATGCTGATGGGATTATGGGCACTTGGGTTCGATGCCAGAACATCCGTCCGTCCCATCCCCTGTTGGGAAATGGATAGCGATAAAATAAAGGCAGGAAACTTTGCGATGATATTAACGTGAGTCCTTTGAGCATTATTGCTGCGTTAAGTTTTCTCGGCACGAGATAAGGAACGTGATTTCGAGAACTAATTATTAAATCTGAGGATACTATCATAAACGAAGTAATGCAATGGTTTAGGTGATAAAGAAGTCATTTCTGAAAATAAAAAAAGAGAGTCGGTTACAAAACGGACCCTTGAGGCACACCAGCATTTACTCGTTAAATTACAGACTTGAAATAACGTAACACAACTAGCATTGAAGGTTCCGAGAGTTAATTTATTATCCATTGAAGAATACATTAATCTATTCCCAATGCATGCGTTTGCAATAAAAGAGACTGATGCCAAGAGGGACAGGTCCACTTTTCGGAAGGCCAGTAGATCTTGAGAAATGGATAAGCTACAAAGAAATATTTTTAATATTTCGTAAGCGCTGTAGTTCAAAGACCAACTTGAGCGGAAATGAAATCTGATTTCAATGACAAAAGATGCAGTCTTAGCCGATAAAGAAGGTTCCGAACATTTTTTTTGAGTCATGTTGTTTTAAGGTTTGTGGATGAAATGTTTATGCTGATAAAAATCAAGAAGTTTTCGAGATGAGAAGATAAGATTTCGATTTAAATGATCAATGATTCATAAAGTTGGAAAAATTTAAATTCTCTAATTTTTTTGTTATACCAAGAAAGGGATTATCTAAAATTCTTTTGCGGCGAGTTGGTGATGAAAAAAGCAACGCACAGAAATTAGCTTGATGTTATTTAAAAACAGAACACATGTCAACAAGACCACTAATCATTTGTTCGCTCCATCCCGAAAAAAAGCTCTCATCACCTTACTTCATTCCTTTGTCAATTCCATGTTTCCGGTAATGAATTACTTAAACCAGATTTCTAGATTTCAAATTCCCTTATTTCCGGCTTTCGAAATCTCATTGTTCATTTATAAAGCAGAAGAATTTTCTTGCTTTTCCCAAGGACCTAATGACTGTCATCCGGTGGTGCTGCGCTAATCTCCAAAAGGAAATACTTAAATCCAAATAGTTACTTAGGAAACTTTCGTTACAAAATCAAGTCACTCAAAACTACGCTAAGATCTAATCCGAGTTCCTTTATACAATCCAATTAAACTGAAAGAAACAAATCGCAAGCCGCTGCTGGCGGGGGAAAAAAAATTAAACAAAAAGAGGACATCATTCTGCCAGAATGTAGTGTAAGGTTCCACTACTTGTCAAGAAGTTAATTAAAAGTTATTTCGAATTTCATGCCTCAAATGACTTCAACAGATTGCATTCCATGATAAACTTTAACAATTTGTCTTCTCAAAGAACTGCAAAAATTAACGAGATGAAACTGGACACCAGACCTAAAAAAAAATTTGAAAAATGCAACGCAAAGAATGGAAAGTCCCTTTTTTCAGCGTTCAGTTCCAGTTTCAGTCGCACTTCATTAATCACTCGCAGTTGGGCTAGGCCACTACCACTAACCTAGCACGAGATCCATCAACATCAGCATATCCGAAGGATCCGCCAGACACCCGCCATCAGTATGGTCAGGATAGGCTTCTACCATTTTTTTTCTCGCTTTATACGGACCACGGGGCGTATACGCAACTTTAAAATTGAATTAACTCTATTACTGCGTGCAGAAGCTCAATTATCAACGTAACGAGGATAGGTTATAGCTATTCGTAGAGTGTCCTTTTTTTAGTTTGAAATTATCTCCATCAGTTGGCAAAACCGTCATCCGGTTATGTGTAGTTAACCAATTATTCGTATTTACAACAAGTAAAACAAAAAAAAAGTATCTATAACGTATTTAAACTTTCATTTGCAGATGCTCCACCGGTGCTGCTGTACAGCTTCATAGAGCAGACCCTTCAGCCGGGACCGGCAGTTAGTTTGAAATGTTCAGCAGCCGGAAATCCAACGCCAAGGATTTCATGGACATTGGATGGATTTGCGCTCCCAGCGAATGGAAGGTAATTGAACTTAAAATGCACCACATACAGAGCCTTCCTTCGGCTGTCATTACAATCGAACTTGTGGTTGTAAATGCACTCACACAAACACACACACACACAACATCTGACTCCACTTGTACACGAATGATTGAGAAGGAAACTGGCGACTACCCCTCGCGCATACAAATTCATAACAAATCCCCCAATGAAACACACAAAAACAAAAATAATTTTAATTAAAACTTATCCCTGAGTAGAAGTAAACGAGGTAATTAAAAAGTGTAAGTACCTCCATTCCAGTACGCCACACCATGCCACGCTATGCTATGCCAATGCCACTCGGGATTGTAGCTGCGTTGGATGGATGCATTGGAATGTGGCGGAACAGGGGGAATTCCAAGGAACTTCTTCTGGTGCTTGTGTCGTCATCGTCATCGTCGTGGTCGTTATTTGCTCTGGTCGGATAATGTATCTGAGCGCCTGATACCTCCACCTTCCCTTCTGTATCTGCATGCAAAAAAAAAAAAAAGTACAAACGCGGATGTTGTTGGTTGGGGGTGTGTAGGTAGGTAGGGGTTGTTTGACGGCTGACTGTGTTGGTTGGTCCTCATGGTTTGCCGGGCTGTTGTGTGCGGTGCTTGATTATTCATTCATTTCATTTCATTTTATTTCATTTTGTTAGCTTAAGTCTAGCTTTCGAATCATTTATAGAAAAGGAAAAACTTACATACTTACATGTATACAGTTGTTTGTTTGTGCATCAGTGGTAAATACGTGTATCTGTGTGTACGGCTGAGTGTTTTGTTTCAAGCAAAGCTAGGAGAACAGCAAAAAAAAAAAATGCAAATCCTTGTGTACAGATGATTTTCCGTAACAGATTTTTCATTTAACATATTTTTTTTTTTGTTTTGTCGTTTTCTTTGAATGTTTTCTACCTTTTCTTTGTTGTTGGTGGTGGTTGTGGATTCCAACACAGCGAACTTGAGATAGAGATGGATATTTTGCAGCTTCAATTGATTTTCAAAGTTAAGCAAATAAATAGTTGATGGGTTAAGCGAAAGAGAAACGGAAAGAGCAAGAAGGTGAACTTTCAATGGGCAAATGCAAGTGGCAGTAAATAGTTGAAGCTGAAGCGGAGTGGCACAAGAGTCAACAGTGAATTTGTGAAAAGTCAATTTGTCATCGCATCGTCTTTGCGCGATATTCTATGGCTTCCGTATAGTAATGGCAATGGAAGTGACAGTATTTCTTTAGTGAATTTAACCAATTTGACAATTGGTTAGTTAAAAAAAAAACAAATCTCATATTCGTAGTTCGGTTGCTGAAGGTCTAAAAGCGGTTGCAATCGATCATTCACGAGCCATGATGCACTGCTGCATGTTGGAAAAGCTGCTCGATCCTTGACCCGGAGATTCGGCTTTCGCGTTTTCTTTAACATGGTAGCCCTATCAGCTAGAGCATTGTTGCCCATTTGATGATTTCTATCTTTCGGGCTACACAGATCCACGATCGCTAGAATCTGCTCTGTTATTTCTCTCAGCTTAAGAAATTTGAATCCACAAAAATAAGGAACTTGTTAGTTGAAGGTTTTCTAGAGTAAAGTTCTAGTCGTTCGTGTTAAAAGTAGTTTGGAGATACCGAAACCTGGTCTACTTAAAATAATACTTGGTTCTAACTGCACGCTACAAAGAAGTTGTGCGGTGTGATCTTATCAACTTTCCCCGCAAACCAAAACCGACCATAGTTTATTTCAGTAAAATGAATGCCATCACATGCGGATTTGAGACTGATGGACAAGCGGAGAGTTACGACTCGAAATTCGTTGGTGTATTGCAGGATTTGGTACTGGCGAACGAGCTTGGGTGCGTTTATGAGAATAAAATCCAGCCTTGAGGTTGAACAGTTGAATTTAATATTAAAAGTGTTTATATATCTATAAATAACACGTATACTTACCTCTCCGCTAAACGACCCAAGCCTTAACAATCACTCAATCGCACGCTTCTCTAATCAATCCAAAAATGAAAACGGAAATCATCCAACATCATCGATAAAACTCTGCGCGAACGGGACAAATATCGTGTGCGAACACTAATAGTAGCAAGACAATTGTCGGACTTGTCCCGCTCACACACTTCATCCTTGGGTGGTGCACAAACTTTAAATTAAATTTTGAATAAAGAAAAAATAAAATTGTAAAAAACTTTCAACAGTTAAGGATAATCTACAGCCTTTTGGCTCGATGACAGGTACAATAAGATAATTTGATCTTAGGCTGAAAATCGGCCCAGAATCTTCGTTGGTATTGGCTGACATGGATGCAACAAAATTACGCACGCAATACTCCGACCAAGTTCCTTAAGGCGTTTAGCAGGGATATCCACCGCTAGATGTGAAATGATCGCCATTTTTGGAGATTGAATTGGCAGAACTGATATTCCAGTCACCTGTATGTTTTCGGCTATAAGCCTGAAATATTAAAAAACCTATAGGCTTTATTGTCTTTAAAACTTCTTCTATAGGTGGTTGAAGATGTACTTCATCGGCTGGAGTTGGGTTGGAATACAGTCATAATTCATAGTTGATGGTATTAAATTTAAGTCTGCAGGTGGGGATCGAATTCGTAACCTACATTTAAAAGATCTCCCTAGAACCGGCGTAGAAACTCAAAAGTGGGTTTTTAAAAGATGCTTTAAGTTTGGTTACATTCCAGCTGTTTCGAAGTTAGGCTATACATGTATCGAAACATGTATCGAAACCTGTTTATAGACAAATTAGTCTGCTTTATTCATTAAGTAAAAAAAGTCTTGAAAAGTTAAGCAAAAATAAGTAAGATGGCAGAACAATTTGATTTTCGATCCCAACACAAAACCGCCAACCAAATTCACCGTATCACATAGCACATTACAACTAATTGTAATTTGAAGGTGTAATTTTTCCCGACGTCGAAAAGACATTTGACACAGTATTGCATACTCAATTTCCCAAACTACATAATTAAGATTTTAAGATCCTTCTTAACAGGAAGTAGTTTTCAAATCTCTATAAATGGTCGTAAGTCAAACTGCTTTCCTGTTACTGACGAAGCACCTCAAGGTGTTGTTCTTTCGCCAACTCTATGCAACACTTACACATTTGACTTTTCTCCTTTGAATAGTTTTTATCATGCAAAATTTGCCGACGATACATGTTCGAGTATATTTTCTTCAGATGCTACTGCTTTCAAAATTTAAAACCAATTTGCTATCTGCTTTAAATACTTAAAATATCGTACTTCTATGACTGGAATATTAAAATTAACGCTTCAAAAACTCAGACTGTCTTCTTAAAAGTCTGTGTCTTACCAAGCAACAGATTTTTATCTATCGATGGCACACAGATTGAGTGGAAGTCAAAAGGTATATACCTTGGAGTGCACCTCGATACACATCCTACCTTCCAATAAGAAGTCTGTATCCTTTCATTAACCGAAAATCGAAAATGAGCGATGAAAATAAACTCATTATACGTTAAGCAATTTTTCATGTCAGAATAAAATATTTGACAGAATAAAGACAAAGTTGCACCTAGAATTTAAGCCAATTAACAGATATAACACAAGATGCAGTGTGTCGGAAAATTAGTTGTTGCTTACTTAACTATTTAAACCTGGCCTAGTTGGTTTCTATTTATTTACCATTATTTGTTTATTATTTATTTATATATAAATTTATTTTTTTGTTTTATTTGTATTTTTTTCTTTTTATACATATTAATCTTTCTGTAAATGATTATTTAAATGTTTTATTCGTATATATTAATTGGATTGAAGGACTGATTTATTCTTCCTTATTTATTAATTTTTTATTTTTGTCCCTTCATAGTTTAAGGAGTCTATATCTAAACCACTCTATCTATCCTTCTCTCTATCAAGCTTCTTCTTTAAATTTTAACGAAGATTCTTATATGTAGCTTTTCTTATCCCTAAATTTATTGATAAATTTTTTGATATAATATGTAAATGTATTAGAAAATTGTTATTTATTTCCAGACGTTTCGTTGTTCTTGAGCTGTGAGACTGTTTAGTACCTTTCGGAGTCACTTGTCTCTACGCCGCAAATAGCTCCGTATTCTTCAAAAGCTGCTCATCTTCTTATGCGCCTCGTTTTTTATTTCTTTCTTCTGCACGTTGCCCTTATGGTACGAAACATTTTCTGTCGGAGGTGGTTAGTGGCCTAAATTTGTCTAGGTTTTTTCCTTAATTATATTTTGTCTTGTTGTCTTATGCTCGTTTTCTCATCGGCATGTCATCGGTGATCTTCTTCCTCAGTCCATTTCCAATGAAGGATACACATTCTTTAATTATAGTTATAATAAATCTCTCACTCTTCCTGGTTATCCAGGTGTTTTGTAAATGGTTTTTATCAAAAAAATTGGAAAATAATTTTTGTTATTTCCAATTAATTAAAACGAGCCTTAAAATCCGAGCTTAAATCTTCGTATTTTCTAAAATATGAGAAACACTATTGAGGAAGCAGTTAATATTTTCTGTGGGCTTTAAAAAAAATTATAAAGGGACTTACAATAGGGACTTCCGAACTTTGACAGTTGGTAGCCACAATACCTTGAAGCTAGATCTGTCAAATTGGCTATCATACATTAAGTCTGTTTTGCAAAATCACATTGTTAAATCAAAATGGGTGTTCTGATCGGGCACCGACGTGAATTGCCCATTTTACGCTCGCCATAATCGTCCTTTCGAAATGACTGTTCGCAGTGTGAAGGATTTGAATGCACGAATCGCAAGCTCTGCCAAAAACATTGAAATTCGCGTCGTTCACAAGAACTGGGCCTTTTGCACACCACAAGTTGGCGAATTTTAATTCAACTGACCTAGGAGCTGAAGGTAACAACGACCATTGACAACGACGTGTGGGGCAATTTGAAACTGATCCTAATTTTCATCGCAAAATCTTCTTCAGCTGTGAGGCCCGAAACAAACAAAATTGTAGATTTAAGCAAGATCAACATGAGATCCGAAAAAGTCACCATTTGGGGTGGATGTTGGGCCGGCGGTTTCATTGGCTTATATGACTTTGAGAACGATGTTTTTCAGGTTATCACTGTCAACGGCGAGCGCTATAAGTCGATGATAAGCAACTTCTATTGGCCTGAATTGAATCATATGGATACCAAAGACACGAGCGATTCAAGGTTATCTGCTAGATCGTGCAATAGGATTTTCCTTGGGGGTTTTCTGAAGTTGCAGGTCTTTGCGAATAAGCCATAAACTAGAGTGACCGTCAAAGCCAACATAACCATGCCATTAGTCAAATTCGCCGTAATTCGCATGAGAATATTGTTACTAATAATTTTTTCTAACCTTTTTTCTATTTCAAAATGCATAAACTGGATAAGCAAGACGGCAGTACATACCACACAGTACGTGAAGTATGGCAATAAAGCCGGTTACATCATGTGTTTTGACGCCTTTGGGCTATCAGCTTGAAATAAATCGAAGGATTTTTGCACCTTAAAAAATGCATATGCATAGGCTGGTTGAATTTGAACTCAACCTTGAGTAGATGTGAGACACAATCGCTTTCTTCACAAAATTCAAACCGCATTGTATGGGTTCTCACGAACAGCTTCATGTTTTATTTGTCCCCTCATAAAATTGTTACCAAGGTTGTCGAAATTGTACGTCAACACAAGCCTACCCAAGATCTACGGATAACTCTACTCGCCAGTGTTTTTGGGTAAAATTCATGTCCAAATGTTGTAAATTCACTACTTTCTTGATTTCTTAAATATTATAATGTAGACCAGAGACATCCTTTGCAAGGATTATTCCATTTAGAATTTCAAAATAATGTGAAATATTCTATGAATGTGTTCACAAGGCACATTCCATCATTCCATCATCGTCCTTTATTTCACATTTTTAGCATCTTTTTGCAATCATTTGTATTCAAGTTGAGTTTGAGTACCTTCATAACCAAGCATTACACACTTTGACTTTTGTGTTATGGGCCACAGGACACCAAGACTTTATTTTATGATGATCCCTTGCACAACTCATAATGCGGAGTTCACTCATAAAAAAAGTTAAAGTTTGCTCTTAAATGTACACTTAGGACGAACGCCAAGGAACCAGGATATGTTGTTGTTTGTTGTTGTTTTTTTTGTTCCTTTTTGGGGTTACGGCAATGATAAGAATAAAGAAGAGTGTCCTCGAGGGAATGTGTCATTCTGTCTTTTATCTTCTTGTGTAACAACTGTCATTGTGAAGTATTTTAGATACGAACACAAAATGTGTAATTATTTTTCACCATTTCTAAGCAAGCTCTGAAAAAATCTCGTACTTTTATAACCTTTGTCAAAACGTCACCAAATTTTAATTGATCCATTTTGATCTTGAGATAAATTCTTCTCGAATATCCTTTTGCCCATCAATTTAATATATCATGAGCTGTCGAGTGTTTGTGAGTGGAAAAGTCTTTCCAAAAGTGTTGATAGCTTATGTGACATTTCGGATTTTATTTAACTTTTCAATTAAAGAAAAACACAACAGAGAAGTTCATTAAGACCGAATGATGGACTTTCTGTGAACACCGAACTTTTTTGAAGCCTGTCAAATATGTCTTACATTGTCATTCACACGTTAGTGCTTAGAATAATTATTTGACGTCTTTCAGCGACTTTGAAATTTTAATCGTTTTTTTTGGGTGCCGTATCCAAAGGGTGCCAATGGACCCCTATTACTGAGCTACATGTCCGTCCGTTCGTCCGTCTGTCTCAGGGCTCTATCTTCTGAACCATAATAGGTTGACACATGTCAAGTACTATTGCCGCTATAAGAACCATTAAGAAACAGGACATAAAGTTAAAGAAAAACAGGGCTCCCATCCAAAGAACTTATTTATTACATTCGAAACTCATACTACTTTGTCCAAAAAATAAGGTGACATATGAATTTAAACTGCGCGCGTCAAAGGATTTGGAAATTTTTCTTTTTAGGCTGGTAGTACTGTCAGTGACATCTATGTGAAATTTCATGTCAAAATATATTCATAGTGTTTGAGATACGCGTCGTTTTGTGAGCTGCTAAAAGTGAGTTTTTCGTTTTTTGCGATGTCGAAATTTATTGAGCAAAGAATTTGCATTAAATTTTGTTTGCGGAATCAATTTTCTGCTGCGGATACGACGATGATGACCAACTGGACTTGACCTCTCCGTCAATTGCCAACAACATGGAAAGTAAGCGTATGCGTACATTTCATATTTTTCAAATATCTTTGCATATCTTTGTTCCGAATATACCACGGGACCAGTATAAAAGCTAGTGGAACTTTATTTAGAAAGTATTGAATCACATGAAAATTGCTTACTTTTGTACAATCTTAAAGTTGTATACTATAGTCTCATAAAAGTTTTATAACAGCAGAAGGAATACTTAACTCAAAAATGCCTTCCAAGTAGCCAGTATATTTTTTTATCTTCCATTAAACTCAAGGCTACTAGGCTAAGCATTGAACGTTCGTCGCAGATACTTAGCTTCATTCAAAATATGAAGTTTACCAGCTTTTTTATATTAAGTTGTCATGCGTTGACCTAATCCCGCTGAAGATGGTTAAAAATGTTTTTCTACATTTCCGAATCCGGCTAAACGTATTTTTTGAATATTTTAAGTAGCTTCCTCGACTGCAGTTTCGGTAGCTAGTATAGGACCCATCTTCGTGCGAGAAGTTTTTACTCGAAAGCTTTTTCTCGCATTCAGTTTGTACAATACTGGGCCAAGGACACTTCCTTGTGGAACCCCAGCAATAGTCTTTTAAAATGTTAAGTACTCGTTTTCTTTTCAACACAGAAAGCTTTTACTTTAAGCTTTTACTGCCAAACTTGGACAAAATGTTGAGTGCTGTTTAAAAAAAAAATACTTCAACGTATCGTTTTGTCTTCGAAAGCTTTTTCGATTTGATTGGTGTTTATGTAAACCCGGTCCGACGTCATATTCTTGATGCAGACACCAAGTAAATGGCCAAGAATGATAGTTTCTTCTTCGAAGATCGGTAGAGAATGCTTCAGGATAAGTTTTTTAAAAACTGGTTGGGGATGAATAGTATTGAAATATTTTACAATAGCTTGCCTTAATGGTCTACGGGTTTTTGATTCATTCAATTTTTAATCGCCAGATCAGATTTTCGACATACTGATTAAATCTGCGGTCTATGATATCTCGAAACTTTTTACCTCTTGAATAAATACGCTTGCAGCACCAGAATGTGTGCTTTCATTTTAAATCACCTCAGGAGACAAACGTTTATTCAAGTTATTCAAAAGACTCAACGAATTAAGCTCATTCTCGACAGAGTCTTTGGTAAACAAACAACACTAGCCTCTAGCATTTTCTCGATACTCGAGGTATATTGTTTTTTTTTTTCTCGAAAGCTCTGCTGGAAAGCTTTAGAAACCAAGCTTATTTCGATAATTTTTCTTGTTTTAAATATTTATAAAAATCCAAAAGTGCCGATGAAACCGACGTTCAAATGGGAATGTTAAAATGCCCGAAGAGGTTAACCATTTTTTATAATCCAGGAACATTTGAGAAACAGAAACCCTTTTTGAAATATTTTTTAAGATAAATAAGTTTTAAATGTTTGGTGTGGATACACTTTGCTTATCAGGACATTTAAAGAAGTCAATTCCGACTGAATTTGAATCAATTTGGCATTTCCTTCAATGACCCACAAATAAGACATTTGTAAAAAGATGTGTTTATCATGGCAGATATCAAAACTGTCACTTAGATGGAGGTCCTGTTGAGAACGGTAAATTAATTCAAAAAAAAAAATTGAATGATTACCTATTCATTTCCCTTGGTGAAACTTGCTTCCAAAATTCATCATTCCTTTTACGCCCGATTATTATTGTTCTCGAATCCTTTATACAATGAACCACAGTACACACCACAAAGTGTCCAATAAATTCAACTTGTCATTTGAAATAAACAGGAAAACACCCACGAAGTTTGTTTCATTTGATAAATTTTCATGAAATTATTGCCAATGTGAATGAGGTTGTGTGCGTCTGATGGCGCATACACAGAAATGAACCACATCGTGTGTGACAAATGTCCTTAAACAATAATTCAGTTCCTCGGAAGGCGATTCCATTTTTTCCTTTTTTGTTTTTTTTCTTCTTTTGTTTTTGGTTTTATGCTGGTGATGTGGAGAGATAATTTTTGTCAGTAAAGTTGCAAGCCCACATATTTGCGGTGACAAAAAGGGAAACAACACGAAGAAATGAGAAAAGCAAAACGGGCACAAGCAAGAAGAAAGGATGTGTGGGATGAATGTGGGTAAACACAAGCGTACTCTAGTGCTCGTGCACATATCCTTCATCTGCGGGAAGAATATTCAATTTGTCGCTCATGCATAAAACAAACGAAAGTGGAAAATAGCGGGAAACGTCCACGTCCACCTGGATGTACGAGGATTCACTACGTGGTGCTGCGATTGTACATACTAGTGACACCGTTCGTTTTTTTTTACGGAGATCCTGAATCGTCCTTTTCGTTTTTTTGTTTTTGGTGTGTACCAAAGTGGGCTTACATTGGTTGTTTTTTCTTCAAACTGAAACTGTTTCTTAACTGCTTTTTACCCATGCAGTGTATGAATCTTTTAGAAGATTTTTCCACTTTTTTTTTATTACTTATGCGTTATCCTTGTTTCGGTGTTTTTTGCTTGCTTGCTACTTGGGGGATAAGTTTGTATTTTGAGATTTTCCTATTTTTTTTTTTTTGAGAAAAACGTGAGATAAATGCGGTATTTCTTGCAAAGTTGGTTTCTAAGCTGGGCTATGAGGGAATTCTTGGTTCGTAGGTTGATATGAGGTAGGCCACTGTTTTTTTCTGAAGAAACACGTAAATAAATTTTCATCATTTTGGACATGAAAATGTGAAATTTCTAGATGTGGGACGTTTTCACTTGGTTTTTTGTTCATTCGCATAAAGGTGTGTAAGGGATTACCTTGTGTGTGTGTGTTGCGACGGAAATAAAGGGACAAACTTGCACGTCTTATTTGGGTTACATGTGAGTTTTTATGGGCTAGTTGTTATTCTCCTCGGAGGCACTTATGCATGTAAATACTGTAATTAGGAGCAGCTGTATCTTTTTCTTTTTTTTTGGAAAATAATTCACAATCCCTTTGCTTTATTATTTTAATTAGAGGATGGTGTAAAGGATTTACCTTGAGATTTAACACAACTTACGCTTGTGAAGTTTTAGTAACTGAATAAATACATCTAGGCCACTGTTTACAAAAGATTTAAACAAATATATCCCACTGCCCTTTCTAAACGTTGTGCCTTGAAATTTTTTCTGCCACAAAAGTATCCGAACCAACAGAGATTTACGTTTTAATCTCCTCAAGCGAATGCTTCCGAGTGGGTTAACAACTTCTTCATGAAGTGGAGCTGTCGCTCTCTTAGAGCTTTTAGTACCTCGTGGTTCCTTTCAGTCTAAGTGTAATCTGTGTTCTTTGTGCAGCTCCTCATGTCACCTCAATCCAATCATTGCACTATTTACAGGATTTTATTTTCGTCCATAAAATATCCCAAAAGCTCTTCAAAAGTATTGTCTGGGACTTTTCGTTACTGTCCCCTAAGCAGGACGAATTCATAAGAGGTCGATTCACTATAAACTATCTTAACGCACACGTCTCTGAATCTCTGTAAAACTGCAACAAGATAACAAGATGATTTTACTGGCTTCGGTTTAAAATTCGATATAAATTCTCATCCAATCGTTTGGGCTTTCTTCGTCCTTCAATCTTAGAAGATCGTGAGTAGCAAGTCCTATTTTGGCTCTGGAGTACCTCACGAAAGCCGCTTAGTACCCATAATCTTTGTTCTTCCTATTAATGACATTGGGCGCGTCCTTAAAAGCTTTGACTTGTCCATCTATTCCGATTATATGAGAATCTGTAAGCACTTTCCTTTCCAACCGATTTTTATTTACTGCAG
Source organism: Orthonevra nobilis (assembly GCA_963555765.1). Taxonomy (NCBI): domain Eukaryota; kingdom Metazoa; phylum Arthropoda; class Insecta; order Diptera; family Syrphidae; genus Orthonevra; species Orthonevra nobilis. Next base: position 122,250,721 of record OY743225.1, on the reverse strand, counting down.
TTCTTCTTGAATCGAGTCTTCATCTTGTACTCCAAGTACGGTCTGCTAAGCTTGCTTTCTACACCAGTAAGTTTGACCGATCGGTTGCCGGGAAAACACTGTGGAAACAGGGCCGTGAAATCGGGGTTGGTAAGCCAAATCGCAGATGACATTGATTGTGACAAGATCAACGTAGAATTTGTCTACACACCTGGTACTCCACAGTCTCAAAACAATTTTTTTTTAAATTAATTCAGAACGAGAAGATGAAGATTGCTTCTGTTTTCAAAGAATATGTGAAGAAGACGTTGTTCTTCGATATTATCTATTAAATCAAATGCCACTGGCCTTGACAACTTAAATCCAAAGTTTGGTAAACTGTTACTCCCACATATACTCAAATATATTGCGTACATATTTAATACAATCATTATGACGACAATTTTCCCCTCTGAATGGAAGAAAGCCAAAATTATCCCTATTCCAAAGAAAGGGAAAGGAAGTACAGTCGAGTATCGACCAATAGCCATTCTTCCATATCTGTCAAAAGTTTTTGAAAAAATAATAATAATAAACAAATACAGAACTTTGTCTCTAACAAAAACCTCACCTGCAGTGGGTAAAGTCCGACGACGAGTCCCACTTCGTTGCTTTTAATCCCTCATCCGAAAAAGAATTTCTATTTACTGACTGTCTCTCTAATGCTGGCCTTTTTCAAATTAGTGGAGTAACTAATAATTTAAATAGACAACTAGACCTTGTGTTCTCGTCATATACTGACAATTTTCTAGTCTCTGGGAGCACTCATCTCATGTCGACTTTAGATCGTTATCACCCATCTCTCTCCCTCACATTTTCATATAATAATGAACCTAGGCCTACCCAACACGAGTATATCTACAGTTTCAACTTTCGAAAAGCAGATTACAACAAACTGAACTGCCTTCTTAAAAACGTTAATTTCGACGTCCTCAACTGGAGCTCCATAGGAATAGACAGTGCACTGGCGAATTTCTACATAGAAGTTAACGATTGCTTCATTCAATCAGTCCCATACTTGCCTCAAAAAAATGCGATGCGCCGGAACAGTGTAGAGAGAAGATCGTACAACTTAAAGATGATTACTCCCCTGGTCCGGACGGTTTGCCGGCTATAGTACTCAAAAGATGCTGCAGTTCTCTGATTCAACCCTTAACGGCCCTTTTTAAACTATCAATATCGCAAGGAATATTTCCTAAACTCTGGAAAAATGCGTTCATAATCCCGACTCATAAAAAAGGCCCAAAAAACGACGTTTTGAACTACAGACCTATCGCAAAACTTTCATGTATTCCGAAGCTTTTCGAGAGTATATTCTACGATACAATGTTTTTTCATTGTAAGTCGATTGTTTTTCCAAATCAACATGGATTCTTAAAAGGGCGGTCGATAACTACCAACTTAACGGAATTTGTTTCCCGAACCCTTTGTGCCTTATTGTAAGAAGAAGGAAAAGAAGTTGATGTTATAGCCAGGGGCTTCAGCAAAGCATTTGATAAAATCTCCCATAAAATAATCCTTCTTAAGCTTAAAGCCCTTGGTTTCCCCGCCGGTTTCCTTGCATAGATTAAATCCTACCTTGAAAATAGGCAATACGTTGTGCTCTTTAGATCCTCTAAATCTGATCCGTTTACAGCAACCTCAGGCGTCGCCCAAATAGCCATGTAGGTCCGTTTCTCTTTATCCTCACAATTAACGATGTTGACCTCATCATCCATAGCTCACATATATCGATTTACGCCGACGATATGAAAATATACATGCCAATATCATCTCCAGATGACCATTCCCTCCTGCAAGACGACCTAACAAGGTTTTCAATTTGGTGCAAAAAAAATGCCAATCCATAACATACACTCGAAAGCGTCTACCACCATCCTCCAGAATTTACTCCATCTGTAATGAACCTGTCCCTTCAGTCTCTTCTTTGCGTGATCTGGGAGTTTTGTGCGATAGTGAACTCAACTTTCGCTTGCACATTGACTCCATTATTAACAATGCTAACTCCGCACTTGGATATGTAAAACGATGGTCCAAGGAGTTCTCCAACCCCAAATCACTTTATACTACTTTCGTTAGACCCATCCTTGAATATGCTTCCCAAGTCTGGTCTCCTTACTACGACATCCACATAAAACGAATTGAAGCCGTCCAGCGTCGATTTCTTCGTTTCGCATTGCGTAGTCTCCCATGGTCAGACAGGTACAACCTTCCGCCCTACTCACAACGCTTGCAACTTATAAGATTGCAATCCCTCGAAGAATGCCGTGACATAGCCGATATCCTATTCATCCACCAGATTCTAAGTGGAAACATCGACTGCCCCGCTCTGCTTCGATTGATCTCCATACACACCAATCCCCGTAACCTTAGATCTATCTCCCTGTTCCGTCCAAACCCTCACCGCACCAACTATGGCTCCCATGAGCCATTGTCCAGAATGATGCGAAAAGCCAACGCCGCACAACAAAAATTTGATTTCCACCTAAGTTAACACTCCCTAAAAAATGGCCTTTCCAACTAATCACCCCTATCACCCAATAATTAGATCGTAGTTTTTAGTTTTTAAGCCAGCTTGTATTAAGTTAAGTCCGGGGTAATTCCGCGGGCCATAAATAAATAAATAAATAAATCAAGCTAACGAAGCCATCAACCATAAATGAAGATCTCAACAATATTTTGCAATCCCGACTTTAAGAGTAGGAGAAAACTGAATGTAGTTTATAACAACCTTGCGCGCTGTGTTTACAACTTACAACAAATTTCCGGATGTTCGTTTGAATTTTTTGTTCAGACAACTCGACAGTGGAACTCTCTGCAGCGCCACCTAAGGAGAATAGGAAACACGAATAGTTTTAAAATATCTCTTTTTGAGCACTTGGCCTCTGAATCGAGCTGATTATCCATTGTTCAATGAATTCCATTTTGAAAGAATTACGTAATTTTATTTTCATTAAATATTAAAGCAATATTTTATTTGTTTTTACATTTCTATTTATTTATAAATTTTTTTTTATTTATTTATTTTTGCTTTTCCTTTGTATTTTTAATTTTTGCTTGCCTCTTCCTTTATTGCAATTTTATTATTATTACCATATTTTAAATTAATGCAAATAGTACCTTGCTTTAAATTGTTAAAGTCTTACATAATTTATAAGATTGTATAATCTTACATTATAAGAATTCTTTTGATTAAATAAACTTAAACTTAAACTTAAAACTTGTTGGAGATCAATGTTTGCAAATGCAAATTTAAAACCTATTCTCACATGCATCTTCCTCAATGTTTTCGTACAGAGGTCAATTTTCAATCGTACATTGAGCACATTAGATTGATTCGATACCCATTCGACTTCATAACATTAACATTTTAACGAAATTTTTTTACCGTCGTAAGAACCACTTAGAAATGTGTCTTACCCCAATTTTGAACAAGCAGTACATACGAGCTAATTGGTTTTGAACATACATTCATTTATCTCCCTTAAACAAGTCATTTTTGCCCATCAAATTACAAGTTGGATATTTTTATGATCCACTAATTTGAATATGATTTTCCTATAAGTGCTGAGACTCTTCTAATCCTTATCCCAGAAACTTCCCATAAATCTGGCTCTCTCCCCCGACATTATCCGGATGCCATAATTCTTCTTATCTCCTTCTCTAACGATTCTAATAAATATTTTAAACTTAGGAAGATAATCCCACTTTCTCAAAACAAGCAATTAAAAAACAACCACATCTCCATCGTGTCTGTTTATGCTTAAGGCCAAAACCAAAGCCACAAGCAAAGCAAGGTCAACTGCTCGTTTTCCAAAGTATTTTCGAAATACTCACATAAATAATTTTTAATCACACTACACACAAAGCTTAAGTTAATGATGTTGGTTTGGTGGCTTACTCAAGCAAGTCATGCCCATGGCAGCGCCACGCCGCGCCGCCAGAGTTTGACTGCGGGAAATTGTCGGTTGTTCGGATATAAACTTGTCCAATAACTGAAACTTTCCGAAAAAGTTTATCTCGGAAATCTATAGAAATCGAAATTTAATGAAAAACTCCCAAGGACTCTTTTGGGGTTTGCCTTGCAGCGACCGACCGACAGGGAGTCAAGTCAATCGGATTCACGTACGAGTATGTCTTGATCTTTTGAGTTGTTTTCGAAATAAGCAGTTCTGAAGTTGTTCCCATTGGCTGGTTTGGTCCTTAAATTAGCATCGCTGATGTTTGTTTTGAATTTGCTTTGCAGGAAACCAACATCCAAGCGGAAGCATTGACTTCGCACAATTGTCGAATATATTTCCGGTAGCGATGTTGTCGGCGCGCTATTTACTGGCACAAGATTTATCGCAGTCATTTGGAAAACATTTGTCTTGTGAAGTGTATTCAATTTGAGGACACATCGTAAATGGGAAAAGTTTCCTTAAACATATCGCAGACATCGGCAGCATCAGATTGTGCTGTTCGGATGGGTACACATTTGTAAACACTTTGAAGACACCTTACCGATACGAATTGTTGGGTAAACTTTACCCTCCATTGTCTAGTCTGCATGCGGCACGGGGACGTACACACATTCGCCTCGGTTGAACAGGAAAGTTTGCACAAAATATTGACAACTGTGGTGGCAAGGAAAGGAAATAATAAACATCCCTTGGAGTACGAGTATATTTTTCGACGACAACGACGAAGTTGAGAAAGTTGTCGGTGTCCTTTGGCATCCTGGCTCACGGCTGGTTGCTTGTGCATGGCTAACAAGCTTCAAGCACTTGACATTTATTCGATTAAAACACTCAATGGAAGTTAATGTGATTTCGATGCGGTGTACTCGATTCAGTTATGATTAATTTCACAGTCGCTTGCAGAAGGTTGGTCTTGATGTGGGGAAAATCGACTCGGACTCGGATCCCCCCGGCAAGGGTTTGACTTTAAAAATGAACTTATTTCGCATTCAATTGAAAATGAAAGTTGTAAGCAGATAGAGTGAAATGTTACTTCAGTGATAAGGTTAGACGCTATACTACATGTTGGCCAAAAGTCCCTTTCCTATGTTAATTAGGAACAACTTTTTAAAGTTTATTTCATGTACATTTTCATTACAAAGTTTGGAAAAATACATTGGTATTGGGCTCTTTTAATAGCACTCTTCATTTTTTCTTCTCTCTTCTCTTCTTCTTTTTCTTTGAGGTAGCCCCATACATAAGGTCAACATTGTTGTTTGCTTATATGAGTGGAAATAGCGATCATTTTCAAAGAAATATAGTCCAAAAATCTTACGTGAGGTTATTCCTCACCAAACAATAACTCGAAGTGAGTGTAAGGGACGATGATGGAGATTTTTGGGATTCTGAGTGCCCCAAAATCTGCAATTTCGCTTGTTAACAAATCCAGTAAGATGAAAATGAGCCTCGTTGCTCATCATTAAAACTTACAAAAAATTTTTGGTCATTTTCGGCGATGTTAAGAACAGTTCTGCAGTACTTCAAACGTTTTTCTGGGTCGCCAGGATTGAGTTGTTGGCCACCGTGATTTTGTTATTTCCTTAAAATCCGACGCGATATGCCTAACTATGTTGAACGTCGTCTTGTCGATGCTTCAGGACCGGCTGCAACACTTTCACTAACGACCTGAATGTTTTCGGTCGATCGTCCATAACGAGGTCTATTGGTACCGCCTCTCATTGCCAACGTTCTCTTATTGCTTAAATTTGGCCATTATTGCACGAATAGTGGGGAGCTGTTGGAGCAATTGAAACTCCGAAAAATTTCCGTTGATAGATCATAGACCATATCTAGACCATAGATATGTATAAATAAAAGAGTTATGATTTTTCTACTTTGGAAAGTGACTTTTGGTCCACCCTGTATATCTTTTAGCTTTTGGCCTTGATGCTTTGAGGCAACAAGTTAAAAAATTAAAACATTTAAAAAACGAGTTGATATTTAAATAGTGTTCTAAACTGCATTGAAAAATTCAAGTGAATAGAGATTAGGAAAAACTTCAAATACAAATTCTTATCACGACAAATCATTCAAAAGCCAGATGCTTCCTTTAGATTTAATTATAAGACTTCACGCTCAGCCGGCGCATGATTAAGTGAATAACTTATGTAAGTATATTATTCTTAGCTTTCATTGTCTGGTGACCTCGATCGCAAAGGGACTCGCGCAAGCGGCTGATCTGTTTTCCTGAGAATAAATCGGAACTGACCATCTTGCTGAAAACAGGTCGCATGTGATTTCAAAACTCGATATTTTGCCATAATTTTCACTGAATTTTCAAAAGAGTAGAGCCCGATGGTTCTTTGGGAATATAAATTATGAATGTATATTTTGCTGGCGTGTGTTGCAGATGCGGTTTACGTATGCGAATAGCTCAGTAATGTAACTAACATTTGCTCACGTTGCCAAGGTGGACGTGAGCCTCACTACTCCTGGTAATGTAGCATACATTACCAACTTTTTATTTCGACAAGTAGATGCAATTCTAGATTGCGTTTTATTTTAAAGATTTTTTAAATTAGGTTGACTTTGCAAGATCGAGGACTTAAGTGCTTCGAGTCTTTTAAATTCGTTTCGAACCACGATTTTATTAAGTCGAGGCTATTCACCGATGCCAATCAGCAACGGCATCAACATCGCTATCGAGGAAACATACCGACCAGTTAAAACAGTGATTGTTTAAGGCGGCCGAGTAGGTTTTTTGTAGTGCGAGTTGACCCGCTTTTGAGTGGACAATTTAACTAAAGGCTCATTTCAAAAAAACTAAGCTGATCTGAAATCTGACGAAATCTACGCCTTAGAATGCCTTCATAGGTAAAAAAACAAGCTAATTTGACAAACTTTCGATGTCAGAAAACGTACGGTTGTATGAAAGTAATAGCGTTCAGGCTTCGCCCTTATACTGCAGCAGGAGTTATACTAAAAAGAAGGGGTATACATCTGGCTTGGGGCTCGTAATGATCATCTGTGTAGATCGATGCACATACCAATGTGTTCTATAAATGAACTGGAGCTAAGCATCTTGGTCGGTTAACATTGCTGTAGTGATACTATAACCGGGCATCACCACAAAGAACTATTGTAAGTGTCAATATGCAAACGTGTGTTAATCCAAAAAACATCTCCTGTGTGAATGTCTCAATATACAGTTACGACATCTCTGACTTACGGGAGAAAAGAAAATATGAAAAGCTGGGGGGACTTGCAAAAGTCCAACCAATAATGTATAAAATACTGCGAATTGAGAGAATGCAAATAAATCGAATTCGAATTAATCGCCCTTCTTTCTAAAAATCTGACTTTCGAACTACTACACAATCGTTCAATTCTGGTCTTTATCCTTTTGCTCGATCTGTGTAAAATATACTACAGGAGTTACCATACCCTTTAAGGGTGAGCAAAAAAACTGCACATCAATGATTGATTTGTTTTTTTATCCCATATGATTTGGAGAAGCGGAAAATCGCCCAAAATGAAAAAAACACAAAAACGCTAAAAATAAAACGTCCCTCCATTCAAGGAGTAAAAAAGCTCCTAACACCATTCTTTTGATTGTATTTTATTATTTAAAATGCCACACATGCTTCCGCGGAGTAAAAGTACACATAAAAGGCCATCAAAACAATTTTCTTCATTTTTATTACATTTAGCTTGCTTTGGGTCTGTATCCTCTGTAACAAAACTTATTCAATCAGTTCGCTTGCTGTAATAATAAATTCGTTAATTTCATTTGAAACACAAACAAAAAAAAAGGAATTACATTTTCAAACACAGATTTAGACATGAACATCCTCTAAAAACAAAATACTTCCCATTCCGAAATGTAGACCAACTTTTTTCAAGTGCTCCTCCGCCATTCTAATGAATGCTGAAGCCAATCGGCGGAGCACAGATGTCATTGCACTCGTGGGTCCTTAGATCAAATGAAAATTGACTTAACTCGAAAATGGAAAAAATAACAAAAATACGTCCTCTCGGTATTCATGTTCCATTTTAGGATTTACATAAAACTTAAACTTACAGAATAACTATTAAAAATAAAAACAAGAAAAAGTTGAATCCCTGCGGTGATTTCCAAACTGAAACAATTACAGGGAGCAGCGGCAGCAGGATAAGGCATAACAGAAGCCTCGAGGGGAGAAAATCACCAATTTGAGCAATTCCCTTGGAAAAATATCAAAACAAAATTTTTATAGCAACACACATACATGTATATATATTTTGTCCTTAAGCCTTGAAAACGGGCAAACGTTGAAGCTGAAGCAGAAGCTGAAATGTTAACGACGATCCTGCGTATTTGTTTAAATGTAAATAATTAACATTTTCATGGCGAAGCTGCAAAGTTTGTTGACAGCGAATCTGTCTGCGTGTGTGTGTGTGTATTTGTATATGTGCAGCCGTTATCGTCGCTTAATCCGGCGACTTGTCGGGATTACATTACGCGATGCACAAACCTCCATTTCCACATAAACAGATAAACAGGAAAACATTCCTTTGAGGGCTTCCTTGCGCCATGTTAAAGTTAGAGACTGACTGCACAAGGTAAGGGTCCTGTCACTACCTATTTCCACCATTACAACCGCTGCCAGGAGTGGCAGCAACGAACGACAACGACGACGGTTAACATGTTCCTCATCCTTTTAGCACTATTTGCAAAAAGCCGTCAAGAGTACATGCACAGTGGGTGCTCAAAATTCGCAAAGGGGCAACTAATTTAATTCGTTTTGTAAAAAAAAAATATAAACATGATTTTTCAACAACGCCTATACACTTTTGATAAAAGCATCTTTCAAGATTCCCAACTTCGATTTCTACGGGAGAAGCAGCTAGCTAACTAGAATAGCTACTCTAGAAACAGCTGCTGTCAGGGATTAAATAAACTCATCTTAGCTCCACATATTTATTTGAATAAGACTAAGAATTTAGACGATTCGCATGATATATTTTTTTGCTAATAATTAAGCGATACTAATAACTCTTTGAAATCGGTAAAATTTACTTTAAATACGATAAGGCGTTGATGATTAGGGAATAAAAATATATTTCTTCAGTAGCTTAAAATCTGGAATTCTTTTGCGGCAAGAGTTGAGCGAAGCGCAAATTTGATTTGAGTTTAAATCCAAATTAATTTCAAATACAAGAATGACTTCCATGAATTACAGTATCAACATCAAAAACACCTAACAACATCCAGGTGGTATCGAGATTTTCTTTGTATTTTTTTTTCTGTTAAATTTTTGATCAAAACAATTTCACTGTAGTGCAACTGATCGAAATTCGCCGCTTAATTATTTCCTTGGAAAAGATGTATACCAAAGTTCCCAGTTAGTTAAAGCACTTTGAGTCAGAAAACTTTAAAAATATGACAAAAAATTTCATCAGAGGAGCAAATCGAGCTGTAAAGCCCTTAAAGATATTTCTTTTTATGTATATAAGTGATTTATCAAAGCTGTTCAGCCGTTTATACCAGCTTCTTCCTTTCAGTGGTTTGTATCTAAAAAATTTCCCCACTTAATTTTAAGCATACCATGAAGATGGCGCATTTGACATATTTTCTATGGCTTCAATGTATTTTTGACGTCGATAAAGATTCGTTTCAATTTTTTCTGATAGCAAATAGATCTCAAATTTTGATTATAATTATATTTGAGGCATTCATCTCTTTATGTTCTTAAGTTTCTTCGTCTACGCCCTTTTTTCAAACATTGGTCTTCGCAGTTTGTGCGCTTGGATCCTCCTATTTATATTTTTTTGGCAAACGTGCCTCCAAACACAGAACTGTCCGCCATCAGAAAAGCAGAATATAAGCTCTCAATCTTTATATATGAACAGCACGAAATATAGCCCCTTGAATACATGTTCAATAGAAAGAAACTGGTGGGTTATAAATTTAAAAAACTAAGTTTATTTCTTAAAGTTAACAAAATCCTATTCTATATATAAGTTTAATTTTTCAAAATGGGTTTGAACTCGAAGCCAATCCTACGTATTTAAATTATATATTAAATATATATAATTTAAATTATATATTAAATTATATATTAAATATATATAATTTAAATACGTAGGATACATCATTAAATAATTTAATTATGATGCAAAAATTTCATTCCTTAAAACTCAGGCGCTAATCATAAAAATCTAAAATATCTAATCGGTGATCTCGTTCCGAAATCCCTCGGGTAAAAAATATTTGCTTAGCATCTCAACTTTAATAACAAAAATGTTGCCCTCAGGTAGTCGGTGTAAAGCCTCAAATTATTAAACCATAGAATCGTAGAAAACAAACAATATGCAAAAGATCAATTATGCCAAAGGTTAAATTTTTTATTTTAAGCTAGTACTTTGTCAACTCAAATAATGAAATCACAAAGCGGAGAATTTCATGCTTTCGAAATAAAGTTGACATCTCAAGATCTCTTAGATAAAAACCATAAATATTTCTCATGTAAGAAAAAATACTACCCCTGAAATGTGGTCTCTATTTTACTCCGACTAATGCAGAAAAAAAATCTCACTTGTAGTCGCTTAGAAGCTTGGTTGGTAGAAACGTCTGAATTTACATCTTTTTTCCCACATTTTTTTTTCTAAACTATAGGGATACGAAGAGATATCTTAACAAATCTTAAGAGACCCGCTCAGTAGATTAGCAAGTGATTTGGTTCATTTGAATTGACACACATGTTAAATTTTAAAGGAACCATTTATATGTATCTAATAATAGAAGGTTACAGATCCTGTCCTCATCGACATGGATCCATACATCAGTAACCATGGAATAATCGAGACCAATTAACGAGAGAGCATTTCAGTTCAAAATGCTTAAAAAGGGTTGTCATAACTCCCTCGTCTTAATCCTTTCTATAAATATTTACTCCACGAGTTTTAGTTCCCGTCCTGAACTCTTAGTAGTCGGTGACATCTCAAATCCTTACAATCTACCTATTTTTAATTTGCTCCCTCTCAGGAGCTAAGACACTAACATTTTTTTCGTAAAATTCAATCATTTTTGCGATGTTTCTTTACTTAAGTCGACCCCACTGTGCACAATCGGTTTACCCATGAATACAGTAGCACTTCATACGATGCTTCCTGTGCTGCAATTTCACAGTGAAAATTCGTTTATAATTGGATTTCATGTTATTCTGGGCGCCACCGTTGGTAGTTCATTCCAACAGGATAACAACGCCACGCTGCCGCTTCCTTCGCTCCGGTAGGTAATTGCTCTGTTGGAATTCAATTTTATAAAATGCCAAAACCCCACCAACGACATTAGCCGGCTTTCGCGCTTTCATAATATATAACCCCCTAACCCATCTCCACCAACCATTCGCAATCGCAACGCGACGAAAACAAACATAAACGAATTCACCAGGTACGAGAAAGTTCATACTATTACCAGACAAATGGCAAATGTCATGCACTCTGAGTCATCGGGTCCTTCTTCCCCGGCAGACAAACAATGTAATTACATCAAACACTGTGACAGTAAACGACAGGGACAACGCGGACAGGGCTACAAACGACCCCCTCCCGCAGTCAGTGTAATCAAAATAGCTCTTCGCAAAACAATCTTAATTTGTGCACAAGGACCCCCAGGACGGTTCTGTTTGTCAGCTTCCCAGCTCTGCCAGTCTTCGCCCCATAAATGGGATTTTATTTCCAGACGTTTAATTTTAAGATTTGACAAGCTAATTGCTGGGGCAAGGGCAAATAAATGTACCCCATCGGAGGCAATCGAGAAGTGACAAATGGAATTCGTTCGCCCCGTAACCCAGGATAATAAATGTCAAAATTTGCACACCCCATCCGTCACTCTGAAAACACATACAGCAGCGCAGCGGCGGACACATCCGGTGGAAGAATCTATTTGAACTTTACTTGGGAACAGAACAAAAAAAAAAAACAACAATCGATCCATATGCAAACGCTTGCCCTCGAGTGAGCTTTAACGTAAACGTTTCGGCTCCGATTTTTAGGTCACCTGAATACGAAATGACCAACAAGGGTAGTTGGGTTCGGTTGTGGGGTCGATGTTGAGCCAAGCTCCACTGAGAACTTTTTCACCCGTCTGCGTCCGCCGGGGGAGTTGCGAGGTCGGTGGTCTACACTAACAGAAATGCTGGTGTGTCTTTCGGGACAGATGGATTGAGATTTGCAATTTGGAGGTCGAGCAGCTTAATTGGATGGCGAGATTCGCTCCGAGGCGATTTATGAGAACGGGGTGGCGGGCCATGACCCCATGAATCAGGGTATATGATGAATTAATGATGTTTATCATTTCGGGAGCATTTCGAGGTGATTCCAATCGAGTTCAGCTAAATTAAGGAGAAGTCACAAAACGAATTCTAATTCATCAAAAAAAAAAAAACAATCAGTGCGCCCACAGGTTTGAGGGTGTTCCCGATATTTAATCATCTTAGAAACTTGTCAGCTTAAAGGTGTCGGTTGAGGGCTTATTCCCGCTTTTAAACTTTGAAGAGTGACATTTCAAGTCGTTTTCTAATTACCAAAATACATAATTGTCTTTCGTCGTTGGCAATGAGAAAGACCAGGACGCAATCAGTGAATGTTGCTTTATGTAAATATTTCATCCGACCGACATTGGACGGATGATCATGAGGCTTACACGGAATTTATATTCCGTGACAAGTTTGCGTTGGAGCTAAGGATTGTTTGAAGATAAGATTAGTCGGTGTTTTATTTATTTTTAAATGCCGAAAGCCTGGGACTTTAAATATAAACGTAAAAGTCTTTCCGTTTTGATGAAAAGGGTGTGCTTGTTTTTTAAATAAGTTTTTATACGCTCGGTTCGGTTTGTTTATCGCTTAGAATGTGAAAAACTTTTAATATTTTTCCGAACAAACCATATTTTCAGAGGTGGATATGACATATTTTGAAACCCAACGGACTATATTTATGTCCCTTCTGATAGCGAAGGATTCGATTGACTTTCACCATTTCCTTGCCCAAGCTAAGACTATCTTGAAGAGGCAGCTTGGTAAGAGACGTGACATTAGCTTCGTTGTCCAGACATATAAATGTTAGTATCCGACCTTGTCGTGGACGGTTCTTCTTGATATGAATACATCGAAGGCCAACTATACTGAAGATTCTCGTTCTTTCTCTGCTTAGCGTATTGTTCACTTCTTTCATAAGCCCGTTTAAACCTGAAGTAATGAGTCTGAAGTCAGTCTGCTTCTTGCATTTTTCTTTCCGAAATCATCCTGATTGATGGCAAGAATAAGGGGGTGATCAAAAGCATAAGATAATCAAATTGTCTGAATAGAGCCAACACAAAAAAACGACTATGCAACTGGATCAGCCTCATGCTGGGCTTCCGGATCATAAGTGCTGCACTCGATGCTACTATCTGCAAAAATAGAGTGAACCGGGGCACGCCACAAGGACACGTTTTCTCACCATTGATCTAGTTACTTGTTGCAGATGAAATTATAAAGATAATAGAAACAAATGGTTTCAATGACGTGTGCCGATGATATTGCAATTCTGATACCAGACTAATTCGTTTCCTCCATCAGCAAAAGGCACAATCATGCACTTTCATTAGTACATGCGTAGGCTAGAGGATGAGGACTGGACGTGAACCCGTCTAAGAGAAGAACTATTCCAATGTTCGACACTCCAAAGATGCACGGCACTCCTCTGACAGTAAAGAAAGACTGCAAAATATCTTGGAGTCATTCTAGACACAAAGCTGAGCTGAAAAACAACTGAAAGGCATGTGTAGCTTTCTACATGCATAAAATGACGTTCGTCAAGACACCTCAATTGTGAGGCTCATCCTCGCCTTGCTAGTCCGGTGGAAGGCACCTTGCAAGAGTCAGTAGGGAGGAGTGGAAAAATGATGCTGCCTGTTCTGATGTTGAGCTAGCTTTCTGTGCTGATGGATCCAAAACTGTTGGGTACCAGTTCACTGTGATATAATAAGGAACGAGAGTGCAATCGAACTTGCTTAACAGGGCTCAGAACTGGAAACTCTTGTTTGCGCTCTCCACAAAATAATTGACTCGAAGACAATAGACGGGGCTTAAAGACGCTGGAATCAAACTGATTTAAGTGCAATAGGCAGGCTTTTATGGCCAGTCATCGACGATCACAGATCCGGAGATGTTATTAGCCTAAATCGAAAGTACATTCATCTCGTGTCAAGCATAATAACAGGCCATTGCACCATAGGCACTCATGAGGAGTGACTTGGTATACCACATAAACTCCTTTCCAGAATCTGCAGAGACGTCGAAGAAATAGAATCTGTACGTCATCTGCTCTGCGATTGTCCCGCCACAAAAAAGTCAAGACCTCTTACCAGTTAATTACTTAAAGAGCTATACAACATGGGTAATGCTGACCCCAGATTCCTTCTTACCCGTTAGCAGTTAATTTTCGTTTTCTTCCAAAGATGCATCGCGACCATGGGAAGAAAGGACCCAATGTGGTTTAAATGACTCGCAGTACACCCATACTCACCTAACCTGACCTACATATCGTAGTCCTCTTATCATTCATACATATAACCCACATCATGAGCGGGAATATCACTTGAAACAAAAAATGTTTACCTTGGCCTTCCAAAAATTCATCTAGAGCGGCCATCACCTCAATAATCTCTTCAAATTTCTTAGCTTTAAGCTACTTCTAGACCTGGGAAAAATCTGAAGAGTATTTATAGATTATAGACTTTTTTTCGGCTAAAAAAATAGATAGGTTAGTTGCCTGAAAAATATATTCGCGTCAGCTTAGAAGCTCTTGGAGGGACATGCTGTTTTAACTTCTTTTCTTATTACCCATCACCGCGACACATTCTAACCCAGGTGGTGAATGCGGACGGATAACAGATAAAATCATTTTAACATTATACGTGTAAATTCGGCCAAGTAGCTGTTCGATTTCTTAGCTTTTGTGACTTGACCACTTTCTGGGGTGCTCTCGAGTTTTTAAACCTTTAATTTTTCAGAAAGCTGTCGCCTTTTTGCCAAGTTAGAGTTCTCGTGAAATGTCGTTTCCGATTTTCCACGTCCTTCCTTTTCTAGACTGTACATTAGAATAGATGAAATTATTTTCGGAAATCAAATGAAAAGTCGATTTCATATGCTTTGTTGAAAATAAAATTGAATTCAACTAAAATAGCTCTAATTCATTCAAATTACTTGTTATTGAACAAACTTCAACAAAATTTAGTTCTGCTTGAAATTGAATTCGTGACACCCCACCGAAAACTTATTTCGAAAAATATTAAGTAAGTGTAGTCTGATCTATACTCACTGGACTGTTTCGCCACTTTATATTAAACACTAAATAAAATCATTTCTAAAAATGTTCAGGATCTACGCAATCAGAAATGGAACTATAAAAACTTATTTTTGTTTATTTATTCATTCTATTATTTATTTCACTTCAGATATTCATGATAAAGCCAATCTCTGTCAGAATTCGAAAACTCTTCGATACTGTCAAATCAGGTGTAAATTTTCTGATGATGCATTAATAAACAAACTTCACTTAAGTTGCACACATAATTCATCGTTTGTCACAATTTTTCATTACTACTCTACAGTTTTTATTAATTTACTTGTCGAAATGTTTATTCATGCGGAAATTTATAAATTTTGTTTACCTATTTATTTATTTATTTATTTGTTTTTTTATTTGTTATTTATATATTTATTAACTTATTTATTTATTTTTTCAATAAGTAAGTTATTTATTTATTTATTTACTTATCCATTAATTTATTTATCTACTTACATATTTATTTTATATTTTTATAAATCGTTCAATATTTTCTTAAAGCTGTGATATTAAAATGTACTTATAATTTTTTAATATACTTTTGTTATTTTTTAACACTCATTTTATATAACGTTTTTATTTTAATTTTGTACATAGTGGGCTCTTCTAGTACTTTCAAACTCAAATTTATCGGGTAAATTACCAGTTCGAACATTTTAAAATATATTCTAAATAATTTCAGTTGAAAGATTAATTAGTATATTGTATCTCTGAACTGTAAAATGTGCGGCAGCAGATCTACATAATTGTAATTTTTTGAGTACGAAAAAAAAATCTATTTTAAAGCGATGTACATAGCATTATTCCCCAACTATTCCAAAGAATTCAAATTGTTTCTATTGAATTCATTGACTTCAACTGTTTTCAGTGAATTCAATGCGGACTTCAGGTTACATAAGTGAATTCAGTAATTTTATTCAAAAGATGAATACATTCTTAACAATTCAATTCAATGATAAGTTTGTATTGAATGCACCAGTAAATTACTTCAGGAGAATGATGACTGAGGTCATCAGACGAATTGAAGTCTCGGTTTCTTGAAAAATTGCTTGAAAGTACGACTTCCAGATTACGCTTTTTTGTGGTCTTATAACTTTAGAAACAACACCCTGTTTGCTGCTAAAAAAAACAATAGCGAATATGTTGCTTTCAAATTTAATTCAAGTTGAAATTATTTATCTATTAAATTTGTTTCATTTCACCTGAGGTTAAAAATTTCATACAATATTATAATAATTCGTGAACAATTTGTTTTTTGTTAACTTTAAGTCGCATAAAGTCCTTGTGGCAGATTGACGCAGGCAATTCTTCAATGGCTTACGATAAAATCCTCTTCAAAAGTTTCGCATATATATACGATAATAGGTCGTGAAGGTTTAACCACCTGAGGCAAGAATGAAAAGAGCTTTTAAGCAGATGAAAAAGGTATTCGGTAAGACAGATATTTGAAAATTTATTGAGTCTGTTTGGGAAATGCCTTTGGGGGACGAAACCAAAATGATGTGACGTCGTATTTTTATTGGATATAATGATGAACCTGGATGAAAGTGGATTTAGCCAAGTCGATTGGATTTCGGGCACTGAGTAGTTAGGGGAATGTGACATTTATAAATTTCGATGCGTATTACTGTAATCAAAAACTGAGCGGATTTAGTTTTGTTTTTGAAAGTAGGTGAAGGTATGGTTTGCTTCTTCTCAAGGATTTGCTTGACTTGTATGGATTAAAGAGTTGCGTAACTTTTAGAAACATTCTGATGAGAGTGTATCTCTCTAAAATAGTCGTCCTTAGTGAATGAATGTTCAAATATGCAGATGGAAAAAATGCACTCAAACAATATTGATCATGTTGGATGCCGTTGCTCAGGTGCCCTTTAGAGTGCAGTCATCAGTCCTGTCTTAAATAATATTCTTGCTGCAGACTTCCCTGTGATTCAGGAATGTAAGATCGCCATTTATGCTGATGATACTGCAGTATTTTCATCACTTGAGGTTCCTCTTAATAATTTAGCAATGCGGTAGTGATACTGACAGAATATTTCAAGAAAAGGAATATCAAAGTTAACATGAATAAAAAACCAGTCATCTTTTTCACCTGAAAAAGAATTCCAAGCAACCTTCGTAGTTCACAAATACAAATTACCGGTGTGAATATCAAATGAGAGTCATCTGAACCTGGAGCAGATCACATAGAACAAGGCTTGACTGGCTTAAGAAGTATAATACTAAAGTATTGAAGATATTGGGTGGATCATCTGGTCAAACTGGCAGCTCTTATGCCTACAAAAAATTGACAGAAACTCAGTATTTTACCCTGGAACTATGGTGAAAAATATTACTAAGATACTTCCGAAGTAATGTCGTGTTGTGAAAAGAAATTTGGGTCGAAATAGTTCACCAACTGCAGTTGGCGTACACAAGTTTGTGAAGAAATCAACAACTGTTCATCAGTCCAATTGATTCAGGTATTGAAATATACTGACCACTGTTTCATTCTTATCACATCTTTGTTTGGGCTTTAGTATAGTTCGGAATATATTTCTCAAAAATATTTTTAATAAGATGCAAATTGTCTGCGTTAAAGCTAAGAAAATCCACACGTAGTCATAGAGAAGCCAACACATCGTGATCGTGCGACCCAATTTCTTCCGAGACGCGATTGGAAACTCTACAGAGAGTTAGCTATGGTTCAAGCAAGGACTGTTTGTGACACAAGGCTTCAAACAATTATTTGCTCATCTAGTTCAATTATAATATAACCACTTTATTTCGTGGAACGCCATCAAAGATCGATGTTTTGCAAATAATTCAGGGACGGTTAAGGCACTCAGGAATAGTTTTGGTCAAGCTTATAGTGAAAAGCGGGGCGAAACCATCGAATAAGTTTTGAAAGATAGAGTACAGTACAGGGCTACTTCCAAGCCATGCTAAATTAGTCTGTAGAATGAAAAACCATTCTAAATCAATCGAAAGGATTACTTTCTTGAGTCAGGTAAAACCAAAAGAAAACTTATTCGAATCATGAGTTCGAGGTGCTTTCTGGACTACCATCTTGTGTTGACCTAAGAGGGAACATCATATAGGGTCCAAGGGGATATCCAGCATCACCAGGTTTTGAAAATATTTTTGTAATGTTGGTACATCTCCTCCTTAGCTCACTGCAATTCCTCAAACGGGTATAGTGACTAGACTCAGAATGTCGTGCATCAATGTATTTAATGATCATCTTATGATTACAAACCTTAAGTAAATGTTTAAAGTGTTTTTTTTTTTTACTAACTGCCATTTTATTTAAAATAAAAAAATCATTTCCTGTTCAAAAACAAAATGTTGCTTATTTTTACTAGGAGTTAGGATCTTTATGTACGTACCGTCCACACATGCTTGGTTGGTTGGTTGGTTAGGGTGAGCTTTGTTAGCTCCTCACTTAGACCTCTACTTGGGCCCGTTGTGTTCCCCTATTTCCTGTTTGGAGAAGATTTTTGTTAACGAGGGAGAGTTGTAGTGGAAGAGGGGTAATGTCGTAGAGATTACTATGGAGTGTCTTGATTTGACAGATCGGGAAATCTATTTGTTCGTTCTGCAAAATCCATGATCTCGCCGATCTCAATATCTTTGAGGTGAGCAAAATCCGGTATCAGTGTTGACCCCAGTATTTTGTATCTCAGTCACGCTGTTGTTGGGCAGTGGAAGAGGAAGTGCTCCAGATCTTCCTCTTCCTCCTCACAGCTTTGGCATTTTGATGTTTCTGGTAGTCCGAGTCTATGTAAGTGGAGGTTAAAGTTAATGTGCCCTGTTACCAGTCCCACCATTAACCCTAGATTCCGTTTGTTTGAGTTCAGAGCTCGTTTCGCTACCTTGTAAGTAAGCTTTAAGGTTGACTCAGTGGTTTATGAATTCCTGGGTTAACCATTCATTTATTATTCTTTCAAAAGTTGTAAGCGGGACGCATATTTCCTTTCACACATACAATCACTCCAGGTAAATTAAAATGTTCGTTAAAAAAAATTGTTTGGCCTTCAATTTGTCGTCTTCTCTCATCATTTTTTGTCCATTGGATGCCAACGTGAGCTTCCAGAACGTCTATAACCACGGCAAATATTTAGCTTAAGTTAGCTGATCCAATCCGAGGGTAAAATAATTGCCAACGCTATTTTGGTAACCATCTTCCGCCAAAATCCACAAAGTGTACGCCAATTTTAAAACGGTGGAGCTTCAAAACAAAAACGACAGGACAAAAAACGACAGTCCTGTAAAACGACACACGGAATCACTACGAATATTTTTCAAGGCAGTTAATAAAACAAATGACTCTCCCTAGCGAAAAGAGATAACAAATCTCTGTATTTCTTGCGCGGTAAGATTTAATTCTCTTCCATCCATTCCTCAAGTCAAGTTTCAATTCGAGTTAGGAACATTTTCGTCTGTTTTTATCAATTGAACTGCATTCTTCTAATGCATTGAACAACACATAAAAGCCGATTGTTTTCATATGCTAAAATCGTACTTCAAACCTCCTTCCTATAAGTCCTTCAATTTTATTGGAAACCAATTCAACCATCCTGCCATCGTTCACTTTCAAAAGCCCAAGAAACTGTTAACAAACAAATTCTACCATCATAATCGGGGCAAGTAACTGAGTACCGCTTTCGAAACTTTCTCATCGGTTTTGGAAAACAATAGAACTTTGTTGAACTAGCGGTAGCACAGCCTCGTTACTCGGGATATTTATAATTTTATTAGTTTCCTGTGAAATTTGCATAAATCCATCCTCCGGCATTACCCTCAAACAGCAACTTGAACATTTTAAGCTTAAACAAAAAGTTTTCAGTTTATGGGTTTTTTTTTATTTCGGTTGGTCCCTCATCAAATGTCCAACTGCAGCCCCTTGTAATATAACCGCTGTGGTGCATTGTTTCCCTGAAATGCAATAGCTCGAAACCTTTGTCTGATGAGAATACCTCAACAAAAAAAAAAAAAAAAACACTGACGAGGGTGTACATACTCGTAGTTGAAAATCGTTAGCAGTATCGAACGAAAAGCATTCGAAAAGTCCTCGCACGTAGCCATTGAAGATTATCACAATTACACAAGAAACACCCTGCAGGGAATCCTTCGTAACCCAGCTTAATCTTGCATTGCAAAAACCGCCCTCAGTAACTCAACTAAGATCTGCTTCAACTTCATGGTAAAGTTCGCCTCTACGTATACGAATACCCTTTTTGTACGATGCAATCAACGGGAAAATTACATAGCTTTAGTGGAAAACTTTGAACGAAACTCAAGGAAACTCATCCTTGGTGTCTGTATTTTGGATGCCAAGAGTTGTGTCATCGAATTAACCACAAAATTCCAACACACAGGAAACGGTCCTGCTACACGCACTTGAAAATGTATCCCACGTATACGAGGATGACGAAGCTTTGGCCATCAAATAGAATGTCCTTGCTTCACATAACACTGGCCAATAAACTTATTCGTCCGGAATAACTTCTCGGCCCTCGTAAAGTGAGTTAATATTTCAAAACGATCGGAGGACCAAGCTACGAGTAGATAACCTGATGGGGATGTCCATGCCCAACCGAAATGCCGGCATATGCCATTGGCCCAAAATTCTGACACAGTCATTACGAGGAATGGTTGATATGCTTTTCCGGTTAGGTGTTCTTTCAGATGCCTACTTAGCAGGCTATAAACCTGCAACGATTTTCGCTCACATTCACGTGAATGGCGAAAGGATAATGCGAATATGCGGGTGACCGCTGAAGGGTGGATGCCTGCCTGTACGAACTGCACTTACACACACATGTGGTTTTATGTCCTGGGATTTATGCTGCTTAGGGGTGCAAATCAAAAGAGAAAGAGAGAGCAAATAGCCAATTAGACCAAATGGGGTAATTATTGTAAATTACTTAATTTACTGGCACATTGCATCCTGAGGCTCTAGAGGGTGCCCACCCGCCGGATGAGTGGTGTAATCATAATCACCAAGTTCAATGGAATTGAAATAATTTTTTTGCTTCCTTCTTTCGCTGTTGCCAAGTTTTTGCCATAAATGTGTGGCTGAGGATGAGGCAGGACGAAGAATAAGGATTTTTCTTGCGTTTCCTGCGAGGGAAAATTTGTCCACTCTGACCTTTGATTGGGATTTAGTTTGTTTTCTCTCTCCTGCTATATATGCGTGAGGCTGTTATTGATGTTTGTTAATTACTTCGGTGTTTGGAAAATGTGTTTTTCGTTTCGTTTTTCTTTTTTTTTCGCATTTGATTTTGATTGGCTAATTGCTGTTTTCGACCGTGTAATGACTTCGGACAGGGATATATATGGTTTTTGGATTGTTTTTCTTTTTGCATTTATTTTCATGGCAGATTTCTAGAGAGCCATATTTTATTATTGGAGGGCGACATGCAAAGATGTTGATTTACGAATGCGTGTAGGCAAAGGTGGATCTGTAGGTTTATTTGACTTTTACGTAAAAATCTATTCAAAATGTTTTCCTTCCCATTTAACCATGAAAAAGATTTATATTTCTACCTTCTTTTCAATATTGTCCTGCGTTTGCAAGCAGTTCGTACAACTTAAAAAAAATATATGGAATGTCAAGGACGACACTAATAGACGCTGTCAGCGAAATGTACTCTAAACTCTTTGTCCTTTTCATTTAAGTCTTCAAAATTGATTGTATAAAGCTTTATCAATATAATGATATCGAGCCATGTGACCTGAGTAACCCGGCGTGTGAACATCAAAGGTGCACTGGGTTATTTAAGGCACGGTCGTGTTTTCAATGTTTTCTAGGCTAGTGTAGTATCCACTTCATGGTTCAGTAGTAGCCAAAGTCAAAAGTTTAAAACCGTAGTAAATAAAAATTAAACAATTCTCCAAAACGCGGGAAAAGCGATTTTTTTTTTTTAAGAAACAATCCCTCACTCTACAATGAACGAATATTTAAAAAAAACGGTTTAAGGCTTTTGTAGATAGTGTAACGCACTTTCAAAACCCCTGCGCCTCGTGGACTCATTGAGAACTTTGACTCCAGATTTAACGAAGACTTATCAAAAATTGAAATTGCCAATTGGTCAATTGGAATTGTGGCCTTTTTCTTAATCCAACAAAATGTTAGCTGAAACTTATTTCCAATAAAAATTAAAATACTGAAGAAATACCATCAATTTCCTTTAACTCAAATTGACTCTAATTTGTGGAGAAAGTGATCACCCTTGGGTTTGAAATAAATCGTACTCTTTCCAATACCTACCACGTAAACCTTGTTATCGGTCGAATCTATGCAGGATTGCGAAAGCTTTGGTTGGTTGTTAGGTTCTCATCTGTTGCAACAAGGCTACGATCAGAAAAATCTTAATAAGCTCCACTTATTTACTACGCTATAGTTGTATTTTGCAATGACCACATAACCCAATATCAAAAATTCGTCCTCGGTTGTTCACAAGAACTTTTCTTAAATAAAAGGTGCTGTATACTACTGTGTCCAAAAAATAAGGTGACATATGAATTTAAACAGCGCGCGTCGAAGGATTTGGAAATTTTTCTTTCTTTTTAGGTTGGTAGTGCTGTCAGTGACATCTATGTGAAATTTCATGTCAAAATATATTCATAGTGTTTGAGATACGCGTCGTTTTGTGAGCTGCTAAATGTGAGTTTTTCGTTTCTTGCGATGTCGAAATTTATTGAGCAAAGAATTTGCATTAAATTTTGTTTGCGGAATCAATTTTCTGCTGCGGATACGTTGAGGATGGTGCAGAAAGCCTTTGATGATGAGGCTATGTCTAAAAAAAATGTTTACAAGTGGTATAGTGATTTCCAAGCCGGCCGTGAACGTGTCGAAGACGAAGAGCGTTCTGGGCGACCATCAACCTCAACCGATGAAGCTCACGTCCAACAAATCAAAGATTTGGTGTTGAAAAACCATCGATTAACGATTAGAGACCTTGCTGATGAAGTTGGCTTATCGAAAAGCTCAGTCAATACCATTTTGAAGGATGCTTTGGGCCTCAAGCGCGTCAAATCTCGACTGGTACCGAAAACATTGAATTTTTTGGAGAAAAAGGCGTCGCGTTGAAGTGTGTGAAACAATGCTTTCCGACTACCAGGATGTCATGAAACGCATTATAACTGGCGATGAGACTTGGATCTATGCTTACGACACCGAAACAACCGATCAATCGAGCGAATATCGTGCCAAAGGAGAGCCGAGATCAAAAAAACCGCGCCAAAGTCGCTCAAAATTAAGGTCATGTTGACTGTTTTCTTCGATTATCGTGGTGTTGTGCTTTATGAATTCCTTCCAACCGGCCAAACAGTAAACAAGGAATATTATTTGAACGTTATGCGTCGTTTGCGTAACGCTATTCGCCTAAAAAGGCCGGAATTGTGGAAAGACAATTCTTGGTTTTTACACCACGATAATACACCATCCCATACCGCACTCGTAATTCGTGATCATTTCGCCAAAAACTCAACCCATATCGTTCCGCAACCACCGTATACACCTGATCTGGCGCCGTGCAACTTCTGGCTGTTCAACATGCTCAAAAGACCGCTCCGGGGACACCGTTTTGATACGATAGAGGAGATTCAAGCCGCAGCGAAGACGGAACTGAAGGCCATCCCGGAAAGTGACTACAACCAGTGTTTCAAAGATTGGAAAATCCGTTGGCATAAGTTGATTGCATCGGGAGGGGATTACTTTGAAGGGGATGAAATTGATTTGGAAATGTCACCTGGACACAGTAGTATATATGCACAAAGCCATCCAGACCCGTTCTCTCTCTTATGTGTTCGATAAATTGCTATTCGGTGAGTCATCCAGAACTTGCAATCTGATCACATTCCGCATGCCTTTTTTTTGTCCACTGTACTAGACTTGAATGTTTCTGCCACGAGCCATCAAACAAATAATGGGAGTTAGTCATTTTAAAAAAATCTATTTATGAGTCCTTCATATGGGAAGTCTTAGTTTAAGCACATAGTTCTTTTCTTATCCATTTACTTCTCCTTTTCATTTTATTCCCTAGTATTTTTTTTTTTCTTATTATCAGTTTTTATTATTTTCTTTTATATTTAATTTATTTTCATTTGAATTATGTGAATTATTATAATTTTAATGTTTGCCTTAAATTATACATATTTTCTAAAAAAGACTAAGCCTTACTTGTACCCCAGTAAATAAAATGATTTGAAGTCGAATACTATCTAGACTTTTAAGGCGGCAGCCGAAGCCCATGCTGAATTCATGGAAGAGAAATTTGAGTCTTAAACCTTATAAATAAATAAAAAAAGAACTGAATGCGCAAAACGATTTCGCGCGCACGTTGTCGAAAAGCTGTGGACGGGCGACTCAACTACGACCAAGACGTCGCAAGTAGCTCACCGGAGACTTCGATTTAATAGGGCGGTATCAGACCGGGACAGAGCTGATGTCGAAAGGCAACATCGACACTTTTGGTGGCTGGACGAAGGGTAGATCTCTGTCGTCCTTTACTTTTCATGGTGCACTTATGGCAATGATAGCATATCCTGTCAGCCTTGGCCGGCTTAGATAATTATATCTTAGGTAGTATGAGTAGTTAGTAGTTAGTAGTTTGCAAGTAGTTTTTATGTTTTTTAAGTTAGATTAAGATTTTAGGATTTTCAACAGTTTTATATTTAGTTTTAAGGTTAAGCGTTAAAAATCTAAAAAAAAAGTACATGCATTAAGTTTTTTTTTGTTTCAAACACTTAATATTTTTCTTAATTTTTAAATAGTTATTTTCAATTAAATTTAAAAAAAAATAGTAATAAGTCGAAAGACATATTTTAAGTTGTTAGGTTTAGCTTAGAGCGCCCGCAGAGGGCCAGTAAGTTGGTATATAAAAAGTTACGTTAATTAAGCT
Source organism: Orthonevra nobilis (assembly GCA_963555765.1). NCBI lineage: Eukaryota > Metazoa > Arthropoda > Insecta > Diptera > Syrphidae > Orthonevra > Orthonevra nobilis. The sequence goes on along the minus strand of OY743225.1, from coordinate 122,225,502 downwards.
AACTTTAAGCTTTTATGTCTAGCATGTAAGTAAATGAATCGCGCGATAGATGTTTCATTTCAATCTGTAATTTAATTATCAAGTTGGCATGGACCTCAATACAATCGCTTTTCACAGTATTGTCTTCCGACAATGCCTGACCATTGTCCGTAGTTCTTTGGACTGTTGTTGACTGCTGAACGGCCAATGGGCCAACTACGTATTCGCCTTGCCATGTTTTATCATTCGTTAGGCATTCGACGATTAGACGTCATCTTGAATCTTTAGACATAAAAGTGAATCCCTGTTTTCCTTGAGAACGACTTTACCGATTTCATTCATCTGTTATTTAAAGGTTTCTATTACTTTCTAGAAGGTTCTTTCGGAAAAAAATTTTGAAAATCGGATTATTAAAAAAATGGATTATTAAAAAAAAAGAGTTTAGCAGACAACTGTTTTTTTTTCGTGAAAAAAAATGTCTTTGTTTCTTTTTAAATTGACAGATGTTTGCTGCAATTTCACTCAACGCGTTTAACAGCTCGCGAATTAAGTTTAGGATTAAATAAAAGAAACACTTTCACTTTTGGAAAGGTCTGTCTTGATTTACGTTGGTATTAAGACTGACTCTTACATTTTTTCTTTCTTAATATAAACCTTAATTCTAAAATGCGGAAATGCATGATCGGCGTAATCGCTGACGATGCGAACGGAGGCAAAAAATGTATTTATTAAAATATTTTCGATAATGGAAATATTGAGCTGTGGGATTTGTTAAACTCTGTTTGAATGACCAAGCTATCGCTTTTTGCGAACTTAAGAATGAGATCAAATTGTTTATAAGAGTGACACCTTTTAATTTGGAATTCCGGCATATTCAAGCTATATTCTGTGGTTTTATTTTTTTTTTTTTTGCACAAAATAAAGGCAAATGTGCATTCATATGCTTGTTTTATTTATTTTATAGTAGGTACATACACTTTATGTAAATTGATTCAAAATAAAATAATAATAAAAGACGCAGCTTCCTTTTACTGCGAAAAAGGGGAATTTCATGCATTAAATAGTTAAAAAACAGATCATATATTGTGCATTTAAGTGAAATGGTTCAATGTACATGTCTGGCCAAAATAGGTTTCGGTAAATATCTCTATCATACTAACAATTATATATTCGAACATTTTGTGTTTTAAAAAGTTTGGTACATATTTGCTTGCTCCCGGCATACTTCAGCTCTATGGGACTCATATAGGCCACTTAATACTAATGACTAGAATTGTGCAAAGAGATATACGAGCATTTACAATATCAGTTTTGAATATTTTACTTTTAGTTTATATCTAATTCTAAGAGAAGTGTTGTAAAATTGAATGAGTAGGACTTACTTAGTTTTCTATATACATAACTTATATAGTTACAAGCAAGTTAAAATTCTACATCATTCTCTTAAGTTGGGCAGTGAAGCTTTTTCAAAAAATGACAGTAATACATTCAATTACCGACCGCGATCTTTCGTTCAAGAGATTGAATGGTGAAAGGTTATACTGGTCGTAAACGCTTTGACCAGCATTTAAATATCAAAACGATTTGATGAGCAGGTTAGTGTGCGTGGCAGGACCAATAAGTCTCGTTAAAGGCTCTTGCTTTTGCACTTAAATATAATTATGGTCAACAAAAACAAAATGCGGATAAAAAAAAAAAACAAGAATTCTAGAGAAAAAATAAAGTATATCTGATCCACAAGTGGATCTAAATAATTATAACCGAGTGTATTGGCCGAACCATCAAGAAGTGATGAACTTGCATCCGAACAAACAAAATATAAGTATGGCAGGAGGTGAAATTAATACAGACACAAACATATTTCCTGCTACGTTAGGTCGCAGAATAAAACAAAATAGACGCTAAGTACTATTCAAGGTAAATTAACAAATTTAAGAAAAAAATTGATGAACTACGAAGGAGAATAGGAAAATATTCATTTACTATAAATTTTATTGAGCCAGGATAGATGGAAAAATTTTTAACGAAATAACAAATACAAAATTCAAATAATATTGCCCGGTGTGCAAGAAAATACAGAAAAGCTTGAGAAATCCAAAATGATGATGACATACTTAAATGAATGTGGAAATTCTCCACTGCATGTTTATGCTCTACGACAGGATGGCAAAAACAGTGACGATTTTCAGATAAGCAAGGAGCGATGTCGAGGCAAAACACGGATTCGGTAGCACAAACGCATTCAAAGTTTCAAGAAACCTCAAGCCTACAGCGTCATCAGCTTGAGCTTGAGCGTCATTTATTACAATACATTAATCGATTCTAAAGTTATGATTTATGGAACGAAAAAAAATCATTTGATGCGATTGTGCGTCGAAGGACGGAGTTCTAATCGGCCTTTAAGTACATAGTATATCTAAATTCCAATATCGAAAGAACGTTTGCATGATCCGCAAACAAACCAACGTTCAGAAATTAAAACGTCTGTCGGTTCCGCAAGTTTTTTTTTTATAATTTTCAATTTTGTTCCGATTTTCTCTGATATTCTGGCGAATATTTTTAATGTCCCACTTTGTGCCCTGTTGGCACTCCGCAACCACTTCACGACGACACCCGAATCAATGCTTTACGAATTTAAGACTCTTGAATAAGCCTATTCGTAACGCATTACCATTCTTAACGCATAGTGAGTCTCTTAGTTTTGAGCGATTAAAATCTGACCATATTTTGTCACACAACGAAGTTTAACCGGCTCCCGCATTATAAAGCGAAAATTCAAGTCTAAAGTCTTGGATTATTCATAATTTCATCGATACTGATGAGGTCAACACTAGCAAGAGGGACATATGCCTTTTGAAATTTCAGAGGTAAGGAGCACCTTTTCCTCCTATTTAACCAGTTCGGTGGGCATCCAAATCTAGTACTCTTTTCCTCAAACTAGCCGCTAGACTTTGTTTTGAGGCAGCAAAAAAGTCTTTGTGCTTGTATGCTACCTGAAGACCTGCCGTGGCTTATCGCCTTTTCATTGTTGAAACTTATATCAGCATGGATTGCGGACGCTTGTGCTCTGCATAAATTTCTAGTGCTTTAAGCGGTTAGTCAACTTGTGTCACCCATCGCCAAGGTTGAACTTTTCAGTCAGGCTTCTAAGGTGAATTTATATCAAAATCACTTTCACCCTTAAAAAATCATAAACATCCAAAAGCCCGGAATTCCCATTGGCCTTCTCCGTCGCTTTTCTTAATCTATCCTTGTATAATTTTGCGAATATTTTGTGAATATTTTGCTCATCAAAACGCGTTTCATCCATTAAAAGAATCCAATTGTAACAAAAAAGGATATAAAAATGTGATCACAGGATTGAACTCCCAAAGCCACTGCAATCTGGGTTAGATACAAAAATCAGACCAAAGCTATTTGCCATGTGTTTGCACCACACTTAAATCCAAATGAATTTCTCTGTGCTAATATTGCAATTGATCTGAATCAATCAATGCAAAAGACAACCATTCAGTGGAATAATAAATATCCTTTTCAAAATGTTTAAATCCTCTTCCACAAAACGACACGATGAATAAATTGATAGCCAAAAGAAGGGCAGCAAAAAAAAACGCAAAATGGAAACGATCCATTCATCACACTTCTCACAATCAAACTTAAATCAATTAAGGATTTTAGTTCCTCGGCTAAATTTCTAATTCAGGAAATCCTTTAGTTGCACTTGTGTGGCCGAATCGAGAGATGGTGTTCGGATTTTCTTTTTGTCTTTGTTTTCGGCTGTCAGTTCTCTTCGGAATGTCCTTCTTTCTACACTCAAATCACTCACACAAATTGGGTCAACGTGAACTACTGTTCTACTCTGTTTCTATATTCTTGAGTGTTAGTTGCAATGGCAGCTTGTATAGAGCTGCGCCACCATTCCGTGCAGTATCAAAGTTAAGCTTAAATGAAAGGATACAGCCGCATTCAAAAAGAATCTCCCATTGGCGCTGTAAAATTAGATCGACCTGTTTTTTTTTTGTTTGACGGCCAAAGAAGCAACCGACCAGCCTTCTCACACAACAGCATACTCGTACATTCCATGCGGACACGAAGTCCGTGTGTGCAGGAATGGGGTGCCGTTTGGAAGCATCAAAGATATTCCATAGGCATGCCACACAAAGGATATAAATTGCTCCTGTCCAAAGAATCCGCAGAGTTAGTGGATGTCGTGTGTGTTTAGTGAATGCGGTAGCAGAGATGGCACTGGAACTGACTCCGTTGGGATCACTACGATTTATAACATGACCAAAAGACAAAAAATCTAACAAATACAAATCGGACATCGTGCATATGTGTTTCGGGCAGGGAGCCACTGGAAATGTGTACAAAAAAAAAAAAGAGAACGCAAAAACCGAAGGACGAAAAGACAAAGTTCGTCCTTGGAGAAATTATTCAGAATGAGTAATAAAATTGGTACGCGTTACACGAGTGTTTGGGCATACTGAACTGGACCGTAGTTAATCGAATGAATGAATCAGTTACTCACATCCTGGTTGGTTTACTTGTATGTACGAAACCGAATCCTTCAAAGTCCACAGGCAAGGATCGAAAAATGGACCCCAAATAAATTATCAATAAGACGAATGCTTATGTTGCCGCAGACGTGTGTCTAGTTGGGTGACGTATAATGATACCGTATTTGCTACAATGCAGGGTTTTGATGGCATGTCCTTATGAGATTTATGCAAACAATCCGAATGACATACAGTTCTATAACTTTAGAAAAAAACTTTAATATCTGCAATGCCACGTGTTGTTTTGATATTTGCAAAAGGATCGTTGACTTGAAGTCAATGTGAGTTGACTCCTTTACGGGGTAAGTAAACTTGTTGTACTTGGAAACCAAAATGATAAAAAAAGGTGCAAAAAAACACGCTGCGTCTAAGCCCATTTAACGACGAAATGATAAATATTTCCAGAAAAAAGTGTAGACTACTTGTTGCTGGCATCACAGAGCATAAGGATTTTGGGACACTCCTTTGTGACCACGTGAAGAAAACCTGTTTACATCGATAGACTTACGCTCATAATGTGATGCAGATCCTTATGGTGATGGTGAAGCTTACGGCAGAGAAGCGTCAGAGAAGAAGTAAATTTACACATAGGACGCTTTTAAAATTAGATTTCGAAAGACGAATATTTGTTTTCAAGGATCATTCGCATGTGGCCAATTCACATCGCCAAATTCCGAAATGACAATGTTCTTGTTCAAATAGCTTTAATGTATTTCGTTTTTAATAAGTGGTCCTTCGAGAGAGTTATACAGGGTGTCCCGGAAATAGACAAGGGAAATTTCAATGTGATTCTTTGGTAAATTCTTAGAAAGAAATTGATCTACAGCAACGGTCTATTTTCGAAGTTGATATCAATTATCGATGATTTAAGAAAACGCTTACTTTGTTACTTTGTTATACTTTGACCCATGTTAACGATGATTTCTTCTTTGTTTAGAGCTTTTTTTTCTAGAAGAGATACTTCACATTGTTCGCGTTCAATCGTTCAATAGTAACGCCATTTGCAGTGACAGCAGTTTTAATATCGAATGTGTTAATGAGTTTAAATACCTCGGTGTTACTATAGACCGAAATATGAAATGGTCCGCGCGTATTTTAAACTTAAAACAACATCTGCTCAATACTACTCTTTGCTTTTACAGGCTGCAAAAATATTGCTCTATAAATCTGTTAAAGACAGACAGACAGTACGGTCTCTGCTGTTGAGGTGGTGCTCATTTAAATAGGCTCCAACCACTCTCAATCATCCTTTGCTTACCCATGCTTAGTTTTGCTTTGAAATCAATATGCTGCGAAAAATGCGTTATAATCATGACAATCTATATGAACAGCGAAAAACTTTCCATAAATCCACTCATTTTATTACACTTTGGAAAAAAATAACGCAAAACAAGTTCTTAAAAATAATTTCGAATTTACCATAACTTTTTCTAACTAAAGAGCTTCATTTGATCACTAATATAAGTAAGAAAAAGTCTCTGCCAGGCTGAATAAATTATCCGAACGCCATATTTGGTTCTGTATTTCATTTGAAAATACCTAAATTCAGGATCATTTAATTTAATAAAATTTACCAATTATATATTTATTCGTAGATTTAATTTATTCATTGTTATTTAGTTGTACTTAATTTAGAGTTCTTTTTGTTAATTTATTTTTTATAACATTTTTTCCCGTACATAAAGGGTGATTTTTTAAAAGCTATAGGAAAGTTTTTCAAAAAAAAAAACACATAAAATTCAGAAAAATGCATGAAATCTTTATTTGAATCGATAGTACTGTCCATATTATTTAATGTTTGAAGATAATTTCATGCAAATGTTGACCTTGACTGCGCCCCAAATGGTCCATCCGCTTATTCCAATTTTGGCATACTATTTCCAACATTTCGGCCGGTATCTCACGAATAAATGCTTCAATGTTGTCTTCCGATGCGTCAATTGAAGCGGGCTTGTCTGTATAGACATGAGCTTTAACATAGCCCCACAAAAAATAGTCTAAAGGCGTAAAATCGCACGATCCAGGCGGCCAATTGACCGGTCCCGAACGTGAAATAAAATGTTCACCGAACTCGCCTCTTTAAAAGTCCATTGTTGCGCGTGCTGTGTGGCATGTGACACCGTCTTGTTGAAACCACATGTCATGCAAGTCAAGCATTTTGGGCAAAAAAAAGTTACGTTACGATTCGCATCATCTTTGAAGAAGTACGGTCCAACGATGCCACCAGCCCACCAAACTGTGACTTTTTCTGGATGCATTGGTAGCTCTTGCAATGCTTCTGGCTGATATTCACTCCAAAATCGAGAATTCTGCTTATTTACGTACCCATTGAGCCAAAAATGAGCTTCGTCGCTGAACACAATTTTTCGGTAAAAAGTGCGCGATGAACTTTCTTAACAGAGCACGCATTTTGAGAATAAAATTCAATGATTTGCAAGCGTTGTTCGTTTGTAAGACGATTCATGGTTAAATTATAGACCAAACTGAAGATGTTTGACAGTGAAACAAAACACGAAACTTGCGTCAGCTGTTTAAACAAGTGTTGCCAAAAAGAAAATTGCTAAAAAATTACTCTTTACTTAATTATTTGTTTATTTTTTCATTTTATATTTTGATTTATTAATTTTTTTATCTATCTATTTATTAATTCATGCATATATTTTATATAATAAGTGTGTATAATAAGTTAATAATTACGTTAATTATTTATATCATATTGCGTGTATTTTTCTTTATTTTTTATTTTAATTCTGTAATAATTGAGCTTGGAATCAAGTTTTGTTTGTTTTTTTAAGCAGCTTTTCCCTTCAAAGTTAAATTAAGATCATGTATATTTTATTATATTGCATAATTTTTTTAATTAACATTTCAGTTGTAAGATAGCACTGTAAAATGTGCAATAGTTAAATTTTTTGAAAACGAATATATAGTACGTTTAGGCTATAATAAAAATGGGATGTTAAAAAAGTCAAAATCCCAAACGCAAACGAAATTAATTTAAAACCTCGAGAATTTGAAAAGAAATAAATGCAGTGTTAAATATTGGCCGGTGGAACGAAAATCTTTCTCTTTTTTCGATTTGATTGATATCCTGCCCGCTTTTATCTCCCATTTGACAAAGTAATCCATTGCCATGTTCTTTTAAATACAAGTCTCTATCCGATTTACCCTAACACAAGGATGTATTACTTATAAGCCCTTATAAGCTGTTTTTTCTACAGAATAATGAACATCTTTTTTTTCTGTCCTTTTTTTCGTCCTTTTCAACACAGATTTAAGCCGGGCGAATACATCACAAGCCATGGCGATGTAATTAGTCACGTTAATATTAGCCAAGCGATGGTCGAGGACGGAGGCGAATACATGTGCATCGCTGAGAACCGGGCTGGAAAGAGCAACCATTCAGCACGACTGAATATTTATGGTAAGTAATTTTGAAAAAAAAACAGCACAATTTTTTTTTCTAGCGCTCCTTATTTGGGTTGTTGTATTTTTTTAGCTGATTTGCGGGTGTACATTTTTTTTTGTTTTGGATATAAAGTCGACACCAGCATGGTGCCAATGAACGGCTTTGAAAAGTCCTCACGTGTTTATGCTATGGCTTCCAGCATTTCATTCACAATGGAAGTCCGGGCTATCAGCGTGACGTGGCACTGTTGTGTTTTGTCATATTCCTGAATTTTTCACGGGTTGGCCGTTTATAATATTTGAGTTATTTTTCGCATTCGCGATTTTGGAATGTGTGAAGTCCTTTTGAATTTTGCGATGCATTCTTTTTTACGAAAACATAAAGCCTACACGACATCCCAATTACAGATTTGCTTGTGGCTATATGAATGGGCACGTTTGCATGTGTCTGTTTCGATATGGATATTACTGTGGGTTTCCGGTGCAAAGCGGCTTATTGCATTGTGTCCGAGAAATGGAGGGAAGGCTTGAATTCTAAAAAAAAAAAAAAAAATCGAAAAATCTCCCAGAAGAGAAAAGCAAATGGAATTGTTCAGCCATTGGGCTCACCACTCCGATATGCTCAGCATATCGTCCTGGTTATGGAACGATGGCTGAATTCTACACATCGGCAGCTGCATATTGACGTTATACTGACCCATATAGATACGAGACTCATATCGTATTCCTGCTGCACCTACGGCCAAAAGCCCTTCCCGTTTTGCTGTGTGTATTCGTTGAATCAAATAACAACTATATTTTCCTGGTGGGCTTTTAGGTATTTCGATTTTTTTTTTTTTTTACATGCGGGCGGTCGACCCACCTTTTGTCGGGGAGGCGTGTGGGTGATTTTCATAAATGATAAATTATTAGATTTCAATTTGAATGCAATAACATGGCCGGAGGAGGGCGCTGCTGGCTGTAAACGGAAATAAAACGAAAATAAAGATTGAGCTGTCAGTTTCATGAAAGTTCTCGACACTGGATTTTCAATAGAAGGCCGGAAGGAATGCAAAGGAAGGGGGCGGGCCTTGTGGATGGGATGGGTGTTTTGAATGGGCATTTTTACGGATGCAGTTTGTTCATGCGACGACGCAATCAGCGGATGTAATTGAAGTTTTCGAATTAAGCTTTCGCAATTTCATTCAAATAGAATCCGGAATAAATAATCAAAGGAAATGCAGTGCGGTTGGCACAATTGCGGCTGGTGACCAATGGATGGGAAATTCATTTGACTGATATGCTTATGGGCGTGCATTCGACAATTTAGCACTGTTCATTGGTTTTGATTTCATAGATATAGTAAATATGCAGAGAAGTCTGATTAGGGGGTGACATTGTTTACATTAGAAATTAAGTTGAAAGCTTTAAAACTGCATTAAGTGTGTCGAACAGCATTACCAGCTGGAGTTAAAAAACGTAAATTCTCTTGTTCGTTGGATATTTTTCACAGCTAAAACAGTGAGCAGCCATAGCTATATGGAAGAGCAGTCACCCAAATTTTCTCTCATTCATATCTTTGGTAGACATTTATGGAAGAGATAATGTTGTGCTACTGTGTCCAAAAAATAAGGTGACATATGAATTTAAACTGCGCGCGTCGAAGGATTTGGAAATTTTTCTTTCTTTTTAGGTTGGTAGTACTGTCAGTGACATCTATGTGAAATTTCATGTCAAAATATATTCATAGTGTTTGAGATACGCGTGGTTTTGTGAGCTGCTAAAAGTGAGTTTTTCGTTTTTTGCGATGTAGAAATTTATTGAGCAAAGAATTTGCATTAAATTTTGTTTGCGGAATCAATTTTCTGCTGCGGATACGTTGAGGATGGTGCAGAAAGCCTTTGATGATGAGGCTATGTCTAAAAAAAATGTTTACAAGTGGTATAGTGATTTCCAAGCCGGCCGTGAACGTGTCGAAGACGAAGAGCGTTCTGGTCGACCATTAACCTCATCCGATGAAGCTCACGTCCAACAAATCAAAGATTTGGTGTTGAAAAACCATCGATTAACGATTAGAGACCTTGCTGATGAAGTTGGCTTATCGAAAGGCTCAGTCAATACCATTTTGAAGGATGCTTTGGGCCTCAAGCGCGTCAAATCTCGACTGGTACCGAAAACATTGAATTTTTTGGAAAAAAAAGCGTCGCGTTGAAGTGTGTGAAACAATGCTTTCCGACTGCCAGGATGTCATGAAACGCATTACAACTGGCGATGAGACTTGGATCTATGCTTAAGACCCCGAAACAACCGATCAATCGAGCGAATATCGTGCCAAATGAGAGCCGAGACCGAAAAAACCGCGCCAAAGTCGCTCAAAAATCAAGGTCATGTTGACTGTTTTCTTCGATTATCGTGGTGTTGTGCTCTATGAATTCCTTCCAACCGGCCAAACAGTCAACAAGGAATATTATTTGAACGTTATGCGTCGTTTGCGTAACGCTATCCGCCTAAAAAGGCCGGAATTGTGGAAAGACAATTCTTGGTTTTTACACCACGATAATGCACCATCCCATACCGCACTCGTAATTCGTGATCATTTCGCCAAAAACTCAACCCATATCATTCCGCAACCACCGTATTCACCTGATCTGGCGCCGTGCGACTTCTGGCTGTTCAACAAGCTCCGGGGACACCGTTTTGATACGATAGAGGAGATTCAAGCCGCATCGAAGACGGAACTGAAGGCCATCCCGGAAAGTGACTACAACCAGTGTTTCAAAGATTGGAAAATCCTTTGGCATAAGTGCATTACATCGGGAGGGGATTACTTTGAAGGGGATGAAATTGATTTGGAAGAATAAATAAAGAATTTTCAAAATAAATACAATGTCACCTTATTTTTTGGACACAGTAGTATATATTTTCGTTTCAACTTTCTTCTTCAATTCTACTATTTTGTAGAAAGTTACTAGTTCTTCGTACTGGTTTGTATGGAACTCAAGCCGATAAACGAGCACTCGTCTATGATCCTTACCAGAGGAATTTTCCACAACTTTTGAACAAAGCTCACAAAGCCTATCCGAAGTACGACGTCAAAGTCAATTGTGACTTCAATCCTTAAAATCATTTAGGAAGACTCTTAAGAGTGTTCCGAAAATTCAGCATCGATAACACAACATCAGATAGCGGCTTCTGAATTAGAGATTTTTCCGCAGCTAGAAACAAGTTGATCAGAAATACAAGAATTCCGCACAAAATGATCCAAAATATAACCTGGCTTTGCCCAAACTGATGAATTAAGAATCACAGCGAACACGCGCGGTTTGACGCGCTAGGGAGTAACTTAGGGCAAGTGCTTCACTAGACAAATTTAGGGCACTTATCACCTCCGATAAGAAACGTTTGGTACCATGAGGAGTTCGTGCAGAAGAGGCAGGCAACAAACGAGGAGGATAAGAAGACAAGCAGCAAGGACAGAAAACAGAACTATAGATCGTTTCAAATGAGTATGCAGTAAGTTCGTGCGTGTTTTCCCTTTTCCACTCATTCCACACAAAACAGAAGAAATAATCACAAATACCGTCACTTCGATGTTTACTGCGTAAATTCTCAACGCAGACTGATCAATTTCTTGAATGCAATTGGCCGATAAGGTGTTAAATGTACAAAAAGAAGCCTCCATTGCCATATCATCATCATCCTCGACGCAGTTTTCAATTTCACTTGATAAGTCTTCCCATCTCTGTTTATATATAAAATAATTGTCTTTTGTCCGCATGCCTTTATCGCAGGTATTTAACCATTCCTCGAGCGTAACTTTTGCGAATTCTTCTTGCGCTAATTTCTTGATGGCGTCCAGGTTAAACGAAGTATTTCTAACCATCACTCTTGATTAGCAATACCCCATATCAAGTCGTCTATTTCACGCTGCGGATCCGTCTTGTTTCGCTTAAATATAGTATATCATATTAAGGGTTTTTCAATAAGAGCGCTACAAAAGTTTTAAAACAAAAACGGTTTCGGATATCAATGATATTCTTCTTTTTGTGAAAGTACGTTCGATGCCATTATGTATGGAACTCGATTTATTTTGCTTGGTCACCACGGGCACGCTTGCAAAAGTCCTGACGCTGAACCCAATTTTCAACGGTTTTCAAGCATAAATCGGCCGATACTGCTGCAATTTCACGTTCGATATTCGTACGAAGCTCGTCAATCGTCGCTGGCTTGTTGGCATAGACCATAGACTTGACGTAGCCCCACAGGAAATAGCCTAACGGCGTCAAATCGCACGACTGAGGCGGCCAAGCGACTGGACTATTTCGTGAGGTAACACGTTCTCCAAACTTGGTTTCCAATAAATTGATTGTGACATTCGCTGTGTGGCTTGTGGCGCCGTCCTGTTGGAACCACATGTCCTCCAAGTCCATATCATCCAATTGGGGCCAAAAATATTCGGTTATCACTGATCGGTAGCGATCCCCATTCACAGTTACGTGCTGGTCTTGATCATCACGGAAGAAGTACGGCCCAATGACGCCGGCGGCCCATAAACCACACCAAACCGTAATTTTTTCGGGATGCAATGATGACTCATGGAGTACGTGTGGATTGCTGCCTGACCAATAGCGCATATTTATTTTTGACGGAGACATTCAGCCAGAAATGAGCCTCATCGCTGAAGATGATTTTTCGATAAAAATACGAATCATTTTCAGGCTGTTGCTCAGCCCAATTCACGAACATACTTCAGTTCTTGCGTCAATTTAATCTTGTAAGAATGCAGGCCAAGATCTTTTCGCAAAACTCGCCACAACGACGTCACAGAGATGCCCAACGCTTGACAACAACGTGTGAGAGACACATTTGGGTTTTCTGCAACTGAAGCCTCAGCGGCAGCAATATTTTCGACACTACGGGCACTTTTTTGTCTCACTGGCACGGGAAAATTTTTTACTATGCCTGTCGATTTAAATTGTTGATCAGCTAGGATGATTATGACGACCATAAATTGGACGTAGCGCTCTTAACGTTGAGGCCACTGACTCCGAATTTTGGTAGTAAAGTTTAATAACTTCGACTCGTTGTTGGCTCGTATATCTTTCCATCATGAAATGGTAAACCCTACTGAAGAGAAATGTCAAAAGAGCGGCAAGAAATATGGCGTCGATTGCTGTCCTCGTCACTCTACTTTGTAGCGTCCCTGTTGAAAAACCCGTTAGTTCCAATTAAAGTATTAAAATAAAATAAAATTTTCTACCAACCAATTAAATAACTCAAATTCTTTTGCTTATGAATTAAGCGTAAGGTTTTTTAATTTGTTGTTATACTAAGCATTGCCCATTACCATATCTGGCGGTTCATCCAGCTGCTGCAGAACCTATTCTTTTAACCATTTAGAGATATTTTCAGAGCTCATCTCATCACCAGACCTCAATCCAGACTTCAGTATGAGAAGAGCGCCATCGAAAATATCCATTTGATCCACCTAAGCTATGATTCTTTTCCAAAAAGCTTTTTTAATTCTTCTATCATTCCAAGACATTCCTCTTTTTAGAGAGCTATGTTTATAGGACTCATCTTTATACATTGTATCCACTTTCACAAAAATTCCTTAGTTGCCAAATGTGTCTTAATCTTTTAATTTTTATGTCCGTCTTTTCAGAGAGGATTCTCCTATTGTCTTCCGTCTTGCGAAAGCTGAATCCTTTGCTTATAAGGACTCTCCAAAGTTATGTCTTGGTAGGAGTAGGTTTGGGTTTATTCCAGTTTGTTTCTATTCTTTGATTATTTTGTTGATAGCCCTTTGCGAAAGTCCGACAAATTATGACGTTTTCTTCACAGCTCGAGGACCTCTGTCCTGTTGATTGATGGTGTTATCCAAATTTGGTTGTAACTTTTCAGCAGTTGCAAGGTTCTTAAAAACTAAATCATAAATTATGTACAAGTTCATGTTTTTATATACGCAAAACATAGTAAAAAAATATTATTTTTATCTAATCTAAATACATACAGACATAAAAAAGGATATTGCAGCTTATTTACTGGGTAGAACTTGATTTAGGGTTAATTTTACTATCCATACATTAAAAACAGGATGTAATTAAATTTTGTCGAATAGATAACGCGCAGGAAAAAACCCACACTTACCCATTGAGTACTGTGAGTAAAAATCAGTATGATAAAATATCAATTAAAATGGAGGAAGAGGCTCTTTTTGCACAGTTTTCCAATGGCATAGTCTCTTAAAACGATACATAGATGAAGCAAAGAGAAAAGTTAATGCCGAAAAGTTCTCAGCTCAAGAATATCGAAACTTATAGAATAGGAAGTCTTACAAGTAGTTTCTACTTTAGTCAAAAGCTTTGCGGAAGGCTTACACAAAAAGACCGATGCTGAGGAGAATACTTTGATTGAGTGAATTGAGGATACATTCAAGCAGACTAACTACCATGCCCAAGAAAGAGTAATTGGTTTTGAGGAAAACCATCCATCTACGAACAATTATAGAAGAGAAAAAACAACATGGCTAAGGTTTGTTAATATATCAGGTATATAGCCTTAAAATGGCGATCCTTCGTCTTGTAATAACTGTCGATGCATATCCCCACTAAACATCGCCTTTATGAACTTTCTTAGAGTGCTGTGTGTGTGTTTGAAGCACACAGCATCGTGGATTCTGGCCCGATATGCCGACCATAGATCAAATTTTGAAAATATACCCAATCTTGAATGAGTTCAAAGAGTCTTGAACTGAGCCGGAACACCGGAAAATAATGATTATGTCGCACATTACTTGTAAGCACATTATGTACTGTACTGCGCCAAGATCCCCTTCAGTAATTTAGATTGATACTAGATTTCGTCTTGAAGACTGTGATTTCTCGAACTAGATGAAAAGGAATACGTTTTTCAAGTCTGTCAGTTGTTGGGTGACGATATTGACATCATCGATCGCAACATACGTACCGTCGTTGTATCTTTCACAGCAATTGAAGAAGAAGCAAGAAGAGTTGATCCTAAAATTGATTGGTTTAAAAAATACACCAAAAACATATCGACAAGTAGTAAATACGTCGAGAACCAGCAGGAACAAAATATGAATAATGAGGAAGTAAAGGAGTTAATCAATCAAAGGCAAAAATCAACTCGACAAACGACACCTTGATGGACATCTAACAAAAACTCACCCTTGGCCATCGATACTCCTTCGATTTGTCCAAATATACTAGGAACAAAACTTCTAGCCGAAAACCCGAAATCATGCTTTATAAAACACTCCACTTGCCAGTTCTTCTATACGGAACAGATTTGAGGGACCTTCAAAAAGAAAATTCTGGTCCAGTCTGCGACGAGCGCGATTGGAGAAAAGGGTATAACCGCAAACCCTGTAAGCTGAACAATGATATGTCGTATCACAAAAAATCTCCAAAAATCTCGGTCCAAAGATGAACTCATCATGAAAACCAAGAAGATTTGCTACATCAACTGGAAACAGCGCACCGGTACTGTGAAGGAACAAAAGCAGCCTTAGCTGATTCTAAGATCCTGATAGGATCAATGGCCAAATAAGTCCATGAACATGACTCAACTAGTGAAGTTTCCAAGTGAGTTTTAGAAATTTTTGTGCTTTCTTCCTTCGAGCATACAAACGAGACCACGTTTTGGAAAATTACATCTACTTGATGACCTTTTATACGAGATTCATGCAAAATAAGATGATATGCCACTAGAAACTCCGACCGTATCTCTTAACATTATTTTTGGATATAGTTGTTTTGTTGCCCAAGGCAAGTTGTATCCTCAAACATCTATCAAAAGAGAACCCCTTCAGCCTTTTTCTAACTTTAAGTCTGATTTTCAGAACCCACAAAAAACTGACTGAAACTGAAAAAAGCTGTGCGCCACCTTAAGCCAGGGTGCATTCCCATTGAAAGTCGCTCTCGACTTGTTCAGTGTTTGGTATTTATTCAACAGCCACACTACATATAATTAGGAATCCTTTTTGACAGGCTCAGGATATAGGCTGAGTACGGGTGTGGCGGTATTTATTTTTTTCTCTTTATTTTGTTATCAAACATCTATCTCCCCCAGTTTTTCAAAGATTGCTGAAGAGGATGTTTTTCTGTACAAGTATCTCGTATCTTCGCACTGCATCCCGTCCTATTAATGCACATTTTATATCCAAAAGCCGAATGAACAGGACGAACAATTTTCTTTTTTTTAATTTCTCCCTTTACACATTCGTTGTGGAATTTAAATTGTAAATCTAAATGCAAAACTTGTTCCTTTCATATTCATAGGCATGCATACCGCACTCATTGCATACATACACATGTGCATAACAGGATGTTGGTTGTTATGTAGCCAAAAGGATGTAAAATGTTCTGGTGCAGAATTTTTTGTCGTTTCCAAAAAAAAAAACAAAATGTTTATTTTTTTTTGTCTTCATTTGGATTTTGCGTTTCGTTTCGGGTTGTCGGTTGCAGAGTGTGTTTAATTTCCTCTTCCTCCCCCCATTCTCGTGTCCTTTTGCAAATAAAAAAAAATTGGAAGTACCCCCAGCCAGCCCGTAATCCGCGTATGCCTTGATCCTCAGAATGACGATACTGCAAAAACCTTGCATGTGTGGGAACTCAAGTGCAGTTACATGTGCGATAAAATAAAAAAAAAAAAAAAATGAACAAATCCTTTTTTTTTTTTTTGAGTATCCTTGTGTGATTTTATATATTTTTGTATTTTCTTTTCAGGACTGCCGTATATTCGTGTAATTCCAAAAGTCACTGCAGTAGCTGGGGAGGCATTAAAGTTGAAATGTCCTGTGGCCGGATACCCCATCGAGGAGATACATTGGGAGCGTAGCGGTAGGGAATTACCTGATGATATACGACAGAAGGTGCAGTCGGATGGAACGCTGGTCATAAGTCCGGTACAGAAGAACGCAGATGCGGGCATTTACACATGCTGGGCACGTAACAAGCAGGGCCACAGTGCACGTAGGAGTGGCGAAGTCCGCGTGTTAGGTTAGTATACAACACCTTTGCACCTTTATCAGAGTGCAGGTGGTGTGTGCCACAAATAGTGTGACTCCGTTTAGTAAACAATTTCAATTTTAACTACATTTATGAAATTCCATTTTTGCAGTAATTTGCCGCAACAACAGGAAATGAGTATTTGATTTTAGGTTATATATTTTTTTGTTTTTCAGTAAATGCAAAGAAACGAGATCCTTGCAAATGAGTCCGTTGATGGAGACTTTGTGTGATTTGAAATTGTGTGACAGTGGAGGACTTGAATTTAGTTTTTTTTTATTGCTATGTGAGGAAAGTTTGCAATTGTTTTATTGGACAAACTTATGACTGTTATTATTATGTCAATCGTCTACACACAAATTATTTTCAACAACGATAAAGCGAAAAAATTCACAAAAGAACTTGTCTAAGGTTGACTATGTCAAGGCCTTGCTGATGATAGACAGACTCTTTTTTGCCTTTGCTCAAGTGACTGTTGTCCATCCTGAGTTCTTCCTTGTTTAACTTTACTTTACTTAGCCCTCTCTTCTCCTTGGATATTGGCCTAAAGCCGTTGTCTGGTATTTGGCTTATTGGCATACACATAACTTTTTAGGAAGCTACAAAGGGAAAAAAATCTGGAGCCTTTAAATCCGGCGAACGTAGTTAAAATTAGAAAAACACGATATTATCCGATTTCCAAACATTTTTCTCAGGAAAAATTTTTGCGTAGTTGGACGAGCCGTGTGAGCTGTAGCTCAATCTAATTGGAACCAAAATACAGAACTGTTCTTTACTTCTGCCCGGTAGTGGAAGCCATCCACATTAACGTCGTCCACAAAAACGTTTGTCCACATTAACGTTGTTTTCGAAAAATGATTCTTTCTGAGGTTATTCCACATCATACTGTGCACATCATATATGAAGCTTATTTCCACGTCCTGATTCCCATTTAGAACATATTAACCCCGGAGCCAAATTGGGTGTTTTTAAGTCACATTTAAGGGTAATGATATGACCGACCGTATTTTAAACAATGATTTTTTTGCGTAGCCTGCAGGATGGTAAT
Source organism: Orthonevra nobilis (assembly GCA_963555765.1). Taxonomy (NCBI): domain Eukaryota; kingdom Metazoa; phylum Arthropoda; class Insecta; order Diptera; family Syrphidae; genus Orthonevra; species Orthonevra nobilis. The sequence continues at coordinate 122,207,500 of OY743225.1, read as the reverse complement.
TATTTTGGTCCGGAAACCTTTGTCTTCTATCATAAGTGAACATTCGACCAAAGCTTTCTCGCAGAAGACACCAATTCCTGTTCCAGACGCCGTCTTGTATCCGTCTGTTTAGAAGGCGAGCTCCGCCATGGAGCAGACTGCATCTCCTCACCTCGTTCCTTTTTTTCGAAGTAAAATTTCTGTGAAAGTGAATTTTATGTCAACTGTCAGAGGCGTCTTTTAGAGCGTTGACTATCCATAGTGCTGGGGCTTATTATCTTAGCACCAGCATTACCGCTTTATTGCTTCAGCAGAAGTTCACCGTTGATTCCAACTCTAGGTGGGGTCAATCTCGTTTAATTGGTTCACTCTTATCAGTCAAGTTTATGAACTATCGCATTTCTTCTCAAGTTACTTCAAAAAAACAAACGAAATGTGTTTAAGACTGGATGTACAATTGTATGATAAACACCCTTTGTCCTGGCAAACTTGATCTTGCCCACGTGGTAAGCGATCAGAGATGTTGTCTTCCCAACTCAGTTTGGAGCCTAAGATGGCACTATGACATTAAGTGACAATTTTAAGTTTCAGTTTATTAACGTCCAACTTTGAGGATTCAAAAAAGGGAGAGCAGCATCTCGGGTTCTTGGGCCCAGTCCAAACTTCATAATCATAAAATTTAGTTAACGATCAGTAGCCACAGCAGTGGTGAGAACAACTCAACCTTTGGAATACATGTCCTGAATCCCTTTTTCCGGAATTCATCGTGGTAGTCTGTGGCCAATCCAATTACTCGTTCCCTTATCGAGGTGGACTCTGTCTAGTCTGCTTGCATTGTTGAAGGCTCCTGTTACATCTACGAAGACATTCAGACTGAATTCTTTGACATTGCTTGATTTTTGATGCTCCTCACCACTTTATGTTAAGCCGTCAATTGTTGGCAGTATCTACGCTCATCTGACGACGACGACGATCTGGAGGTACTTTCGATACTGAGTAGGTATATATAGTACATAACGCTTCGATTCCCGATACTGAGTACTCGATACTATGGCTCGATACTTTGAAAAGTTTTATAAATTGAATATCGAGCATCGAGTACTTCAACTGTGCATGTGCTTCTGCGTTAAAGAACATATGACTGCAGAGTTGTGAAGTACTGAAGTACATTCGTACTCCACCACTGTAAAGTACCTTATATCTTGTAATGGTAAAATGGTCGCCACGCGATTGCCCTTCCGTACAACTACCCACCAAAATAATCGCGAATTATCGTTGAGATTCGCGAAAACGTATGCTCTATGCGTTTTAACTAAGACACTTCCTGACGGTTCATTAATTTTCCCAATAGTGATCCACTGGGTCGACTCGTAAGCCAGCAGAACCTCATGCAGAGCCTTGAAATCTCTCGCTTCCTTTAGCTAGTATATACCCTGACTCGCATCGGTCCATATGGCGTGATCGTACTTTCTTCCAAGTAAACAGCTGGGTGGTGAAGTTGGTAGAGCGCCTGCCTTTCAATTGATTCAATTGATAGTTCGATTCCTTGAGTGGTCTAGTTTTTCGAATCTGGTCCAGTCACCATTTGCCATTGGGATCAAGTTAATGGCACTATCACTGGATTGGTCGACCAGCGATAGTAGTCTGACTAATGGGTGGCATTGTTGTAGTGGTTGTTGTATGGGCTTAATACGTAATTCGTGTTTTCAAAATAGTGGTTTGTGTAGATTGTGTGTAGATGGCTCTGCTGTGAAGGCATAACACTGACAGCGGGGTGTTTATCTAAAATCTTCCAAACTTTCAAAGTCAACTAATGACGAATAAAATCCTGCGAATTAGGTGGAAGCTAATAGGTCGATATCAAAATCCTCCGTCCGGTTTCGGGCTCCACCCACGGAAGAGAGTTGAAAACGAATACACTTGAGTTTATCAACCACTAAAAAAAAAATCTTTCATTCTCCTCCTAATTCTTCCGCTCGCTCTGAGCTTCACGCATTATAAGAGTATAATTATCCTCTTGAAGTGCGAGCAAATAAATAAAAAAAAAAATTTATGGGTGCTGTTATAATGGCTTGTTCCATTTTTAAGAACTTCTCAAGTAAAAGTCTACTTGAGTCGGGAAAAATTCTTTAATGCATTTGACAATTTTTGATTCGATGATAAACCTAGTATTTAAAATTTCATCTCAAATATGATCTCGACACATGTAGAACAATGCTTTGATAATAAGTGATTAGTGATTTATTTATTCTATGTGGTGTTGTATATCAATCAATGTCAAACAATACTCTAGGAATGAAGGTCAGCTTATAAGTCCATATCACATTCTCCATCTACATTCAAACCACCATAATTCATTCTTCTCCTCAACCTAGAAATGCGATCAGCAATCAACCAGATAGTTACAAAACACAAATGGAACAGATCCTTTCGACACAGCTCTTTTCCTTTGAGACGGGAGTCGCCAACCAAGCTGTTTAGCCTGAAAGTTTGCTAGAACTGTTCTCCGATGGTTTAAAGTATCGAAAACGAGATGAAATCCACACCGAAGGATATAAACTCCTAACTCCTCCGACGTTTAGCTCTCGATATTCAAGTTTATCCTCGTTGATTTCCTGACGAATTTCTTCTTGAATCGCACACAGAAAACGTGTCAGTATGGCAATTTATTAAAAATATATTTGAAAGCTTCCGCAGCACTCTTATTCTAAGTAAAACAAATCATTGCAACGCTTCATAAAACTCTCAAGAAAATCGCATCGGTGTGAAACTTTAACCCTTTCAAGCCTCACCTTGCCACGCTTCAAAAAACCCCGAAATCCCTTAAAAATCCTTCAACGCAAGCACCAACCACTTTGCAAAGGCTCAATGGTAACATTTAGAAAGAAATTGCACAAATTATTCAAAGATATATATTTCAATTTTCAAGACGTTCCCAACCCGTTCAGCGGGTCCTTACCGCACACCAAAGATAACAGCCATGGTTCCGCCGCAATTTTACCAGATTTCACACCACACGCTGCGTTATGCTTGGGGGAATTCTTTTTCATTTCCTGTCATTTCCATATTCAATTTCAAGGAAACACATTCCAAGTCATTCCATTTCCGCTCTCAACTCACTCGTCTTCCGAAGCAACGAAATTTCCGTTCCGGCTTGGCTGTTCCATCAAAATGATGCCAGCAAACAGCAAACTAACCAACCGTCAGCAAACAATGTCGTATGATTGCATAATTTACACTTCACCAAAGAGGTTACTGTTTCTAACCAAAATTCAAGTGAAAGGGAACCATTTTTGTCACTGCAAAGGAACTCATCGCCTTCCCATCCGTCGTCGTGTCGCGTCGTTGTCACATACATATTCGATTTTCGAAAGAAAGAAATTGCCTCCTCCAACCCCATCCAAGGCAGCTTGTATTTTTCCAACTAAAGACGCTTAAATCTACTCCAATGTATTCGAGTTTCCACTTTAGATTTCTTTTTCTTTGTTACTTCCGTGCAATCCTGCCGCTAAGGACCCACTCGAAGTCAACTTAAACGGGGAAAATAAAAATCATTTTGTAAGGTACGAGTAGTTGCAATTTTTTTTTCGTTAGTTGGTGCCCCCATCATTGTCGTCTTGTTCTTTCATAGAACTCCAAGAACTCCTTGAAAGAGAAAACTCAAACAAAGAAAACCGAAAAAGCCAAAAAAAAAACGGAAAACTCAAAACTACACAATAAAAAAAAAAAAAAAAAAATGGCTAGTGTAAAGGACGCTCCACAGATATACTCTATACACCCTCGAACAGAGAGAAAGAAGGACGAAGATGATGGAAAGTTTTATTTGATTCGGCTTTATCCGTTTGGTTTGTGTATGTGCACAGGACTTGAAGTCCTTCTTTTTAGCGGACGCGTTTCCTCGTTTCATGTCGTTGGTTGAGCCTCTACCAACACTAACGCCACATCTCGTGACGCCCAACTGCTGCTTCAACTCTTGGCATTTATTCTGTATAGCAATTTTTTAAATACATATTTTATTATCCCTTATTTCCTCTTGTCCAATGAAGAAACAAAAAACCAGGACGAATAAAAAACAAAAGTCGTGGAATAAATTTTTTTTTTTTTGTTTATTTTTTTCTGAGTTGAATTCGTATCCGAGCACACATTTATTTGGGCATTCAGCCTTCTTTTTGGCTTAATGAATACGATTATATATGTAGGTATGTACCTTCTGACTTGCGAAGGACGATGCACTTAAATCCTGATTCAAGATAGAGAGCATTTAAATTTTTTGGAATAAAACTGAAAGGCTTACAATTAACAAATTTGCTAAGTAAGAAATGCAAAAAATCTTTTTTTTGTTGGAATTATACGCTAGCTTTGGTACTTAGTTACCAGGACATCGATCTATGCTTCCAAGCCTTCTGGCATTTTCGATTTGATCCTTGAATCAACGGTTTTTCTGCCTCTTTTTCGCGAACCCTGTTGAAGCATTCTTGTCCAATGTGCTCGAGCCATTATTGCCATTGTGCAGCTCGTAGAGTTCGCGCTTGAACCTATTCCTTTTTTTGAACTCCTTGCAGAGAGGTCTCTTAAATCTGTTCTTCTGTCTTGCTTGCCAGGCAGCATTCATTTCTAAAAAGAAGAACTGTCAAGAAGAATATTTTGTTGAGCATGAATTTTGTCACTGACTCCAACTGTTCGAGCAGATGGCTCGTTAGAATTTCTCTCTCATGGGGTTGCCAATGTACTAGAAAAGAGATTTTATTACTAGCATTCTGGTTGATATTTGTTGTTGACATTGACAAAAAAAAAAAAATAAGTCATAGATGAGATCCCTGTGGTAATCAATCATTTGAAGCAAATGTTTCAGGGAATTATTTATCGACTCATTCAGTTGTGGCGGTAACATGTTGGCTAAAAAACGAGCTAACTTTCATTGCAAGCGTTTTCCAAGCTCTAAATCACAAACAAATATTTCTGAAGGCAATACGGAAAAAATTCTAAGCTTTCAGAGGTTATTATATTAATTTTACTTCATTTATTTGTTTTTGAGTATGCTTGTACTTGAAGACACAGTCTTCAATTTATAACGGGTCCGCCATCTAACGTTTTTTTTTTTCAACTAGTCCAATTTCGTGAATGGTAACACTTAGCTCATTTCTGATTCGACAGATAATTAGTTATATCCTTCCGCTAACCGAATATGGTTGTGTATACGTTTGAACAACGCTTGGAAATATTGCGACATTACTTTGAAAATCATGGTAATGTTGCAGAATGTGTGCGAAAATTGCGTACGAATTTTGGAAGAAGAGAAGCACCGTCAGCTCCTTATGTACGTTATCTTGTGAAAAAAGTGAAAGAAACTGGCATCCTCATCGATAAACCAAAGCGTGAAAAGCCAAAAACAGTGCGTTTACCCGAGAATATTGCTGCTGTGGCAGAAAGTGTGCGTGAAGCGCCATCAACATCAATTCACCGTCGTTCTCAACAATTGAACATTTCGGAGACATCATTGAGACGAATTTTGCATAAAGACCTTGGTATGACTCCATACAAAGTCCAATTGGTTCAGGAGTTGAAGCCAACTGACCATCCAATGCGTTTTCGCTTCGCTAAGTGGGCCTGCGATCGACTTACAGAAGATGCCGATTTTGCCAAAAAAATCATCTTTTCAGATGACGCTCATTTTGATCTTGGCGGGTATGTAAACAAGCAAAATGGTCACATTTGGCGCACAGAAAACCCGCACGCATACATTGAAAAACCGATGCACCCAAAACGAGTCACTGTTTGGTTCGGATTTTGGTCCAGAGGCATAATTGGGCCATTTGTCTTCGAAAATGAGCAAGGAGTGGCCGTTACAGTCAATGGCGATCGTTATCGGGCCATGTTGAACGAATTTTTGTTCACAAAAATTGAGGAGGAGGATATTAGCAACATTTGGTTTCAACAGGACGGCACTATGTGGCACACACAGCCGAAGCTACAGCCGATGTTTTGCGCCCTGTTTTTGAAGATCGCATTATCAGCCGCAGAGCTGATGTCGTTTGGCCACCTCGGAGCTGCGATTTGACACCGTTGGACTATTATTTGTGGGGTGGCCCCAAAGATAAGTGTTACGCCGACAAGCCAGAGACAATTGACGCTTTAAAGGACAATATTCGTGAAGCCATTGATGAAATACAGCTGCACACAATCGATAATGTGCTTAAAAATTGGACCGATCGTGTAGGCTCCTGCATGGTCAGCCGAGGCAGCCATTTGAATGAAATTATTTTCCATTATTAACAGGAAGGGTTGTACTTTCGAACAAAACAAAAAATTTGAGAAAATATTCAGCAGTTTTTTTTTTTCAAAAAAAAAAGTTATTTGGCGGACCCTTTATATGCACAGTTTTATGTGGAATACAAATTGGAAGACAAATTTAGAAGAAAAAGGAAAAAAGTTAAAATTTAACATTTAAGTTAAAATAATAAGTTCAAATAATATAAATATAACATAAAAATAAATAAAGTACTTTCGCAGTTTTTTACTGAAACTCATTTAACTACCTGTTTCTCTGATGTGATTTGGGAGACTATTCCACAACTGAGCGGCCTTAATTGAGAATTGTCTTTCAGATATAAGAAATGAGATCCTTGCCACAAGAAGGATGGTAAGTCTCGATGAATTGAATTGAATTAAATTGAAACCTACTAAAATAGGAGAAGGTTGGCGAGATTTGAGAAGATTAAATAACAAATTAAGTGTTATTTATTTCAATAAACTGTCAAAAGACATATCGTATGTTTTATTTTAGAAACTTGACATGCGTTCAAATCTCCTCAGGCCGTAAATACAATGCGCTATATTACGCGACATTGAGCCTCCGTCGGCCGACCGAATAGCAAACTGCAAATATTGGTACGGCAAGCGGTTTTCTAAGCGTTATTTTAAGCAAGTTGTGCATCGTCTGCATAAAGGCTAATAGCACAACTCTCAGGAACACCTGCAATTTTGCTAATGTAAAGACAGAAGAGCTATAGACCTTAAATGGAACCCTGAGGAACCCCTCGGGAAGGAAATCCGATGTACTGTCTCCGCTAGTAAAAACTTGTATTCTACCAGATAGATAGGATGAAATAATTTAAGGATGAAATAAACTCAAGACGACAAGCTAGACATATCGTTCGACCAATTCTGTCACAGTTGCATGAGCAGCAATATAAGGGTAACTTGATGTCAAGCAAGTTCAGGACTACGTTTCCTCGGAAAGTCCGATTCTGCCCCATGAATTTAAAGAAAAACGGGCAAGAGCGAGTCGAGCACGCACACGAAAGGTTCCCTTCCACAGTTCATATTTATTTAAAATTGTTTTAAAGTCTGGTTCTGTACGTAGAATTTAGTTATGGTTTTAAGAAAACACGCTTTTTGTCCTCTATATTTTTTACTTAATATTATTTTTATTGTTTTAGTGGCAAGTGTCTACCTATTGAGGTTCAGATGATACAACCCACTGACAGCCTGTCCGACGGACAGCGGAACCCTAAAATATTCTCGTTCTAAAACATTCGATCCTCTTGTTCTCAATCATAAGCAACTTTCTATTTCATCTCATGTGGTTCCGAAAGGGCGCTTCTAGATGCAACTTATCAAGCGCAAGGCATATGTACCTAGGTCTCTCACACACTCCTACCCACTGCCTTTGTAGGGAGGGCTTTAAATTTATTTTTCGACAAAAAGTTTGGCAAATTCTGTAGGTGCTTTTGACAAATGGCATTTACAAAACAAACCAAAAGTAAAATATATTCAAAAAATATAAACCTCATTTCCGACCTCTGTCCCTGACAGCGTTGACACTATCACAGTTTAATATGTTGTGTTTTTTTTTTCCTTTATCCTTGTCTCTTGGTCCTGGCTATGACATGGTGTTTGTTTGTTTCGGTTTATTTTATTTTGTGGCCTGTGTTGTCACTTCAAAATCAAAGTGGCCGTCAACACGAGACAGACGCATACGCAACCAGAAAGATTTTTGATTTCGAAATAACAATTGAAATGCTCGAAAACGTGATATCATGTTTTATTTGATTTTGTTTGAAACTCGTATGTAAGAGGTTTTGGATTTTTTTTTTTTGACATCATCGGGATGAGACTCTTTAAATGAGGAAGCTTACATTTTTTTATTAATCTGGCATTGACAGTGGAAACTTCTCGAATTCTAATTAAAGTAGGATTTTTTTATAGCTTCACCGAAACAAATATAAAGTGGGACATCTCTTGGTTTCGTATTAAATCGTAAAGCTCTGGTGCACTCAAAAATTGACACAAACTAAGCAAAGTCATAAAATATTGGATACTGGAATTAATAAAGATCTCAGATTATACGCTTGGAAGTTCCAGCTTCGTTATCAATTCCCTATTGAGGGTACGCTACAAACGTTCTGTACACATGCGATAGGTATCTCCTTTACTATTCAATTCGTTCAAAGAACAGGAAAAGAACAGGAAGCTTTGATTTAAGGCCACCTTTTGAATACTATTCTATACATACTTATAAGCCTTGTTTAGCTTTTACCAATAATATTTTACATAACAATTTCGAGCTTTGTTTAAAAAGGTCTGACAATTGTAATTCTAAAGTTTTCCAAAACTGCCTTCGATTTAATTCAAGACCGTATAAAAATTTAATTTATAAATGTTGCAGCGAACAACTTTATTATTTATAACTTTGCAAATTTTGCAGTAATATAGGGAAACTTTATCCTTCTTACTTAAACTGTGTGCCTGGGTTGATGGCCTGACTAAATTCGTTTGTGTAAAGTTGTTACTCTTGAATCAGGTGTCCTTTGATTGCCCGTCAATAAAATAGGTAAAATCATTCATCCTTGTTTTGACCCTATGATGATGGCATATTTAAAACGATTTTATAAAGCTTTTTTTAATTTTGTAAAAGTGTCCTTCGTAAAGCAACTTTTTTCCTCATTGTCCTCCATTGTAGTTCGTTTCTTTTCACCACAAAGCTCTCCATAGCGTTGAAAATGTTAAAAGAAAACATTTTAAGCAGATAAAAGAAATTTAAAGAAAAAAACAAGAAACAAAATTTTACAAATTACTTTCCAGTTCCACCAAAATTGAGCCCATTTCAAACGTCAATTCTCCAACTGAATATGGGCGATCGCGCCTCCATGACATGCGCCGTTGTCAAAGGTGATCTGCCAATGAGCATTGAATGGCACAAGGACGGTCATAATATCAAGTCATCTCATCACATAACCGTTAAACAAGTTGATCAATACAACAGCATGTTGGTTATAGAAAACTTAACCTCTGATCATACCGGCAACTATTCGTGTGTTGTTACAAATGATGCTGCCGTCAAGGAGAACTTCCAGGCTCTATCGGTCAATGGTAACGACATGGATAATTCTACTACTACACTCGTCTACTAAACAAAATAGTATACGAACACATTTTAACAAAATTAGGATTTTATTATAATTTTTGTTGTTTTTATTTTTTTAATTTAGTTTTGTTTTTTTGTTACACTTTACCAACTTTTTAGAGTTAATGTTGAAAATCTAATTATTTAAAAGGAACTTTTGTTTTAATTTTTTTTAGAATAATTATGATTTATATAAATATATATATAAATATTTATATATTTCGTTTAGAAAGAATGCTATTTTCCACTTTTCTATATATAAATAATATTTCATTCTCTTCTATTTCACCCTTTTTACAAAACAAAAAAAAAATAAATCTTTAAATGATTGTGTGTTCTTTGGAAATATTTTCTTCTTAATTAAAACAAAATTATATATTTATATATACAAACTATTAAACTATTTTCTGTGTATGTTTAAAGTGTGGAGATCAAGTAGATGATTTTTAAGTTTAAATTTCCAATCTCAATTTTTATTTTATTTGTTTCTTAATTTTTTTTTATTTATTTATTATTATTTTTCATTTTAATATAAAAGAGTCGCTTGTGTAAATAAAAAAATAATAATCAATCAACTTCATCTGCAACTACTGGATGGGACGTAACCTCGCACGCTACTTAAAAAAACTGGATACTGAAAACTTATTAATTGAAATAGGAGAACGGAAATGGATATTGAAAAATGCAAATGAAAATTTTGAAATCATTTCTTGTATGCTCTCAATCTCAAATTGAATGTGTTAAATCCTTTTGTAGTGTTTTAAAACAATTGTGTTTGATGATTTTTTTTTGTGTTCCGATTCGTGTTATCCGTTTGTTCTTTTTTTTCTCGTCTTGTATTCCATTACAGTACCTCCTATTATAGAGCCATTTTCATTTCAAGACGGACTGGCTGAGAGTATGCGAACGCGTACTGTTTGTGGGGTATCTAGAGGTGATCCTCCTCTAACTTTACGTTGGCTCAAGGATGGTGAGCCATTGCCCGCAGTTTTGGGCGCTAATGTAACGCTCTTAGATCAGTATTCCTCACTCCTTAGTATTCCCTCCTTATCGGCGACTCACTCCGGTGAATATACTTGTGTGGCTACTAATGAAGCAGCCGAAATAAAATACACAGCTCTTCTGCAGGTTAAAGGTATAGTATATCAAAGAAAATTATAAACAAAAACATTCCACACACATATACACACATTTGCTTTCCCCTTGAAAAGAATAAAATACACACAAACACATAATCATTATATTAATACAAAAATAGGATTTATAAATGAAATTGATTTAAAAAAAAAAAAAAAAACAGCTTCTTATTCCACACCCTCAGAAGTCCTTTTTTGAGTTCAGATTTTTATTTGGTTTTTGTTTCTTAAACCCCACGTCCCTTTCTCTGTATTTTATTGAATTTTATAAACAAAATTTTAAAACATATAAATGCTTCTTATATATTATATAAATTTTAAACCTCAACAAATAATTGAGATTTTTATTTTGAAAAAAAACAATACTTTTTTTTTTTAATAAACGTGAACAAAAAAAAATAATTTTAAGTAAATAAATAAAAAAATATGTCCTCCCCATCCCAGTTGCTTTGGCACGCAGTGGGTTTTTGCGGCAGATCACCAGGTAACCTATTTGCACTGCTTAAATACTTGTTTATTTATTTAACCCTTTTCATTTAATTTATTTTATTTTCTTTAATTTTGTTTTAAAATAAAATTTGATTTTTTAAAAATTAAAAAAGAAAAAATCAGATGTGTTTGCCTTTGAATAATGCATTTAAAGCTGTAAAAATTAATATTTAAGAAATAATCGAGCTTGAATATTTGTGGCCCGAACTTACAAAGAGCGTGATCAATAAAGTGATGAACTAAATTTAAGACAAATTTGTGTTGCATTTAATTTTTTAATGAAGTGTCTTAAAAGTATCACCTAAATGGCATCCATTCTCTCAAGATATAATCGTTCAGTGGGACTCTTGAATATGAGTGAATACGCGGGAACAAAGCGTTTGATAATTGGCAGCAACTTTATGGCTGATATTTTATTCTATCTTTTGAATTGTTCCGGGATTATTGCTGTGAGCCTACGACTTTAGTTATCCCCAATAAGGAAAGTAACCAGGTTTACCGTCCAGTAACCAATGTGCCCATTGTGAACCCGTGTTGCTGAAACTGAGTTCTTGACCCTTGAAGCAGCAAAAACTCGTCGATCATTCGGTAACACACTGTCCCTGCCGATATGACGTCATTTTGTTAGTTCACAAGCAATACAATTTATTATTTTTAAATTTTGCGATTATTAAATACCACACAAAGCTTAATCTTTTTAAAATCACTGTCCTACAGAAAGGACATTTCCCTCAACGAATTTCTTTCTTAAGTACTGAAACTAAAAAAAAAAAAACTGAAAATCCTTCTCGCCACCAATGCTGACTCTTCTAATGACTTATATCTGCGACCACAATTGCTGCCTCGTTCCCTGAATGAGTCTCTGAATCTCCTCATCGTCTTGTGTTCTCTGATTGAACTCATAATTTAAATCCTTGTTTACCACAGACATCCTACATTGTGGGAAAACATTGAACTTTTATTGAAAGCAATATTCGTACTTTTATCGTTGGAAGTGTGGTGAAAACTTCTTTCTCGCAGTGAGTCCTTTGGCCAACAAAAGTACATCCTGATTAAAGCGGCAAAGTTGAAATTCCATCTCGAGATTGTGGGACGCCAAGTGTCACCACAGTCCATGATTTTGATTAACCACTAAGCCAAAATGAAAACGCCAATAATGGCCACAAGTATTCGCCACACAAAGTCGACATAACCACCCTGCCCCCACCTCCGCAAGAGTATATCCCTTTTATATAATTCCATCAATAAACATTTAATTGGCAAATTAAAATGGCTGCCATCAGCAGAGCAAGCAGCTGGGAAGGGATGCCATGCACAGATTATATATTTCTGGCATTTAGCAATAAGCGTTATTGTTTGCTAGTTGGCGCGCTGAACACTGCACATAGCGGTGCGGCGGTGGTGGCGGCAAAACCGACCACTTGGTGTTTTCACAATTCACAATGAATTGAAAATTAGGTCAACACATGCACTTATAAATATTATATTATGTCCGGGTTCAATTATAAAAACCAGGCCCACCCCTTGAAAAGAACAGAGAGTGAGCGACAATTATTGATTAATTTGTGCAGCGTCCGATAAAAATGTAACCAAAATGCACGTTCACAATGGCTAATTGCATTTTAATAATAAAAGTTTTAAGGCGATGTATGCAAAAATATGATATTAATTGCGAATAAATATTAAATTGAAAAGCAAATTAAACAAATAAAAATTTCCAAATAAACATTTGATGACATTTTGCATTAAAATATTTTCGTTTTTTAATTTTCCGAAAATTGAAAATTAAAAAAAAAAAATATGCGAGATTACAAAATAATATTAATTTCGTTTATTCATGTTCAATTAAATCTGCTTTCATGACGACCAATTAATAAAGGATGGGCGGAGCCCTTTTTTGTTTTTTCACTGGGAGGACCCTATGAGATTGCACAAATACATTTTTATACAAAAGGTCTATTGTGCTGAGGCTTAAGCTGCCCTTTAGTTATGTTAAGACCGTTTTGTACTCAGTTCTTATTTATTCATTGTTCACATCGATTGATCTTGTTTTTCCGGCAGTGAGATATTAAGCGTTTTGTTGTCGCTGAAAGATTATTGTAGAGCTGACAATTATTTTTGGGTAGAGCTCTAATCAAAGTGGATCCATCGGAATCTCTTGGGGGTTTTCTGCAAAAGAATCTTTAACGAAGCAAAGCAAAGTCACAAGCCGATATGTTCTTCTTCCACAATGTTCCCAAAGACATATCTATCTGCTAGTTTGTAGAGTCCACGAGAACATTAATATATGGTGGGCTTAAAACAAGTCTTTAAGCATATTTCCTAGGAAGTTCAATAATTGTGTAATAAGTCGTTTCTGTGATGCTGCTTTGCGGAAACGGAACAGCGTTTTGACAGTCATTTGGCTCTTTTTGAAGATTGTCATTAAAGATCGATTCTATGCGAACGGTCTAGAGACCATTCAGCCAAATTGGTCCAGCTATCCTGGAATAAGGGCAGAAGTAATCGTAATCCAAAAATTTTATTGAAAGGAAGGCCTATTGCCAAGATAGTGAATCCTTTTCAATTGAGTTATTATCATTGAAAAAATAAATAACAGTGTTATATCGACATTTTTTATTCCTTTTAAAAGCCTACCGATGCCATTATGTATGGAATCGTTCAAATGTCCCATTCAAAATGTCCAATTTTCCATAACATGGGCACATAAAGCTGGCTCAATTTGATCAATGGCATGGGATATTTTGGCTTTTAGGGCCGCTCTGGTTTGATACTTATTTGCATAAACCTGCGACTCCAGAAAACCCTTCAAGAAAAAATATAACGGAGTCAAATCGCATGATCTCTGTGGCCAGATCGCATCACCTCCACGTGAGATGACCATGCCCTCGAATCGCTCGTGCAGAATTTGCAATGTAGCGCGAGCTGCGTAGAGCAATCCTGTTGAATTTCCATACCCTTGATGTCCATATGATCCGATTCAGGCCAAAAGAAGTTGGTAATTATCGAAGTTGACGCCGCCAGCCCAAAATGAACATCGAACAGTGACTTTTTCGGGATGCATTGGATTCTCATGGATCTCATGCGGATTGGTATCGTTCCGAATTCTATAATTTTGTTTATTGACGTACCCATTCATCATGAAATGGGCCTCATAGCTGAAGATGATTTTTCGATGAAAATTAGGGTCAGTTTCCAACAGCTGCAGAGGCTATTCAGCGAACACATGTCGTTGTCTATGGTCGTTTATCTTGAGCTTCTGGGTCAGTTAAATTTTATACGGGTGTAGGCCATTATGGCGAACGTAAAATGGGTGAAGCACGCGGAACGTTGCCGGAACAGAACTCCCAATTGATAAAACAACATTATTATTTGCACGCGCTTGTTGAACGCTATATCCGACTGTAATGATTTGGCTGAACAGGCTGAATAAATGACACCAAATTTGACAGATGTCGCTTCGACAATATGACTGCTATCAACTGTCAAAACTCATAAGCCCCTATTGAAAAACCATTCATATAGCCTCTTTAAACAAACAGATATCCCACTCCTTAAAAGAGGCAACCACATTTGGATATCGAAAAATTATCGAAATTTTTGATAAAAGCTAAGCTTTTTAAAAGTATATTCCTGAACGTATAAAGAATGGAAAAATGCAAATAAATAAAGTTATATACACACGAATATATTTATGAAGCATAAACAAAGGTTTATACACACGAAAAAAAAATTAAAATAATAATATTAAATTATTTATTTTTCTTTAAATAATTTTTAATTTAATTTTATTTAACATTTCATTTATTTTTGCACCCTAGTAGGCTTTGTGCATGATCTGTGTAGAATAAATAAAAGCAATCCATACCACAAAAAAAAGTACATTGTAGTCCAGTAACGCTATTGCTAAACTATCGGAGTATATCCCACGAATCGTTTCCATCCCATTGCGAAAAGATCTCGCGAGAGTCTTGAGATCTTACTCACCCTTTTTCTCTATCTTTCTCTCTTGCCCTTTTCTACTTCTACCACCCAGAGCTTTTGTCCAAAACGCCTTTTGAAATAAGAAACAAAAGGAACATTTTTGTGCTTATTGAATTGTTTTTTGCAAGGAATCGATTCAAAAAAAAAAACAAGGAATCCTTTCTTGAAATCACCATCCACCAATTTCTTTAAACTGCTGATTTGATATTTGCTGTACTGATCGAACCAAATGATGAAACTCTGCCTTACCACCGTATATATAATATTTTAAGTATAAATAAATATCTCTGTTTGAAGCTTCGCAAATCCCCCGCCAGTGTTTGTAAAATAATTAATTATATAAATTTTTATTATTTTTATTCTAACCTTTTTTCTTTTTAATTAACTCTTGAATTTTTCTTTTTTTTTTTATTTTAAGAAACAAAAAAATGCTTTTTGATTTTGATGAAATCTATGAATGGCTTGAATCTCAATGGAATGCAATTACATTTTTGAATAACAATTTTTGCACTGAAACTCTATTTTTTGCTAATGAATTCAGTTCCTTTTCTCTCATCTGCAACCCTAGTGACTTGTGTTTTTTTTCCTTTTTTTCTTAGTTTAATTTCAATGCTTTTTGTTTAAATTCAAAATTTAAATACATTTGAAAAAAAAAATATAATAACAATTTTGAGCAAATAAATTCTTTTGTTGTGTGCAAGGATTTCATTCAATTTATTATAGTTTAAACTTGAGAGAACTTTTTTTTATTTAGTTGCAAATTGATGAGCGATAACGAGTAATGAGCTTCTGTATGCTTGAAACCAGATGCTTTTCCTCTTATAACCAGCTTAAGTACTAGCCATGATTTATTATTGCTTATATTAGGATATGTCCTGCTTTGGCGAGGTGCTGCCTGAATAGTAAAATCGGTGAAATTAAGGATGCAGCATTTATGTGCAAAATAGAGGCAAAACATATTTTACTTTTCATGTGGGCACGTTTCGCTGAAATGTTACAGTGGTGATCAAATGTATTCTAACTGCTTTATCGCTTTGTAAGCAATGCATGTTATGTCCCTCTCCCTGTCAAAGTCAAATATACTTACAAAATTATATTTAAATAACATAAATTAAGTTAAAAAAGGTTTATTATTAGTATTTAAAAGGTTATGTAGGATTTTTAAAATATTGTTTTGAATATAAAATAAAATTTTAGTAATTTTAAATTAGTTTGAAAAAACAATTGTAGTAGTAAAAAATTATCAAACTATGATAAAGCTGATCAAGGAAACGAATTGGATTTGGAGGTTCACGCTACTCAAATACACGCTATAAAAAATATGAGTCCAAAACAACAAAAGTGGAAGTTTTCTTTCCAACCGATGCGCCACTCCATCCCTGCATTTTTTCAAAAGAAGATGAGGCGTTAATGACATAACAGAAAAACTCATAACATAGAGTTTTTTTTTTTTAAACGGAGCTTATTTCAAATAAATGATACTTTCGGTTCGGTGTAGACTTATCCTCGTAAACCGGTGATCAAGGAAAAATGGACAAAATTACTAATCACAGAAAGATTCAAAACCAATAGTGCATTCCGTTGACTGCGTGATAATCTCCCGAAGGCAGCAAGCAAAATTGTTAAACGAATGAATGCCGGCTTCCACCACCAAGCCATGGACATGCTTTTAGATAGATTTTCGTAAGGAGGTGTAAAGTTAAAAGTTTCTTTGAAAAACGTTTTTGAAAAGTTGTTGCTTATCCTTTGATCAAACTGAGCTGCAATTTTTGATTAGTGGCGTACGAAAAACAACATTAGTGATGGCTTATCGATTGGAATTATTTTCCGTTTGGATATAACAAAAATGTTTCCAAGTTCTGTGAGAGTTATATTCAACGTTTGAGCTGATGTGCTAACATGCTGGTGAAAAAACATCCAAAATCAACTGACTAGATCTCAATAAATTAACGCACGATCCAAGGATCGATATTTGTTGCAACATCGATAGCGAAAAGATTGTTTCGATATCAGTGATTCCTACGCAACACTAGACAGATAAGCATCACCAACATAGTTCTACAAATAAGCGTCTAGCGTGCTGTCTTAAGGATAAAATATTTTTGCATGAAAAACTCTTGCAGACATGTCTTAATATGCATGATTTTCAAAACAGCAAATTTCAACATTAGTTCAGACGCACCCTTGTTATCAGAAAAAAATCAATCAACCAAAAATGGAGATTGCGATTGGTTTCAGAGTTCCCTCCAATCTGTAAATGAATGCAACAGAAGGACTTCCTGACTTGAAGGTGGCTAAAGCTAAATAGACAAGGTTTTCATTCAACCAATAAAGCCAGCATCTTCTTCTGAAATCATAACATCAAAAAACCCAAGATATTCGCAAATGAATTTTTTTTCCAGGCTATCCAGCTTTGCAGATAATGTTGATATCACCGATCGCAAGACTTGATCTTCACACCCATGAGGACAAAACAAAATAGATGCCGTCAACAAGAAAGCGATCCTTCGAACACCAGTTAGGATAACACATCTCTATCGTCAGCTATAATACTCAGAAAATAAAAGCGTGGAGTCTATCTCGGAATGGATATAAACTCCACCAACAGATCTTGGTGGAGATCCCGTGAAAACTTTCTCTAGGCACCGATGTTATTTCGGTCAAAGTATCAAAGGAGCAAAACTTGTCACTCGAGTGAAAATCCTCATAGCCTAAAGTCTTTTGGCCTGCAAGCAAGCCACCAAAAAAAATTGGCGGGATCTTTGCGAAAAAATTGAATAGGGGACACGATACAACCGTAAGCTCAACGAGAAGTAAAATATTGTGGACGTGGCTCGGAAGGCAAAATTACGACGACAACCTTGAACTTGAAAAAATATCTCAAATTTCTGGTTCAAAGATCAAGCAATAGCGGATGCCAGAAAGCGTGGTCCAATTAACTCGAAAGTAATCGATGACCTGAAGAATAAGTTTTAATAAAGAGGAAGCTTAATCATACGTCGCCGTATGAGTTTCACTACAAAATTTATATAATACAACAAAATGGTGTCAAAGTTGTATACATCTAAGAACAAGACACAATCTATGAATGAACCTCTTAAATCACATAAGGTTCTTTCTAAAACCACAGGTCTTAAGCTCAAGCTTATTTTTTGCACCTCAAAGAAATGGTTTTTATAGCTTGATACGGTTCAAAAAACAGATAAATGAAACATTCCTTTTAAGAATAAGAACTTTATGAACTACAAGCTTAATAAGCAAACTTCTATAAAAAAAAAAGCTTAGACTCTTAAGAAACCTCTATTTTGTAGATTAGGGTCAAGTATAAAAACAGCTAGATTAAGTTAAAAATCTTTACAGTATTTTGTGTAAGCGTTTTAATTTTTTGTTCAAAAACAACAATAAACTGGAGGAACTATTTTTGTATGAAGAAAATAAAACCATCACCACTGTATTTTAAATCAATACAGTAGAATCAAATAAAAAAGTTCACAGATTCTAATTTTTTTTTTCTTTTAAATAAATCGTTGCACACATTTGTTTAAGAAATTTAAAAAAAAATTAAACATTTACTTTTGCAATGAAAAAAAAATCTAATTCGAATTGATGTTAAGTTTTTTCATTTTTATTTTGAATCGTGTTTTTTGTTTTGCATAAAAATGTTTTAATTTAACCTAGAAATTTGAAAAAAAAATAAAAATATTAAATCTATATCAACAAAGTTACTAAAAACCCCCGCCTTAATTTTTCAAAATCACTCAACTCATGCGTTCTCTATTCCCATTTTTCATTTGAAAACAATTTCCAACAACAACAGTTCCGCCACGCTGGATTGTCGAGCCAGCCGATGTTAATGTCGAACGTAACAAGCACATTATGCTTCACTGTCAGGCACGGGGTGTTCCGACACCCAGCATTGTTTGGAAGAAGGCCACAGGTACGGCTGTCGGCCGGGATGCATTCTCTCCCGGTTCGATGAATCTACAAAAGTTGTTTTATCCCATTTTTTTTTTTGCGTGCATTGTTTTCGTTTTATGCATGTACAGGAAGCAAGTCGGGAGAATACGAGGAGGTAAGGGAACGTCCATTCACGAAATTATTGGGCAATGGGTCGTTGCTGCTGCAGCATGTTAAAGAGGATCGTGAAGGCTTCTACTTGTGTCAGGCGCACAATGGCATCGGCACTGGGATTGGAAAGGTCATTCAGCTTAAAGTTAATTGTGAGTTGGGCGCGTATATCGATGTGTTTGTGTGTGTTGGTCCATGCAATGATGGTTTTATGTTGTAGCTTCGCCATACTTTTCATCCACATCGAGGTCAGTGACAGTGAAAAAGGGTGACACCGCCATATTGCAGTGCTCGGTCAGTGGAGACAAGCCAATCAATATTGTATGGATGAGATCCGGCAAGAATACCCTGAATCCATCGACAAACTACAAGTGGGTTGGGCTGTGTCTTTTTGGGGTAACCTTGTAACTTAATCGCTTGGATGATTTACAGGATATCGGTGAAGCAGGAAGCTACACCTGATGGCGTGTCGGCTGAGTTGCAAATCCGCAGTGTTGAGGCCAGCGACAGTGGACCGTATTTTTGCCGTGCGAGCAATTTGTATGGTAACGACCAGCAATTAGTGCAGTTACAGGTTCAGGAACCCCCATTGGCGCCGACTGTATTGGAAGCGGCTATGGTGTCCAGTCGTTCGGTAAATTTGAAGTGGCAGCCGAGAAACACAAATACTGCAGAGATTTTGAAGTATATTGTCGAGTACAAGGAACTTGACCGTATGTTGAATATTTTCTTTTTGCCGCTTTAAAATTACGTTATTACCTCGTTTAGTGCAAACCATACCGTCAGCGCTTTTTATAGATCAATGGCTACAAATGGAAGTGTCAGACCCACCGCTATTTACGGCATTGATTGAGAATTTGAAGCCAGCTACGCGTTATTCCTTCCGGATAATTGCTGAAGGAACTGCTGGCAGGAGTGCTCCAAGTCAAGAGTTAACTATTAAAACTGAACCTCAGCGGCCAGCGGGACCACCTTTGAATTTGTCAGTAAGACCGCTCTCATCCACCGAGTTACTAGTGAGTTGGGTTGCACCACTAGCCGAGCTTCGTCACGGTGATATTCAAGGATACAATGTCGGATATAAGTTGTCTAGCTCGGGAAGCACCTCTTATAATTTTACATCTGTGTCCGGGGATGGGGAGGGTAGTACGGGCGAACTGCTACTGGGTGGCCTCCAGAAGTATGCACGCTATAATATTGTCATTCAGGCGTTTAACCAGGTCGGACCGGGACCTCTTTCTGAACCGGTATCTGCACAAACTATGGAGGATGGTAAGTCTGTTTTTTCGGGTATGTTCCAATGATAAATGTGTTTTTTTTTTCTTCCTTTGTTAGTTCCTAGTCGCCCACCGGTTGACATTCGCTGCGCGGCCCTCACATCTCAGTCACTTCAAGTTTCCTGGCTACCACCACCAATCTATCACACAAATGGATTACTTCAGGGCTACAAACTGCTTTTTGAAGCCATCCTCGATGACTTTTCGACAGCCAAGGATGATGTAGATAGTCGCAAGTCAACCGCTACAACGATAGTCCTCAGCGGGCTAAAGAAGTACACTAATTACAGTATACAAGTTTTGGCACATACGCGCATGGGTGACGGAAGCCTTTCAAGTCCACTTTACTGTCATACCGAAGAGGATGCCCCCGAGGCTCCGGCAGACATTAAAGTTGTGGTGAGTTCACCCCAATCACTGTATGTGTCGTGGCTACCACCGACAGAGCCCAACGGTGTTATAACAAAATACAACCTCTACACAAGGGTTGTGAATGGACGAGAAGAGTTGAACAACGAGAAACGAAGCCTTCCTTCGCAGCAGGCTAACTATGAGGCTAAAAATCTTCATCCGCACATCGAATATCAGTTCTGGGTAACGGCATCGACTCGGGTAGGCGAGGGTAAGAGCTCGCGTGTGGCATCGCAAGTAACTACAAACAGAGTTCCTGCACGTATTGTGTCTTTTGGTGGCCCAATTGTCCGTCCGTGGCGTTCAACAGTCACACTGCCCTGCACAGCTGTGGGCAAACCAAAAAGGGAATGGTACAAGTCTGATATCCCGCTGAGGCAAGGTGGCCCTCATAATACACAGCTGCTTGATACGGGAGATTTAATCATTTCAAGCCTCCAAGTGGCCGATAGCGGCAACTACAGCTGTCAAGTTGACAATGGAATTGGCACCGATCGACTGACGCACGTATTGATTGTTCAAGTTCCTCCATCGGCGCCAGTTTTGTATGTGACCAGTGCGACATCTAGTAGCATTCTTATGCATTGGAAGTGTGGATTCAACGGTAATGCACCAATATCGGGCTACACATTATTTTATCGACGAGCCAATGGTAATTTAGAGGAGATGCATTTATCACGGCATGCTTCCAGTCATGAACTCAAGGGACTCGTCTGCGGAAGTACATATCAGATTCATTTGACAGCGCACAATAAGGTCGGCACGTCACCGGCCAGCATAACACTACATGTTCGAACTCAGGGACAATCGCCTGGAATGCCATCAACTGCCAATTTACTATCACCGAACTCGACGTCGGTTGCTATAAGACTGCACTCTTGGCCGGATAATGGCTGTCCTATGTTATATTTCGTATTGCAATACAGGCCGGTTATGGACGGCTTGGAAAAAGACTGGATACTAGGTAAGAACTTGCTAATAAGAAATAAATTTTATTTTACTTAAAAAAAAAGAAAGGTGCTGTGTTTTCAAGTTTTCAATATACATACATAAGTCTAACTTGAGATCCGGAGCTCAAATCCGAGAACACAAATTTAGCAATTTAAAAGATGAAACAAGACAATGGCTCCCAATAGAACTTTCGCATCGGGAGCCGGTAAAAATCAAAGTCCTAACCCTTATAAGCCAAGACTCCAACACAACCAACACTTTCAGTCCAATCTTTAGTAAAGATTCAAAATAAGTGGATCAAGTGGATCAATAGAAATTTTAATTCATGACTGTTACTAGATTTTGTGAATACATTTACTCTGTTCATATTCAGGTTTAAGAGTTGATTTTAATACTCAGTTAAAAAAAGCGAAAGCAGCATTTATGTCGCTCAAAAGACTTTTTTACTCCAACTATCTAAGATCCGATGTGAAGATTATTTGCTACCAAGCCTTTGTGCGTCCAATTCTGACTTATGCGAGTCCAGTATGGTGGAACATAAGTCCATCCTATATGGAAAAGTTTAGAATATTTGAACGAAAGTGCCTGCGAGCTGGCACACGGTTGTACAGAAGCGCACATTCCGACTTTCGACATTACGTCTCTAACAAAAGACTATTGGATGTTTCCGGCGTGTCCAGGATTGACAACGTTATCCTGGACCTTGTGAGGAATCATTTTGCGCGGTCGGCGAATATTACTGAGAATGAGCTCATATCGGGTTTGTTTTATCCTAACCCGGGATATTTTAGAAATTCATTAGAAAACGGACATTTACCACCTGAAGCATTCCTGTATCTGGATGCACATGGCTACTTATCGGACTCGAACAATGTTCCTATTATATACCATGCTGCTAGAAGAGCAAAAGTGTTCACGGTGTGCAAATGCACTCGGGGGATGGATCTGCTGACTGGAGGTACTGCATTAGCGTGCCTGAAAGAGATTTAAGTAATATTAATAGATTAAACAGAGCAAAATATTGGTGGCTTGACTGGGTTGAAGCTAACGCTTAGGTTTAGCTAGGTTAAGCTAGGTTAAATTAGGTTAAGTTAGGTTAAATAAGGTTTAGTTAGGTTAAATTAGGTTAAGTTAGGTTAAATTAGGTTAGTTTTTTTGTAAGAAAAATAACAATAAAAGGAGAAAGTTTTTTTTAACTCCACTTTTCTTTCTAGATTTCAAGATTATTATAAATAAAAAAAATATTATTAATTTAATACTGATTACATATACATAAGGCTTAATTTATAATTTTTATGTGTTGCGAACCGATCATCGGTCTTACACAGTATTTTAATAGTTAGCGAATTAAGTATTTCTCATTTGTATTTTAAAATTGTATAGTGTTAATTGTGGAAAATAAATGAGTTGAAAAAAAAAAAAAAAAAGAGTTGATTTTAAGGCTTTCTTGAGCCAAACATTTTTAATACAGCAAAAACTGACTTCTCCATCGCCAATTTATTAACTTTTATTCAATATTGACGTTTGAAAAACCTAATAGAAAGGACATTTTTGAATTTACATCTAGAAGATGTTTATAAAGAGCTGTTGCCAGACCTTTGATAAATGAAAGACTAATTGAACTCGTTTCCGGTCTAGAATCACATGACAAATCCGTCGAAGTCGAAACCGTTAAGTGTTTAACGTATTCGTAGAGCATCATCAGGGTGGCTTTCACCTGAATAAGTTTTGCATCAATTTCAATTTTCAATTTTAATTATGGACTTTTAGCTTTTTCGCGTTGGCTTTTAGAAAATGATATCGGCCAAATGAGCGCCGCCATTTGCGCTTGCAATTTGGTTTTATGTTCCAATATTTGTTTTCTTATTCACTTTGAGAGTTGATGAATTCTGACCGAAAAATTTCCGCCACTGAGTTTTCTAAAAGCATGAGCAGTATTTAGACATGATGGACTGTCAACAGAAGGAAGCTGATGGACATCTGCGACATGTTAAGTTACAATGGCGATATTCTCTTGGGAATGAATACTACACGGCCTATCTCTTTTGCTACGAATTGTTCCAGTCCGTTCGAGTCGAACGTCCAAACGCCTTTGTGTTTGACCAGCTGGATGACCAAGAAATCTGCAGATAATCACTAAATATTATAAAACAAAGTTCCCATGCCTCTCTGTATGTCTGTCTGTCTGAACACGATAAAATCAAAAACTATCAAACGGATATTCACACGGTTTTCATGAATGGTTAAATATGCATGTTTCATGAAAGTTCTGCATAAATCGACTGAAATACGACAATGACCTAGGCTAGGCTTTCAATTCGAATAAAACAACCAAAACACGGGTAAAATAGAAAGATGGTGACATTGGTGTCATGATAATAATAACTTTGCGCCTAAATAGCTTCATAATCAATCTTGACTATGTACATGTAGATTCTTCTTTAAATTACTTTTGTTTCAAAGTTTAAAAAGTTACGATGGTTATACAAATTGTATTATTTAAAAAAATGCCGTGGTTTGAGCGAAAAGATCTGCGCTTAGTCTAATAATTGAATATATAATTTATAAACGTTCATACATATATTCTTATTAAATTAAATAAGAGCATCGTTTTTTTGCGTTCATTCTTCAAAGCTAATATTATAAATGAATATTTTAAATGAATTTAATGAACGCTGTTGGTTACAATATTATTGTATGATTATTATTAAATCGGAAAATTTTACGAGTGAATTGAAAAACTTTATGGAAATGGTTTTTAAATACACTTTTTGTATGGGGAATTTTATGTTTTTTTTTTCATTTTGATCGTTATATTACGAGTACAGTGCAAATAGTCCGAGCTCCGAAACCAAGCAATTCGAACGAACGTCAACTACTCAGCTAAAAAGGACATTTTAAAATTTTTGATGAAAGCGATTAACGACCGAAACAGATGTTATTCCACGATCAACGGCAGCCTATGAAATCAAGGCTTGCTTTAAGCTTT
The DNA here is from genome assembly GCA_963555765.1 of Orthonevra nobilis. NCBI lineage: Eukaryota > Metazoa > Arthropoda > Insecta > Diptera > Syrphidae > Orthonevra > Orthonevra nobilis. The sequence goes on along the minus strand of OY743225.1, from coordinate 122,182,810 downwards.
CGTATCTGTGGCGCTTTGTGAAGAAGCTACAGTTGACAAATAAGCGAGGTGCGTTGCAAAATGATCCGTCTGGCGATGGAGAAGAACTGGATGAGCTTCGTTCAAATCAGTTGTTTGAGTAACGAAGCAACCAATTATCGAATGGAGTTCCAGAACTGAAGGTTGAACTAGTATCTGGTTCGTCATAACAACTATCTTCGGAAGTGTGTGTCCAAGTGACAATGCGTCGCCTATATCCGATTATGTGTGTCCTCTTCGCCTGACGGAAAACCTTCATTTTTTTTTATTTGAGCGCCATCAACCACAAATCATTATGTTGACCCGACATGTTATTCCCTCAGCCTCTTTAGATTCTGTGCAAATGAAGGATTCTATCGAATATGAAAAGTGTTTATTTCAATCAGTAATTGAAATTCGAAAATTCTGTCATCGATCGATGAGAAAAAATAAATAATTTTGGGCGGGACAAAGTTCGCCGCGTCCTCTAGTCCATTATGTAAAGTGTAGTCAGGAATATTCCGCGATGTTGCATTTGTGAACTTCAAGGCAAAACTGACATTTGCCGTCATTTGCAAAATTTCTTCGAAAAGGTGATTTTGGGCCACCTTGTTTTACTTTTTTACTCTCCGAACTATATTTGACATCATAGAAATGGTGATAAGCTGCACTCACACCACAGAGAGCTAAGCTCACGATAACTTTACTAAACCTATAGCAAATGTGGTTGTAATTAACTCGGTAATAAGGTAAAGGGATAATATAACTACTGTTTATGAAAACATGCAAACTGGTTTACAAGCTAAGATCTCGTTCGCTTATAAGCCCGTTCTTTCATTTATATAACAAAGGCAAATAACATTGTTAAACTCTCAAATATCATTATGTATTTACTTTTAGTTTAAGAATATAATAGACAACATCAACCCTTTTGTACAAAGGGTGTTCTGTCTACGCACTTGGTTTTATTCTTATCTCAAGTGACACTTTCTTTACTTGTGAAAAACGCAGCATCATCATTTTCTTTTTTGTTTCATCACATCCTTTGTTATTGTTTCTTACGTATAGTGTCAAATGCACTCAAGCCACAACGAAGATTCACTATTTCTGGACTGAACCCATCGACACTATATCAAGTTAAAATGGAAGCGCACAATGTGGCCGGAGTCTCGAATGCCGACTTCACATTTGTCACCTTGACCAAAGACGGTGACCTACCACCACCAGAGATCGTCCAACGGGGTCATCGCTCCAACATATTCTATGGCAACATAAATCTACTAATTCCCAGTATAGCCACCGTCTCAGGGATGATATGCACCATAGCACTGGTAGTTATGTGCTACAGGCATAGTAAGTTTCAAGAGGTTCATTTTTCCCTTTGTTATTGGATGAGTTTGTAAACGTATTTTTTTTATTTTAATGGTCTCGTTTCAACTTTAGAACAAAGCAATCGAATACAAAAGGAGTCCTTGGAAAATCGACAGAACAACGAAGCTGCACAGCGTGAGCGCTACTATGCAACGATTCATAAAGTGTCCCTGCAGAACAATGAAAAAATTCCTGGTAAATTTAAAAGCAAAGCAAAAAATCAAAAAAAAACAAAAAAAAAATACGCAGAGATGCAAAAATAAAAATTATGAATCCCATCCACACGTCTGTGTGTATCTAGAACGCATGGCATTCATAGTAATTGCCTTGCGGGGGCCAACAACTAACAGCCAACACTCATACATTTTTTTTTTTGTTTTCGTATTTTTAATTTATTCTCTCCTGCAGAGACATCCGAAGACATCTCACCGTACGCGACATTCCAATTGTCTGAGGCTAGTACCCTGGCGCAACCCCATCACACTGGACCGGCAAACACCTTGCTGCATTCGTTTATGTACCACGAGCGGGCCCTGGCTGAGGGCTGCTCGTCACCACCACCTCCCGCGGTACTTAAATCAACCACCCGACACAATTCCTCCTCACCATATTACAATATCGTGCGTTATACCATTGTTTTCGGTTTGAGTTTGTTTGTTTTGTATTCTGTACTCGTGCAACATAATCGTAATTGGCCGCTTTATTATTGTTCCTCTCTATATCTCTCTCTTTTCTTAGCTATTCAGCTATTCAGCAGCTTCTCTGGTACTCTTTGCTAGTGCTAGATGGAGTAGCAAACGCTAACGCTAGATATTAAAACCTTTTTATTTTATTGTTTTTTTGTTAACCTCACGCTGGCGCGTGTTTTATTTGTATTTTTTTGTTTTTATATATTTCCTTGTTTTAATTTATGCGTCGCTTTTGTGTAGTATTTAATTGGCACAGTTGGAAACTTGTTAAGGATCTCTTTTGTTTGTTTCATTCTTTGTTTGCAGACATCGAAAAACCGACGCAGGCATTCTCGGAAAACGGAACCGGAGAGTGAGGAATCTGAATCGGACCCGGACCAATTGACTTCAAGTCGAACCGAGTCCTCAAACCAACACGAGGCAAAGATTAAACACAGTAAGTACCCGCTAATCACTCATCTCATTTGCACATTCATTCAAAAATTCGTCGGCGAAATCTGTGGGGTTACAATTTTACTCATTCATTTTAACAGTAATTAGGGGTAGGCTGTATTCATGCAATTTCGATCAATAAGTTAATAGATTGATAAGAAATGTAAGTTTTTGGCCCATGTTAAAAATGAAGTCCGGAAAGAACGTATCCTTTCCTCGCTCGCTATCGATATCACAAGGCGCGGCGTTCAATTTTCCATCGTTTGTGACTAATTCTCCTTACTCGTAAGTCATTTTAAGAGAATACAGTCAAACATCTAAGCCAACACTCCCCGAAGTTTCTGAACACACAGTCTTCCGCAACACGAACTGTTGCCAATCTAATCGCAAACTCCTTAAGCCAATCTCTTTCTGGCCTTAACAATGAACCGAAGTTCAATTTCATTTCAATTGATTCAATTGATAGGTCACAGGTTCGATTCCTAGAGTTTTTCGAATCTGGTCCAGTCACCATTTGCCATTGGGATCAAGTTAATGGCACTATCACCGGGTTGGTCGACCAGTGATAGTAGTCTGACTAATGGGTGGCTTTGTTGTAGTGGTTGTTGTATCGGCTTAGTTCCTAATTCGTATTTTCAAAATAGCGGTTTGTGTAGATCGTGTGAAGATGGCTCTGCTGTGAAGGCATAACACTGACAGCGGGGTGTTTAAGCTAAATCTTCCAAACTTTCAAAGTTCATAGATCAAAACTAATGTCGAATAAAATCCTACGAATAAGGTTAAAGCAAATAGTTCGATATCAAAATCCTCCGTCCCGTTTCGGGCTCCACCCACGGAAGTGAGTTGAAACCAATTAAACCTGAGTTTCTCAAACCACTACACATTCTTTCTTTCTTCTCCTAATTCTTCCACTCGCTCTGTGCTTCACGCATTATAAGAGTCTTAATATCCTCTAAAAGAGCAAGCAAATAATTAAAAAAAAAAAAACAACACTTGTACGCAAAGTTCATTATTCTCGGCTTATAAAGGGGCCTAGGCATTAGGCCGCTTGTCAATTTTCTTGGCAAATGTTCCCACAGCAAATTCAGGTTATGAGTATTCGCTTTTCTTGTTGAAACCAATTGCGTGACGAGTGAGATTGGTGAACTGGCAAATTTTATAGGAAAAAAATATCGGATCCCCTCATATTTTCAAAAAATTAGGGTCCCATGATTTCATTCGTCCATAAGTTACAGTTACTCTTGACCAAGGTAGAAATAGTAAAATAATGAGTAGCCACAGTTTTGCTTTTATAAATAGCCACAAAGGTGGAAGTACGAGACCTTATTCGAATTTTAAGCAACAATAACTTTTGGGAGTGCCAAAACAGTTGCATTCTTCCCCTCTTGAAGACGTAGATTTCCATGAATATTTCGCTCCACAGTCCGATTTTTTGTCCATTCTCTGTGATATGCTCTAAGGTCATGTCTGATGGTTATTCATCGCAGTGCAGTTTCGTGAAGCATGGACACTCAAGATAGAATGAAATTAACATTAAAGTCAGCAGGAACTCACCTAAGAACCGTCACTTTTGAAAAACGTCTCGTAAGCGAACTTACGAGGTTACGTCGGTCACAGCGACTTTTTGACTAGCTTATCTGAACACTCAATTTATTCACGTGACACCATCCGAGTTATTCACCTATTCAAAAAACAAAATTTATTATTATTATTATTTATTATTATTATTTCTCATACAGTACAAAAAATATAATTTCAGTCTTATATATACTCTTGTAATAAATGGGAAATATTAGGGACATTTTAATTTTGTAAATTTTGTTTATGGGAAAGTTTTTCAACACATATTTTTGCAGTATCAATAACGGTTGTAATTTATTAAAATATGTCTTTCCACAGCAGCTAATACCATATTGAAGTCTGGAATGGAAAAGTCCATAGTGTATGGCTTTTGTACTAAAGAAGAAGCTCTTAAATAAAAAAAAATCGCAGTGTAAACCGAAAATCTTTCCCAAAAGCAAAAAGGACATCTTGGAATCGATAATCAACCCTAAGTATTTATATTCATTGACCTCCATCATATGAAAAAAAAAATTTCGCTTTAGTTCACACTGTCAAAGTTAGTGGTTTAAGCATTGCAAGTACATAGCGGAAACTTGGAAGTAATATTAAATTTGATCGAGTTTTGAACGGATAGGCTGAAAAACATTACCTTAGTTTTGGCACTTAAAACTTGCAACGATATTCTCCATGAGCTAATATCCCACTTTATGTCAGAAATAAAATTTAGATAACCCTCTGCACCATACACATGAATATAGTGTGAATTAATTTAGACAAGGAAAAGTTATGGTCCTAAAACTGAGCCTTGTGGTACGCCTCTTCCAATATGTTTAAGTCCTTTCCTGGCTGTTCCTATAATCACTCTCTGTAATCTATTTATCAAAAAAGATCTAAGCCGCTCAAAAAATATGCCACGAAAATCTACGTTTTCAAGTTTTCAAGTGACATCTCATGAGCGTTAAAAAAGCTTTGGTAATATCGACAAAGAGGACAGTTGTGTTCTTTTTTTTTTGTCTTAATATGAAAAGACTTGAGAGCAAAACTCTTGCAGAGCATTTTCCAAACACTTCCCTCTTTGAAAACCAAATTGAGCATTTTATTTAAAAATGCTGTTATGCTTTTTTGTTTTGCCTTTTCAAAAAATTTGCTCATCGATACAAGAAGCGTCAAAGGCCTGCATTTCGAAACACAATCTGCTTATACTATAGAAAATCATAATCCTTGTTACCCTATTTTAGTTCACAAACGTCCTTGCACGCTTTTTATACATTCAATCATCAGCACAATGCATTTCACTTATCTTATTTAAAATCATATTTTTCAGGTATCATCTACCATGGAGCACAATCAAGCACATCCTCCGATCTATCACCAATGTCCGAACAAAAGTCATTGCCCCGTCGCGGCAGATCAAGGTATCATCAACAATATCATTTTACGACAAACACCACACCCAGACACACTAAAACCACCAATCCGAACAATAGCAAGTTGATTCTTTCACCGCGTAGCAATAACAATCTAAAACTATCAAACACATTCAAGTCGCAAGACTCCATACAGTGTAACATCTCGACATTAGTTAAATCACCGATAGCACCAAAGCCCGGCGGCGGTGGTGGCAATCTACCACCGCCATTGCCACCACTGCTACTCGCACCCAAACCATCGTCGACTAAACTCGATCTATTAGATAGTAATAATCCAGCCTCCCAATTCCGACCCATACCCCATAAGACCATCCCTTCTAACACTGACACAATCCTGAATCCTTCCACGGCACCACTGTCGTCGAAATTCTTCTCCGCGACAACGTTGCCCAAATAAGTGTTTTGCTGTGATGGCTACCAAGATTCACTAAACAAGAAATATCTTCTATGATTGTCATCAGGTGCGGGCCGCCTCCCATGGATCCTCTAAAGATAAAATTCATTTTTTCGTTAGTACTCGTATCCTTATACGGTTTCCGTAGCGTAATCTCATTTTAAGCATCATTCATTTAGTCAATCCAAAAAATATATAAACCAAAACACACTGTCATCCAAAACAAATACGAAATGATGTTGAGTTGATCTGAGAGATGATATACTGCTGCTTATCCCGAACAGGGGTGGAGCCATGCGAGTACTACTGCCACTGCAGTTACAAGAGAATCTTGCCAGCGGTATCGGAGCCGGCAGTGGATTCCATCAGATACCAATCGAGGGAAGCACTCCCGATAGGCCGGAGCTTTCGGAGGCCGAATGCGATATTGATACGTTGAAAAAGTTAAAGCTTGGTATGCGATCGTCTTTATGGTCGCGACCATCATCTACCGTCAGCAGTATTCAGCAACAACCGCAGCATATACAACAACCTCTTAGCCAACAACATCTTCCGCAACAGCAACATCAACCGCAACAACATCAGCAGCCGCAACCACCGCCGCAGCCGCTACAAGAACAACAGCAGCAGGGATTTCCTGCTAAACGTCATTCCGATTATTCGATAGCTGTGTGAGAAGACACTGACAAGATCTAAGTTAACTTCTGTAGGGATAGGCATTTCCGTTCTTCAGCCTGTTTTTATTTTTATTCTCTATTTTATTTTTCTATTTCGTTTAGCTTTAAGGGCGTAACGTTGAATGGTCGAGGCTTGACAAAAATACTTGTATTTTGAAGCCTGTTTTGGGCTTAATCAATGCTAGTGAAAATTGTAGACATGGCTTTCCCAGTGGCTGCCAAAAATATTTCAAAATGGCCTATCAAGACCAAAATTTCGGAATGCAAATATCCCAGTGACGTGTGGATAGGGAAGGTCGCATCGTTTGCTTTACAGGCCCAACAAATGTTCTGAAGGCTAATTTTTTGTAGGTCACAAAGGATCTATTGATTTTTTTTTTTATATCACATGTAGCAAGACTAGATTGCCTGCAGGGCGACCAACAAAGGCTACATTATTACTTACAATCTCTCAAGCCTATTTGGCTCAATGATGTTTTGAGTAGGTACATAAGGCTGTTCAATTCGGGCAACGGGGAAGCCTTTTAATGCAGCCGACTCAAATCGGCTCAAAAGAGACAAATTCAACTAGAATGCGGGCTTTCTAGAATAGGCAGTTGTTGTACATCACGTCAAGAGGCTTGTTTTAAAATTCCGTAAATCTTTGAACTCCTATAGGTTCAATCATCCCATATGTTGCACAAGATTAAGAAAGCGTTAAGATAAAGTTTCCGCTACCCTCAACAAGATTTATATATTTTCTTCAACCGACAAGCGAGTTCTTGTGAATGAACAATATTCTTGCTTCCAGTATTATGGAGGAACTATGGAGAGTTTGGATTTTATTCTATAGCTTTATTGGCTCAGTGTCAATGGGAGGAATTCTACTGAGCTTCTACGTCTTCGACTAGATCAGTTGCGTGTCCGGTCGATCACTTACTGAACGAATATTGGAGTGCAGATGGATCATGGTATTAAGAGAAGCTTAATGATAAAGAAATTATGAGCTTATGATGTTATAGCTTTAGCCTGTTTATCTGATATAAGAGTGAAGATCATTGAAATGTAGAGCAGATTCGTACAAGTTTCTTTTCTTTCTAAATTCAGAACGCTGTTAAGCCTTTACGGTCCATATTGAATCTTTTCCTCTACCATCTATCTACGTACAGATGATAAAAAAAATCAAAATGAAAGACCGTTGCCATTCGCTTCTGATAAGGTTCACGATTTTGCAAAGGGAAAGTATGACAACGATGCTAAGGGATTAGGCCCACTTACTTAAAAGAGGGTTGGTAAATTTCTACGCAAGGATCTTGGTGAGCAACAAGCTTTTTTCAATGTCTTAGCTTGGCTCTATATACCTCGTCTCTAGGCTCGCGTATCTTGGGACTGATCGGGGGTTTTCGGAGTAGTCAAGAGAACACCCTTTCTTTGGGATCATGTAGCCGATGATGGTGTCCGAGTTGTCAGAAATACTTTTACCCGACCATTTTTTTGAAATGATTTTGTGTACGTAGCTGACAAGGTCATCTCCAGCTTCTTTGAAATATTTAGCACAGACTCTGCCGACACTATAAGCCTTATTCGAGTTTGGCTATCACTGCCTTCACTTTATTTCAGTTGGGTATTGGATCCTCTTTATACCATCAGGCTTGTTTATAACATCATCTTTGCTCGACAAAGCTTACGGGCAGCTGTTTTGTCGCATGCAATTTTTTAACCGGACGAAATCAAGCATTTCGTTCGTCGTTCAGTATTCCAATGGTCTTCTGCGCTGCTCAGGGCATACAATGGGTCTCCAATGACTTCGTGAGGAATCTCTTCAGGACCGTTTTCGGGTTTCCTGGATCCAGGGAAATTTTCGTTCAAATCCCTTGCTACAACTTAGTAGATTAGATAGAGAGTCAAACTCGGCTCCTCGAAACGTGCGAGCATCTTAAACCTCTTGCTCGCTCGTTTCTTTTGTGAATGCATAAGTGGTGCCAAAAATGTATCCTTGCAACATTCATCAGTTTTACTCCGTTTTCGGAGATCTGATTAAAAATTCCTATGCCGATGTCAGTGTTGAAACTGTCATGAACGATTATAGCATCGTGTTTGAGGAATTGCTCGTTGATCTAAGTTAAAACCTCTTAGGGTTTTTTGAAAAATTTGATCATAATGCGGATTACTCGCTCATCCTTTCAAATCTGAGCCTGTCGTTTTTTTTAAATGTTTTTTTGTTCCCTTATTCTGAGGACTAAGTGCTTAGTTTCAAAAGAATACAGTTCCATAACTAGTCTTAGTTACTCAAAGAGCAGTACTCAAAGAAAATGCGTCATATTTAGTGGCAGCTCCGAGTATCCAACTACACTTGAATAATAGGATCATCGTAAGTTCACTTAAAAATAAATATTTAGCGTGCAGCATGGGGAGGCTATAATTCATATGTACCAATCATTATATCAACACTATTAAGGCATATTTTGATGTTTTCTATAATCAATTGATCTCGGAGATGCGTGTCGTTAATTATCATATTAAGCTGTTTGCATTGGTATAATTTAAGTAAGTCAAAATGTCATTACAAGTTATTACTTTGGCTCCTTTTTTTTACCTCACCAATACGAATCAACGTCCTTAAAAGTTCACATTCTTCTTTCGTCAGTTAGTTTCATCTTTCAATAAAATAAAACAAATATTTCTCTGTCTCTCACTCTCTCTCTCTCTATCTCTCACATCATCACCACCATCATCTCAAGTAAAACAAAAAAAATTGGCAATAAAAGGACAAACAAAATAATTCAAAATTTTTCGACAATCATTTTCACGACAAAGCAATAACTAACAACAGAATACTTAAAATCAGTCACAGTCCTTCATAATCCTTCACTAGATCCTACAATCCTACCTCGCCTGCCCCATTTTCCACCCTTTCAAGTAAAGCAAAAGAATAAAAAAACCAAAACGAAATTTAAATAAAAATCCATTTCAAGAATATAAAAATAAACAAAAAAAAATACATAAACAAACTTTAACTGAACTGATTTATGCAAGTAACTATGTATCTTTTTCTAATGTATATTTATATTTTTTTATACACATTCACATGAGAATTTTTGGTCTATCCAAAAGAAACTAGTAACATAAACAAGAATAAAATAACAATGACAACAAACAAACAAACAAAAGATATGCAAAATACTTAAATCAAATAAATTGTAGATATATATTAGAATTATTTTAATTGTTAGTTTCTTGTTTAAAATATAATATACAAAATATTACAACAAACAAAATGCCAAATAAATATTAAAAATAATATAAATAAAAATGTAGTAAAGTAAAAAAATAATAAACGTCTATAAAATATATGTAAAAGAAACCAAACAAAAAAAAACTGAATGTTACAAAATAAAAGAAAAAAAACAAAAAGGATTTTATTAAATTTAGTCAATAAATACAAAATAGGAATATACAAAAAGAAAAATAGTTTTTCACAAGTTTCGGAAACCATGTGCCAAAATTAAAATTAAAATTTAAAATAAAAAAAAACAAACAATAACAAAGAAAACATTTTTTTTTCTAATAATAATCTCGAGTTTTATTAACACAAATTATATAAATATAAATATATATATATTTCTATATATTCAAAATTAGTATACATAAATTAAATTAACAAAACAAAAAAAAAACGTTTTTTTTACATTCAATGTAAGTAGTAGGTTAAAATTTAAAAAAAATGAAATAATCAAAATAAGTGTTATTAAGAGAATGAGATAAATTAGAGACTTAAAGTGATGGACTTAAAAATAAATACACCTGGTTTGGCTTCATTCTATCAATATGCATTCAAAGAAACTCTCACAGAAATGAGATGCAGAGTGATCCAAAAACACTCACTCTCTGTTGTCTTGCAATTTATTTTGAAAAAAAAAACATTATTTGACAGTTTTTTGTTTAAATGTTTACGCGAACCATTAAGCTTGAAGATCAAACGTATGCCTCCTTTGGTATTGGCCCTATGAGCTCTTTTAACCGCATTCTGAATCGTTTCGCCAGAATTTGACTTTAGCTTTTTAGTCCTCGAGCCTTTGTTGGATATTCTCTTAGAGAGCTTCCAGATTCTGCATCAAACTCAAAGGTAGATGCCTGCAGTGATCAAATTGAGCATGGTTCTGCATTGCTTTAAGGTCACAATAAGAGTGTTACTCGCGGTGTAATCGAATGTAATAAATGAGGCACCATCCAGTGACTTTGAATGGATGTAATGGCTCTCCGTGAAAGATACACGCATTCTCAGGACCTGAGAAAAACGAATTTATTTAAAGCCGTTACTGCTGCAGAGTTTTTAAGTTATCATCTTTCAATTTTCCGTGTCTTTCAACGTGTAATGCCCAATAACGTATCGCGATGTCTAATCGACGTTGAGGGAACATCTGACGCATATTCAGGCAAAACTGATTTTACTACGTAAATAATTTTCGCACCACCAAATTGCCACAAGTTTTCGGTCAGAGGTATTTAAGCTTCGTGTCCATCACTGTATATTTTAATAATCCTTTTTAAGAATTATTTCAAAGTGTTCAAAAAGTCAGTTTTGTACCACTTCATCACATAGGCCAATCATATGCAACATTTAAGTGATCCAGATTTCGGTACCAAGATCTGGAAAATTGATTGCAATCGTCTCTTGACGGAGTTCGTAAGAGGTTTCCATTGAATATGATCATTCCAACTGATACGATCAAGATCCATTCTTATGGATTGTTCGACGTGAGGACTTAATTGATTTTTGAAATTCTTATTCGATCTCCATTTATAACTCATGCGAAGCAAGTTGAGCTCAGCTACCGTCATTTTGCTTTCAAAACTTTCGAACTTTGTCCAAAATTGTGAACCTGCTTGAGCAGCGGACATATAACTGCAGTGAATTTTTACCACTCAGTTGAATTTTATTCATCTAAAATTCTTTAATACTCATTTCCACTCTTTGTATTCTTTTGCATTCATTCATGCATTCCTTCGGATTAATTTGAAGTAAATACAAATAGATCTTAATAAAAATGCAAAATGATTGTAAAAATTACTATTGCCAAAATTATTGCAATTTTTTTGAAGCTAGGTGACAAATTTATGAAGTCTAAAGAGGAAACAATGAATACAACCATACAATTGAATTCATTGAATGCCTTTTAAAAATCAATTTTAAAATGATTAAAATGATAAGTAAGTCGAAAGCCGTGTTGGATATTTTTGGAGTTATGTATAAAGGTGTCGGCTTCCTTTTTTTTCTTCAAATACTTTTTTTTAAAAGCTTCTGCTTCGCTCTTGTCGTCTTTGAAAAATGGAGATCTGGTTAGCTCGCACGTCAGGGATAGTATCTTTGCTAACTCACTAGTATTTTCCTGGCTAAAAATAGAAGCAGAAGAATATATTCCCGACAGCTTTACATTTTATCTTGGCCTTTAAGAAAAATTGAAGCATACGAAAAATTACTATAAAAACACTTAAATTCTCTATTTGATGTTTGATCTTTTGCAATACGGAAAAGCCAACAATAAATTATTAATATTTTTGAATGCTATTATCGGTATGCTTCAGCATCTATCGAATTACAAGTATCAATAAAGTCCATCCTACTTGCCGAGCAGATAAATATTCGCAAACGAATTAGTCTCCTTCATTAAGGATTTGTGCCAAATTTTAAAACGATTAAATACCAGCCACCAACACATTCGCTGTAAACACCCACTATAATTTGCAATATTTGAAAACTAAAAAATATACTCAAAAAAATATCAATGTTTTTGATGCATACTGATTCATCGAACAATAAAATCATGATTATTTAATAATTCCATAGTATCAAAAAAAATATAATAAGCAACCAAAAATAGAAACCGAGTTATTTGTAAAATTGAAAATGTTAATTGTAACTACATGAATTATAATCAAACAAAAAAGTCATTATTCTCGAACAAAACATTGCCTATAAGAATTTTATATATAAATACATATATACTATATATATATATGTATAAAAATATTGTATAGCAAATCTTATCTGTTTCTTAAATAAATAAATTATACTAATACAGAAAAAAAAATTGTAAATGTTACCAAAATACACGAAAAAAAAAACAAAAATAGAAAGGAATTAAATGTTATTCCATAAAAAATCGAAAACTTTATAAAAAATTGTAACTCTGAAAAAATATATCAAAATTTTATTAAAAGGATTTTTTTTTTTAAAGAAATCAAATCGGTGGATTTTCTTCTTTTGTTGAAATGTTAACAGGGGTGTTATATTCAGCTGTACAAATGTATACAATTTTATTTAATATGCTTTTTGCTGTCCGTTTATATGTCAAAATATTTTAATATTGCTAACATCTACGAAATGTTTTAATGAACCTCAAAAAAAATAATACACAATCCACGCAACAGTCGTGTAACCACCCCTGTACTCAAAACGAATTCACCAATTTAAGGCCACAAAAATAAAGTTAAAATCAAAAACGTCGTAAAATGCATTTATTTATGATAAATATAATTGTAACAAATAAAAAAAACAAATTTGTTCTTCCAATTTTATTCAGGTTAAAATTTTTATCCCAAATATTATAAGATTTTTTTTATTATTATTATAAATAAATATTTGTTTGTATTATTAATAACTTGTTATTTGTTTAATCGAACTGAGATTTCATTAATGCATATATAAATGTAATTAATTAATATTATTAAAAAAAAAAAACTTAATTAAACATCGAAGAGTACGAATTTATAATCCAAGAAATTAAAAACAGAAAACAATTTCAAAAAGAAAAATAAAAAACTTAAGATAGTAAAGAATATACAGACACACCCACATTACAATCAAAATGAAAATATGAAATGATTATAATTACTATTAACGATAATAATAACAATAAAAGTGAAAGCGAAAAAAACCTCAATAAATTATTAAGGAAAATTTGTTTTATTATCTTAAAAGATGATGCGGACACTAGAAGTTGGAATTGGAGGAATCAACTCCTCAAATTGAATCGAAGGGAGTCTGATAAGATACTCGTCCAAGGACAATTCAGTGTTAGTTAAAACCTTCGCCGAGCAATCCTTAGATCGATCAAATTTAGCGCAGAAAACGGTTCACTTCCACCACGGCATAGCACCGGCTCATAACTTCTCAGCTCCCCAAACTTGGGACGCAGTTCATAAATGGCCCTTGCGAAAACAAATGCAATTCAATAATGTCCCACAACACTTGAATATATGTAAAGGGTCTTTCATTAAGAGCTTCCCATCTTTGAATTTAATTAAAACAATGTGTGTGTGAGATATCATCGACATTTTTTATTCGTTTGATGGCATTACCTATGGAATATAAAATCGTTGAAATCGTCCGCCGGGACTTCTCTGGGTGGCGCGCATCCGAAATGTCCAATTTTCCATTACTCGGTCGCATAAATCTGTCTGAATTTGACCGATAGCATGGGTTAAGTTGACTTTTAACTCCATGAAACCCTACAAGAAAAAGTCTAACAAGGTCAAATCAATCCCGATCGACGATTTCGGTGGCCTGTTCAGATCACCTCCACTTGAGATCCAGAGCGCCGTCCTGCTGAAATCACATGTCGTTGATGTCCATATGATTCAATTCAGGAAAAAAGAAGTTGGTAATCATCGACCTACAGTGCTCGCCGATAATGGTCATGGCCCGGCCAACGTCGTTCTCAAAGAAATATGGACCGACACGCCCCAAATGCATTTCAAATAGTAACTTTTTCGGGATGCATTAGACGCTCTTGGATCTTATGTGGATTGGTATAGTCCCGAATAGTATAATTTTGTTCGTTGACGTACCCATTTATTCAGAAACGATCCTCAACGCTGAAGATTATTTTTCGATGAAAATAAGGGTAAGTTTCCAACTACTCCTGAGCCCATTCAGCGAACACACGTAGTTCGTTTGGCTCCTGGGTCCGTTGAACTTTGTACGTGTGCAGGCCCAAGCCGTGTTGCGAAATTCGGCAAGTTGTGGTCTACGAAAAGCCGAGTTCTTAAGAGCGACTCGAAATCGACTGCTTCGGATTAACCTGTCAATCTTACGTACGTGTAGTGGTTGATCGCTCACTGAACCAGTGGACTCAAATTTTTCCATCACACTGCCAAAAGTCTTTGGGCGAAGCGCACGGAACGTTGCCCGAACAGAACACCAATTTTGAAAAAACAATTTAATTATTTGCTCCTAGGCTAGGCCTTATAAATTAAGTTGTTCAATTTTTTTTCTTGTGGTAAGCGACACGCATAAATAGTACGGATGATGATGAAAATCGATTCTCAAAATTGACAGCGGCAACTCTGATTGAATGATAAAAGAGGAACAGCTGACATCCGAATTGACAGATGACACATTCTTTCCTACGATTCAAAGTTTGGTTAGCACGCCTTCAAAATAATGAATAGATATTTATTAAATATAGCATATATTGGCACTCGGTTTAGGTGAATTGATTAATTAACTTTGCATTAATATTTATTTCTTAAGTACATTTTCCACTTATTCTATTCAGAGGTGTACAGAAAACTGTGATAAAATCTGACCCAAAATTGAGCACAACAACTATTCAGGGAAGTCTGGAGCTCGCCCTTCAATTGCTTCATCCAGTAAATTATATTCAAACACATCTGTCGAGCCGGTAGTGAATTTGGCTTGCTGAAGTTTCTTAGTTATCTATTTGAATTTTCCCCAGAACAGACGCAGGAGTTCACGCATTGCAGTCATCGATCCACGTTGATTTGGAACGGCACAATGGCAAACCTTACGAGGCAGAAGCATTGACTGTAGTCCTTAATAGAGCATTTGATAAACACAACTTGCCAATTCGTATCGTAAGTGCCCAACAGGTTCCAAATACCTTTCATTGTCGATACAACGCCAAAGAGAGGACTTACTTGTATCGAATCGCAGTTGCGAAAGATGGGCCGCCGGGCGATCTTATAAAAAATCAAAACTACCAAAGTTTCATACCAGTTGAGGAGCTCAAGCGGTGTTATTTCATTCAGTACGCTTCGGAGTTTCAATTTTATGTTTCAAACTTAATAGTCTTGTTTGCAGGGATCACAGATTTGACGTTGAATTATTTAAAGAAGCGGCTAATTTGTTTAAGGGAAGGCATGATTTTCGTACGTTTATGAGCACCAGCAAGCAAGGCGATGTGAATCTTTTAAATATTAATGTTATGTGCCAGTTTGTGAAATGTTTTTTTTTCTTTCAATAGAAAGGTCCTATGTTCACTTTGAGGAGGATTTCAGATATCAAAATTTATCCAGGCAGGTCGATTGCAATTCAGTCGGAAGCAGAAAGAGCTGAAAGTCTGTACAATTATTGGAATATTGAAATTTCTGGAAAGTCCTTCCTTTACAAACAGGTAAGCGTTTAAGCGAACAATTTGTATTTTTTATCTCCATTCTTATCTGTATTTCCTTCAAAACCTTGCCTTGTGTGATTATTAATTAATCTTAAGTCAGTTGTTTCCTTTTAATCTTTATCTGGTTGGTGCCTCTTTCTCTTCTGCTTCTTGCTTTAAATTTGTTTTCTAATCCACACAGGTTCGTCGAATTGTGGGTTGCTTAGTGACACTGGCATGCCATCGAATCACCACAAAGGATATATATGAGATGTTAACGATACCATCGAAAGCATCTTGGCATCCACGAATAGCAATAGCACCACCATTTGGTCTCTATCTGTGTAAAGTACACTACGACCAAGCAGATCTCCAACTACCTCAAGTCGAAAGCGAATGTACATCCACTAAAGATGAGTCTCCTGCAGCAGCTGCAGTTAAAGAAAAACAAGCTCAAGCCAACTAATACAACAATAACCACTTCCAGCGGACAGAAATATATCGAATTGCCAAATGGTCAATTACTACCCACGAAGGAAAAATCATTTGGCTTCGTGGTCGACACCAAGCCTGATCTTGTTCCTGCACTTATTTTAGGCGAATTTTTATACTTGGGCTCTCAGGACGCTGTTAATTTGGAAACTATGACCAACTTAAAGATAACACATGTTTTAAGTGTTGGAATACCAACACCACAGTTGGAAACATTACCATTTGATTTGACTTTGAAATATATTCCTTGCCTGGATCTGCCAGAGAGTGATCTAACTCGAGATGTTTTGCCCAGCGCATTCGAATTTATTATTGCCGCACGAAATTCGGGTGGAAAAATTCTGGTTCATTGCAATGCTGGTGTTTCACGCTCCGCTACAATTGTAATTGCATTTTTAATAGTTAAATGTGGATACGAGTTTCAGGCGGCTTACATTTTGGTGAAGTCTAAGCGGGAGTGCATTCAACCAAATGCTGGATTCCTAAGACAATTGAAACTGCTTCAGAGTTCTGATGGTTTCACTTAATTTTTTTGTTATATAAATAAATTTTCCGTATTTTCAGTTCATACAAAAAACTCAACACTTAAATAAAAAGATCGTGAAAAAAATTTAAATTGAATAAACTGTTTTGTAAACATAATAATATAAATAAATAAAACTCATAAACATTGTTCATAAAACATGTTCTAGGGAATTTTATTAACAATAGTTAGCATCGCGTGAGTATTGTGGGATACACACGCATCGGGAAGTGTCTTAAATTAATTCCAAAATCATAAGTTACTTTTTTCTATTAATTGTTTTCTGTTTGCAATTCAAAATTCCAATGAAATGGTTCTTTAAAAATAGAGTGCTGTAATAAACTCTTGTGTAAAATAATTACATGAAGATATTGAATTTATGCGAAAAGAAACACAAAAGTGGCGATGATCGCAGATCGAAGGAATTCTATTTCAATGGAGAAGTTTCATGATGTTACAAATATTATATTTAACGTTATAGTATCAAAATATAGACCAAAACTAATAAATCACTGAAAAATTTTTTGAAATCCATCAATAATTGGCTGAGAAATAAACTATTGGAGTTTACGCACTTTTGCATTTCCCGATTCGTCTGTGACGAGGGCGCTCGCGCTGTTTGATGTTATAAAAGTATACTATATAGTATAAAGATGTTATATAGTCAAGAGTATCGATATTTTTTCAGGGCGGGTCGAGCATCATACCGAGATGAAGCTATTGAGAAAGCTCGAAATGCAGTGCAAAATGCAGAATTTCACCTGAACATAAAGTGAAAAGTAAGCCTTATCATTGTACGTTAGTTTGCGATGAATGAAGAAAAGTGGAAAGTGTAGTCTGTCACGATTGTGCTGCTAATCAAGGAGGATGTAAGCACACTGTAGCATTTTTGATATGGCTCTTTAAAAGAAGTGAGGAACCTGCCACTACGTCAATAAAATGTTACAGGACAAAACCAGCACTTTCTAAAGTTGGTAATTATAGTAAATTTATAAAAGCCAAAGATTTTAAGAACAAAAAGGTTTCTGATTAAAATATTACTGAAGATACAATCTTTTCTAATAAATTCGTAACTGAATGTAAAAACCGTAAAACTAACCACGCGCAAATAATGACTTACTTTAAAGATATCAACATTCAGTTGAAAGCTTCACTTCACTATCTGATCTGCAAATACAAGACTGAAAAAACGAATTTAGTGTGAAAGATTTAATAGTATTTTGTAAGGACAATATTACTGACGAGCAATGTGTTTTGATAGAAGAAGCGACAAAAGATCAATCTGCAACTTCTCTTTGGTGTGAACTACGATACGGCCATACCCATTTTCATACTTTACTTCAAGCACACCCGGAATGATTTAGTTCTTGGGAAAAACTGTATACTACATGAACCTCCTTCCATAGTATAAGAATTTCAGTTTACACGCCAAAAAGTAAAAAGTTGTATGTGCATTAGTTTTCTACCTCACTCTCGAATTTAATTCATTACATACTGCACACTTCACTTCCTTTTCGCACAAGTCTGGTTTGGCCCGGGATGAATTCATCTTGGGGTTGCAGGCCCAATAGGTATATCAATCAGAAATAGGCAGCTATCTTCACACACATATCTAGTGCTTTTAGGTCCAATCCAATCACGCCTCATTAGTTTGCACCACTTTTTCCCTTTTTCACGTCATTTGGTACACGAAAACATATTTTGTTTGCAGTTTTAACTGTCGAGCTTGGAGACTTCGGTACTATACAATATTTGTACGTGTATTTTCTAATCTCAGTCATTGTCTATTAACAAAATATTTATCAAAAACGACACGAACAGCGCAAGTGACTACACAACAATGAATTTGCACATATTCAGCGAATACGATTCGGCGTCGTTAGAGTCGTATGACGTCACAACCATACGAAATTTTTCTTGCAAACGCAACTTCAAAGTTTAACTTTTTCATTTCTGTAGATATTTTAACGATTCTTTCACACTTCTGTTTCATTTTACTTAAATTTCAATAATTAAAAAAAAAAATAGGAAACTTCTCCATTGATAACGATCGAATTCGAACTTTTACATTGTTTTGGATCGACGAAATGATTGCATATTTTAAAAAAAAGTTGATTAGTTGGTCCACGAAACTCATTGGCTACTTCCTTTTTTTTAATTGAATACATGAATACATAAGTAAACTCCTAAGTACCTCACAACAGTTTATGAATCGATTCAAAGGCCATTTGAAAATGTTATAACCACATCTCTCCCATTGCGTCGCAAGTCTGAATTGCCCTGTCCTACTGGGGTGCGGAACAGAATGGTTTCGCATTTAGAATTGTTTATTTATAGTTTCCAATCCCGACAGAATTTTTCGAGGGTATCATACTTCAGTTTGAGTTCGTTTTTAATTTCGCCAATTTTTGAACCATAAGCATACAGAATGACGTCGTCGGCGAATGCTTTTGAACGGTCCAATTCCCTCAGCATTTTAGAAACTTAAATATCAAAGAGTATTGGTGCCGATACTGTGCCTTGTAGCAGACCATGAATGGTTTCAACATATTTTTCCTTTACCTTTGATAGGGAGCGTGGGAAGTAGCAATTGTTAAGCAAATTATTTAAAAATAGGCAGTACTGCCTCATGATTTCATCAGGTAATTGATTAAGTACAATATTTGGAATGCCATCTATTCCCTATGTCTTTTTATTATGCAGCTTCCGACCGAGAACGAAATCGAACTCGAGTACGAGTTGAAATTAAATTACTCGAGTCACTCGAATAAAATTCAACTCGAGTCGCATTACTTCGTAATGTTTGAAGACAACGCGGAAACTATGATTCGTCTAACTCATAATCATTAAGTTCTGAACGTGTCCATTTTATATCATGTTTGACTATTCTCATGAGAGCTAAAACAGATTGTGTCCCCTCATTACCTGAACTCCTGTGACAAGGTTCTGACTTTTTAACTGTCAAACTTGGAAAAAAAAATTTTTATTTGGTCTTTAGATTCCACCGGCAATCTTTCAAACGAATTGGTTTCTTAAAATTTTGGAAAAAACCATTAAAAATAATTTACTCTTCTCACATAAGTAAAAATAACCAAAATGAATCAAACAAGACAAATGTTCTCTGTTGACGAGCAAGACAACGAAAGCACCACCAACGAATGGATCCGCTTTGGTATGCGATTAGGTGTGAGCGCCGCATTGCATCCGCTCGAATATTCCAAAGTCCTTATACAAGTAAGTGCGATAAAATAACGAGGTATATTTTCTGTATGATGAATTCCATCCATCCAGTTGGGATATGAACCAATCGCCGCTCGGCCGGGCAAATCTCTCTTCGGAAAGCCAATTATGTTCCTGCCGAACATTTTCCAATATGGTATGTGTCCCATTTGTTTGTGATGTGATAATGTTTGACTATAAACAGAAATTTGCTTTTGCTAATCTAGCCGGTTATATAAGAAGAATGGATGGTTTCTTTGGGATGTATCGAGGCCTGACACCAAAACTGGTGGGATCTGTCGTTGGAATGGTCTGCAGTGAAAAGATTGCTGTCAAGCTTGGGTGTCCACCTGAACAAAATGAATTCGATTTTAAAACAAATTCAAAGCCCACAGAAGAAGACCTGTAAGCATGTTGAAGCACAAGCATGACCCCAATAATAGATTTGATAAATTGTTGCTTCCTTTTTTTTATGATTTATTCAGTTACAATCAGTTTAAGATAGCTTTGAAACGTGATCTTATCTTGAGTGTGAGCGGTTTGGTAGTGACCCATCCATTCCATGTGATTTCTGTGCGAATGATGGCCCAATTCGTTGGAAAAGAATCACTATACAAGTCAATTCTGGGCTCTATAATGGAGATTTTTCGAACCGAGGGCATTTGGGGCTTTTTCTCGGGGTTGCTGCCAAAAATCTTATGTGATGTCGCGTGCCTTGTTCTCTCAAGTTCCACAGTTTATTTGGTGAGCAAATATTGGATTGATGACAAGGTCAATAGAACCTATTTCGCTGGAGGAATACAGGTATTTATTCAGACGCAAAAGATTCAGACACGAAAAATGAGTGTACTTGCTTTTGTAGTTCATTTTCTCTAGCGCATTGTATCCTCTGCAAGTTGTGTCCACATGCATGGTTGTCACTGGATCAAGGTAAATATATTTAACATTTACAAACTTTATATTCATGTTTTGTGTAATCGTTAGGCTTGTGGCTGGTCGACCACCTATGATGCCAGAGTATACCGGTTGGATAGACTGTTGGAATGATTTAAATACGCGCGGAGAACTAAAGCGTGGCAGCTCTTTGTTTTGGAGGTGAATTCCATCTAAATTTTAAATGAAATCCAAAAAGTTTATGATTTTCTGTTTTTAGATATATTGCTTCGACTTCAATGAAGAAACGTTTGGATATGGCACCGATGCCAACGCTCTCCAGATACGCTTGAAAGGCACTAGTTGAACTTGTTGTTCTGATTAACTTATTGCAATGCGAATTCGTTCCCGTTGTTGTTTCCCTCATTTTGCTGAAGCATTTTAAGTTCGTTTGAATACGGAAACAGTTTTTTATTTAATTCCTGTATCCAGATGTTTTGATTTTCTATACTCTTCTTCCGTTGTCTCGTTAAATATATTATTCATAAGAAAATCCTTCGATTGTTGTTTTTTCATTTCAACGATGTTGCACAGAGAGTTATTCTTGAATGTTATACAAGCATCCTTCCTTCAAAACTAGTTTTCTATAAACGCAAATTAATTCTCGACAGAAAGCCTGAATCAAAAACAACGATGCATCGCGGAAGCAGCACTCAATCTCTAGTTGAACATCACGAATATATTACAACAACCTCACGATGCTATCGACATTAAAATTCCTCCTGAAATGTTTCCCTTTTTCGGAAAATGGGAATCGTCAATGAATTTCGAACGAGGGAAAAATTGCTTTCGTGAACCATGGTTCACTGTGTACCAATATAAACTATTGTGGATTGTTCTAATGCCAGGCTTACTTATTTGCGAACAAAACTTGAAAATATTATTTATAATGGCTCGAACAAAATAAGCTCGCACACAGAAAGTCAAATGAAAATCTTATTATTTTCTGGTCTGTTCAATTCCGATTCTAGAAAATTGGCTTACGAAGTGGCATTTTTAAGTTAATTAAAGGTTCCCCAAGGGTGGAATGGTGAAGAAGCTGTAGGTGTGGAATAGTTGAGGTCTTTTCGAGGCAGACATCTAGACTTGATGATGAGGAGGAAGTTATTAAGCGTCATCATAATTTTTCAAATGGAACGAAAATATTTGAAATTGAAAAAAGTTTTTTTGTTGGGAATGCTGCTTAATGAACCAGATAACTGTAGTCCGTCAATGGGATTAAGAAATGTTAAGTTAAACGAGAACCCCAATGGGACATATGTGTCCCGTCAGTATTGAAAGCCTGCTTAGCTGTTAACTTACAGCTTAAATTTAATGCGTCGAAAACATATTGTTGTCTTCTACCCAGCCATTGTTCTTGTATGGCACTTGCGTCGATGAAGCCGAAAAGCCTTCAATGCGCGTCGATTCTTATTTTTCGCTGGAATAACCACATATTCAATGTTTGCCAAGAATGCAGTAAAAATTTTAGATTTCCTAAGCCGATGAAAGAAATACTTTACCCCTTCTGACTTTGTTTCAGTTTATAAGGATTGTTTTTGCTCTAAAAATGGAGTACAAGGCTCACATCTGGGCAGGTGCACCCAAAACGACCTTTCACTTTCAAAGTCAAACAAAGCAAAGTCAATAAATTCGCTGTGACATCGAAGAAATGTTTATTGCCTGTTCTATTAAATTTTCAATTCAAAGTGTATTTACGAAAACACTTAAACCTAGTTTAACCAACTGGCCCTATGCGGGCAACCTAAGCTTAAGGGGGTATTCTAGTCTAGAAATTAAAAAAAAATCGATTTTTTTTATACTTTCAAAGTTTAACTATTCAAGAATATATCTACAAGAGGATTTTTCAAAATTCAAATTATTTTCGGAGATATCGGTATTTTGCTGATCCGGCATCCAAACTGGTTCGGCCGGAACTAATCGAACATTGGACATTAGGGATTCTCCGTCTACCTGAATCAATATTTCTCAGTAAAACTCGTCTGTGTGATGAAGTTTTGAAAAGTATAAAGCCAAAAAGCGATGTTAAGGTTCAGAAACTCAAAATAATAATGAGTCTCTAAATCGATCCAAAACATAATCATTCCGGACCCAAGCGACATTTATTGATGTTTGTATTTTTAATGAAGGCCATCCTGTTTTACAAATGATGTAGCTAATGGGAATAAAAATTGGCCCGGAAGGTGTGAAACGAGACAACGCCCGATTGATACGAGCAACCAACGCATCGAAGGAGGCCAGAACTGCTCGATATGAAGAGAGGAAAACGGAAAATAGTTTTTTCGAAGTCGAGGAAGGTCCGATGTTTGAAGCAGGAATGGCAGATTAAATAAATGTAAATCTACAATATCATTTCATGACTTAGACTGCGAAAAACTTTACGCGAAACTTTTAACGCGTTTTTCTCGAAACTGTCTTTTTTAAAACAATACCCACGATCTCTCAGATTCTACCGGACAATTTTTGGCAGTCTTCTTTATAGACTTGTCTATTTCTATTACTTTTTTCAAATTCGAAACAGTCCAAAAAGTGGTACCAAAATTGTTTTTTTTTTCAGGCAGCCGCCAATTTGTGCAAAAAAAAAAACTAATTCTAAATTTATAACCCCTTTTTTTTTGGTTTCAGATTGCTAGGAGAGTTGAAATCGTGGGTATGATTACGCGCCAATTTTTTGAGACCCCCATTTCATCAACTGCTAATTTTTGAAATTTTCAGCTTTTTTTAATTTTTTTTATTTTTTTCTGTATTCTTGTTATGTTTATAATTAACTTATAAAAAAATGGATACTAAAAATATTAACTGGCTTTTATTTTTATGACACTTCAAAAATTACATGAAAGTCATGCCTCTAGACTAGAATATCCACTTAACATCTTTCTTAAAATATGTTTTTCGATTTTACATAACAATTCATTAGCGGAATTTTGTAAAGTATTGTAAATTACATTTTTTTTATCTTAGAAAAAAATGTATATCAATTTTTAAAAAAGAAACAAATATTAAGGAACAGGACCCTTAAGTGATACTTATCTTCAACTACCGTAAAATAATTTATAAATAAATTTTAAACTGCCTGAAACTTAATAAATATAAATTTACGTAAGAGCCCTACTTAACCTGAGAATCTCGTCGCCTATCTACACTGATCGGGACCGCTAATCTATCTTGAACCAACCCTTTATGGTCGAAATAGCGGATAGCCCCCTGAAGCCGTTTAGGCGAACTCTCTCCTGGTACAATATATAATAGCCCCGGAGATCAGGTTATTGTTTCTTGCTTGTCGTTGTTTTATTGTTACTCTTACCATCAATATTGAATAGTTAATTGCATTCTGCCCCTTCAACAGTTCACTCCTCCCCTTGTGGAACGAATGTCAAAATTTTTCTACCCAACCAAACAAAGTGTCCGAAAAAAATAATTACAATGTCATTTTCTTTTAAATAAATTATTGAAAAAAATTACTCATGTGTTTTTGATGTGTGTTTGAGTTCGAATTGTCTCAAGATTTAAATAAATCACAGAACACAGAGGGTTGTAAAGTGAAGAAAAGTGTAAACATTGAATGACATTGTGTATGTTGTTTACGCATTTAAAGCGCACAAAAACATTCCATGAATACCTAAATTTTTTCTTATAACCCCTTATTTAGAGCAATTTATTGAATGCGTTGACAACTATTACTAAAACAAGCTCAACTCAAAACTTGCGTTTCATTATTCATTTCTTTTGTACTGTAACCTACAGTGTTGTGCAAAATTATTCGGACAAACAAATGTCGCAATTCTTTTTATGTAATTTTAAGTAGGCTGATTTTTAAGTTATTTTGGAAAATTTTAGTAAGTGCTGTAACTTATATTTCTTTTGGCTGTTCTGAAGGTAGGTTGCAATTTTTGCAAATTTTTGACAGTACACTGGAAAAAGCATAAGGGAGATTTCGGTTGTTGTCGGAGTGTTTCCGGAATAATTGTGCTGCACAAGTCAACACATTCGATTGCAGTGGGTCATAATCAACTTCTGACTGACAATATGAGGAAAGAAAATACTGCAATGAGCGAGGAAACATAGAAATTAAACTGTAGAGGTTATTTTTTTTAGATGAGTGTCACTTTGAGGTCCAAGGATACAGGGTTAGTGTCGTGTGAGGAGAATTTACTATGAAAAGCTCCGACCCATAGTTATATTTTTCACCTCTGAGGAGGTGTCATCGAAAACATGATGAATCACGCCAAATATTAAGATGTCTTAACTCATAGGCTCCTGCCTACCAGAAATGAGACTTCCAACTGAAAATGCCAATTTCCAACAAGATCTTGTTCGATGCCACACGGAAAAATAATTTAGCAGTTTTTCACGGAGAATCGTGACCCTGACCTCAATCCGAAAAAGAATCTGTGAGCCATTATTTAAGCCAGGCTCAGGAAAAAGAATTGCTGATTTCAGCCGTTTTTGAGGTATGAAGAAAAAATCAGAAATATTTTCGAAAAATTAATATATTCAATGAGCAGAAGAACACCTCATTAAAGCATAAGAGGGACATGTTAGTTACTAAAACTCAATTTTAATTCATATATGCTTAAATAAGTGAAAATATCGCTTAAAATCGGTTGTTCCAATTTACTTGCACAACACTGTAAATTAATTTAAAGCCAACGTCCTGCCTGAAGGTACATCCAATCCCTTTAACACTTGCACCATTCAAAAGAAAAGAAATGCAATGCAATACAGCCATCGCAGAGACACCTCAGTCCCCCTTTAACAATCAGCCAAAATTTGACAACATAGAACCCTGTAATTATTTTGAAAGCTTTTTTAAACCGAAAACGTTTGAAAAATGGATCTAGAATAAAAATACAAAAAAAAAAAATCGTTTATTTGGAAATAAAATAAAATTTATGTAAAATCAATTTTTTTTGGATAAAATAAAACAAGAAATCTATCCAAATGAATTTCTCCGAAACCGACAACGACAGATTGATTGGTTTTGGCGTTGGTTTAGGTGTAAGCGCCGCACTGCATCCGCTGGAATATTCCAAAGTCCTTATCAAAGTAAGTGAGATGAAATAATGACAAATGTCCTCCTACTGATGAGTCTCCTCAATCCAGTTGGGATATGAGCCCATCGCTCCAACGCCAGGTAAATCGTTGCTCGGAAAACCAGTTATGCACTTGCCAAATGTTTTCAAATATGGTATGTGTCCCATTTGTTTGCCATGTGATAATTTTGGACTCTAAACAGAAATACACTTCTCTAGCCGGGCACATAAAAAAGGTCGATGGATTCTTTGGAATGTATCGAGGATTGACACCAAAACTAGTGGGCTGTATCTTAGGACTTGCTTGTAGTGAAAAAATTGCAATCGAACTTGGCTATCCGCCCGAAATGGGTGAATTCTCATTTATATCAAAGGCAACGGACGAAGAACTGCAAGTTTTCGAAGCCGCTTGGCCAAAGAGTAATTTACAAGTTTTTGTCTCTTATTTAGTTATGATCAGTTTGTGAAGGAATTGAAACGTGGACTGATCTTGAGTGTGACCTATCTGACGGTTAGCCAGCCATTCCATGTGATTTCTGTACGAATGATGGCGCAATTCGTCGGAAAGGAATCATTATATGACTCAATGCTTGGCGCGATAGTGGAGATTTTTCAAAACGACGGCATTTGCGGCTTCTTTTCGGGTCTCATTCCAAAATTTTTGTTTGATGTCGGATGGCTTGTTCTAACAAGTTCGACTGTATATTACATCAGCAGGTACTGGGTTGTCGACGTTACCAAAAGAGCAGCGGTTACCATTGGAGCTGCGGTATGTTAGCTCAAATAAGATTTAAAAAAAAAAACATTTAGAGAAGTAAGCCGGCTTGTTTTTACAGGCCGTTTACTATAGTGTACTCGATTCTTTGCAAGTTGTGTCCACATGCATGGCCGTTACTGGATCAAGGTACGTTTTTATTATATGTAAATGAAATTTTAAAAAATATGTAAATTTTATTTGATAGACTTGAGGCTGGTCGACCACCTATGATGCCAGAGTATACCGGTTGGATAGACTGCTGGAATGATTTGAATAGACGTGGAGAGCTAAGGCGTGGTAGCTCAATGTTTTGGAGGTGCATACCATCGCACTTTGTATTGATTTCAAATAGTTAAACATGTTCTTTTTCAGATATGCCTCGTCGACTTCAGGGAAAAAACGTTTAGACATGCTAGCAGTGCCGGCACTTTTTATATTCGTTCCTACTTTGGTGTCCCCCATTTGAATACGACACATTTGAGCCTCTTATTTCCTGATAATTCGAGATTCTCACTGCGTGGTAAAAAAAAAAAAAACAAATACATTATTCAAATCAGCCGAATCAGTCGCGTGTTTCAAAACCTCGTTATTCGGGAGGTTAAGGGTGTAAAATGCATGGTCCGTGTCGTGTTACCTATCGTAGTATTGATCAATTAGATATCAACAAACAAAAGTCGTGGAATATTCTCATTCAATAAGTCCTTGAAGCCTGGATTGAGTAGAGGCAAAATGAGGCAGTTAGGTTATATAAGCTTCATCGAGAAAATAGCGAAAACTGGATTGGAGAAGAAGGAACTCCTGCGGCGGTGATGTTCTTATATGGGACCTTTTATCTAGTGTTATCACAGGCAGCCATTGTGGAGTCGAAGCGTACTCAGATCTCTTGGGGTATTGTTCAGTGTCTTTAACTTACAGATGCTGTTATAGCTTGAACCAAAGCGGAAAGGTTCCATACCTCAAAATGGAAAACGAAACTATTTTAGGCCATCATAGATAAAGCTTGTGTTTGGTACATGAATTTAAACAAAATTCTTATGTGATTTTGAATTATTTTGTGATAATGAATGTGCAAAGTTTAAAATTTGTGAATGAGAACTTCTTTAAAAAAATCATCTAAAGGCAAATCATCCTCCACTAAAAAGAGTACCGACGAAAAATCACAGCCAGGAATATCTTTACAAAAGGTGAAAAAGAAAACTGACTAACTAACTAACAAACTTTTTTAAAAAAAATATAAGAAAAAGGCTTAAATGTGAGATAATACAAACCCCAATTCAATGAAAATTGACTATTGACTAAATAAAAGAAAAAAGAACCATTTAATATTAATCCTCCGTTAAAAATTCAGGCATGTATTTGGACTCAAAATTAATGATTAATCCACATACTTAATACAAATACAAATAGAATAAAAAAAATAATGTATCATAGCTATAAAAATGTTTTATCCTTTAAAGTGATTATTCAAGCCTTATTTCCGTATGGGTGTCAAATGTGGTGTATTTGTACCAAAAACAAAAAATTGCAGATTTCTCAAAACAAACTATTTAAAATCATGTTAACTCTCCCCTGGCAAGACTCGACTTCAGATCTTCATGTTGAAATGATCTCTGTTAGAATTCGAAAAATTATCGATACTTTCTTGGTCAGTTGTGAATTTCCCGATAATCCGTTGTGCATGTAATTTAATAGTTTTTCACTGCTATAACTTTATATAGAATTTCACCTATGTAGTGAAAATTAATAAGGTAATAGATCCGCCAAAAAGGAACGGTTACGGATGCGGATCTGTCATCTCCCTCGGATATCCGCGGATACCGATACGTATACGGATATCCAGCACATCAATACCTACAAGTTTGTACGGAACCTTCGTTACGCAAGTCCGACGCGCACTTAGCAAATTTTTTTCTGCTAAGTGCGCCTTTGCTCGCTTATATGTAAATGTTCCAGATTGTTCAACTTGGTGGCAAGTGTGATGTAAAAGATTAAATATATTAAGCAAAAATGCGTCTTATGATTTTATTGTGGTCCTGTATCTTAAAGTTTATTCAAACTATTATTCTCGCACATCTTTAACACCAATAGTGACATCAAATCCAAATTTATTTCAGTTTAATTTGATTCAACGGTTTAATGAGAAATGAACTTAATATACACTTTTAATATGTCTGATTTTCAGGATTCAAGGATTTCAACTTTTTCACTTGAAATTTCCTTGAAGCAATGCATAAAAAATCATCAATTTGGAAAATACCAAGAAGCTTCATTAACAATTTCCAATAAAGAGAAAACTCTGAGAATCCACTGAGCAGAATCGTTTCTCTCCTTGGACAGAACTTCAGAGCTTCTACGGGAAACTGCCTCGGTAAATTTGTTAGTCTCTTTCCGAGAGATCTCCAAAGAAGATCTAAAAATCGAAATTTTCCGTCCCGCCGATTCCGAAAAAGAAAATAAAGAAAATAAATATAATTTTTGTGTGCGAAAAAAATTAAAGCAAGTAATTGAGTGCTCCTTAAGATGGCAATAAAGTTTTCAATTAGTGAATAATAATCAACAATTTAATGTATACAAAATACGGTGCGATATCAAAGTACTTTAAAGATGAAAACTCTGTTCCTTGGGGTTCTCCCCAAAAACGTGTAATTTGGTTCCATTTTATTTTTGTACCAAAGAATAAAAAAAAAGGAAATGGAATGGTTTATTCACTCGCTTGGTGTCCCTGTTCTCGTTGTCGAACACTCTCTTAAAGTGGTGATCTTATGGTTTGTTTCGCTTTCCTAAAATAACTTCTCTCTAGAGTCTAGACAATGGAAAGCTTTCGTTTTACATTTGAGTTTTTGTTTTTTGAAACACTGAATCCATCATCTTTTTGCACGTGTACACATGATTTTCGAACTTTATCAACAATTTTGTAAAGGGCTTTGAACCCCAGATTCATCGAGTTTGTTTTAAAGTTGAAATAAGCTCTAAAGTGTTATATTTCTATAAGATTAACTTATAGACGCCCGCGCTATGGCAAATGCGTCATGATGCTGTCAGATGAATTAGCTGTGTTTAAATTTGACTGACAAAATTTCGTGGCTGCGAGACAACTAAATCGAATGACCTCTTTCATCTTGTTTATTTTCCAGCTTCAAAATGTTGTATTTTTATTTATAATTGCAAAAAAATTTAATTTATATTTGGAAAAAAAAAAACACCAACCCCCCAAATGACTTCTTTGTAAGTTTTTTGATTTGTCAAGGCTAAGGCCAGCACTCAAGCGTTTGCATTAAAGGCTGTAAAGGTGCTAGAAGTGATTTAAGTGTGACTCGTGTTTTCCAACCAAAAAGGGAATTGACAACATGGATTCGGAATATGAAGACCTTAAGCAAAGCATGATATTGAGCAAAAAAAGCATGCAACACCTTTTAAAGCAACAATTATTGAATAAAATACTGCGAATTATGATCGAATGCAAACAAGAAAAATTGAGTCTCTATTCGGACTCAATATCGAAATCAAGCACAGAATCTAAATTTTAAACCACAATAGAATATTTTCATTCTTCAACTTATTCTATTCCCTTGAGAATGAGGAAAATGGGACAAATATTTGGTAACTTTATGATTCTATAAGATGGAAAGGTGGTCCTTCTCGCTTGCAAAATAAAAGCATTTTCATCCATCCTTTCGACAGAAGAGACAGAAAAAATGATATCAAGTTTACCAGCATATCAAATGAGGTTTGAAAGAATTTCTTGTGTAGTGAAGAATTCTTTACTAAATTTCACTAAAATTTCCCCATAGCGGCTCGCTACCCATGGCAATCATTCGCTTCGCAAAGGACTGTCATCTTAGTTCATTTCGCTAGGGAGTGCTGAAACGGGGTCAATAGCAGCCCCTGTTGGAATGAATATGTAACCGATTTTGCCAAAAAAGCGAAAAATCTAGGAAACTCTTAGAACTTTCTAGATTTTTTATACATGTCCGGTTTCTGATTTATTTATAAAGTTTATGTTCGCATGAACTCTTCAACAATTCAAGAACAATGTGCCATGGAACCTCCCGATCTACTCGTTTTATGTTTTCAAATAGTACAAGGGTGTTCGTAATCCCTTCAACGTAAGTAAAGGCACACTATAAATAATTAATAATAGACCCCGAAAGAATGGCTCAAAATTGAAACAACCGAATGCTTATAATCAAAATTAGTCGTGGTAACTGAAAATTGTTGTATTGAACAATTTAGCGACACAAGTTGTTTTTTGATCCTCTTTTAGTGATACAAATTAAGTTGTATTCATTCACTTCTCCAAATAACTATTTCCTAAGCCGTGTAACATCTTTCATATATCAATTTAGAAGTCACATAAAGCAATTTTCCTTAAAATAGCACGACCATTATTATTTCATCTAAAAACATCTCAACACATGCGTTAAAAAATATTTATGTTTTTATCCCCACTCCAGGAATGTGCCTTATAACTTAATTATTAAAAAAGAAATTCATATCGTCTTTGATGAATCAAAATATTGTTTTTAATTGCAATATTAGTCCCACATTGTGCGCGATTAATCCGGAAAACAAACCCATACATACATTCGAAAACACCCGTTCACAGTGCAAAATATTCGTAAAGAGAAATAATCCATGAAAACAAAATATTTTTCCAAAAGTTTAACAATGTTTTCGGTGCAATGATGTAAATTTGGTAAAAATACACATAATTTAGCTTTTGTGTGTTTATGTATGACATTCGGATGCAGTGAGACGTGATGATTATTTTCGAAAACCATTATTTATACGATTTTCGAAGTGAATTGGTGCGGTTGTGTGGCGTAATAGCACGTTCGTTGGGTGAAGTATGTCAGGACGCCGGGGACATCCGTTGCCACCGCAAATTTTGGAGAAACCATCTCGGGGTAGATGTGTAACGGCCATCTGTTTTTCGTGGAAGGTCTTGACATGTGTTGTATCACATGTGACGCTGGTATCGTTGGTTGTCGCATATTGCATAGGTGGCGCATTGTTGTTCCGTCATCTAGAACAGCCGCATGAGCTAAAGGTGAGTCGTTCATTTCGGTGTTTCTCTACATCTGTATTCCATGATACAATTTGTATTTGTTTTCATTCTGATCTGTGTTTTTTTTTTACTCTTTTTGTTTTTGTTTATATGATTTGCGTTTTTCGATTTCTCATTGTGGTTGGTCGTTGTTTTGTTTGTTTACTTTTTTGTTGAAAGTTTGGCAAATAAAAATGCTACTCAGGAAAACAATAAAAAGAAATAAAACACTCAAAAAATAACCGCGTACTTACCCAGCGGAAACAGAAACTACGAATGCGCTAAAAATCAAATAAATGCCATTTGAAAAAATGTTTGATGCAATAAATTTTTGGCTACTATCGTTTCAAACACGACACCGCTAAAAGAAACTACAACGAAATGCGAGTATGCTCTTGGAATTTAAAAAGTCTGTACTCAAGGAAGGTACTCAAAAATTATGTATTCTTACGCATTTTAGGATGCGGAAGCGTCGTCGAAAAACGTCTGTGAAAAAAAAGTTATCGACTCAAGCAATCGCAACGCTCCCACCGACGGATCTGTAAACTCTATGAAGGTAGAATTCTTTAACCTCTGCGATAATGCCTTTCGAAATTTAACTTGGGTACTTCAGTCGAAGTGGCCGAACATTTCGAAAACACATAGCAGCTAGTAAAATGGTGATAAGTTGCCCTGGACACATGCACAAAAGGCCTTAGTAAGCCGCTTGAATCAGAATCCCACTGTCGAATGCAAGGAAATTTCAGGACAAAGGAAATGTTAGCATCCAGAGAGAGAATCATGAGTCATTATCTTCCAAAAACCTATACAATAAGTGCCGCCTCATCATTCGGGAAGGAATCAAGACCACTTTAGACAAGTAACCAACCCGACCAGAAATGTGTAGTAGGATGACGACAGCGCGAGAAGCACGACGCTGCAAAAAAAATCTCGAGCAGTAACGAGCAGGACGAGTTCAGAGCTAGATGAGTAGAAAGGAACTGACAGTGACAGTGAAGAAAAAAGAGCCAGCAAATTCTCACAGCTCAAGAGAATCGAAAAGTCTAGAAATAGAAATCGAAGTCGTAGTTTTATCCAAAAGTCCTGCTGCGAAGATGTAAATCTAGTATGAAAGGTTAAAAATCCGTCGACAAGAATGGCTCATGCAAGCGGATAACAAATCTATATCAGCAAATTCACGAAGCAAGTGAAAACTGAATGTCCGGTTCAAGGATTAAGCGATCTTACCAACTGAAAGCATTATGCTCGGGTCCCTGAAAGACGCCAACAAGCTGTAGCTTTTGTTAAGAACCTTGTTTAAATTGGTCGAAGATGAAAACGGCTTTCACAGTTAGATTTAATATCCAGACTCTTTTTAAATAGTCAAATATTTGCGGCTCCATTTCATTTTTAAGGTCACGGCTATTGTTTTGTTGTGTAGGCCTTAAGCAGAAATCGTCCGGTTTTAAATCGCAAAAATTAACACGGACTCTGTAGCAATAATTTAGACAGTTGTGTGGCACAAAGCATCTTCTTGCTGGAAGTATACGTTGCCTTCATCCATACTATCAAGTTTCAATTAGAATTGATAGCGGAATCCATTTATGATTCCATGCACAATGAAGTCAGATGATGCCTCCTGCAACAAGCAGTACCAATTAGTCAATGAGAAAAGAGGACAAACATTTCTTGAGTACCCGATGCGAAAAATCGGTTCAAAAGGAAAGCCTTGAAGATACCATTTTACAGTGAAATTCTAGAATTTCAATTGAATACGAAGATGCTGTTGGTCGGCCTGAGGCTTATAGCCTTAAGATCAAACACCTTTCCTTTTTGTGAAATGGCTCTGGCTCCAAATCGAGCTGTTAGGTCAAGAATATGCATTTCAATAAAACCTTAATTTTTGACTTCAATTCCAGATACAGAAATACCTTTAAAATATGGAAGACCTTACTTAAGTTTGGCTTTGTGAAAGAGAACTAACTGCTTAATATTGAAGCATACCTGGAAAGCATAGCTTTATAACTTAATATTATAAGACAAAGATTCACAGCCTGTCTGTCTGTCTGAACGCGATAAACTGAAAAACTACTAAACGTTTTTTCATACGGTTTTCACCAATTGACAGAGAGTCAAAAAAAGTTGATCAAAACACGGGTAGGAGAAAGATGATGACAGAAAGATGATAACATTCATGTCATGATATCAATCCTTGCCCAACTAAGAACTTCATAATTAAGTTTTATTATGTACAAGTAAATTCCTCTTTAATTTATGTAAAAAATTGTCGGAAATTTCGCAGGATGTGTTGAAATGGCCACCTTTCGAGTCCGGATCTCAATTTATTAGTTAAAGTTTAACTGCAGGTTCGCATATAAAATACAATTTTCCACAATTAACAAGCGTTACCTGTCAGAATTGAGTGTCCGAATTATTTTGCAGTGATAACTACTTGTCTTAAAAATGTCTATTTTATTACGTTTTTCTCTTATTTCTCTTTTTTTAATTATCTGTTTAAAAATAAACAGGAGATTAAGTATTAAAATATTAAAAAAAAACCTTATGATGTCCGAATATTGTTTCAATCACTGTATAGCTCGATGAAATTAATACATTTGAAAAAACATTTAAAATTTCAGGTCAAAACCGGGATTAGAGACATGCGACTAAACGTGACCAACTTCATTTGGACAATGACTGAAGCAACCGACGTCCTTGAAGAAGACGAATGGACTGGCGAAGTGAAGAAGAGACTCGCATCATTCGAAAAGGAAATACTCACCGCAATGAAGACCCACGGCTGGGATGGCGACGAGAATGAAAACCAATCGCAATGGACATTCTTCGGAGCGTTATTTTATTCCATCATCGTCATAACAACAATTGGTTTGTATAAAAAAGGAAAAATACGAGTAAACATTTTCATAACTTAACTAAATTGCTAAATTTTCTACTAACAGGTGTCGTTACATTTTATCACACTTAAAAAAAAAAATAGTTCCACTAAGATGTCTACTTAGTTTTAACCACCTTTCCGCCTCCAATGGACGATGAGAGTGTTTTTCCTTCGGGTTTAAGGGATCTGTTTGTGCCAGTTGTGCTGTTTTTATTCATTTCATCGTAGTCATCGAAAGCTGCCGCGTATCCGCCGCCTCGGTTGTACGGTGTGACTGGGTACGGGTTGGCGTTGTTAGGAGCATTTGGATCAGGACTTGGATATTGTCCATTTGGAAACTGTCCTTGATACTGGCCGGGATATTGGGCAGGATATGGTGCGGGATATCCAACAGGACATAGGGGTAGACCAGGTTGTCCGCATCCTACATATTGTCCCGCTGGATATGGGGCACCTGTTTGGGGATTACCATTTCCATTGGGATACTGCGTTGGATATCCTGGTTGATTTGGGTATCCTTGTTGGGGATAAGGAGCTACTCCAAAACCTGGGTAAGGATACGCACCTTGGCCTGTAGGGTTTCCATTTAAGTTTGGTGCATTGCTCTGTCCCGGGGGAGAAGGGCCTTGTGAAGGGAAACCACCCTGTCCTGGAAAGCCATTTCCAAGTCCAAAGATGTTGCCTAGTCCGGGATATGCGAAAAATCCTTGAAAACCAATATTTCCTGGCAATGGTCCATATGGATTGGGTGGATATCCCTGATTTGGGTAACCCTGATTTGGATATCCTTGGTTTTGGAAGCCACCTTGATTGGGGTATCCAGTATTAGGTTGGGGATATCCACCAGCCGTTGGGTTCGGATATCCAGCGGGTGAAGGATAGTTGGGCTGACCTTGCACACTTGGAACAGGATATCCATTCGTAGGGTAACCTTGCGGTTGACCACCAGGAAATCCACCAAACCCTGGCGGGTAGTTATTTATAGGCACCCCACCCGCAGCTAATGGATATCCAAAATTCATCGGCCCATTGTAGTTTCTCAAGTCATCTGGGTTAAGAAAATCTTCGTCGTTCGGCTGTCCTGTTGTTGGTCGACTAGTTGTTGGCTCACGATCTTTTTCCCGATCGTAGAAGGTGTTGCCATATTTATCGCCCTGATCATTATTGAATGCCCTCTGGTTGCGATGATTGCGTGACCAAACCCATCGGGTCTCCTCAGCAGATATGCTGACTGCCACTATCACTAGAATCAGTAGTCGCAGCATTTTCTAGAATATTCAAGAAATAAACTTAACACAAATTCTTTAATAAAATATTCAATATTCACATTTGTTTTTCTTAACCGAAAATTTAAAAATTCGAAATTTCAAAAATCCAACATCAATGGAATGATGCGTCCGCTCCGAAAGCCTGACTCGAAATAACCTGCATGCGATGCCACGATCACTTCTTATATAACCTTAGATGCTCCCCGAGCATGGGTCTCGTAGGCGACGACGACCGACGACCGATGACCGACGACGACGCCGACGGGTCATTGGAACATCTTCACGCATTTTGGTTACCCCTCCAAGAATCTCATTATATCCCCACTGACCCAGATCCCACGGCAACAAAAAAAAAAAAAAGTGTTAAAAATTGGAAGTTATAATTGATAAAAAAAAGAATCTGTTGTTGCAAATATGGGTGATCACCCAGAGTCGGCTTAATTGATTCGCATTTCACATCTGCGATAGGGAATTTGTTAAAATGGGTAATGACACACTTTGGTGAGCACATCGGGCCACACCACAGGGCAAAATGGAAATTCGAAAATTTGCTTTGGTCCGTTAGAGCTGACCTTAGAGAAAAATAAAAGTTTCCTTGGATAGCTGTTTGTTTTTGTTTTTTTAATAATCTCGCAATTCGGTTTCGTGCAAGGTCTATTCGATACTAAAAATGACTTGGTTCACATGGAACATGGACATGTCGGAAGTACAGTGAGTGAAAATTTGGCTTGTGGAAAAAAGAAAATTTAATTCATTCTATAGGAACCGGTCAGGCAACTGAAAAGAAAGATTTTTTTTTTTTTGTTTTTACCTGTTTTCATTTTAAGAACATGTTTAATGAAGGCGTCGACTTCGAGCCTACGCTTATCCATTGATTTTTACAGTTCGTTTTATTGTCAAAGACACTTTTTTATGTAAATTAGGTGGCTACAGGCCGGGCGCGGTTGGATATCTCTCATCGAATGAAATTTTATTCTACCCGATATCATGTAGAATCTTTAAAACAAAATTTATATCAACGAAGAAACCGAACTGGAAAAAGAAAGTAATCAAGTTTATAACCCTTATCATATGTCATACGGGCGGGAAAAAAATTAGTTATTTTTTCAGCCTTCAATTGCGATGCAAAGAAAATGTTTTCTAAAAGTTTTCAAAATGCTTCAACAGAAAGCCATATTGTTGAGGTCGTTGAAGTTATAATAACTTGCGTGCATTATATTAGTGGCAATATATGAAAGTTGGAGCTGGACTCACGACTATCTTCTCAAAAACGCAAACTCCTTCAGAACTTCAACAATTGATAGACTGAATCTGCTAGCGTCTTGTCTGCTTCCTCAGTAAAAACATCTTTTAAACTACTGGGTATTAGGTGAACACAGTCGCAAATGGCATGTCTGTTGGAAACTGATTTACTATTATGTTTAAAAGAAGCTCACGATATTTTTATCATCCCTTAATAACTAATTTTTGAAGCTCGTCAGATGTCCTTACAATTTCCTTAACAGGATAAGTTATCAGGCCTTAGAGTATTAGATCGTGCATATTCCACGAATTTCTATAAGCCGACCTAATTTCGTGCTCGTTTTCGTAATAAAAGCATCATCTTGAAGGCCTTTTTGAACGTGATAAAATCTACGTGACGGTCTTGTGTAAAAGAAGTCAAAAATGGTCTATCAAAATTGTTTCGTTGAACAGATTTGTTGAAAAAAGTGCCTTCCGTGTTTACACTTGCCCTGTGCACTATTTGTTCCAGCACGAGATTGAAGAAGTCACATGATAGTGCATGTTCGGAAAAACAACGTGTGTTTTCCAGCGTCAAGCGGCACAGCTAGATCCGTTTTCCCAGAATTAAGAATTCGTCTATCGCTACGTAGAGCTCAAGACGATGAATGTCATCATATGCGGCTTTGAAGTCGATGAAGATATGATGAGTCTCGGGTTGGGTTTTGTGTGAATAATTGGTCGATCGTCGACCTGCCGGGCCGGAAGCCACATCGGTGCGTGCCGATTAGTGTATTGCGGAAAGGCTACGTTGGATAGGATCTTATATGCTTCATTTACAAGACATAGGAAGCTCAATGAACCTCTTCCAAACCGGGAATGGGGATGGGCTCTGCATTAACTGCATTGATTCGGGTTCTCTTCTTACCATATCACACTCTCTTTATCTGATGCCCATTAAGAAACTGCTGGAAGTTCTGCTTAAATATATCTACTATGCTCTATGCTTCGGTGATTAGTTTTCCTTCACTGTTTCGAAGAGCCTGCGTCCCGGGCTTGAAGACAGTTGCCATTTGCTTGGCTTTCCTGAAAAAACATCCGGGTATTGTTCCTATCGTGGGACTCTGCGCATTGCACGTGTGCATGTTCTGACACCATTTTCGTCTTGGTTGGTAGCCTATGGTCGACTCGGCTATTTCCATGATGATTTCGCGGTACTGGTTCCACGAATTGATGGCGTTGTTGCACAGCGGAGAGTCTCTTGGTCGGGCACTCTCTATAGGCTCCTGTTATGAGAGAAACACAGGTTATTTTTAAATCAGCAGCAGAAAAATATAAGTGCTTGAGCAACTGAAACTGTAAGTACATTGTTCACCACGAAAGTACGATAGCAAGATCATACTTCAGGTGGGCATCAACACACGGCGCGTAGTTGATCCTACCCTGAAGTGTAAAGTTAATTATTATTCACCTAAGAGCTCCGTTTTGCGTAGTGAGAAAAAGCGAACATGAATAGAATTTTTGGGAATCTTTTAACTTCTAAGACGATTTTTATCGACGTAAAAAAACATTTAAACGTTTTCATTGTCTTCTAGAATTCATATAAGTAATAAGCTCCCGCAACGCGCGTTTAATTTATCTCCTCTTCGGTAAACTGTGATTCCCTGTACCTGTTGAGTTTGCAAAAAAGCAAAAACATTGAAGTCCCCCAATCGTGTGCATCAAAATTTGGTCAAACACATTTTGCATGTCATTTCGGGAAATGGCCAAAAATTTGACCAGACACAAGCAAAATGATTCATCTCTAGTCTTTCTGTTTTATTTTTTATGAAAAATTTGAACATAATCACAACTGCTTCCCATCACGGTTAATAGTCCAAAAAGAGCAGAATACGAACATACAAATAAACGTTAATGACCGGCCTTAACCGACTTTTATCTCGTCAAAAAGAAACCAAGTTCCAAGTCGCCTACATCAGTTGACTTTTTGACGCATTAATGTAAGCATTGTTCCTGTCCGTCAGTTTAATTTTGAAAGGGTGAAACTGCCAACTGAGCCTATTGCAATTCTCAGCCAGGATGACGTCCAATATGAGACCATCACCCAACTGTAACGTTTGCTGTTGCAACTTCCAAGCCAATTGGATGAGTTGCAACTGTGAAACGAAGAATAGTTAACTTATTGTCTTTTGTCAACTGCAGTGAACAAATCATGTGTCACGCTCAGGTAATCTAATTAACAATTGGTTGTTAACTTTAGGCTGATTATGAAATCGTGTGGGAGGAATTTTGAACAAAAAAAAATAAACAAATCGCGGAAGAAGAAGAATTCGCACGAGATGACCTTGTTTGACGTGACGACCAGACCAACTCCAAATCAGGAGCTCACTCTTGCGTAAAGTTCAATGCTATGGTGTTTTTTTGTATGGAGTTGTGACATACATTTATACAAATATTTTTTTCTAAGATTGTTTGCAAACACATCACATACATGGATTTTGTTTCCGTGGGTATTTCCTTCATTTGTCATTTAAAAAAAAAGGACTTCTAGCTGGAGACAGCAGTAGTTGTAGACTAGTTTTTTTGGAAACGCATAATTGCAAGAAAGTTGATGAACTTAAGCTCCTTCGACGTGCAGCATACCCTCAACCAAGTTGATCGCGCTTCGATCGATAAAGGACAGATTTCAGATTTGTTGGATATAGGGACGCGTCGAAGAGTCAACAGCGAGATTCGGATCACAATAGTTGATGCCAGAATCTTCGAGAAATCCGAAGAGATTCTGAACACACAAGAGAACGTTTATAATTTTGCCGATCGTGTATCCCCAGAGATCCGATGCTGTCAGCATCAATTGAAAAAATAACCGAAAGCACTTCCAAAGAGAAATCG
Organism: Orthonevra nobilis; assembly: GCA_963555765.1. NCBI lineage: Eukaryota > Metazoa > Arthropoda > Insecta > Diptera > Syrphidae > Orthonevra > Orthonevra nobilis. Next base: position 122,142,620 of record OY743225.1, on the reverse strand, counting down.
CTGATTCGCTAGACTTCATCCGAACAAAATTTCGAAAACTCTGATTTGACAATGAGTGCAGAAAAATGCATGCAACTTAACACGAGGAATTACAAAGAAGGATTAACAGATTAAACCATAATGACAATGTTTTATTTTAGGGCTGAACAAGGAAACCTTTTGTAGAGCTGCAGCAAGTGCTGAGCATAGGAAAATAACACTTCTGCAGATTGTTAAAAAGACTAAGAGGAAATAGTGTCCGCACAGTGCCAGTGGCCTGCACTTATCGCAAAGCGAAAGAGTTGGTTCTCGATACCAGAGTTGTAAAGGAATTAAATCATTTAAGAATATAACGGTATTGATTTATTGCCACAAAAGTTAGACTAATGAGATCACTTAATAACGTTAACTTCAAAATACGAAATCCCCATTCATTTGGAAGTTATTGATTGGGAATTCAATTGTGAGCTGAAAGATTGCATTCAAATGAATGCAATCAGCGAAATCACTGAAGTCATTTGAAGTCACAAATTTAATATCAGTAATTCTGAAATGTTTTGGAAGTTGAAACAATTTTAAAACATGAGTAAACTGATAAAATATTTCCACAAATAATTATTCCGGCTCTCTTTAAATCCAGATCCCTAAGGAATTTGAACAAAATTAGTTCACGGATGCAACTAGCTGTCGCACACACCAAATGCGCTGTCTTATTTGTGCTGACGACTTAATTAAGCTTAGACTATTCTTAAAACAATGATTTTTACGACTTACAGTGTGATTAAAATGTGTTTCTAATATGGGTTACTATTACTTTTTAAATGTTGACAATTGAAATAAAATCAAACCATAGTTTTAATTTAAATGGTGAGTTTTTGTCTACTCTTGACAATGTATCTATCCTGGATGTTCTGTTAGATCGAAAACTTGAATTCTAGCTTCACACTAACTTAATCAATTATTCGCTTGATTTGTCAGCCCAATCCTTGAAAATGCTTGCAAAGTGTGATCACCTTACTTCAAACGTCGTAGTGATCGTATTGAGCAAGTGCATAGAAGATTCTTGAGAATTGCTTCGAAAGGATTATGATGGCAAGACGATTGTAACGTCCCTCCTTATTTATGTAGTTCGCTTACTGATCTACCTAGTCTTGAGAAAAGACGGTTGATATGTGTTAATATCTAATATTATAAATTGAAAGCAATTTTAACTGTTTGTACCTTTTGTCTAGTCTCAAGTTGGATGTTCCAGAAAGTTCTTTTAAACACATAACAAATACTTTTTCTTTATATCACTGTCGTACTAACTATTAGCGGTATTCTCTTTTCAATAATATATTACTCATTTTCGATAAATGTTCGCATTTTAAAAATAATTATTTTCAAAAAATGTTCAAAAATTTCTTAAAATAATATAGTATAAGTATCAAATTATTGCTGAAGGGTCTCAAGTAGTATTTGTATTTAATGCGAAGCAGTGAAGACCTTATTTCGCTCAAACTTATAAAAAAATTCAAATACATCTTAGGGCAGTTGTTTTCGATAGCTATTTTTCTATTTTATGGTTTAAGGTTTATTAATGGAATTCAACAGGCCCGCTGCAAACAAGTCTGCCCAGTATTGGATACGTTGGACCAATAACCAACAATTGAAAAAATATTTTGAGGTATAATTAACCTCTAGCCTCATTCGCAGCAGTGAAGCTTTTATTTTCATTCGCAAGGTTATTTAGGATCTCTCGGCGTGGTGAACATTCAGACGCGAATTTTAAAAAAATGCAATCTTTAAATTGTAACTTTTACGATAATGAATTTGAGAAAATTAAGTAGTTTGTCTAGTATCTACATATATACATTTAATTTGCTCATTTCAAATCAACATAATTGGATTCAGAAGAATAAAAATTTACTTCAAAATGAGTACAAAAGTTTTTTGAAATAAAAATGATTTCATTGACTTCATTAAAATGTAAGTGACTTCACTGAATATACAGAAGGTAGCGTTCATTTATAAGCAATCTTTGAATTCACTAAAATGAATTCCCAATCAATGATAACAAAATGAATGGTGATTTCATATTTCGAAGTAAAATTTTATATTGAATTCTATGATTGAAGTCAAAACAAAAAAGTTTGCCTTCTGACCAATCCAAAATGATTGCAATCTATACCAACTCTGCTCCAGACAGTATCTTCTTCCAGGGAATACAGAACTTCTACATTGCTAGCCTAATGCAATTTCTTATATTGTTATCTGGATCGGGGCAAGTGACCAGCCGAGAGCTATATTTTATTTACAGATGTCTCTTTAAAATCAATTTTCATTATGTCACAATGGAGCCGAAGAATTGCGGTCTTGGCGAACCATTCAACATACCGAAGATAGATCTTTTTTATATTTTCTTGCCCAGCTCATATATCACTAACCGAAAATAAACCGAACAGAATACTTTATGCTGATGCACTTATTTTCAATTTTTAGGTTATGGACATATTTCACCAAGAACCGATTGGGGAAAAGTCACGACAATATTTTACGCGATCGTTGGAATACCATTGATGCTGCTTTGCCTCTCGAATATCGGCGACGTTATGGCCACATCTTTTAGGTAAGTATACATTGCAACCTTTTCTCATGTGCATCATTTCTCAAACTCGAAATTTTTGTTCTTAAAGGTTTATTTACTGGCGTGTTTGCTGTTACGTCTGCACACGAGAGCCCCGTCGCAATCGAAGATCACGACCAAGATCACGGGGACCATCGGGCAATCAAAGATTTTCAGGACGTTCACAGCCACCACATTTCCGAAGATCAATGAAAATTTCACCCCGGTCAGCCGATTCGGGCTTCGGCAACTACGAACCCGGGCTATCTCATGCATATTCTGATCCTGAGCTAAGATCAATGGGAAGGATGGACGACGAAAGAGATTTCTATCGCGGCGCTATACATCCGCATCATCACCATTATCATCATCAGCATCCGGGTCGTGGACCCCCACCACGTGAAAGCCGAGCAAGTCGACAAATGATGAACGAAGAAGAAGAGGAAGACTTTCAAGAGTACGATCAGCGTGGCCCAAACAATCGGAATTCCCGCTTCGGAAATCGGCAGAGAAATCGCGATCGATTCCGTGATCGACACACGGTCGAACGTGAACGTAATATAGGTCGATCGAAGCAACAATTTGATTCTTCAGAATATTTGGATATACCCACGCAAAAACGAGCTCAAAGCGTCCGATCGATGCGATCACCCAACAACCCACGTGAAATGAATCGAATTTATTCACAAACTCTGCCAACCAACGCAAGGGGGCGCTCTGTGCCGAACACTCCAAAGATTCGAGCAAAATCCGTCGATCCTCGATCGTCGGCTCACTATGAAGACGTGGACGACGAAGTCGTTCGAAAAACTCCAATTCTCTGCAATCGTTATGCGATCGATGAACTCGATAGAATGGTATCAAACGACCATCATCATCGTCATCAAAAGAGCTCGCCGAGGGCACAATCGATGCCTCGGCCGCAGAAGAGTTTCAATGAACCCCCAATACATGTGCTCACAACACCGCACACTCAAAGGCGTGGCAGTCTTAACGCTCCTATGCAGTCTAGATTCGGCAACCGGTTAGAACTTCCGGAAGTCACTCAGACGCATAGAAACCACACCAAACCATCTCAGCAACATAAACAACAACAGCAACGCAGGTCATCCCGGTACGATGAGTTTGAAGAGGAATTCGACGAGATCGACGGTGGTTACGATGATCTACCTATGCAAGTGCCACGGGAACGAGATCGTCGACCTCGCCGTGGAAGACAACGTAAATTTGGATTCCATTCTTTGATTGCATTTTAACGATTCTAATTTGTAGAACAACTCCCTCCGTCGCCAAGAATCATGTCGCCAATGGGCTTTGCCGTCCACCGCCAACACAGAATCCGACCAGTTTACGACGATGATGATTCGTATTTAGAAGAGGAGTGGGACTACGGTGAGATATCACCAAAAGATCGACCCGTTCCGATATGGCTGTGTGTTTTTCTGGTCGTAAGTTACATCCTCGCGGGAGCATTTCTCTTCCATCAGTGGGAGGATTGGACTTTTCTTGATTCAGCGTATTTTTGTTTCATCACTTTGACCACCATTGGTAAGGATTTGAAGAGCTCGAAGTTGTTACCATTAATTTGAATCAAAATTTCTTGTTTTTAAAGGATTTGGTGACTTTGTTCCTGCACGAGGTGTAAAGGAGAATTCGCAGGAATCAATCGCTTTGTGCTCATTGTATTTACTATTTGGAATTGCGCTGCTAGCTATGAGCTTCAATTTGGTGCAAGAGGAGTTCATAGCAAATGTGAAGGAGGTTGCCAGGCGCCTTGGAATACTAAAAGAGGAAGAGGACGATGATTAGGCAGAATGAATTAAGTCGAGAATATAAAAAAATGTGTCTGTTTGTGTTCTTTGCGACTAGAAATTTAAGTTATTAAATTTTAAAAAAGATTATTACTTGTTTTAGTACTTTCTTAGTGACCATTAGTGTATCACCGAAGGTACAACTTATTGTCTGCAAGTTCGAAATGCCTACAGTTTGAGTCGTATTCAGGCCAGTATGTCTTGGAGATTTAACATCAAAAGCCCTCATCGAACATCCATCAAGAGAATTATGTAAGGTTGCTTCCAGAAGAGCTAGAAGCTTAAAAAATTAGCATTGAGATTTTACATTTGAGTGTCAGAACCGAGAGCAAAGATTTTTATAAGAATGGCTTTCAAAAAGACTGGAATTTAATGTCATACTTGTCCTGAGCACGCTGCTTCCAGTTGGTGTAACCAAGCTAAATTTCAATTGATTCTTGAATCGGTCTTCCCTTAATTCGAGCACTTGATGTCTTGTATTGAGTGAATCTCTTTTAACCTCTTCCTTTTATCTTGTCCATTGTCTCAATGTGGTCAATTCCATAAAGCCAAATGATGTTTTCCTTCGGAACCCTTCCTAAAAGTGTTGTTGAGCTCGTGATTATACCCTCGCCTTACAGAGTAGCAAGTGTTCCAAAGAAGTGTTGTATTTTCAATAATCCCAACTTTTGTTTAGGGGCTCCACAAAAAAAGGACTGGCAAAATCAGTGTTTTGTAGAGCAACATTATTGTCTCTCGTTTTAGGAGTATAGACTATAGTTGGTTCGCTAAACCGATTAAGCCACAATTAAAGATTTCTTGGACAATTTGAGTCTGAGTTAAAGCTGCATTCCATCCGCCACCGGCAAGGCTCTTTTTACAATCTACAAGATCTGTTTTCCGGGCATCCTCGACTCCAATTTTTTCTTTGCTAAACATCAACAGTTTATTTGAGGTCAAAATCAGGTTTACGCAAAAAACTGGTGTGAAAAGACCCACGAAAATTTTGCGACAAAAAGGATTTTAATTTTAATTTTTAAAATTTTGGATTGTTTATATTTCAATATAAAGTTTGACTTGGTACATATCAGCGGATCATTGTAGGTCGAAATAAGGTTCATGCAAAAATTGGTCTGAAACCGTAGCACTTGACTTAAACACATTTGAAGTCAAATTCAGGATTAGTAAAAAAACTGGTCTGAAAAACATGGGCTAAGCCCACGAAAAATTTACAAAAAAAATATGATTTTTCAGTTTTCTTTTTTTAAGTTTGGATTGTTTATAAAACTTGTTAAAAATTCGTTGGCTTACATCAGCAGGTCATTCGCTATCAAAATCAGGTTTATAGAAAAAACTGGTCTGGAAATCTCAAATCGCTGCCCGGGAATATTTTGCGATAAAAAAAAATAATTTTGGTTTCGTATTTTCGTAAGTTTGGATTGTTTATGTTTTAATATACAACTGATTAAATATTGTTTTGGTTCACATCAGAGGCGATTTGAGGTAATGTTTGTCTGCTTTTGTCGGATGGTCTAAAAAAAATTCGCTAAAGGTTTCTAAAATGTTGAAGCTTTATGTGAACCCGGGTGTAAGGCAATCAATTTGGATTACAGGCTCTTTGTTAATATGTTTAAACATCATAATTCAATAATGCTCCTCTGGTGGACACCTTAATCAATTTTTTTGTGTGTGTGAAAAATTATTTAATATTTGTTACTTTAAGGTACTGATAAGTTACAAGTTACTACATGTAGTTTAAGAACACGTTTTGATAATTTTGGTGATCAGCGTAGCGATCCAATAAACTTTATCACTTTAAACGTTCCACCAGGATACGCTGTTGTTAATGGCTTCATGGAATCTTTTATGGGTTAACGTAAGTAAAAGTTGGGTTTTGAAAAAATAGAACAAATCTATGAAAAAAAAATTGAGCAATGTTCTCAGGGCTTTTGAGATTCAGCCATAGTGACTGTTTCAAAGAACTTAAAAGAAGGATTATAAACTCAATTTCACTAGTCACTGCAGTCTCAGAGCTTCTACTGTCTAAGGAGCCAATCTCTCTTTGCTTTTTGAATTCACTCTAAAGAGAAACCTTAAGTCTTAAAAGCACCCGTAGACATCTCGAGAGCTATTATTGCGTCATAAAAATAATCAGTCAAAAGAGACTTTGTGGTAAAAATGAAAAAGTACTGCATTATTTATTATAACTATTTTTATTTTTATTAATGGTTCATTATAATAAAGCTATAATTTTTCTGAATGTGGATTGTAAAAAAGTCTATTAAATTTAATAAATTTATTTAAGAAAAAACCGATTACGATTGCCATTCTATTTTTATGGAAGAAATTTACAGTGAAAGACATTGTCATTGTACTTAGCAATATCGTTAAAGAAAAACTTAAAACAAAAATCCAATTCACCAACTAGAATTATGTTTTGGTTTCGTTAAAAGAAAAAAATTGTTAGACAAATTTAATAAATTAAGTAAGTTATGGCAGCAAACAATAGCGTTAGTATTGATACTCCTGTTACACTTGCACTTCCAGTACGGCAGAAATATTCCGAACAATTGGCGTTCACGAACTGATCATAGTGCTTCAATACATCCGACCATTCGCACAATCCAACTCTGCACCATTCTAAATCAATTGGATCCTGATTAAGGAAGAACATCACCTTGTCGCTGTCCTCGCATCTGAAAAGGAAAAACAAAACCGCAACAATAAAACTAGAATGTTTAGGAAGAAACTACTTACTCATATTTGATTGCCACTAAATTGGAAGCAAAAGGATCGATATTGCTAGTCTTCCATTTGCGACCAGCCATTGAATTATAATTACTAGCGTCGGGAGCGACTTCATCTTTTTTCATTCCAAGGGCAGTCAGTACTGTCTGAATGAGTGTGGAGTGTGCAAAATAGATATTTGCATTTGGAACAGTTTTACTATTCAATTGGAAAAGCATATCCTTGATGGCTTCACATGGCAAATGAGAATTGACCTCGAATCCATAGCCGGATTTCTTATAGTACCGCAGATCATCGTAATATTCCAAAACGGTCAGTTGCGCTGGAGTGAACGCCTACAATTTGAGATTGTTCATTACATAACTTGCATGCTCGTCAAATGACGCATTTATACTCACTCCGCACCAAGCGCTAATACGATCGATATTCCAAGCCTGCTCATAACGACACATGTCCCAAATAAGCTCTATGTCCTCCATGTCCAAGGGAAATTTGTACCTTCATTTTGGCAATAAGTAATAATAAAGCGAAAATATACCATAAAGTTTACCCAAGTCTGGAGGAAATATCTGAAATTGTCTCTGTCATGAGAGCTGAATTCTTAAACTTGTTAAACTCGGTCGAGTTGTCATTTTTCTTGTTGTTCTCTTCCCACAGTGGACAATAGTCGTATGGTCGAAGGAAAGTATCGTTGCCTTCTGGTTTCGAAAGGTAGATGTTTTGAAAAACATTTGGACCAAAGAGTCCCTCGGAGAATGCCTTGAAACTTTCCTCTGTTCTTTGAATTCCAGTGTGGCGGAACTATTAAAAAACAAAATTTAGAAAATCTAGGAACGTTCTCGTAAAGTAGATTAAAGATACCAGAAAATTCTGCGAATTGTATTCTTTGGTCAAAATTTTCGGAAATAGTCTTTGGTATGTCTTTGCCAGCTGTTTTAAATCTTCCCAACCCTGAAATAAATAAAATATAATTATATTTATATTATTATTAGATAGAAATATATTATATTATTTAAATTTAATATAAATATATTTTTAAGTTAACACATAAGCAATTTGTCTAAATCATAAACATTAAAAACAAAAGCTAATCATATTAGGTTTTCGAAATAGAATAAATACTTAAGCAAATATTTATAATTTATTGATATACCTAACCTCATAAATGTATTATTTATAACACAACGATGTCTGAAGATGCTCTTTTGGATCTTTGATTCTTTATTAAAAGTGGCATGGACAGCAAAAAATATTGTGGAGCACTTTTTGTTGGCATAACCAAAGCCTTTGATGTTTTCTTTTAAAAAAGTTTTATAAGTTATCAGAGTCAAAAAGTAAAAGTGAGTAATGTCTTAAGCGACTCGAACGAAATTAAATTAGGTGTACCTCAAGGATCCGTGCTGGGCCCCACTCTCTACTTAATTTATAAAAATTCTTTGTTGGAGCAGCCACTTGTCGCGAATGTAAAATCCTTTGCTGATGATCTTGCAATTTGATGATTTAATGTCAATCCATTAAATTTAGTTGGTGACATCAATCACGATTTCCATTTATTAAGGTCGTAATTCGTTGAACACAAACTTCGCGTTAGCAATAAAACATAATAAATATTTTTTTATTCTGACTCGAAGGAGTGTTTCATGCACCTCATAGTATAAGGTTTAATCTTTTTAACAACAATTGCCAAGGAATATTTTCTCAGTCTCTATTTAACTCATATGCTGCATGTGTAGGGAATTGTTTTCGTATTAATGTAGTTACTTATTTCAAGTATTAAAGAGTTTGTATAGACCAACAATGTTTGAATTTAAAAACATACTTTCTTTCAGGATATTAAAAACTATTTTCTACGGAATATTTCAATCTAGGCTAGAATATGGTCTGCGCTGTTGGGAGCGAAGTATTTACCTCAACAAATTACAAACACTGACAACACGTTTTCAAAACTCTTTCTCTATCGTATATCGAAAATTGTTCAGCAATTTTCCTACAGAAATACGAAATATTGAAAATGATATTGAAATTTTGCTGCACTACATTATTTGGTTTAGGTTTTATTATGACTTTTTTTTTTAAGTTTTTTATTATTTAGTATATCTTTTAATTATGTGGCATTATGCTAACATGGGTACCGATGCTCAGTGGTAAGTGCGTCTGCTCCTGAGCGTGGCATCAGGAATTTCACCCGGCTCCACCTCTTGCGTGTCACTCCGATGAGTACAACCTGTCAAGAAAAACTTCTGGGGCCGTTTGGAGTCGGTAATAAATTGAAGGTCCAACCCCCGCCATTTGCGAAAAATGTTAGACGCACACACAAATAAGAAGTTTTCATTTAAGTAATTTTTTTTCGTACATAAGAATAATGAAAAAAATAACAACAAATTTCTCTTTACTTTTTTTGGGCTCTCTTATGGGTTTTCCAGTGCTCTAGCAGCTCAGTTAACATTGCCATTTTATCCTAGGAAGATTTGTACTCGGTCAACGCTAACAAGCTATTGAATTTTATTTTTAGAATGCGTCCGTTGTAAATCATTTGCGGCCCTCAAAATCAATCTACTAAGCAAGCAATTCAAGCCACTATGTCTTGCGATTTGGCGCTTTTTAACTACTTTCTTGTGATTCAATTGCACGTGTAATAAGTGAGATACCAGCAAATCTCGAAAAAGAGACTCAGAAACTTAGTCGTGGTGTACACTTTTTTAAAATATTTTTTTACATTTTATTTTTTGCAAAGTCCAAAGGATCACCCATGCTACAAGCCAACTGCATTTTAATATTTTATGTTTGGGAAACGTCCGTTCTCTTTATAAAGGTTAATATATTTTTTTGTCGTCAATATTCCAGGACAATCTAAAACAATACGATATGCTTGCCCGACAGATAAAGAGGAACGCGTTCGTTAGAGAACGGCTGAGAGTTTCTTGCTTCTCCGTGGGTTTTCATATAATCATAAAACGTAAGATTCGTGCATAGTGTACAACATGCCGCAGCTTAACAAAATATGTCTCTAGTCTCCTCTGAAGTTGTGGATGCTCCTATGTTTTCATGAACTAAGCTTTTATTGACTATTTTTGCCGTGGCGGACTAATCCTTGATTTTTCAATTAAGATACAAATATTTGACGCTATCAGTTCTGCTTATAAAACAAGCATTGTAAGTGGTGTGTAAGTAAATAAATAATTAATAAATGTAAAATGTATGTTAAATAAATATAGTTAAAAAAAAAGAATATTGAAAAAAATGCGGAGAAGATCAGTACAGCCTTAATGGCGAAGTGCGAAACGAACAACGAATGCAACTCGATACGATCAATATGCGTACATATTGGATGCGTACACAAGCTGTGTCCTGACAAAAGGACACATGAAGCCAATAAGGGAATTGCTTTTGTTGACTTTTCGCTCAAGGCAAGTATATTAGCGAATTGAACACCTAAGTCCCTTGACAGTTTTACTTTTACCAGCGCAGAACCATATAAAGTGCACACATAGGACACAAGTTTAAGACTTCTCGAAAATGAAATGCTAAGACATTTCGAAATGCTAAAACATCTGCAAATAAATTAAGGTCATCCTGCAGAGCGCTGCAGTCAGAAAGATTGTATAAACCCTTAAATTGGAGCTTTAGAAATTTTGAACATGCTAACTACACGGTTTATGGATAGAATGAATAATAGAGGACCAAGGTGACTACCTCAGGCAGTTAGAGTACGATCCCCTTAAAAAAACTTTATACGTTCGTCAGTCAAGAAGAAACCAAGGGATTTCATTTTTAAAGCAATTATCTTATGGGAAAGTTTATCAAAAGCCTTACTGAAATCAGTGTACACGGACTCGACTTGATTTAATTTTTCTAGATTTTTGTTAGTTAATGCAGATAACTCCAACAAATTTGTCACAGTGGATATGTTGTTTTACAAAGCCATGCTGTTCATCAGTAAGGAAAGGTTTACAACTAAAATAAACGCTGTCGAAAATGATAGCCTCAAAGAGTCTCGTCAAACAATATAGCTTATAGGTTTGTAATTAGTTATATCACCACGGCAGGCTGTTTTGTCAACCGGAACTATGAAACCATTTTTCTATAATTTTGGAAAACATTTTTGGTTAATAGAGGCCTGAAATATAAGAACCAAGAAAGTTGCAAGAGAGCTACAACAATAATTGAATTTTTATGGCTTGAAAGCAACTGAAATTCAATATGAATGGGAAAGTATCGATCTTGGTCTTTAGATTTATTGCTTGAAAGGTACTTTTCCATGCTTTATTCCGTTTATAAAGTAGACTTCGTAATTCATAATTAAACCATGGTGCAGCTACTAGCGAGCCCCCCTCTTGTTTATTTTACAAGAACAGATGAAACGAAGCAATCCAATATGTTCTTATAAAATTAACCAATCATCAGCTCAACAGTTCCTTCAGTTCCTTTAGTGAAACAGCCAAAGCTTATCAAAGAAACTTATTCGTTAAGACGATTAAAGTCAGTACTCTACTTCTAGTACTCGAGATCTTTATGTACTACTTAATTATAAAGCCCGTCGTCAAAATTTACCAAAATCAATGAATAACAAGACACAAGATAACTGAACTATATTTAAAATTAAGTCAAGTATGTTTTCCGTAAAAAAAACAAACTCGGTGCACAATACGAGTACTCTTTGACGCAAAACATTTACAATCTTTTTCTAGACTTTTCAAAACCATACCAAACTACTTCAACTTTTGACATATCTCAATTGCGTCGGATAACAATTTGTTTTGGTTTACCTTCAAAAACAACTTGGATTGCGTTAATGTAAAAGATGTGTACAAGATTAGCCTTATATTTCAGTCATTGTAAAATTCGATAGAAGGACTCAATCCATCAGAACTATCGGAAGCAAATCATTGAGATTGTTTGTGATTATTGACCTTGTAGCTTGACAAAGAAAACAATTGTGCATTAAAAGAATCACTCGTGTTTATAAATAAGTTTCTCATTTATTATTATCTGCCGTCTAATAAATCAACAATAAGAATCATTTAAAGTTAGCCCCAACAAACAACATGCAATTCTTTAATTGACTGTCGTCTTGACACGATATAAAACATATGAGCGCGCCAATTAGCAGAGACAGTAAGAATGTTCTCTAGAGTTTACTCTTTCGATTACCTAGATTCTGGATGCACTCGAATACGCTTGCTATATGTTTTAAACTAATAATAAGCGCTTTGAGAGACCAAGTGCAATTCTCGCCCAATTCAATATGCTTCCATGTGCTGTGGAGTAAATGTGAAACGTTTCGGAGCTAAGCACATGGAACGGCAGGAACAGGGTGCAACCAAAGGTGTATGTATCAGAATTCTTTAAAGGCTTGTGCGTCTTAAATTCAAACGTCATCTGCGCTCATCAACACCTTTGAATTAGTAAGACTCTCAGTTCAGTCTTTCAACAAGCTGTAAATTCATTCGTCGCATTGGCATTGCAAGCTGGGTAACTATATTTAGTACAAGTCTTGCCCTGCGACTTCTTCCATGCAGTTTACGTATACGTAGAAAAGTTGGAGGTTTGAAAAAGGTTTACTCGCAATCCTGCGACGCCAAGGCGTATTGATTGTCAAAAAAATGTTAAAAAAATTCCTGTCTACTTATAACTCTACCTTAACAGTTTAAAATTCGTTTTATTTATATTTTTTTATTCCTATTTTAACAATTTGTGTCTAAACCCTTACATATAGAGATATGTTATCGCGAACTTTTTTATAGAAACATTTCAATTCTAAAACTCTTCTATAGAAAGCAAGTAAATATCCCTTACCATTACGACAATATTCGCAAGAAACTAACGCCTTTTGTTTTGATTAAGAAGATTTTTCTTGTAGATTTTCCTTCAACTAAATATAATTCTGTAATAATAATATTTGATTTTAATTAGTAACATTTTTTAGCAGTAAGGTGCTGCGTACCACATCTCTAACTTGTGCAGTATATTTTTATCAAAAAATTCAAAATTTACTATGTATATATTTAGCTACAATAAAGATAAAGATAAAGACACCGCCTTTTCAACAACTTAGCCAAAATAACTGGTAGCCAGGAAAGACCTTTTTATTAAATTTGGATAATTTATAGCTTCTGTTCAGTTCGAAGTTCCAATTTAAGTATATATTTGTGGAAGAATTTTTTAAATCTGATGAGCCGAGTCTTAGATTGACTCCTTGATAAAAACTTACAAACATTATATTAATAAAATTTTGCCATAACCTTAATATATAGAGATGTGTCGTCTCGGACTTTTTTGCAGAAGTTTTTAAATCGTAAAACCTTTTCTGTGGAATGCAGTTCGCAAAAAACGCATTAGTTCGACATTTTTTTGTCAAATAATTATAATTATATTTTTAATTGGTCGACTTGGGAGACCCTCTTATAAAAATGATATAATTTTTAGCGTATGTTCATTGTGAAGATCCGTTGTAAATTGTGGTGAAAAAATGTGTAAAATCGAATGGGTTGTTTCGAAGATCAGCTCATAGATACAGACTTACAAACGTTATGCTTTATAATACTATATAAGTATAGATAATCTTGCCGCCCATGAGCTCCGGAGCAAACCATTTTGCGCCACAGTTTAAGGACTTTTAGGAACAAAACCCTTTCACATCCTTTTGGTATAAGAGATTTTTTCATTTCAGAGTAATTAAAAAGTTAAAATAAAAGGATCGCAGTCAAAGTTACGATTATAAAAACAATCTTGGTACTTTTCATGCAGCAGTAAAGAGATCGTTATCGGGGCTAAGAATTGTTTTTTTGTGGAAAATGAGGATTTTTGACTTGGATTATGATTCCAGCACAAAAGGGTAACTGACCACACAAGATGTCAAACAATTGACTTATTGATGCAAAGAAACCAGATACAGTTCAGGCACTTAAGAAAAATGTTGGTCCAGATTTTCGTGAAATAGGGGCCGAAACCATCAAAAATTGATTGGAAAATCGGGAAAGGTTTTCACAAAAATCGCTGAAAAATATTGAAAACTGTTTCTTATAGTCTTTCTTAAATATGACTAATAGGTGCCCTCTTTATTATTAGAAAAAAAAGAAAGTAATATAATTCAGTTGATTTTTAACTTAAAAAGAAGGTCGCGCCTTTTTCGGCAGCCAGTCAGTCCTGAATCTTCAATATTTGAAATTGATCCTGAAGAGAAATGTGGCGTCATAGTTATGATGCACCAAGCAAGGTTTGCTAAGTCGTCAGTGCACCATTCGTCGCTTTTCAGATTCATCGACTCTTAAGATCTGGATGAAAAAAGAGGGGCCCAAATTAACATCCAGACAGATCGACTGCTTGTAGTTCCAAAAATCTGTGGGCACAGCCTTCGTTTGGACCCAAAGCAGATATTAATTTCGAAGATATATGTTAAAAAGGCGAGGTCGGTCTCGACTTGTGAAAAGTATTAAAAAATGTGAAAATGAAAAAAGGAAACGAACTTAATATGAGTTTCTCTTTCCGGAAACTTTTGGAATGCAGTGTTTATTCGATCAGACATTCATGTCAGCACGAACTGTCAGTTAAATCTAATCATCGTACCACTGAATAGCTGTGCCGAATAAACCGCTCTCAAAATTATGATCAATTGACTGCTTTCTTTTAATATCTACCCAACAAGGACGAATGGATTATTTGCTATGATGAAGTCTAAACCTAGCACTGACAGTCTGTTTTCCACTTAAAATCTCTTAAAGTCGGAGCATATTTATTCGGAAAAGATCCAAAAGAAAGAAGAAAGTAGAGAATCCTATTTTACTCAAAAATGCATAGAGTGGATCCACCTTTTGGAAGGAATTGACATGAAATCACTAGTGAACCTTTTTCTACAAGGACCCTACCGTCGATTGTTGAAAAGCTTCGTTTGCAAAGAATTGTGCTATGCGAAAGGAGTTAATACTTTCATCAACTCTGTTTTGACTCCATATCAACCTGAGTGGACAAATACAGATTACCATTCTAGACAAGCCACTTACAATAACCTGAGGGAATCTCTTTTTGAAATTTTCTCTTTCGCAGGACAAACGAACTTTGGAAGTCACCTTCGAAGTTAAACTAGGTCCTTACCTGAGCTGTCAAATAGTTCTCCATGTCTGGTGTAATGCTTGCGTTGAATCGCCACGCTTGAATCGAGAACAGATCTTCAGCGCACAATGCCCCTGTGTCTGGTTTTGTCTTCGTAACTTTGTAATTCTTCACAATTTGATCCCGTATCTGAAATAAATAAATTAAATTAAATTAGTTTGGTAAAACTACGATAGAATTGTTTAAAATACCTCTTCAAGTTTACCAGCCTTTCCGATTGTTTTGGCTGAGGGTAGTCTTGTTCCATGCCTGCTCAATATCCACATTTTCGTTGGCGAGCAATCTATTTTGAATAAATAAATTAAAAATTTTTCAATTAAAATTTTTAAATGTTTATGTGGCTTCTTACGTGGCACTTCGACTTGTTTTTCCAATTGTGTACCCCTTACGAGTTGATAGGCGGTTTTGGATGTAAATTGACGGGTTTGCACCCGCTCATTATCCCTGCCGAAGCAATATTCCTCGCAGCATTCATGTTGCGCGGAAGCTTGATATTGACTTAAAACTAATATCACTGTGATCCAAAGCACTTTCATTTCTAAGAAAAAGAAAAAAAAAACAACATGAAAATGGTAACAAAAAAAATTGACTAGAATTAAGTGAGTGATTAAAAATAAAGAGCTGAGTGCAATGTGTACTGATTCACCGCCATTTTCGAGCGACAAATTTTTACAATATTTTTTACAATATATATAAACAATTTGGTTTAGGAGAATTTGTTTTATATACATTAATAGACTTTCCATTCATTGAATTCTTTTGCATTCATTGCATTCAATTGAGCTAAACAAACAGAGAACAAAGCTTCACGAGAAAACAAAAAGAAGTTCCAACATTGAACGGCTCAGCAAAATGGAAATATTCAGAGCCTAAAATGTGCATCTAAGCAAAAGAGCCCAAATGGGATAGATAGCCTAGACTACATAAGGCTACCAACCTTAAATGTGCAAAACGTATTCCGATGAAAAAGGCAAATGCAACAGATGAGAAGACAATGCAAGGAATATCTCAATCGGCAAGGAAAGAGTACAGAACTCCACGTTTAGAAAAAAATTACCATGAAGAGGAATAGGGTATGAAAAAACCCCGAATCCAGACAATCACAGTAGAAGTTCTTCCATCCTCGGTAGACGAAGTTTTAGAAAAGCTTTGAATCCGGTAGATTCCTTACGAACTGCTCTTTTAAAATATTGCGGAGATATTCCGGTGGTTGGTTTGCACCAGATCAGCTGAACAATTTGAGGGGACGGAAGCATGCTCGATGACAAGAACAGCAACTGTATTTCAGACAGCCCAACGGTTTTCAAGTCATTAAACACCGCCTTTAAATAGACTCTTAAGCCAATCGAATAATAAAATAAAAGAAAATTGGTGGCATTACAGGTCTTGAAGGCGTGTAAAATTTTTTGAAAATGGTGGATAGGCTCCAAAAGCTTTTTCTTATCAGTTTGAACTCATTGGAGTGATTTTGGTCACTTGCGTGAGGTGGGGCCGCTAAAAATAGCCAGATGTTCTTGCCCGGATCTGAGCCCGGGTCTTGACGCTCAGCAGCAGACGCACTTACCGTTGAGCAAATCGAATAGTGTTCTTAAATCGTGTCCTTTGAGAGGTTATAGAGGTCAACATGGAAAACAATATCCTTTTCAGATCCATCCAACCATTGGGACACGCAGACGAGAATGAGATCATCGATCGGCCACAACGTGACACAATAAAAAAAGCGGAGTTGCTAAGTTCAAGCAACTGGAAGCAGCTAAAGGTTAGACTTAAATCCTTCAAGTTTCGAAAATAAAAAAGAGGTAAGCTTCATTTTTGTATTTGTTAATTGAATTATAACCTTTCTGGGTAAACTTTCGTTAAAGGCAACTCACATGCAACTTCTACAAAATAAAGTGTCATTGTTCACCCGACAAACTCCATGTCATTCTTTCAATTAGTCTTCACTTGGTTTGCAATCACGTTATGAATATGCACAGGAAATAACCAAGCCTTTGGTTGCTTTTCTCGGAAATAACTTCACCTAGTTCCTCTTTAATTAAATTTGACGACCCGAGTAGCAGGCGAACGAACGGGAACAAATCTTTATTTATGACAAATCGATCATTTGCCATGCAGCGCAAGCGTTACATCATCCCAATTACACACTACACCAGCTGACCCACCTGGCCTTCCCATTGTGATTTTACTATCTAAGGTCGGTTATCAAATTCCGTGCTTGAAGCCTGACAAATAGCCGCTTCACGGATATATAGGCGAAGGTCATCCTCATCGCGTGTCTATCTCATAATGTAATTCCTTCTTTAGGTCTTTACGCGACCAAAGATTTATATTACGTTGACTTAGGTGGGCTTGGCCATTGTGGAGTTTTCTCTCCTCGTGTGCTATTACACATGTGCATGCCTCAAGAGGAGGGTGAGCTAGACAAAGTGTGTCTCCTTACTTTGCAAGTAGGTTGGTTATGTTTGTACATATTGTTAGTTGCATGTGGACCTTGTCCTATATTCCGTGTTTTAATTCAATTTCCTTACAATTGTCCTGTCGTGCTTTCTGCTTCATGATCTCCAGAGAGTCTACTTTATAAATGGCACGATTTTTGAAAGGCGCAATTTTTTTGACTCATACCAAACAGGAAGTTAATTTTTCGCGATGCCTATCGGACATTTCTTGGGCTTGTCGCCTTATTATTAATTGCAATTACCTGAGATCATAAAATAAGGCTTAGCAGCATTGTTGTTCATAAGGCTTGTTTTCTGCTTATCTCGCCTATCTCGAGGACATGTCATGCTAACGCAACGCAATCACACGAGCCAGTTAAGCGTTTGCAGATGGTTATGATAAAAACGCAACTTTTTTTTTTTATTTCAGAATTAAATGGCATTAAGTTAGATTACTTGGAATTCAAGGGTTTTATGATAATAGTAGTGAGAATTTAATTGTTGATTGTGGCAGCTGATTGTTATTTACTTGCTCATAAGCTGTCAGTTTGAAGTGTCCAGAGTTTCACTCGGCGTGCAATGAGTACGCAAGTTTACACACATGCATTGGGAAGGAAGAAGTTTAATGTTGTTATCTTGTGAGGCTCCTCGTAAATAATTGAGTA
The DNA here is from genome assembly GCA_963555765.1 of Orthonevra nobilis. Lineage (NCBI taxonomy): Eukaryota > Metazoa > Arthropoda > Insecta > Diptera > Syrphidae > Orthonevra > Orthonevra nobilis. The sequence goes on along the minus strand of OY743225.1, from coordinate 122,124,289 downwards.
GAAAGTACTTTTTTAAAATGTAAATTATTTACACTTAAAATATGATATGGCGACGTTTTCCCGAATATGTAAATTTTTGCTCAAAAAAGACTGCAATGTAAAAAAGGTCTTAGTCACCATTCTTTTTTTAAGTCAATAATTGCAGCTTTCGAGTGCAATCAATCGGTGAATTGAGTCAAATGATTGCATTCTTTTGAATTCAATTTGAATTCAAGTAAACTCATCACTTGATGTTGGCTGAAGTCCGCAGTGCACAAAGTATATTGAATATTTTACTGTAGCTGAAGTAATTTTCAAGGATATTTTGCACAATTTACAGAGATCGAGTAAAGGATCTTGCAATAGATCCTTCCACACTTTGACAGTTGATAGCGACTAGATTGTTGAAGCTTCATCCGTCAAATTTGCTGTAGTTTAATCAGTCTGTTTTGCCGAACCTCTATGGATAAAGCGTACAACAACACGTGTAAATAATAAAATAGGGTGTTCTATTCGAACAACATTCCGCGCGCTTCGCCCCTTTTACGGTAGTGTGATGGATAAAGTTGATTAATTCCTACTACAGGATTGTAAAGTTCGCAGTACCATCTACTTTTACCTAAAAAAAAAGGACAAGCCAGGTATATCACCAAGTATAAGTATCCCAGCAAGTACTTTCTTCTAAGTGCATTTACTGGGTACATTTTTAAGTACTTCTCAAGTAAAAGTTAATTTAAAGTATTATAGTCTGACAATTTTTAATTCAATGATAAAACTAGTATTTTATACTTAATCAGAAAGATGATCTCGACTGATGTTGAATCATAACCATAAGTCATACCATAATACTATATTTATGCTGATGTGGTGTTGGTAATGTCATTTCACACAATACACCACTCAACGAATTCTACTTGAAAAGTACTGGACAGTATTGCAGAACGCAGGATTTTTCCACGACTGGTTAACTTCTTATTTAGAAAACCGTAGTCAGAGAGTAAGGGTTCGTAATTCTCTGAGTGCAAAAGTTCTCATCAACATATGTAGGTGTTCCACAAGGATCTGTTTTGGGTCCTATCCTGTTTTCTAATGTTTGTTAACTCGCTCTTTCTTCAACCTTTCAAGGGTTAAGTAACAGCTTTTGCCGACGACACTGCTCTGTCTTATCACGGTAAATGTTATTTAAACTTATCTTTGGATATAAACTATGACCTGGAATTAATGCGGAGATGGTTCAAACTTTATAAATTGGCCATTAGTGACAAAACTAAGTTCATGATGTTTTACATAATGGGCAAAATATGTGATGATTTTAAGATGCCATGCGCCCAATTGTTATAAATTCCGTTTGACTCATTCTTGTGCACACGATAGAGATATGCCTAGTTTTAATTCAAATGTTCGTTGTAATTCAAACTGCTTTGAAATTGAACGCGTAGACAGCTTTAAATACTTAGGTATTACTTTGGACTATAAGCTTAGTTGGATGGATCATGCTGTGTCATTGAAGCAATATGTTAATAGCGTTGTTATGCAGATTTATCATCTCAGTCAATACTGCAGTTTGCCAATTTTAAAGTTGGTTTATAATGGTCTATTTAAATCCAGTATGGCATAGCTTGCTGGAGTGGTATGCATTTTAATAAACTAGAGCCTCTGTTAATCAAACAAAAACATGCAATCCGTATACTTTGAAAGGTTAACCGTCGAACTCCTAGTTTCGAGTTGTTCAAAAGTTTTGGTTTCCTTCCTTTAAAAGATCTGTATTTTTATAAAGTATTAAAAATATTTTTTGAAGTCTCAGGATACACATCTTCGAGGGTTTATGATAACGTCAATCTACGTGTCAACACCAGAAATCTCGTAAATGTAGCAACTATAAAAAGATCGCATTACTGTTGCTTTTGTTCTATTACTGCGCCCCGTTTAATTAATAAATTGCCTGCAAATCTAAGATGTGAAAGAGTTAAATCCGATTCCTCGAGAATGTAAAAATTTGGCTTTCTACGTTAAATTATCATTATTGTTTTTAATTTTATTTTTTTTAACTTTTTTAAGTTCCAATCCGCAAATCATTTGAATTTTAAATTGTAATATTTAATTTTTATCTTATAAAGTTGTAATTTATTTTATAATTGTATCGCATCCCCATCGATTAATTGAAATTTTTATTTCGCTTTTAATTTCGTAGATTCGCCTCTTATCAATATCTGATAACAGAATGTACTTAACTATTTCATTTAAAGTGAACAATAGTATTACTGTTAATAATGATTTTTATTTATGATTTTATATTTGTATAGCTTTAAGTTTCTAAATGAAATAAAGAATGAAATAAAAAAATAAAAATAAAACTTGCAAATTTACAGGTCCGGATGACTGTGATGTACCATATGTATGAGAAGGAGAAGGGCTATGAAGAAGAAGAGCCCACATGCATTAGATACTTTCTAAGAAGGTTGTCCTGAGGAAAAATGATTCTAAATACATACGTAGGGAAAGTGTTTTTTTTCTACATCAATAATTATTTGTCCAAGAAATGTATTTTGTTGCTCCAAATAATGTGGATGTCTCAAACTATGTTTTTTAAAAAGTATTCGTTACTGACTACCATAGATACTTTTAGTTCGATACTTTCTTGGTATCAATACTCACCGGTTCAATACCAAAAAGGACTTGGCATCCAAACCTTCTCGTAACTGAAAGCTGAGCATAATTTGCCTGCGCACAAAAAAAATGTGTTAAAACTTGATCCTGAATGGGCTCGGAAGGCATCATCTTGGATAAAACCCCACAATCAATCGTTATAAAATTGATGTAGGAAACAAGTTAATTAATCTCGAGAATTTATTTTTCCCAGAAACGACAACTTGGTGAACTTTGGTTTCTCCAATATCTTAGGATATAAATTCCTAATCCGAGGGGTAAAAGATTTGTCTTCTGGAATTCTGGACAAAAAGCAAGACATCAGGGAAGATTTAAGGGACTTCCGAAGGAAATTTCTCCTTTTTTTCAAAAGCTGTTTTCGAAAACCTAAAATATTTATGATGGAGAAACTCGTTAACAAAAAAAAATAAAGTTTAACATTTTTTATATTGAGAGGCACGCTCTATATCGTATCATAGTCCTTTTTGGATCCTAATAGAATAGCATCTTTATGTTTATTAAAATACAGACCTAGGCAGACCCCACGGTATCTGGCTGCACTTCGACTCGACAGGGGCTGTTTTCAAATATATTTTTCTTACACGTATACAAGTTGATCCACACTACAAGTCAAGGTTTATTTAAAAGAATGGAGTTTTGGAAAACCTCTAGATATAAAGACAGCCCATTGCATTCCTTAAGGTCTATCATATACTTGCACCTTAAATTCGACTCTCATAGGTTGTCTCCCGCTCTAGTTAAGTTGGCATTTAAAAAATTCTCGAAACTATTTTGTATTTTATCCTTAAAGATCTGTAAATTTAGCGGCTAAAACTCAAAACAATTAAGAGCCTGATTGAAAAATATTAGCAAAATGCGAACATGTGTAAAAACCTGGCAAGTATCCATAAAAACCATGTCCATGCGGACGTCAGATTGACGTCACAAACTCTGCAAGGACGGTCTCGCACCGACCGTATACCCACTCACATATTAAAGGGTAGACACCAAACGTTTTAACTAACCTTGACAAAGATCAACCAATCAAAGAGGATCAGGAAATCTTTTGATACGCATAAAAGTGGACATTCCACATCAAAGGCTATACTATTCATGTGACGCAAATCAAAAACTATTAGATACTTTCGATAAAAGAAAAATAATTGCTTTAATATGGTCACCGGGAATGCGTAAAGCTCACATCTACTCTGAATAAAAATACCCTCTAATGATGATATCATGGCAATGCCAACATAATCAGCTTTCAAGATCGAACTCTTAAGCCGTCTGTTATTGTTTCTGTATATATTTTTTATTTTATTTTCGAAGAAAAATATTGGCAATATTTTTCATTAATTGAACGATTTATTTGCGCCTTTATTTTTAATCTTTATTTAATTCCAATGTATTTCGGAACAGCCATCGTTAGTCGCGTAATAAGCCTGATGGGCATGCGTTTCAAACACCTAACCATTAGGTTATTGCTCTCCTCGACTTTCGAATGAAAACAAAAAAAAAAAACAATAAATAAACCAATCAACAAATGTTTATTATTGTTTTTTTTTTTTGTTTACACAAAAATACTTGCTTAGCGCAAAATAGTCACCGATTTGTATCCCTATAGTTTATAGAAGACGCTGCCAAGTGAAGATATTTTCGGATACGGTTTGAAAAAAAAATCTTCGTATTCCAGTCTAAATTTTTTTTCGAATTTTTGCGTGTGTAAAATCCAAAAAACCACTTGGCGACAGATGTTTAAATTAATTTCAAAAATAACGCACGTTTGGATGGCTTTGAATTTGTTTCTAATTAAGTGGAATTTGTGTACAAGTGTAGCGCTGGAGCTCATTACGCATTGATCTCTTGCGAAACTACGATCCTTGTCACTTTTGAAGATGGAATCACATTAATTCAAGTCGAAATGGGTCAGTGTCAGTAGATATAGATACAATTTGAATATATCTGTGCTTGCTTCAGAGATCTTTTTATAAGTGGAATTTTACTTGTTACAAGATGCAAGCATGATCCCATTGGAATTAATTTATGGGGCCAAAGGTCTTCAAGCCTTGCGTATGTATCTTATCATGTTTTGGTCTTGCAAGTGACCTCCGGATGTAAGGCAAGATCTTGGAGAGGGTATTTCTGATCAGTAAAAATTAATACAATCGAATCGATTGTTGCTCTGAAGATAAGAAGATCTTCTTTTCGTAAAGGGTTGCCAAGTACAATTTTTTTTAGAATATGTATTTTTAGCTACAGTCAGTTAAAGAGATAAATTGAGTCCGAATATCGCAAAATTTTAAGGTAACACTTCTACAATAAATGTTTGTTTAAAGATATTCACCTGTAGTATTCCTCAGGTACAAACGTGGTGAACTAGATTGTACCAAAAAATATTATTAACTTCCCATCAGGAAGTTCTTGTTAACTTCCCATTAGGAAGTTCTTGTAATCGGTCCGATTTTCGAAATTCAAAATTTTTACATTTCTCCACGTTTGGCGGTCCCAGTAGTCGGATTCCATCATTTTTAGAAAGATGTCTGTGTGTGTGTGTGTGTACGTACGTACGTACGTACGTTTGTGCGGATTCTTTCGTACAGCCTAACTCGAGAACAAATCAAGCTATCGAAGCCAAATTGGTTTCATTCGAAGCGTGTGTGCATAAAGATCACCTGAAAAGCTTTTGGTTAAATTTCACAGGGTGGTTTGAATTTTATGACGAAAAAACTGTCAAAAAAAGTGACATTTTCACTTCTTCAATTAAAATGAATTTAGTTTTCCAATAAAAAAAGTTCAAAATTGATTAAATTTATAGTTTACAGCTACCTTATCAGATGAAAAAATATGCATAAATATATACACTGCCGTTCATAAGTTTATGGACAAATTCATATAATTTTTTTTTTGTTCAATTTTAATGCCAAGAGTTTCATCAATAGTAGGTTTATTTAGCCAATTGACGAAAGTTAGTAAATTACTAACTATAGAGGCTGCCAAAAAGACTAAAACAGTATTTAGTTGAGGCCATTTCATACATTGATGTGCCCCTTTCTCTATTTCCTGATCCAAATTTCCACGGAAATTCTTTGAAAATTGTTTCAGAAATGTGAATCCTGTAAGTCTTTCCCATTTTTCAAGACTCAGAGTGACGTCTGCAACACTGACACATGAAAATATCCTTAGAAAATAATGGAGCCGCTAGTTTTTTTGTTCAAAACCTGCTCGGCTGTAGCTTGACGCTTTATAGTTATAATATATTAGCAAAAAGAAGCTCATGGCGCAAATCACATGAGGCAATTGAATTTAGAGAGAAACCTAAATGACAAAGTTAAAACACATGGATAGCACTGCATTACTCGTATATTGCAAGGAAGACCATAACATTCGATTTAGTTTGTTTTCCACTGTTCTGGTTTCTTATCGTGAACCCAATCCTAGAGGTCTTTCCAGAAATTGAGACAGAGATAAAAAAATCTCTCGGAATCGGCGTGGAAAATCCTATCAAAATCTGCAAAGAAAACTGGACTGGACCTCTTCAAGCCATTTATTCAATTTGTTTTTAGTTTAAACTTGTTATGTATTTTTTTAATTAAGTAACAACAAACAAAAAATATGAGTTATTCACAGAAAAAAATATTCAAATTCCATTACATGTTTCAAAATGTTTGGCGACTTAATAAGGAATGTTATGAAAATGTTGTTCAATTCGTTTCATGATCACCGTCTTACACTTTTGGGGCATAGTTGCAATAAGATCACGGCATTTTTTGGCTGGAATGGTGGACCAAACTATCCTTGCAATATCAAATACTTCATTCAAATTCTCACTACCACAGCCTTATGAAAAGAGTTTAGGTCCGGACTTCACTATAGCCACTCTAAAATATCGACAGAATTATCTTTTCGAACCATTGGTTTGTTCTCCTTGCCTTGTGTTTTGAATCTCCCAATTGCGGGCCGTTCTTCCTAGGCATATGGTCATATGTCATTTTCTAACATTTGTATGTAATGCTCCGAATTTATTCTATCTTAAATTCATCCTTGAAATGACACACAATCCCAAATCATAACACTTCTTCCTCTGTGCTTACGAGTATCCGTGGTGTGTTTCGGATTAAATGCCTCATTTTTTCGACCCTGGACATATCTTTTACCATCTGATTCCATTCTATTAATTTTTTGTTCAGAATTTTTTCAGGGGAAATCCTTCCCGAGGATCGTGGAGTGACCAAAATTAGTTCTGTTTGCTTGTAATCAGTCTAGAATGTCAGAGGGAAACCAATGTAGGATACTGAAGAGGGCATGAGTCGAAGTGGAACGGAGAGCTGCACGGATAAGAATAAAAGTCATCCTTCATACTCCAGTCATTAAAGTTTTCCACCAGACAACATATCAACTTCTGTGGTGTAACGCCAGGATACGATGTTAGAAATGCACACCTACCAAAACTTTATTTACAAACACATGGCAACCCTACATTCGCAACACCGGGTAATTTGCACTTAATTACAATTTATTATTTATTCCATTTGCCAATGAAAATTTTATGGTTCGCAAATAGTACGTATGGAATGGATGTAGATATTCCACTATAATTCTAAGGTTAATCAACTTGACTTGGGTCCGAATGCCAGCCCATCCGACTGGACAATACCTCAATCTATCGACTGATCGTCGTGTCGGTCGAACGCTGTGTCACTATGTCACACAGAAGTACATATTTCATGTTTCTGACATATTTTCCGCAACGGGAAGCGCACAGAAGAGCCGACTGAATGCTCCAGTGACCGAACCATAGCGTGGCACTCGTACACGATGCAAGGTAATCTTCACTTTTACTGGCACACAGCAATTGCATAACATGGTGCGGTTTATGTATGGGGAAATGTTTATCATTAAATATGTAGTACAAATAGTAAATGAGTCAGGGATTGGTGTTTAGACGATGCCCCCCCGCTTAATAAACAAAGTGTTTTAGTTTAACAATTTTAGCACACGCCTTTAAGCGCTTTTTTGTTGCCTCAAGTCAACTCTGTCTAGGTGAATTATTCCTGGATAGATTGTAGTATATGGCAACGGCAATAGACTGCAAAGATTCATGGTAATGACTCCCGACTGTTATTGTTCGTGTCCAAGATAGTTCGGATTTAGATTTTTTCTTTCAATGTATTTCATTGGGTAATAAACTCACGGGAGAGGTCGGAGCTTTTATGCCAAAGATTAAATAGTATTTTTAAAGCATGTATAGCATGGGAGCTATAAACGATATCGTTAAAGGCTTAATTAGTTCCATATATTGGATCATCATTTGTGTGTCGACATAAGGGAAGATTAAAAAAAAAACTAGTTATTCGGAAGCCATTCCTTAAAATCGTAGGAGTCGTAAATAGTCTATGTTACGATGTGCCGCGGTTCTTTCCATGATATACGAATATGATATCCTGTCAATTAATGCAGCACCACTTAATAGTTTCAGATGAATGAAGAAACAATTAGAGGCGTTGAAAATGTGTGGTATTTGAATGTGGTTCCTTGCGGATACCTGCCTGCAGAACCAATCTCGCTGACAGTTTACCGAGTTTGAAAAAGTTTCAAGTCCAAGCTTTTACAATGCTGAATATGTGAGTTTTTATAAATTAAGGGTGGCCCATATGTTTTTTTTTTTTAAATGTCAAGATTTATCAAAGATTGTTGCTTTATTGAAGAGTAAACGTTTCGATTAAGTTTGGAATATTTTCTTACATAAAATGCTACTTCGGCTAGATTGGCAGAAGACCACACTGTCAACCTATGTTTTCTAATTTTCTCGAAGGATTCTACCCCTATACCTCGAACCGCTTGACCAAGATTGCTCTTGAGCTCATTAATTATCTTTTAAATTGTTTGGACGTAGCCCCATCTTGCCAGTGTCAAATTTTGTCCAAGTCTAGAAAGCTATTCACTCAAGCTTTTCTAAAGCTACTTTTTGGTTTTCCGAGCATCCAGACCGCTTAAATGGAAGTGGGGTTCATCTGTAGAGAGCTGTTTATGTTAGGTTATTTTAAAGCCAAATGCTTTGATAACGAAGAGGGATCAGTTTGCTTTAATTACGGAGTCAATAGGGCCTTGTATGCTCCTAAGGTTAAGGCTATAAATATGTAGCAGAGATGGATATCAATGAAGTTAGAACCGTCATATTGGAATTTCGGAATTTGGGTCTTCCTTTTTTTATCATTTTCTTTTCGGCACATGGTAGCACATGCCGGACACATCTTGGCACACTATTTGCGGTTCCTATCGAATACAAACACAAGGTCAACCTCACATGAGAAAAAGGATCTCACTATAAAAATTGCATCCTTTAAGAAATTTTTTTTTGCGATGCGGCACGTGATAGCATAAACTAAGCACATTTTAAAACAATTTTTTTTAAGGTGAAATTCCAATATGACAGTTCTAACTTCATGGACATCAGAGGTGGAGGAAAAGGAGAAGGAATATTGAAAAAAAAAATATCAAATTTAGTTTGATAAAGACATCAATTTATTTTTGCAAAATATTCGAAGAGGAGTTTTATTAAATGTTTGTTCTATATTTAATAGACTTTTTAAAAAGTATCCCAGACGTGTGGTTACGCCGAGTTTTTTTTTAAGATAAAACGAGTTTGCTTTCCGATTCATTGTCCAGATCTGAAAACAGTTCGCAGCCAAATAAAATTATAGGAATCATAAACGATTTAAAAAGCTGCAATTTTACATTTTCTTACTGCTCTGGAAATATCATTGATGACGAGCGAAAACAAAAGGGGGCTTTCCACAGAATCTTGTAGGACACCTCTAAGAACAAAAAGGAATTATAAACATTTTTGTCTAGAAAAAAACTGCTTGCGAACGACCTTGAAGGTTTATAACTTGCAAGCGGATATTTCAAAAGAAAACTGCGTTTTTCAGTTTATCATTAAGGATATTAAGATTTACAGAGTCAAATGCTTTTCAGAAACCAAAAAGCGCTACAACCACTGTGAAATTCCTATCCATGCCGATTCGAATATCATCGCTAACCTTCATTAGAGCAGTCGTGCAATTCTGTTTTGGTCTAAAGCCCCACTAGTGTGCTGTCAGAATTTCAAACACTTTCAAACACTATTCATTATCATTTCAAATACTTTGCTCATTTCAAACACTTTGCTCATCAAGGGGAAGAAAGCTATAGGCCGAAAGTCCTTGGGGACAGGCACGATTTTAGCCATCCAACTAAATTAAACATTTTTGCGATATGACTTATTTTTATAAAGTCAGGGTGAATTCTACTCAAGCCTACTGTCTTTAACATAGACTTCATCTACACACTTCACCGAGAAAGACTCTTTATGGAAGAAGGAAACAGGTTCAGTAAGAGTCCGAGTGATTTGAAAGTCGTAATCAATTTTTTAGTGTGTTATTTTGAGTAATTTTAGCAAAAGCTCATCTGATGACGACGCAGGACAAACACGGGAATTGCAGTTCCCGCAGAACAGTTCCGCGAGAACAAAATGCTTCCAGTAAATTTTTTGAAGACACAAGTGCTATCGACAAAACTCAAATTTCGCGTGAATTTAAGCCAATAGCTAAAGACAGTTTTTGTCGTAGATTTTTGAGGCAAATGTTATGAAGCTAAATTGAAGAACACCTTTTGAGTCGCCAGTCGAGCTCGCAAGCAAAGAGGAGTTCCAAAAAGCTATTTTCTGAGTACCTCAAGCTACCTTTTCGATTGTGGCGATCCGAAAATATTAAGTATAAGATTTGTAGGCTAGTAGAATAATTTTCTCATATTGGAACGGACAGCATTAACGAGAGTTCCACAGGGTTTCCTTCGTGGGCCAGTTCTTTTCCACTTTATGTAAATTTTATTCGGCTCTTGTTTGAGCGACATCCATCTTATCCTGAACCTTCATCTCGATTTAAATGATGAATGTGCTAGACGTGTAAATGATGCTCTGATGATTGATTAAAATGAATAATCACAAAAATGGGCAAGTAACAGTGTGGCTTCTGGCCCGGCAGATTTTGGAAAAAACCAACGAATTTCAATTTGAAACTATTCACCTCTTCATCTTTTACGATATAATTCATCCGCCTTTGCTCCCATCAAAGAAGATCCAGTTGACCACTTGACGCTAGAAAACAAAAGCTGCAATATTCAACTCGGAATTAGTTCCACGGAACTATTGAAAGCATTGGTCGCAATGTTTGACTATTTCGATCCCATCCTAGTAAAGATAGTGCACAAGAAAGTTCTTACCACGTTAAGACCGAATGTGCATTTGAAGAATCAAACTATCCCAGAATATTTGGTACAGAAGCAGCGTGAATTCTTTTTACTGATATTCACAGAAAACACTCACATAGTCATTATTGTGTTATAAAAATATTAATCACTTCAATGCCGACATTTATGTATTAAATTTTCTTTAACCTTTTGACTCTTTCAAATTCAAAAATTTGCCACCCAGAAAAAAACCCTTTGATTTAAGAGCATTAAAATCTTGTAACGTCTCTTTTGATTTATTTAAACCATTTATTTAATTTATGGCTCATGCTCCATTAATCTTCATGCACACAACTTACATGACCGCCACAATCGACAGAAACAGATGGTGCCATTTACTTTGTACAGAAAATAAAACTATCTTCTTATGAACTTTTAAGGAACGCTTCAATGCAAATACAATGAATAGTCGCTCGCCTTCATCTCTTCAAAATATTTCATACCTCCCACTCAAATTTTCTTTGTAACTGAGTGAATCGAAAAAAGTTTTTCTTCAAATGTATTTGCGGTTGCATCGGCGTTTTAAATAAATTTCATTAACAATTCGTGCATTAAAGCATTATGACCAAAATCACGACATAAACATTCAAAATTTAGAACCAATCCAAGCAGGCATTTATGCAAATTTGAGTTACACTTTGTTTGCCTAAATATGCAATTATATTTTCCGGCTAATTTAGCACGTCTATTTTGGATTGAAAGCTGTACAAACGAATGTATTCCTTGAATGCGCGGTTAAATTAGATTCAGATATAACACGCCTCACAATTCCTAAATTATCGTCGATTAAAAATGACATCAGTTTAGCCAGAAATAAATTATTGTAAACCATATTTAGCTTCACTAATTATTTTGAGTAAACACTGAATACAAGTTGAGATACAAAAAAAAATATATCGAACAAAAGATATTATTCTGCAAATCACGTTTACATTTTTGAATGTTTTTTTTTCAAAGTCGACCGCGTGCCTACGACGTTTACGGCTTATCTATTAGATGTTTGCAAATTGTTAATCATAATTGATTCTTATTGAGTAAGAATTTGCGATGATAGTTTTTTTTGGAAATCATCGCCTTTGGGAACTTTCGACAATGTTAAGTCATGTCATTGAGCATAGTCCAAGTAGGGCGAGTGTAAAATTATTCTTTTTGTCGGTGCAAGGGCCTTCAGTGCCCCAAATAAACAAACACAACTTTGATTGTTATTCGTTACCTTTTTCAAGGATTTACTCGAATTTTGATATAATGTCTTAAGGCCTCAACGTCATCCAAATGATTCTATGGTATGAGCACAATTTTATCCAAAAAATGGAAGATTTTTTTAGATAATATAAAAAAACATCTTTTTTTTTTCTTCAAAAGATAATAAAGGTTAAAGGTACTTATATTTTTGTCATAATTCAAGTACGATTTCTGCCAAATGTCCGCCCTAATTTATCCTATATTACTATTCTTTGATGAAATTTCTGATCACTTTTCCCAAAATAAAAGATCATCATAAATATAGAGCTAAGGCAATCACTGTTCCACGAAATTCGCCACGCTATTTCGCATGTGGGGCCTACCTGCTGAAAATAGCCATCTTCATAACAATAATGCAAATTATTCACAGAAACCATCGCACTTTCGAAAAGAATTTTGCCTTATAACACCGCCAACTAAAAAACTGCGCAAAACTGTTACTCGTTGTGGATGTAGAATTTTTTGAAATCTCGATATGACAATTTTATTAGTTTGTGTAGTAAGGATATGTCATAAGTAGTCTACAGTCAACCATAAAAATGCTGGTGTTCCCCAGGGCTCCGTTTTGTGCCCCATCCTCTTTTAAATCTTCATCGTTCTCCTGTCTATTACATCCAATCCGATTCACTCATTTACTGATGACACTACCCTTAATTTTTAATATTCGTTTTCGAATTCGGCAGCTTACAGCATATCGTCATAGGGTCGCAAGAACAAACTGGAAATTAATGCTTCCAAAACACAATGCTGTCTTCTGACACTTAAGCGAAATGAAAGTCCTTGCCTATCCATACATGGAACTTGAATTTCTGAAGCTGATAGACTTCGTCATCGGAATGACCACATAGCCACAAATGATGCGGAATGCATAGGTTTCTTCAAGCCATTCTGATTCACCAGCAACAGCCTCTTCCGTTCACAGGCAAAGGAAGATGAATCTGTCACAAGAAATCATCAAAGAGCTCCTCGGACAAATCCTACGAGCAACGCCTGAATTAAAAATAAAACATCCTAGTCGATTTTTATTAAATGGGAAAACAGCTTTTTGAGAGAGCAGCTTAATGGTTTTTCATTAAACGCGTCGTATGCTTAAATTTAAAAAAAACAAAGTGTGTCGATATTATCGATATTTCGATGCTATTATTTATGGAAAAAAGCATGTTTCAAATGTCTGCCGCATCCATGAATCTAGAGCATAAATTGGCTTTGAAGGCCGCTCTGGCTAATTCGCTGAGACTTGCAACTTCGGAAAACCCCAAAGAAAAAGTTTGTACGGGTGCAGACCCGAATCGCCACGCAAAATTCGCCAAGTTGTGGTGTGCGAAAGGCCGAGTGTTTGTGAGGGACGAGAAATCTACTGCCTCGGTATTCTCCTGCACACTCTAATGGATAGCGCCGATGTTTTCGGCCGATCTTGAGCGTTTGTTGACCATTTACTGAACCAGTGCTCTAAAATTTATCCATCACACTGCGAATAGTCCTCTCGGAAGGACGATTATGGCGACCGTAAATTGGGGGAAGCGCGCCGAACGTTCCCCGAACAGAACACGCATTTAGATAAAACAATTTCATTATTTGCACGTGTTGTTGAACACAGTAACCATCCATGGTGATTGTGAAATGACACCCAATTTGACAGATGTAGCTTCAACAATATGGTCGCTATCAACTGTCAAAGTTCAGAAGTACCTTTTGGAAGACCCTTTACAACGACAAACTAAGGCTGACTGATTTTCAACACTTCAACATTCAAAAGGAACCTCACGTATCCCGTGATCCCGTAACGAACGACGCAAGTATACTAAATGATCGATAAATCCGAAGAAACCAATATCACCTCAGAGAACTTGTAAGTTGCATCAAGGACTCGAATTTCCAAAAAAAAAAAAACTATCGCCAGAACATTCTGGGCTTCAATAGCAAGATGGCTTCAAAAGAGATCTCGTTTTTCAAAACCTCTACCTCCTCTTATATGCAAGAGTTTACCCATCCAACATAATGAAACGTTTGGAGGCGTATAAAGCCACTTGTGGCGGTGATAAATAAGAGGAGAGCTTCTCGGAGAGAGATCTACCAAAACATTTAGTTTACAAATTTTATCAACAGGTAAAATGATCATGCCAAGGTGGGAAGCCAAGATCAGAAGAGATGAAGAAAACCATGTATAAGCGACGCAGTCAAGGCTGAGCATATGGAAAGATAAATTCTGCAGACTGTTAATCTGTCGACTGGACTCAATAACACGCACTCGGCTTAAGTGAAGGGAAAAAAGCTAATGTCATAGTCAAGTCCAATGAGCAAGCTTATGTCGATGGACCTCGTGCGGATCGTTTTAAAGCAGCAGGCGCTGACCAGGTCTGCTGCGTGTAGTAGCCTTGTCAATATCCTGATTATCAATGCGATTTTAGGCTTGGAAAGTCTACAACTGATCAAATCTTCAAACTACTATAAATATAAGAGAGAGATTTAACGAAAGCCTTTGGTTCACTTGAAAAGAAATCCTGTCTTGTAAATCCTGACCTAAACGAGGTCGCTATGATTAGCACTGTTTTCCTGCTAAGCACGCAAAGAATGAGATTCTCCTGTACTTCGCAAACAATAATAAAGAAAAACTGACTAGCCACCTTTTAGTATTATAGGCCAACATGTTTTCTACGATTGCATGAACACATTCATCTGTAGGTATTTCCTAAGGCCAAAAACGTCAGCAACACGCGAAGCAATCATATGGAAACAAATCAGGTTCGTGCTTTTAGTACTTAGCGGACAATTGGATTTTGACCAGCAAACTAGCAATAATTATGTTTCGGACAGGAAAACAAAAGTTTAGCCGCAACTGGAACACGTTTTATAATAATTGTAGTCATTCTTTGTTTTCCTGAACACTTTTTCATAGATAAAGCGAAAAAATGGAAGAATCAGAAAAGCTTTTAGCAACAAGAGAGAGAAATTAAAGGTCAATGATAGCACGCATCCAATTGTTGTTGGAGCTGGTTTAGTTTTAAAATGTTTTCTTTTCATCTGCGGATGAGCAGATAAAAAATTATTTCAGATATCTAAGAGTGTTCCGGTTTAAGATTAGGTTAATGCCTATCTTGTTCCATTTAAAGACTTTTCCATTAAGTTGTGTCCAACTTTCTCAGTTGCGTCTCATCTTTAAGTAGGTATGCTATGACTTAGATAAAGGGTTATGACAAGAAGGGCCCGAATATATGCATCAGAATAGCATTCAGGACTCCAATTACAACGGAAGTAAGGCTGATGGCTCAGCTCCATGTTGGTGGGATTTTACCAAAGAAATAAAGTGCACGATAAGCAAGAGGATACAAGAGGAAATCTTTTCCGCGATGATGACTCGCAAAATTACCTTCCAGAATTATCGCAGCTCAAGCGCGAGTTCCTCAAATGCACTCGGAAGTAGAAGCTCTAATGCCTAACTACATGGAAGCCTTGATAAAAGCAATGGAAATATCATTTGTTACACCACAAACTATATAGTATGCAATATCAGCTCGTTTTTGTTTACTTTGCCGTTCAAGTTTTGAACCAGATTTCTGCCTGGCGTGCGATATTAAAGCGTGGTTAGGTTGCTTGTTACCTTTCCTGCCCTTCAGGGCGCCTGGTAATCTGGTCGGATTTTATGCAAAATCGGCTCGTTTTTGTTTACTTTTCCGTTCAAGTTTTGAACCAGATATCTGCCTGGCGTGCAATATTAAAGCGTGGTTGGGATCCTTGTTACTTTTCCTGCATTTCTGGGCGCCTGGTGATCTGGCCGGATTTTATGCAATATCAGCTCGTTTTTGTTTACTTTGCCGTTCAAGTTCTGAACCAGATTTCCGCCTGGGGTGCGATATTAAAGCGTGGTTGGGAGGCTTGTTATTTTTCCTGCGTTTCTGGGCGCCTGGTGATCTGGCCGGCTTTTATGCAATATCAGCTCGTTTTTGTTTACTTTAACGTTCAAGTTTTGAACAGGATTTCTGCCTGGCGTGCGGTATTAAAGCCTGGTTGGGATGCTTGTTACTTTTCCTGCGCTTCTGGGCGCCTGGTGATCTGGCCGGCTTTTATGCAATATCGGCAAGATATCTGCAGTTCTGGTTTCGTTTTTGTTTACTTTGCGGTTCAAGTTTTGAACAGGATTTCTGCCTGGCGTGCGATATTAAATCCTGGTTGGGATGCTTGTTACTTTTCCTGCGCTTCTGGGCGCCTGGTGATCTGGCCGGCTTTTATGCAATATCAGCTCGTTTTTGTTTACTTTGCCGTTCAAGTTTTGAACCAGATTTCTGCCTGGGGTGCGGTATTAAAGCACGGTTGGGATGCTTGTTACTTTTCCTGCATTTCTGGGCGCCTGGTTATCTGGTCGGATTTTATGCAAAATCGGCTCGTTTTTGTTTACTTTGCTGTTCAAGTTTTGAACCAGATTTCTGCCTGGGGTGCGATATCAAAGCATGGTTGGGATGCTTGTTACTTTTCCCGCGTTTCTGGGCGCCTGGTTATCTGGTTGGATTTTATGCAAAATCGGCTCGTTTTTGTTAACTTTTCCGTTCAAGTTTTGAACCAGATTTCTGCCTGGGGTGCAATATTAAAGCGTGGTTGGGATCCTTGTTACTTTTCCTCCGTTTCTGGGCGCCTGGTTATCTGGTTGGATTTTATGCAAAATCGGCTCGTTTTTGTTAACTTTTCCGTTCAAGTTTTGAACCAGATTTCTGCCTGGCGTGCGATATTAAAGCGTGGTTGGGATGCTTGTTACTTTTCCTGTGCTTCTGGGCGCCTGGTGATCTGGCCGGCTTTTATGCAATATCAGCTCGTTTTTGTTTACATAAACGTTCAAGTTTTGAACAGGATTTCTGCCTGGCGTGCGGTATTAAAGCGTGGTTGGGATGCTTGTTACTTTTCCTGCATTTCTGGGCGCCTGGTGATCTGGCCGGATTTTATGCAATATCGGCAAGATATCTGCAGTTCTGGTTTCGTTTTTGTTTACTTTGCGGTTCAAGTTTTGAACAGGATTTCTGCCTGGCGTGCGATATTAAAGCCTGGTTGGGATGCTTGTTACTTTTCCTGCGCTTCTGGGCGCCTGGTGATCTGGCCGGCTTTTATGCAATATCAGCTCGTTTTTGTTTACTTTGCCGTTCAAGTTTTGAACCAGATTTCTGCCTGGGGTGCGGTATTAAAGCACGGTTGGGATGCTTGTTACTTTTCCTGCGTTTCTGGGCGCCTGGTTATCTGGTCGGATTTTATGCAAAATCGGCTCGTTTTTGTTTACTTTGCCGTTCATGTTTTGAACCAGATTTCTGCCTGGGGTGCGATATTAAAGCATGGTTGGGATGCTTGTTACTTTTCCTGCGTTTCTGGGCGCCTGGTTATCTGGTCGGATTTTATGCAAAATCGGCTCGTTTTTGTTTACTTTTCCGTTCAAGTTTTGAACCAGATTTCTGCCTGGCGTGCGATATTAAAGCGTGGTTAGGTTGCTTGTTACCTTTCCAGCCCTTCAGGGCGCCTGGTTATCTGGTCGGATTTTATGAAATATCGGCTCGTTTTTGTTTGCTTTGCCGTTCAAGTTTTGAACCAGATTTCTGCCAGTGGGGCGATATTAAAGCGTGGTTGGGATGCTTTTTACTTTTCCTGCATTTCTGGGCGCCTGGTGATCTAGCCGGCTTTTATGCAATATCGGCTCGTTTTTGTTTGCTTTGCCGTTCAAATTTTGAACCAGATTTCTGCCTGGGGTGCGATATTAAAGCGTGGTTGGGATGCTTGTTATTTTTCCTGCGTTTCTGGGCGCCTGGTGATCTGGCCGGATTTTATGCAATATCGGCAAGATATTTGCAGTTCTGGTTTCGTTTTTGTTTACTTTAACGTTCAAGTTTTGAACAGGATTTCTGCCTGGCGTGCGATATTAAAGCGTGGTTGGGATGCTTGTTACTTTTCCTGCGCTTCTGGGCGCCTGGTGATCTGGCCGGCTTTTATGCAATATCGGCTCGTTTTTGTTTACTTTGCCGTTCAAGTTTTGAACCAGATTTCTGCCTGGGGTGCGATATTAAAGCATGGTTGGGATGCTTTTTACTTTTCCTGCGTTTCTGGGCGCCTGGTTATCTGGTCGGATTTTATGCAAAATCGGCTCGTTTTTGTTTACTTTTCCGTTCAAGTTTTGAACCAGATTTCTGCCTGGCGTGCGATATTAAAGCGTGGTTAGGTTGCTTGTTACCTTTCCTGCCCTTCAGGGCGCCTGGTTATCTGGTCGGATTTTATGAAATATCGGCTCGTTTTTGTTTAGTTTGCCGTTCAAGTTTTGAACAGGATTTCTGCCTGGCGTGCGATATTAAAGCGTGGTTGGGATGCTTGTTACTTATCCTGCGCTTCTGGGCGCCTGGTGATCTTGCTGGCTTTTATGCAATATCGGCTCGTTTTTGTTTACTTTGCCGTTCAAGTTTTGAACCAGATTTCTTCCTGGGGTGCGATATTAAAGCGTGGTTGGGATGCTTGTTACTTTTCCTGCGTTTCTGGGCGCCTGGTGATCTGGCCGGCTTTTATGCAATATCGGCTCGTTTTTGTTTGCTTTGTCGTTCAAGTGTTGAACCAGATTTTTGCCTGGGGTGCGATATTAAAGCGTGGTTGGGATGCTTGTTATTTTTCCTGCGTTTCTGGGCGCCTGGTGATCTGGCCGGATTTTATGCAATATCGGCAAGATATTTGCAGTTCTGGTTTCGTTTTTGTTTACTTTAACGTTCAAGTTTTGAACAGGATTTCTGCCTGGCGTGCGATATTAAAGCGTTGTTGGGATGCTTGTTACTTTTCCTGCGCTTCTGGGCGCCTGGTTATCTGGTCGGATTTTATGCAATATCGGCTCGTTTTTGTTTGCTTTGCCGTTCAAGTTATGAACAGGATTTCTGCCTGGCGTGCGATATTAAAGCGTCGTTGGGATGCTTGTTATTTTTCCTGCGTTTCTGGGCGCCCGGTAATCTGGCCGGATTTTATGCAATATCGGCAAGATATCTGCAGTTCTGGTTTCGTTTTTGTTTACTTTGCGGTTCAAGTTTTGAACAGTATTTCTGCCTGGCGTGCGATATTAAAGCGTCGTTGGGATGCTTGTTACTTTTCCTGCGTTTCTGGGCGCCTGGTTAACTGGTCGAATTTTATGCAATACCGGCTCGTTTTTGTTTGCTTTGCCGTTCAAGTTTTGAACCAGATTTCTGCTTGGGGTGCCATATTAAAGCGTGGTTGGGATGCTTTTTACTTTTCCTGCATTTCTGGGCGCCTGGTGATCTAGCCGGCTTTTATGCAATATCGGCTCGTTTTTGTTTGCTTTGCCGTTCAAGTTTTGAACCAGTTTCTGCCTGGGGTGCGATATTAAAGCGTGGTTGGGATGCTTGTTATTTTTCCTGCGTTTCTGGGCGCCTGGTGATCTGGCCGGATTTTATGCAATATCGGCAAGATATTTGCAGTTCTGGTTTCGTTTTTGTTTACTTTAACGTTCAAGTTTTGAACAGGATTTCTGCCTGGCGTGCGATATTAAAGCGTGGTTGGGATGCTTGTTACTTTTCCTGCGCGTCTGGGCGCCTGGTGATCTGGCCGGCTTTTATGCAATATCGGCTCGTTTTTGTTTAGTTTGCCGTTCAAGTTTTGAACAGGATTTCTGCATGGCGTGCGATATTAAAGCGTGGTTGGGATGCTTGTTACTTATCCTGCGCTTCTGGGCGCCTGGTGATCTTGCTGGCTTTTATGCAATATCGGCTCGTTTTTGTTTACTTTTCCGTTCAAGTTTTGAACCAGATTTCTGCCTGGGGTGCGATATTAAAGCGTGGTTGGGATGCTTGTTACTTTTCCTGCGTTTCTGGGCGCCTGGTGATCTGGCCGGCTTTTATGCAATATCGGCTCGTTTTTGTTTGCTTTGTCGTTCAAGTTTTGAACCAGATTTTTGCCTGGGGCGCGATATTAAAGCGTGGTTGGGATGCTTGTTATTTTTCCTGCGTTTCTGGGCGCCTAATGATCTGGCCGGATTTTATGCAATATGGGCAAGATATTTGCAGTTCTGGTTTCGTTTTTGATTACTTTTACGTTCAAGTTTTGAACAGGATTTCTGCCTGGCGTGGGGTATTAAAGCGTGGTTGGGATGCTTGTTACTTTTCCTGCATTTCTGGGCGCCTGGTGATCTGGCCGGCTTTTATGCAATATCGGCTCGTTTTTGTTTGCTTTGGCGTTCAAGCTTTGAACCAGGTTTCTGCCTGAGGTGCCATATTAAAGCGTGGTTGGGATGCTTTTTACTTTTCCTGCATTTCTGCGCGCCTGGAGATTTGGCCGGCTTTTATGCAATATCGGCTCGTTTTTGTTTGCTTTTACGTTCAAGTTTTGAACAGGATTTCTGCCTGGCGTGGGGTATTAAAGCGTGGTTGGGATGCTTGTTACTTTTCCTGCATTTCTGGGCGCCTGGTGATCTGGCCGGCTTTTATGCAATATCGGCTCGTTTTTGATTACTTTTACGTTCAAGTTTTGAACAGGATTTCTGCCTGGCGTGGGGTATTAAAGCGTGGTTGGGATGCTTGTTATTTTTCCTGCGTTTCTGGGCGCCCGGTAATCTGGCCGGATTTTATGCAATATCGGCAAGATATCTGCAGTTCTGGTTTCGTTTTTGTTTACTTTGCGGTTCAAGTTTTGAACAGGATTTCTGCCTGGCGTGCGATATTAAAGCGTGGTTGGGATGCTTGTTACTTTTCCTACGCTTCTGGGCGCCTGGTGAACTGGCCGGCTTTGATGCAATATCGGCTCGTTTTTGTTTCCTTTGCCGTTCAAGTTTAGAACCCGATTTCTGCCTGGGGTGCGATATTAAAGCATGGTTGGGATGCTTGTTACTTTTCCTGCGTTTCTGGGCGCCTGGTTATCTGGTCGGATTTTATGCAAAATCGGCTCGTTTTTGTATACTTTTCCGTTCAAGTTTTGAACCAGATTTCTGCCTGGGGTGCGGTATTAAAGCACGGTTGCGATGCTTGTTATTTTTCCTGCGTTTCTGGGCCCCCGGTAATCTGGGCGGATTTTATGCAATATCGGCAAGATATCTGCAGTTCTGGTTTCGTTTTTGTTTACTTTGCGGTTCAAGTTTTGAACAGGATTTCGGCCTGGCGTGCGATATTAAAGCGTGGTTGGGATGCTTGTTACTTTTCCTGCGCTTCTGGGCGCCTGTTGATCTGGCCGGCTTTTATGCAATATCAGCTCGTTTTTGTTTACTTTGTCGTTCAAGTTTTGAACCAGATTTCTGCCTGGGGTGCGGTATTGAAGCACGGTTGGGATGCTTGTTACTTTTCCTGCGTTTCTGGGCGCCTGGTTAACTGGTCGAATTTTATGCAATACCGGCTCGTTTTTGTTTACTTTGACGTTCAAGTTTTGAACCAGATTTCTGCCTGTGGGGCGATATTAAAGCGTGGTTGGGATGCTTGTTACTTTTCCTGCATTTCTGGGCGCCTGTTGATCTGGCCGGCTTTTATGCAATACCGGCTCGTTTTTGTTTACTTTGCCGTTCAAGTTTTGAACCAGATTTCTGCTTGGGGTGCCATATTAAAGCGTGGTTGGGATGCTTTTTACTTTTCCTGCATTTCTGGGCGCCTGGTGATCTAGCCGGCTTTTATGCAATATCGGCTCGTTTTTGTTTGCTTTGCCGTTCAAGTTTTGAACCAGATTTCTGCCTGGGGTGCGGTATTGAAGCACGGTTGGGATGCTTGTTACTTTTCCTGCGTTTCTGGGCGGCTGGTTATCTGGTCGGATTTTATGCAATATCGGCTCGTTTTTGTTTGCTTTGCCGTTCAAGTTTTGAACAGGATTTCTGCCTGGCGTGCGATATTAAAGCGTCGGTGGGATGCTTGTTACTTTTCCTGCGCTTCTGGGCGCCTGGTTATCTGGTCGAATTTTATGCAATACCGGCTCGTTTTTGTTTACTTTGACGTTCAAGTTTTGAACCAGATTTCTGCTTGGGGTGCCTTATTAAAGCGTGGTTGGGATGCTTGTTACTTTTCCTGCGCTTCTGGGCGCCTGATGATCTGGCCGGCTTTTATGCAATATCGGCTCGTTTTTGTTTACTTTACCGTTCAAGTTTTGAACCAGATTTCTGCCTGGCGTGCGATATTAAAGCGTGGTTAGGTTGCTTGTTACCTTTTCTGCCCTTCAGGGCGCCTGGTTATCTGGTCGGATTTTATGAAATATTCTCTCGTTTTTGTTTAGTTTGCCGTTCAAGGTTTGAACAGGATTTCTGCCTAGCGTGCGATATTAAAGCGTGGTTGGGATGCTTGTTATTTTTCCTGCGTTTCTGGGCGCCTGGTGATCTGGCCGGATTTTATGCAATATCGGCAAGATATTTGCAGTTCTGGTTTCGTTTTTGTTTACTTTAACGTTCAAGTTTTGAACAGGACTTCTGCCTGTATGTATGATTATTTGCTAAGATCCAATACTGTTGACACTGAAGACTGATTAGAAGAAAAGCAACCAACCATGAAGGTCTGTAAAGCCTTACTCAAAGGCTGTTAGTTTGATGACGGTTTCAACCACCAGTCATCTTGATGTTTATTTAAGTTGAACTTAACGAGGTTCGACTGGTTCGAGAGAAAAAGAATAATTTTTTTTTAGTTTCAGAGAAAAAGGACACCGCTCAAGAAAAAAAAAATCAACGTTAATTATTTTTGAATAAAATTTTTCGAATCTTGCTCAAATGCGCGCACAGCATTAATGAAAAAATGTTGGTCACTACAAGGGTTTCAGCCAACATGATCAGCTCTACTTCGCCTGGTACTGGTAAGCGTTTGGCATCGTAGAAGATTCCGAGATACGTCGGACGTAATGCGTCTTCAATATTGTTATGTAACTCCTTATAACCTCGTTCAAGAATCTTTCGTTGACTGCCTACCATACACATTGATGTTTTTGAGTCTGCTTCTCTCCTTATTTCATTTGATGTTTGCAGTGAAACGAAGCCTAGTTTGACCTTAATTTCTTGATAAATCTTTTAGGCCAATACAATTTGCTGTTGGATATTGTTTGATAAGACAGGAATAACTTTTTATTTATGAGCTTTATTAAAGATAAAGAACGCTCCACCAATTTTTAATACAGCCTCAATCATGCAAAAATTTGATGAAAAAAGAATTAAAAAAAAAAGATTATTTGCCAGCAGAGCCAAGGTGAATTTTTGGCAGACCTTAAATGAAGCTTATTTAATCAAATTCATATAACAACTCTTACTGGATGATACAATGCTATTGAACGATTTCCAAGGAAGACTTC
Source organism: Orthonevra nobilis (assembly GCA_963555765.1). Taxonomy (NCBI): domain Eukaryota; kingdom Metazoa; phylum Arthropoda; class Insecta; order Diptera; family Syrphidae; genus Orthonevra; species Orthonevra nobilis. The sequence goes on along the minus strand of OY743225.1, from coordinate 122,100,880 downwards.
AGGTTTGCAGTTGCTTGTAGCGGCAATAATTACACTCTATGGAATGTTTCATCGCAATTCACGAGCGATGTTATAATCAATTTTAACGACCTTCACACATCACCTGAAATTAATCGGCATTTTAGACATCAGACATTGTATCAAGATAATTTAACACACTAATTGGGCCCTTAAAACAATCAGATACGAGTAACAGTGTACAGTAAATTATCCTCATAAGAAACCTGAATAAATGCACCAGGGACGAGCACGTTTACACCAATTTTAAAAACATGGCTAATAAGATACACGCTTATATGAAAAACACTGATAAAATGAATTTTCTTTTAAAGCAAATGCTTGCAACGAAAAAGACAAGAAAAGAAAATATGACATTTTAGACCAAGCCATGAATGGTTGGTTTGAATTTGAAATTCAACTTGGAATTCCAGGATTCAACGCCAATGGTTCAAATATAGAATTTCGAAAGCTTTACGGATAAAGTGGTTCCGACGACACCGAGGCCGCTGGTAATTTTTTGGAATAAGTAGTGACTGAGATTTTCGATTAATATGACAAGGAGAATATGTACATACAACGTGGAAGAAACGGGGCTTTATTTTTAAGCTCTTCCTACTGGAACGAACACAAGGTATGACCAAGAAGTTAAAGATCAAAAAATTCCAAAAGACATAGTTACATTATTTATTATGTGCAATGCGTGTGGCCCAGATAAGTAAGTTTTTGCCATTGGAAAATACAAGCAGCCCAGATGTTTTCGAAATAAACAAATTCAAAATTAAGCCGAGCAATATTGAAATTAAAGTTTTGCCGGCCAATACGAAGAGTCTAGTGCAACTTAGATACGTATGTAAGGTATGTTCTATATACGTAAAAAAAATGTTACCAATTTGACATTCTTTCAAAGGTATCATGCACCCCTTTAAATCGCATTACCGCAAGTGGTTGGTAGGAAATTGTTGAAAAAAAAATAGAAGTAGGAAATATGAAAACTATTTTGAGAAAAATAAACTTACTCAACCCTCATAAAATTGTCAAACGCTCTTGGTGGCTTGTCTAACCACAAAATACAAAAAAATATTTCAAAAAAGCTGGTATTTATGAAAGAAATAACGAGAACTTAGGTATCTTAACTAATTTTTTGTAAGCTTACATGTACCAAAGCAAGCTTATTAGATATATGTTTCAAACCTCCTAGCAAATTTATAGAGTTTCGGAGAGTTGCAAGAATGTGATATTTTAAACGACGTACAGGGCGGTGATGAAAACGAAATCGAAGAGAAAGAAGATTGTGATCAAACGTCAACATCAACGCCGCCTATAAATCCGAAGCTTTGAGAGTTTTTTGCTCTATAGGTTAATTTAAACAGTGATGATGAATTTGAAAGCTACCACGAACAAATTTAAGATTTTGTCTTCCAACAAACAGAGCCCTCACTCACTCACTCACACCACCATTGAGCGATTTTTTGAAGAAAATTAAGTTTTAATTATTTATTACATTAAATAGTTATATTTTTATTTTTTGCAATTGAAGTGCTGTGAATTTCCCTATTCTTTTTTTCAAATAAAGTGAGTTTATTTTTTGTTTAAAGTGGCATGTTTTTTTTCTGAAACCTTTTCTTATATCCGTGTTTAGGATGAAAGAAACACACGCTTATAAGAGTCCTCTTGGAGTTTCTTATAAGCGTTTATTGAATTTCTAATTGATTATAAGAAGATATAACCTTTCGACCACAGTACTTCTTCAATAAGGCATGTCTACCTTAGAATGTACTTCAAATTGTAAGGCAATCTTTGAACACATACATGATAAAAAAAATGTTTGTTCCTAATTGCGATCAAGTAGAAGCCTTTATCTAAACAGATTTTAGCAAAGCGTTCGATACAGTACCTAAGTCATGCCATTCTAATTAAAAAGATTGAATATTTCGGATTTCACTCAGAACTTTTACACTGTTCGAACTCAATGAGAGAAAATTGGAGCTTGCTTGTATACAATAATTGTACCTCAAGCATGCCATTTAGCCTCACCGCTTTTTATCATTTCTTTTACTATAATTGAGTGATATTTAATAAAGTCACTGGATACTGCTTAAATGCAAAAAATATTTTCATAAGAGCGTCGAGTTTGAAATACTTTTATTACAAAGTGACTTAGAAATTAATTCAAAGAATTTTTGGAACTTTAAACAAAATAAGAGAGATACTATCCGTCTGTTCTTTGTTAAAAAGCAGTCATAACCATCTTGTTATAGCTAGTCTGTTTTCTGACTCCTTTAAGTCTGCTTTTACAAACTATTATTTATCTTACTTGTTCAATCTATCTTTGTCCGATTGTGAAATTCCTGTTGCCTGGAAGATATCATTTATAATTCCTTTATTTAAGAAGGGTCAAAAGATGACATCCAGAACAAATGTCCGATCGCGAGGCGTTACATAAATTGTTCGAATATGTTTTGTATGAATCACTGTATTTTTACGTTCAATTTATAATTGTCCCTAAAAAACATGGTTTTTGTAGAGTTTGCTCTACAACTCCCCTTTTGTTTGAACTCACACAATCATGAGTCGATCAGCAAATAGATTTTATTCTGCAGTTTGTATGGTTGTTACTCGAGTTAATTTACTATGAGTGCGGGGGTATCACAAGGTAGCCACATAGGTCCGTTTTTGTTCATTTTGCTAATAAAAGATTTGCCTATCTTTAAGAAGATTGGAGACCGTCATGATCTGCAGTGTGATCTTGATGCGTTTTATTTATGGTGTACCAATAATTGTATGGTTTTAAATGTCAACAAGTGTAATGTTTATAATTTTTTGAGAAAAAGTTCACCAGTATCTTTCGAATACAATTTAAATTGTTCGACAATATGCAAAGTTGACAGCATAATAGGAGCTGGATTGGATCAAGAACTTGACTTTAAACAATACTTCAACACTTTTTCCAAAAAAGGGAACTTAATGCTTGGTTGGATTATAAGAGAGTTAGCAATTTGACAAACAATGTTAAGCAATTGTTCATAACTTTTGTCCGTCCGATCCTCGAATATGCTTGTCATGTGTGGTCTCCTCACTACAAATTTCATATTGACAGGATTGAAAGCGTGAACTTAACGTTCATCCAAGCAATAGGGCTGAATCCCTTAAATCTTGAAGCTAGATTCTTAGTTACGCATTTGAAAGGTTACAAACCATAAATAACGCTCCTTTTCTTTTCTGTTTAAAATATATATATGCTCCAGTCAAATCGCCGAGAATGCAATATCTGCAATTCGAACAAAGCCATAGTATCATTTATGGCCTTAATGAGCCAATTACGAGAGCCATTTAATCGTTCAACCAAGCTCAGCTGTTTAAAAGCATATCAGTATAGTGATCTACTTATAAAAGAAATATTCCAACGAGACATCCCTTAATTGATAAGCATTTAATAACATTACACCCTGTAAAAGGATTTAAGCCCTTTATTAAAGAACCAACTCATGCTCGTAGTTTCAGTCCATGTCCGCTAAAGTCTGAAAACTTAACCAAATATTTACTTGATTGCGATATGACCAACGTCGCATGACGCCAATGAACAGATAGAGATATAGATTGAGATATACAAAATAGCGCCTTCCTAAAGTTAACAACCCTTATGGATCGTGTACGATTTTTAAATAATAATTATTTGTCGTGAACTCATAGAATTTTCTTGTTTTTTTTTTTTTTGCAAGAATTCGCACGATTTCGACAAATTGAATATTTCGTTTTATTGAGTGCGGTTCCTTGGGATGTCATGCTTTTTCCTATAATTTGATTAGAGAATGTGGTAAGGTAATTAAATTTAATAACCCATAAAGTGGTGACCTTCCTGGCGCTAAAAAAGTTTGATTTCGAATTATTAATCAAGTCATATACACGCATGGAATTTTTTTAATATGGGTTTGAATGTTTATAGGTGTAAACTCTTGTTGACAGACAGATTCGGAAATGCAAATTAGCTTCTTAGAAGGCTCCCAATTTATGATAGTTATATTTGTGTTTTCTCCCGAGTTTGGAATGAAGTTGAAAAATTAAAAATAATTATTAATCAATCATCCCGTAGAATGGAAATGTGAGTTGTGGTGGCGTATCAAATTGTTAAGCTGGAGTTTCTGGTTCACATCCGATTTAGAGCTAAAATGTGTTGAAGAAGACAACGTCATTTGTCTTCTTGTGAAAACATCACTAAAAGAAGGCAGATGGTGCAATAATGCAAGGCTCAAACGAACTCGCAATACAACTGCGAATTTTGAGCGAATGCAAATACGTCAAAACTAATGAAACAAAAATTTAAACCAAAAAACACGCGAGTCATCATATTTTTCCTTTGATCCTTCTGCTCTCTCTATGCAAATGGTAGTCAAAATTTCTTTTGAGCCAGTAAATTTGAAAAATGGGTTTTGTTAACCTACAATTGTATTGGATTTTTATAAAAATGGCGCGACAGCATCTCGGAAGTCAAAACCTTTACCATTTGAGGGAATAAACACTTGTTGCCGATATTGTGACTCCTTAAGCCGATTATTGATATAACCTTTTGAAGAAATTTTCATAAGGAAGATCTTCTTTGCGAACACGTCGTTATATAACGATCCGAAAAAAACGCTTCTGCGATAAGCTGTACAGTTTCCCTGGTTTTGTTACCATTTTTCTGTATATATCATGGGAAACATTTTTGAAGTATTTTTCGCTTGATGCACTTGATTCGTCAACAGGTGCTTGCCTAGTGGCTTAAAAAATTATAGGAAAAAATAAAGGGTCTTCCAACAAGAGATATCAAATCTGAAAATTTATTTTATCCCATAAATCGAGATGCAGTTCACCAGTATCTTTCGAATACAATTTAAATTGTTCGACAATATGCAAAGTTGACAGCATAATAGGAGCTGGATTGGATCAAGAACTTGACTTTAAACAATACTTCAACACTTTTTCCAAAAAAGGGAACTTAATGCTTGGTTGGATTATAAGAGAGTTAGCAATTTGACAAACAATGTTAAGCAATTGTTCATAACTTTTGTCCGTCCGATCCTCGAATATGCTTGTCATGTGTGGTCTCCTCACTACAAATTTCATATTGACAGGATTGAAAGCGTGAACTTAACGTTCATCCAAGCAATAGGGCTGAATCCCTTAAATCTTGAAGCTAGATTCTTAGTTACGCATTTGAAAGGTTACAAACCATAAATAACGCTCCTTTTCTTTTCTGTTTAAAATATATATATGCTCCAGTCAAATCGCCGAGAATGCAATATCTGCAATTCGAACAAAGCCATAGTATCATTTATGGCCTTAATGAGCCAATTACGAGAGCCATTTAATCGTTCAACCAAGCTCAGCTGTTTAAAAGCATATCAGTATAGTGATCTACTTATAAAAGAAATATTCCAACGAGACATCCCTTAATTGATAAGCATTTAATAACATTACACCCTGTAAAAGGATTTAAGCCCTTTATTAAAGAACCAACTCATGCTCGTAGTTTCAGTCCATGTCCGCTAAAGTCTGAAAACTTAACCAAATATTTACTTGATTGCGATATGACCAACGTCGCATGACGCCAATGAACAGATAGAGATATAGATTGAGATATACAAAATAGCGCCTTCCTAAAGTTAACAACCCTTATGGATCGTGTACGATTTTTAAATAATAATTATTTGTCGTGAACTCATAGAATTTTCTTGTTTTTTTTTTTTTTGCAAGAATTCGCACGATTTCGACAAATTGAATATTTCGTTTTATTGAGTGCGGTTCCTTGGGATGTCATGCTTTTTCCTATAATTTGATTAGAGAATGTGGTAAGGTAATTAAATTTAATAACCCATAAAGTGGTGACCTTCCTGGCGCTAAAAAAGTTTGATTTCGAATTATTAATCAAGTCATATACACGCATGGAATTTTTTTAATATGGGTTTGAATGTTTATAGGTGTAAACTCTTGTTGACAGACAGATTCGGAAATGCAAATTAGCTTCTTAGAAGGCTCCCAATTTATGATAGTTATATTTGTGTTTTCTCCCGAGTTTGGAATGAAGTTGAAAAATTAAAAATAATTATTAATCAATCATCCCGTAGAATGGAAATGTGAGTTGTGGTGGCGTATCAAATTGTTAAGCTGGAGTTTCTGGTTCACATCCGATTTAGAGCTAAAATGTGTTGAAGAAGACAACGTCATTTGTCTTCTTGTGAAAACATCACTAAAAGAAGGCAGATGGTGCAATAATGCAAGGCTCAAACGAACTCGCAATACAACTGCGAATTTTGAGCGAATGCAAATACGTCAAAACTAATGAAACAAAAATTTAAACCAAAAAACACGCGAGTCATCATATTTTTCCTTTGATCCTTCTGCTCTCTCTATGCAAATGGTAGTCAAAATTTCTTTTGAGCCAGTAAATTTGAAAAATGGGTTTTGTTAACCTACAATTGTATTGGATTTTTATAAAAATGGCGCGACAGCATCTCGGAAGTCAAAACCTTTACCATTTGAGGGAATAAACACTTGTTGTCGATATTGTGACTCCTTAAGCCGATTATTGATATAACCTCTTTCAGAAGTTTCAATAAGGAAGAACTTCTTTGCGGATACGTCGGTATATAACAATCCGAAAAAAACGCTTCTGCGATAAGCCGCACAGTTTTCCGTGGTTTTGTCACCATTTTTCTGTACATTTTATGGGAATATTTTTTGAAGTCTTTTTACGTACAGGTGCTTGCGTCATGCTTTAAAAAATTATAGAAAAAAATAAAGGGTCTTCCAACAAGAGATATCAAATCTGAAAATTTATTTTATCCCATAAATCGAGATGCAGCATTCGCGTAGTCTTTATCATTAATGTAGCCAGAAATGAAAAGTCTAATATTGCTAGAACGCATTATATTGCCGGACAGTATCGATTTCAACATAAATCCGGCGGCTCTTGTCGGACGGGCACGAGTTGGAGTCTTTTAATCCCTTACTTAACCAATGTATTCGAATGATTAAATTCACTATATCTGTCTGAGACAGCGCTTGATGATGACCAAGCGATCTTTTTTTTGTCTTCGATACGCATTTTGTAACCTAAAATATATCCCAATGATAGTTGAGTAGAGACAGCTCAACAATCGTGTTAAATAAAATGAGGATATCGAAAAGTTCAGGAGAAGTATTATTCCATATTATTTCTACAAAATAGTCAAAAGCATTGATGTAGACTTAAAAAAAGCAGGCACGCAGTCTTTTGGCAATTCCAAATGTAATCCTGTCACCGATTTAAGTGTATTTTTTAGTACCTTATAAATGGCATTGACTATTAGAGAGTCGCCATAATAAACTGTTGAAAACAGCAAACCTAGAATTTACACGAATGTATTTCAGGTCCATACTTGGCATCTATTCTTCGACTCCAAATTCAAATGCAAACTGATGGTCAAAAACGAGATCCCAGAAAAACTGATCCGATTATGTTGTTGCGATGAACTGTGCAGTTTGAACCAAGAACCTCCAGCTTATTCCAGACTGGCCCCGGATTCTGGCAAGGAGATGCGGTGTTATGAGATTTCCTTAACTTTATTCTTAAACAAATATTGTGACGGGTAGGTGTCAACATGGTAGCCACTTTGGGGACGTTCGAAAGTGAAATGAAAGGTTTCAAATATTATTATTTTGTCGGCAAGTTACCCGCAACTCTTCGAGCAGTACAAAGATGGCGAAATTATCTGGAAGGCAAAAATCCATGGACAGCCATGGACATATTATTAACACAATGGTCGACAAAGCTCTTTACTGTCTAGAAAAAAAGGAAAGACCGAAAAACCTGTTCGTACATAAAGCCAAAGTGGAAGTCAAGCAAAAAAAGCAGCTCTAGTTTGGGCTTGAGTCATTCAACTTCTAACCCCGAAGTAATAATAACTCCTTTCAACTTAAATTCCCAACTCCTAAAGAAGGGATTACTCCAGTTACTTTTTATGAAAAAATAAAACTCTGATCACCCAGATGTTGGCGATCACATGTTCAGATCTCATAAATCAACTCGCCCGTATAAAACAAACAAAACTGATCTTATCAATAACGCCATCAATAAAAGTTATGACTAAAGTACTCAATCCATTCTGCAGCCTTCAATTTTCAAAAAACTCAACATAAAAATCCATCCAAACATAGTTTTCAAAATATTTGGCCCATAAAAGAAATCCCTTCGAGATCATTAAAAAAAATTAAGATTCATAAAAAAATGCATTATTTCTTAGCAAACTTTTTTGAAAAAAAAATTCTTAACATTGTCCATCCATCATGTTGTCACGAACCTAAACATTTTAGCATTTTAGCCACGTCAAGCGCCGCCGCCCGCCTTAACTACAACTAAACATTTTAAAATTTTAACCTCAAGCTCATCGATTCGATCATTGATCGTATAGCTTACGCGAACGTACATAGTTTTTGAAAAACAAAAAAAAAAAAAAATTGGAACGTCCCGCTTGGAATATTAAAATGCCTGCGGCTGCGGCAGCGGCGGATGTCAGTGCGTTGCGTTGTTTATGCCATTGACACAAAAGTCGATGGTATCTTTGTTGTTGTTAATGATAGCGCTGATGAAAGGGGCAATCATGCCCACCCATTCGATAAGGACAAATCTATCGGTTTTAGTTGCATGGGGGGGGGAACCAAAATAATTCTTCACGTCCCATCCATTTAAGAGGTCTGCCAGACCGTTCTTGTATTTCGTTAAAGAGCGGAATGTTTTATATGCCTTTTGGCACCCTATTGGTTCTTGGAATGCTGGAAGACTGTGTGTAGGGAGAAACGGAAGGAAACATCGAGACGAGAGTGAAGCAGCATTTTGATAAGTGTGATTAAATTTATTGGGCTTGTAACCTCATGCGCCCACACTTATCGAGTAAAACACATTTTTTTCTATTAATCAATTTTGAATCGACTCAGCAAGAGGTGACTTGTTTTTTTTAACAATTATAAAAGGTTGACGAACTAAGATGTGTAATTTATTAGGACTTTGAAATGGGGGCGCCTTTAACAGAAGTTCTATTTCGTTGAGACTTAAATCGTGTGGGCAAGGCTAAAAAACAAAAAAAGAGTTTAATTCATTTTGAAACGTAATCAAACTTAATCAGTTGAGAGGAATTCCCTCCTGAGCTAAAGTGTTGATTCAAGTGGTCCTGAGGATTCACCAGTAGTAAACACAAATGACATCATGCGTTTCAGTCTGGTCGAATTGATTTTGACTTTGAAGGAGTCGCCAAATATGTCCGGGTAGTATTTGAGCAAACAAGTAAGTAAATATTTCACCTAAATAAGAAGAAACTGGTTGGACGCTGTAGTGATATGTAGGTTTAGCAATGGCAACCACGGACCTGACTAGGTGCATCGTTTTAACTTATGCTACACATCAATCGCGCTTATTTTAACTCGCAGTAGTAGACAAACAGTAATAGTCGGTGTTCATCCGGAGCTGACACCTACAAGAGCAAAGAAAAATAGGAGCACAGTAATTACAACAGCGGAGGAACTCCCTCGATGGAGTCAACAGTAGCGTTACATCTTCAAACAGAAGCAGGAAGAAAGCCTTATCCGTGCTCAACTTTTCAACTTTTTCTACTGAAGATTTTGAAGTATAAGTCAAGTTTTTGAAAACGAGATGGTGGCAGATGAGACGATAACGAACCAACAGAAGTGTCGAAGGATATCAGCTATACTCAATGCCGGTCAAAGATTACATGGCTTAAAACGTATGAAGTCAAAATCATAGTCGTGGGCATCAATGACTAATTCAGTAAGGAACACATCTTCGACAAATTAGTAGAGAAACACGAAAACACATATCAACTTCTACCAAATAAATTTCGCAGCAGTTGGTTATACAATCATAGGAAGCTCCAAGTTTCCACGACTTCGAGTTCACGCATGGACTTACTGCCAAAGAAATCGACTACGTACTTTTTTATGCAAGACAAGCATCCAAAACTTGCAGATAGATAAACATAGACTCTGATAACTTTTCTCGATGTTAACAAATTCAGATTTTTGACTGCTCAACAAGAAGAAGCTACAAACTGGATAAAGAGAAAAAAATCAAGCACGATTGGAATAGCCAGAGCAAAGAGAGAGAGAGCTTGGCCGAGGACTACACGTTGTCTTAATTGTCAAAGTTCTGTAATACCAGTTTTGTGACATCATTTATGAGGTAACCAAGATCACAATACTTGTAGGTTACCAACCATCCTTGCAGCGCAAAACAAGGACAGAGCCATGAATAGGAGGAGTAGAAGATCCTGTGGGAAAAAAAGAAAAGTACATATCGCAGCTAAAGGATATTTATGAGTCTTGTCAGCAACATCTGTACCAGCAGAATAATAAGACAGGAAGTGAAGTCTCTTCAAGTTAATAAAGAAGACAAACCCTCAGTTTTGAACACATTGGCTGAGCTATCAATATGCCAAGTCGTTTTCAAACATCATTGAAATGTTTTAGTAAGGTGATGGCTGGACTATCAGCTGTACATACTCCATTTTCAAAAATAGAGATATTATGTCTTGTAAGAACCTCCGAGACTTATCCCTGCTTTATATCGCAAACAACATCCCTTCCAATTTTTCTGCAACAGATTGCTTTATGCTATCATGTGACGTTTGCAACATCGTGCTGAATTCGCTTCGATATGCAGTTGACATCGACATCATCGGTTGCTCCTAGCGCGCTCTGAGCAAGTCAAACGAGTTGGCGTCCAAGTGAATGAGGACAATATCAAATTTCATGTTGTCATCAAACAGAGAAGCATCTGCCCAATGCCACTGACGGAAATTGATAAAGAGTTTAATTGCTTGAGAGTGAACATCAACTGGTCGAATGCCACCTTAATCTGGATGTTACCTAGAATTACACTAGAAAATTTCTGAAAAATCGTTGCGACAACCCAAATGGGTTCAAAACTCCTAACTTGGAAGAAAAATTGCATGCAGTAAAAGCTGTTGATACTGCCAGTTTTGATGTATGGAGTCGAGTGCTTGAAGATCAGCAGAAAAGAATGAACTGTTCGTGGAATTTTCGGTCCGAATGTAAGAAGGGCCCCGGGAAGCACGTACCTTCTGTTTGAGCCGTATTAGATGTAATCCAAAAAGCCCTCGACTTCACTGGACAATAATTTCAAGCAAAGAGGATCTTTGAATAATACCACTAAAGCGTCAAAGACAAAAGCTCTTCGCTAGTCAAGAGTTCTTGAAATAGGTAAGGAACAGTCATCGCAGGGCATTATCATTAATTGATATTTTGTAAAGCATACATTTTCTTTCGATGATAAGACGCATTCAATTTATTTCTTTGTATATCAACAGACGACCTCACTGACATCAACTATCGATTATTTAAATAGGCAAAAAGTCTGTCTTTAAACAATTCAAAACAGCATCAATAATAAAAAAAAATTCTTATATAAAACAATAAACAAATGACATCAACGCCGAAAAAAAATGCTAGATGCAAAGGCATGTGAATAAAGCTAGTTCAAAAAACATAAAACTCTTCGCACAAATTTCTAATTCGTAAAACAATCCGCAGTGGCACCAGACAACAACATGAAATACATTAGAAAAAAAAACGTCCAAACCGGTCTGTGGAGTTAGCCCGCCCTAAACGCATCTAATATTTTAACAAACAAAAGAGGAAGTTTGTCTGCCAACAGCGTTATAAGATACTCGTCCCAAAGAATCAAATGTATTTATCAGCAACCTAATCACGTTGCGTTCCGATACAGTCACAGCAAAATGCATAATGTAATAATATCCACAAAAAATAATAATAATAAATATTATAACCCCAAGGGAGCTGTCGATACACTGTCTCGGTCACGACGGATTTCATAGCCTTCACGAGCGATGGGAAAACAAAAAAAAAATATATGATCGAATCACAAATAAACAAAATAAAATATGTTTTCTATCTCATATTCGTTTTACATAACACCACCAACGCCACCACCCTGCACACGAGTGTCAAAGGAATAATATTAAAAAGCGAGGGGGATCAGCGGGACAGACGCTTCTCAAAATTTGTATCCGTCTACTGTTGTTAAACATTTTTAAAACAATTTTCCCATGTCACACATGTCGGGTCTTTACACAAAAAACTAAAAATATCTGCACGCAAACCACCAGCACCTGTTTGCTATAACATTATTTTCAAATCCATAAATAAGATTTATTACTATCGAATCATATTATTATTTTTTTTTTCAACTTGAGATAAAACTTGAGTAGCTTTGAACACTTGAATCTCGAGTTAAGATGCATCCTCAGAGATGACTGTGACTTGTAATTATCACCTTATTGCGATGGACGTTTACTATGGTTTATTTTTATTCGTGGTTTTCAAATTAGAATATTAAACACTAATCACCTTTTATTATTTTTTTTTTGTTTTTAAATATTTCCGAGTGCAAAAAGTATCTACAACCGTTCCCTGAGTGCAACGAGCACCGAACTCTAATTGCCTTCAAAGAAAGAAAACGATTAATTTCGTAAACAAAAGTCACCTCGAGCGAAAGTGTCTTTATTTTTGAAAAGGCTAAACTCGTTTAAAGCTAATGTAAGACACGACTGCTACCGGACGTTAGAGAATTGAAACTAAAATACGTTGATCGGCGGCGGACTGGTGAGAATGCGAAGACTTGTTGGGCGATGTACTATGATGATGCAGTCAATGGTCGTCACGGAGCATAGACAGAGAGGCGATAACCCCACTGGATTTGAAAGAGAGAATGCCCTGGTCTGGCACTATACATTTATTTGTTTGCGATTCCACTAGTGGAACACTCAAGCACGTACGAAATCATCGATGTCTGGTGTTAGATACATTTTCTTTTCAGGGCTGCCACTTCTAAACAATTTCAAACGAATAAAAATTCATTTTTTATCAGCTGCTGTTTGTTTTTAAACGACGAATTTAAAATCTATATTTTTAATGAAATTGAAAAGGTGCTTTTTTAAGGGTTCCGTACCCAAAATGTGTCAACGTTCCGCTGTTCGTACGTCGATCAGGTCGTCATTCATAGGTCTGTATATTCTGAACAATAAAAGGTGGATACTTGCAGTATTCTCAGAATGTGAACTATATGTGAACTCTATTTCTCAATTTTACGCCTACAATCACTGAATTGATATAAAAAATTGGAGAAGGCTTTGTGATATAAGCAATTATTTTAAAAAACTCAATTTTGCGCCAAAAAGTAGGCTAGGAGAAATTTTAAATCAAAATAACGGTGGCATGGAACCCTTCGTATGCGTTACCAACTCGCACTTGACCATTTTTTTAAGAGAATTGAACTCCCGATTGGATTTATTTATGTATTAGGCCTAGTGGGGATTATTGGGATAGTTTTTACAGTTCTTATCCACTTACATTTGAATTAAAAAAAATATTTGAATTCCGAAAAGTATCCGACTTGCCTTCATATCTACGGTTTCATCTTCCGGCTCCTGACATCGTTCAAAGAAGTCCCCATTCGATTGAATAGTCTCTGTCCTCAAACCGGTATCCTTTGAGCGACATTTTTTTTTGGCATCATTTCATGCAATTGTTTTCGCATTTTCGCATGAGTCTTTCCCAGATTCCAGATTGATGGAAAACTTGTTAGCAAAGAACAAAAGAGAAAAACACAGGAAATACCAAGGAGTCGCGATGCTAAGTGCAGCATCCTTGGAGTTCGTGAAGGATTGTGGTTATAATAGTGCCCCGCAGAGGTCGCTCGAACATTATGGAAGGCAGGTCGGATACTTATAGGACAGACCTCGTATACAACATTTGAGGAAAAGGTGTAGAAGGATTAATTTGGCGCTTCTACTGAGTGAGCACTTATCTATGTGCAAGTCAAGGACGATTTGGACACAATAAACCCTGTGCAGCATTATGGACATTGGTTCGTGAGCTTTAGAAGTAGTGTAATGAGAGGGGATATGTGAAAGAGTGGAACGTGTGGCTTGGCGTTTAAATTTGCTTTCTTAAAAAGAGCATAACATTTACTTGAAAGCTGTCACAACTTAAACCATTGATTTCACTTCGTTATAGTCAGATTTCGTCCTATCTTGCAGCTATCCGCGAGTTTTCAAAAGGTCTTTTGGTATTGAGATATGCAATAGGCAAACCTATTGTCAGTGTCTTGCTCAAACTCGGGGACATTGAATCTCTTCTTAACAGAGGCTGGGTATAAACATTGTGTTTGTGGCCCTGCCGAGGATATAGTAGGAGATTTCTTTGGAAGCGTCATTCCGAGACAAATAATTCAAGTATAAGGAAAGCTACAAGTAAAATCTTCATAGTCTTAAAATATACTATATATAAATATAGTTTATAACCTTGAGGACAAGAATAGTTATATTGCACACTAAACTCATATCCTTCATCGACAGGGAGTAGTGGAGGCTGTCAATTACTCAATGCAGACTTAGAAAATGAAATTTTATAAAATCAGAAATAAGAAGTGAAGAATCGTAGAAGTAAATAAATTAACAAGGAAATAAGTAAATAGAGTAATGAATAAATAAATTAATAAATAAAAAAAAAACAAAACAAAAAAAAATAAATAAAAATAAATTAGTAAACATTTGAACAAATAAATTGATCAATAACTAAATAATTAATGAATAGATTAATAATCAATTAGGGAAATCTAAAGTATGTATATCGACATACTAAAGTGAGTTTAAGCTGTGGCTAAATTTGCACTTTGGCGACGGTCAGAGGCAGAGCATGAACGTAAATACTTTTCAGATAGTTTTAACATTCTCACGGATACTTTTTTCAATATTTGCGATCACATGTTATTCGGTCGTTGAAAAGAACCAGGGAAGATTTAACAACATTTTTAGAACCTTGTTTTGTGCTATTTGCAATCTACGAATATTTGATTTTGCACAAATGCCCCAAACAGGTGATCTTTAGAGCATAATAGCCTGAAGAATCCCCTTTAATATCAGTATCTTATTATTGTTTGACATTTTTGAATTTGGGCTAATGAAAGCGTAATGAGTATGCTTGGTTGTATTTATTGAGTTTATTATGTGGTTTTTCTTTTTCTAGTGAAAAAGACAGTCTGAGTCAGCCACATCAAACTTATCTGCAGAGTTAAAGTAGGTATCAAAGATCAAAGATAGCAGATTTGCAGTTGATCAACCAAAGGAAGTCGTGCGTGTATATATTGCAAAGGAATGGACTAAGAACGCTTCCTTGAGGTACACCAAAGTCGACTCTCAGAATTCCAACCGTTTATGCAAACCTTGAACCCATTTTCTATAAGAAACGAATGAATAATTTTAATCACAACCCTGTGAAAGTAAATTTGAAGCATTTTATGCACAAGTCCATCATGCTAAAAGTCGAAGAAAACCATACCTGTACTGTTTCATATTGCGAAATTTTCTTCAACGTATTTTATAATGAGATGAATTTGATAGGCGGTATTATTTCAAGCTCTGAAAACAATTTGTTCCGAAGGCAGAATGTCATACGCTTCGGAAATTAAATTATTTAATATTTGAGTATCTTTTCGAAATCATTGATCATTGATCGGATCATTGACATTCTTGCCTAGCTTTAAAATGGGTATGATCTTTGCTATTTACAGAGCCGCGGGAAAATATCCTACTCTCAAGCAACTGTTGTAGAGAGCATGAAGTAATTTAAGACCTATCTTAGGAAGGCATTTTAATCTCATCATAACCGGCTGCCTTAAAAGGTCTTAGAGAAGAGATTCCGGTCTTCATTTCGTTCATTGAAATAAATTTTTCAGGTTCTTTTGGTGGAATCAACGTTTTTTGGGCTATAGAGCTGCGGACCGCAGCTTCATTACTTGAGTCGGTAGTCAAATTCTTTGAACCTAATTGAGACGTGACAAACACATTGGCAAAAGCATCATTGAATTGCCTACTCGAAATGTAGAGATAGATCCGTGTTTTTTCTGTATGCCCTTAATGAGGTTCCAAAATGGTTTGTTAGCTTTTTCGAGTCGTTGGAGCTTGCTGTTTCATATCTTTTTCTAAGGCTTTAAATTTGTTCTTTTATTACTGAACTAAGAGTTTTTGAGACAAGGTGATAAAAAGAGTTTCTGGTTCTGGTCCACCTAGATCTATACTAATTTCTCAACTGTATAATTCGGAATATAGATGATGGAAGAAAATTCTTTGAACCGACAGGTTAGCACTCTCTAGTAAATTGGTCGTGAGAAACTCTACACATTGCTCTATGAGCACATTATTGATTTCGTTTTCGTTTCTAACAGAGGATCCTGGTATGCTCTCAACTTGGATTTCAGCACATTATTGAATCTAATCCAGTTGGTATTATTGAAATCAACATAAAGAACTCTATTTTCACTCGGAGACAATATTGTGGTATGGAGAGGATCAATCGAAGAAGGATCCAAAGTTAACTAAATCATCGTTATTGATTCCCTTTATTTTTCGTAAGTGATTGTAAAATGTTTGATATGAAATCTTGTCGGTTTGTTAATTTTTCGCCGGAACATTAGTCTAAATACGACAATCCAATACATGAGGTTGAGACAGAGTTGCCTATAAAAATCTATAAGATCAACGGATCTTATGATCAGAAGAAGTCAATCAACTAAGCGTGGTATTATATATCACAAACTGCATGAATCTGTCTGAGAGTCATCGATTCTATTTAAATTTTCGTTACCGATTTCCGAGGTTAAAATTTTCCACTTTTTAATATAGTCTGGTCTATAAAGTGGAATTCTTTCTTTGGTTTCTTTCTTGGATCTCTTGAAATGACTCTTGCGGGTTCTTCGGAAAAGTTGTGGCAATATCTTTGAACGCGTAGAACGATTACTTGTCTCTCTCTCTCTCTCTCTTGAGATCATATTTAAGCCTCGGTTTGCTTTGCGCTTTGAAAACGATAATAAGCTTGTATGAATCGTAAATTGCTCTAAACTCCACGGTCTAGTAACATTTGGAGAAAGTTTTGTCCATTTAATGATCTGATATCGCCAATCCGATATCCCAATTCACGTCTTATTGATTGAAGCAGACCCTTGGTTTCATAAAACGGCAGCGCTTAAGTCGGGGATGAACCTGGGCCTCAACCAACAAGCCTCTCCAGCTAGCGCGATCTCTTGCTAGCTGCTTCCAGTTGCGCGCGCCATTGTAACTGTGGGCGTCTCTGTCGCGTTGTCCCACAGGCTCGGATTCGAAAATTCTTCGGGCCGGAGCTGCATTGTCCATACTTAGACGTCCTATAGCTCGTATTTGAACCATCTCCTTTACTTTTCTCTCGAAACGACCAAGGGATTCTTCGACAGCTTTTGACAGTGCCCATGCCTCTGCGCCGTTGGGCAGAACTGAGATGATCTGAGTTTTATACAGGACCAGCTCAGTCTTCTGAGAGTGAGGGCTCTATTATTCAATTGTCTTTAGAGCTCAAAGAAACAGCAGTTGGCGAGTGTAACTCTGCCTTTGATCTCATCGCTGATGCCACTTGCTAAGTTTCAATTCAAATTAACCAACTCCTTAAATAGATTGTCTCGGCAGGTTAGTTACTCTAATCGATTGAAGAAAAGATACGTCGACTCCCGAAACACTGTTGGAGTTTTAATGATGCCTTCAAAATTATTAAAGCGCAATGCAATCACCGTGTATGAAGGAGCAACCAATTTCCGGCGGATTAAATTTGTCAAGTGCAGTACTTGAACGTCCGATTTATAAAACAATGTTAGAATAGAGTGATTAATAGCTGCACTCGAAGCAACTGACTAACTTATCGTGATTACAACTCTGCCAACACATCACGGCCTCATTCAAAACGTATTTTTGAAATCATAAATGATACTCGCGACAGAAAATGTAGGCCACTCCACCGATAAGCGTGCAATTCCAATAACTTGCAATCGAATACAAACACTGGCTCCTGCAAATATTGTTATCTTTATTGGACAAAAAGCTGAGAATTAATGAATTAAACAACATCAAGCTATCATCCAAAGGCCGTTACGGGTATTTTGTTTTGTTGTGCCTCTATGAGAAATATTTCGATCGAGCGTTTAAAGTTCCAATTGCCCTCATCCAACAATCTGTAATAAATAAAAAAATTATTCAGATTGAATCTAGGACAAATTGGTCGTTTTTTACCTTCTGCACCAAATCGTTTTCAGTGAAGTCATCTCTTGGAACATTATCAGCAAGCCTTCCTTATCGGTGGCACTGAGTTTCGAGTCTTTCTCTTTCAACGGGTTTCGAACAAACTTGAAACAGTTCTGCTTTTGCCATTCTGACGGGTTCGTGACACTGAACAGATCATTGATTATTTGATACTCGGTGGCATTTTTAAGGATTCCCTGGAATACTGTCCGATATTAAAATCATGCACATGAGATGGCTGTTTAACCGAGTTACCTTGTTTTTCTCTACTGGTGTTAGGACAAAAGTCCTGCTGAATGCCAAAAGCAGGTCCGGATCGATAGGTGTTGGTGCTACATCCTTAAATATGCCCGTTACAGTGATGACCACCATTTTGTCCTGCAAAGAAAAGAAGATAACACGAATCTAAGAAAAATTATGGATGTTTTAAATTAATAAGAAGTAAAAACGGGGTACTCGTTGCATCGCGACAATCAATGCAGTGTTCATTGCAGGGACGCTTGGAGCTCGTGTATGGACCTGGTCGTCAACCAACAAGACCCTCCATTCATTTCGTTTGTAGCTAGCTGCTTTCAATTGGAATGGGATGGTGTGCGCAACCGATAGTTGGGCCTTCCTTTACCGCGATATCCTCCTAATGAAAATTTTTTTGACCGGAGTATTGATGCCGTAGTCACCTGAGGCACCCGATTGATTTTTACTCTCAAAGCGGCCAAAAGCATTTTCATCTGTCTTTGCTTAGTACCATGATCATTGCCAATCCGGTTTTGATTCAATGAGTGTGATTTCAAGCGTAATTGAATGACCCCAGAACAACGCCTCGCTTTGTCTAAAACCATTTTTGCATCGAGAGAATCTTTACCTGCGCTAAGAGGTTATGCAGCGACGCGCAGTGAGTTACAAGCTGTGTGGACAAGAATAAGATCCAAGAATTGATTATTTAATAGTCCCATGTCATAAACAACACCCAATACGTCAGAATTAGTGCTGATTTAGAGTTCATGTCTTTTTCAATGGTCTGTGGATCAAGAGTTGTTGACAATGAGTTTTAGGTGTTCCCTCAGCATGGGAGTAAAAATCTTATATCCGACGTTCAGAACACATCTCTCTCGTTGGTGTAGTTCATATGTTTTCCTCTCTCACAAAGATTTTGTATTCACATGTCACCTACCAACTTGTACCCCCACATAAGATACATTTGTTTTCTATAACTTTAAGAAGTGCACCCGTGAAAAATGTTAAATTTTTTTCACCAGAATTGTGCCATTCACTTACATTCATTATTGTCATGGAAGTGGTGAATCCGACAACATCATGTTCCACATTAGGTATGGCCAGAAAAGCCTGACAGATTTCATCGCATCCGCTGTGCAACGATGCCATGGCACGTGAAAAATCCGACATCTTGAGAATGTTCCTTGACAAATTTGAATAACGTGCAATTCGTTTCGAACTATGAGCATTCAGATTGGACAAAGTACAATTGCATGTCATTGAAAATATCGCCTTTGGATGATACATATCTGCGGAAAACATCAAGTTTAGATCCAGTAAGTAGCGCTCAATAGAACGTGTTTACCCTTCAAGTTTATTCGGTTCTCCGATTCGAATAAAGTGAAGAAATGCGTGACAAATTGTTGTACCAAATCGTAGCCAGAAACATCGCAAATAAAGTTCTTTTTTGCTGTAAGCGGTGCCAGCGTGTTCAACTCAATATTATCCTGAGGAAAATGGAATCAAATTTGAATTCGAAACTTAGAGGATTCGTTATACACTTACCAACTTTGTAAGATCAGGAAACAAACCCTTAGCGACTTTGATATACTCGGGAGAATAAGTGTATAATTCACAGAGGGGATTTCCATTAAGATTCAATGCTTTAATAGGAATCTTTTCCAGCTCCATAAAGTCACTGAAATCCTTCAAATCATTAAAGCTCAAATCGAGCACCCTCAGATGCACCATTTGCACGAAAGGTTTCGCGAAATTACAACTTTGTATACGGTTTTTTCCCAATCGCAATTCGAATATATTTTTGGAGTACCTGTTGCCGGCTTGCATCAACACTCGATTGAGGACTTTTGGTGAACGCATATTCAGTTCAACGTTTTCGAGACCTTCAAAGGAGTTTATTAAAAACGAAAACTAAGCATGACCCATACAAAATATCAACAAACCAGCGGCTGAATTAAAGTCCTCCAAATCTAGTAGACGTTCATTTGCGGTAAACCTCAGTGCGATGGCTTTGCCTATTGTCTTAACGGCATCCAACGGGTCACTGTCGAAGCTCTTCACATTCATTCTTAACTGAAGAGTAAGTTTATCGGCGTTAGCATCTGGTGCATCGATTCTCAGCTTACATTCTTCGACCAGAAATTTCAGCTGTTCATAGCACTCCCGGACCATGAATGTGTGGCAGGCTATGTCTTCTTTGTAAAAGCAAGGGTATATTTCTCCCAATTCTGGTGGAAGAGCATTGAAAAGTGCATCCAACAGTTCTCCTTTCTCGTAATTCTGCCTGTTAGGAATCTGTTAAGAGTAATTAGATCAGGTATAAGGGAAAATGGGGAAAAAAACTACACACGGTTATAGAGTTCCAATCGTCATTATTCTCATACTTCTTCAATCGACGTGGTTTCATTGGATCAATCAGCTTCCCAACCATATCATCATCGTCTCTATCAAATTGTTTGGGCATAGAACGTAGTTCTTCTATGGTTCGGCCATCCTTTTACAGCATTAAAGCAAATAAAACTAAGCTAATTAAATGTAAAGATTCAAGTGCTTACCAGCTTAACAAAGTTGGGGAACAAATTTTTCATATTTAGAGGGTAATCCTCGCCATCAGTCACAGGATTCCCGTCGAGCATAAGCTCCTGCATTTTGATTTCTTTAAGTTCCTTACAAATTCGTGAAGCTGAAACCAACTAGAAAGTACAATACAGGTTTATTTAAAGATTGTGAAATGCAACTTTATTTCTATACCAGATTTCCGCTAAGGTCTAATACATCAAATTCACAACCATTGAAGACCTTCATGGGCTGCAAGCTTGTTATGAGATTATTTCTTAAGCGTATTCCATTTACACGACGAAATTGTTGTTCATTGCGGAACACCGAACGACAAACCATTTCAAAGACAGCCTTATTCCGCATATTTACCACAATGTCACTCAGTTCTGATTATTAACTTCGTTTAGAGGACCTGTTTCTGCATATTGAAGAATCTTACCTGGGTTCTCGGAAAACTCGTTCAAATTGAGTACATTGTCTTTTTCCATCTTTTTGAACAGACCATCCAAAGCCTTTTCTATTCGCCTCGAAGGCGATATCTGGCCAAACTTATACTTTGCAACATTCAAAAGAACCTCCAGCTTCAATGTGTTTCCGTTCGGCATAGTAAGGAATAGGTTCTTTTGGAACAATTTGTCCAGAGCCGATTGACATTGGCGCACAAGAAAAGTATCTGTTTTTGTACCCTCCTGGAAGGTAAGGAAATATTAAACTACTCTCTTTGGCAGACTGTATCAGCGGCGTTTTACTTTGTAAGCCATTGGGAAAAACTCCTCGTCGCCAATGGCTTGGAATAATGCCGCAAGAATCGTTCGTTGTGAATGCATGCCACGATGGTGGACAATGATTTGATGCCACACGAAACCAAGAGTCATTTGAGTGCGGTCATATGTATCGGTGTTGATGTATGAGATTGCGGATTGAAGGCTCAGCACGATTGGTTCATCGTTCGGAAACTCAATTGTTACATCTTTATAGCGAATAGAATTTGCTCATTTCAACTAAACACTTTTATTAAGAATATAACAAATTACCCGAAGTTCTTGAGGAAGACATTGTTTTTGCTTTAAATTAACTAAAACATAAATGAAATATGAACTGCAGGCCACCAGCCCCAAGATCAAGGTGTAAACAAAACAAATGTCAATGGAAGGCTTGTTCGATTTATGTCGTCAGTATTTGGGTTGCAATACTTAAGGCCGGATGCACACGAGGAACTCTTGGTTGCCCACATTTCTATTTTCTATAAACTTGCATCACAGACAAGAAGTGATGTATGAAAACGAAATTTACTCAACAAAAAAAGCTTTTAAAAAGTTTCAACGTAAACCTAAGAAAAACATTGTTTTTTATTTCACATTTCTTCTCACTTCATCGTATTGAAATGAGAAAATATTTTTTTCTTGCTTTTCTTGCGTTACGAGGCGAGGGGAACTTGCACACATCCAAAATTCCCATTCATTTGGAACATATAGTTGTCAGTACTAGTATGATAAAATCACAGCTTTTACCAACAATCCCAAAAACAGGAAGTTACTGCCTTGTCATGCACGATAACTTGATCCTTAAAGTAGATTCGATATGGCCGGGCCAGTGTAGTTGCTGTTTTTTGACTTTTTGAACTAAATTTGGTACGTCTCTGAGTATATTTTAGAGCTTACTATAGACTAAGTAAACGAGGTACAGAACAAAAGGACACACCTGCGTTGGAGCTAGTTCAACCTGATACAGTTGGAGTAGTTTATTATTAACCTGAAACAATCTCACAAAGTTCCTTAAAACGCAGCACCATTCAATTTTGCCATTGATACCCTGTTTTTTACTAAATCAAATGCTTTGACGAAATTCAGAAAAAGGTTGACAGTTTTTAATTAATTTTTATTATAATTATTATCATTATTATTATTACGTCAGGATTGCAAATTGTGCCTGCCGGTCCGATCTATATATATATTCAACCTCAGAAGCTAAGTTTATCTTTTTACGATTTTAGAGTAAAGCAAAGCCGGAAGTCGGTTTAAAGTTATCATAGATTTGGACGACAATCTTAGTTCTAAGATCCACTGCGAGCAGCAAACATTTGAAGCATCTATTTATTAAATTCTTAGGCAGGATTAGCAATTGTCTTGTCATAAAGACTTCCACTTACTGTCTTCTTTACAAACTTTATTTATTTAATTATATTTTGAGCAGCGGTTCAATTATCAACTAATAAATAAAAACGAAGTTTTGAGAGATACCCAGACAATGCCCAATGTCTCTCCGCAACTCTGCACAGTTCTGACGAACTGGGTCTCCAATAAATTCAAGAAACGACACAAAGATCAAAGCAAAGATCCACTCTTCCCAACCGCTGTTATTTTGAGCTGAGGCTTAAGAAGTAACATTATGGCGATATACGAGAACAAAGAAGAAATGGATTTAGACCTACACAGTTAATCCCATCATAAGGATTTTAACATATTGTGAACTTATAGTTACCGTTAAACATGAAAAACAAACAGAGCAAAAAAGAACACTTGTTTTCGACCGCAATTAACAGGATATGTCGTTCGCCATAGCAACCGGAAATAGTTTATTTCTTTTCAACTTCATAAACAATTTTTTTCTTTACTTTTACGTCTTCTTTTCTGTACTTTTATTTCTTCCTGTCCCAGAGAATACAAATATTATAAACTCTTACAATGAGCGAACAAAATGTTAAATGGCCAAGCGAGCGCGTTGCCCAAGGTGGGCTGTTCCATACCCCGAAGGTGGAGTACAGCAAGGAAACCAGCGACTTTATAAAATGTTCGTTAAGTCCAATCATTGTGATCTCGTTTGAAATGTTTCTTGTTTTTTATTAGTGCTGATGGAAGAGTCCAAATTAAGCATGATGATAAGAAAGAAAATCAACTATCATCTGCGAAATGGGGAGCCTCTGCCATTACCACCTCCACAGAAGGCTGCGACGATGAACATGGATGATAATTCAAGAGCTCTGGATATAATGAATAGAGCTCGTCTGGCAAAACGTAAAAGCCTGGATGCAATTCTTGCAAGTGGGGCTTATGACATGCCCAGGTTAAAAAAATCGAGTTAACGGCTTGAAGTTTTTGAAGGCTTATATTTGTTTGTTTCGTAGATATCGACCCATTCCAAATGGAAAAATACCGTCAAACAAGGCAAAACTGAAGCTACAGGAAGTTATGAGCGGCATAAAGCACTCTGAGTCTTGTATGAAGCCAAAAAAACGGCCGGAAGTCGAAGAGGAATACAACGAAGGTCCAGAAGATCTTATTAATGAATGTAAGTTTACGTTTTATATCAGAAGTCGCAAATATTGACGTAATCCAACGTTTACTATAAATTGCTGCGTATGCTGACATTTACTAAGGATGGTATAGTTGCGATAACGTTTGCTTGCGAAAATTGTGTCCATTGTGCCCATAATCGGGATTTATATATATATAAGAAATTTAACGGCTTACAGTTGAACCATCCAGATAAAAGAATAATTCTCAGAAAGAGTCTGCGGTAAGCATTACCTAGGTCGTCCAGCCCAATGAGAAAGTAAGCGCCAAGATTTCTCAATCTTGTTGTGGCTATTGCGGGAGATTCTTTTTCTTCGACATCTTTGGATCTGTGAGCGTCGCTGACTGACCACATAACACTGGCTATTGCAAATGATTCGGTTTGTTTCCAGCTTCTGTTAGACCTATCTAATTTTTCCGAGTTAATAATTTTGTGAAGAGCGCCGATTGGGCCTTTTATCAAAGTGTTAAATTTGATTAGTTTCCAATTCGTTGCAACTCTGAAAGAAAGCTACACATGCCTTTCTGATGCTGCGGTTTTCGACGTTGTCGTTCTAGAATACCTCAGGGATATTTTGCAGTCTTTTCTTTTAAAGCCAAGCCACTGCCCAAGCGACGGACAATGCTTCGGTAGCTTTCACCAGCTTTCTTATTTTCTCCTTGTTGAGCTTAAGGATTTCTCTGTAGATTTCTCCAGTGGGCAATACGTAGCTTGCTTTCCCACTTATTGGTGGATTAGACCCATACGATTGGATGCCAGTGCCTTGAGCGCTGCTTGGCTGTCTGAGTATATTAGAATTCTGGCCCATTTTTGTAAGGTTTTCTATGGCGCTGCAGTCTTTTTTTACTATCAAAACAGTGTAGTGCATCGTTAAGAGGTCGAACGTTGGAATCTTGCATCTCCTAGTGAAAAGCACGGCCTCAGTTTTAGACAGATTGACATCCAGTCCTAATTTAATATGATTTCGTTTTTAACAAGTAGCCAGATCAATGGCGAGACAGCTCCCTTGTGACGTGCCCCGATTGTCCTTCTTTTGCAGATAATTGTAGCATTAATGATAAGCGAATTCAGCATGGGGCCGATCCAGTTGACCACAGTATATTGGATCAATCTTCTTCAGTGAAATGCGCATGCGCCCACTCTAAGCGTACCTTTTTGTTTCTTGTTGCATCATTTAAGTCCAATTTCCTTAAGTCTTTTTACAATTCTTGAAGACTTTTTTTCTCGTTCCTTCGACAACTCAGAATGCAAGCACAGATGACGTTTTCGTGCGATTTTTTGAGCGAAGATTGTATTAAAAATCGGTCCTCCCGAGGCGTGGTAAACCTTTTTCTCTCGGATTTCTCGCGAGTTGCATAATACATTTGGCCAAAGCTTTATGTCGCAATGTTGTCCAGATTATTTAACAAATCCACTTTTAAATACTTTTCCTTTTTTCTATTTCTAGTACTTGAGCAAATTGCTGAACGAGCTGATTGGCTGGCAGAAATGGAAGCTCTTGGTGAAGGTAAAAAACACCGCGACGACATCCAAGGACAAATCGCAGGCCGTCTACGCCAAATAAAAATCCTCGAAAAGAAGATTGATCTAAAAAAGCAGGGCTACCGTTTCGTCGATTAATAATATCCTTTGGTATTTTTTACATTCTTCAAAACTAGTTTTCTCTTTATTATTAAATTCCAATACATAGTAATTATATGAGTGGGTGTGTGTAGTAATTGTTTTTTTTTTTTTTTAGATTTTCATCAAATAAATACAAAGATGAAGATATAAATATTTTTCTTTGTTAGTATTGGTAATATATATATATACACAAAAATGTGGCAGGAAAACGCCTTTGATTGGCTGACAAAGACCCGCACACGTTCCAGTTTTTCTGGTGTTTCAATAAATACACTTTAAAGCATAAATTACAAGTATTCCAATACACATACAATGATAAGAAAAAATTGTAAGCAAAGCCAAGTCTCTAGGACGGTTAAGGACCATGAAGACTTGCGCAAGGCCTTAAAGATTAAAATGATGTTCGAAAATTGTGTCCTTTTCGATTGCTGCGCAATAATACAATGAGTTACTTAACTAGGGGGGGGAAAAAAACTAAATAGTGCGTCTCCATTCGTCGTAGGATATTCATAAATGTATATAAAAAAAAGATGATACCGCAGCGGAAAAGGTTCAATAACGCAAACGATATTAGAATGGAAAACTCTTTCGGTCTCAGAACTTTCGTTGTAGATCGTTCAACACGCTGGCATATGGGAACGAAACTCACCAGCTGCTTCGGCAAAACGATTCCGAATCAAATAGGAGCTGATCACTTCGGCTACTTCATGTGGCCGATCCTCGTGAACAGCATGACCACATCGAGCCAGTACCTGCATTTGGAATTTACCTTCAAAAAAGAAAAATAAAAATCCATCATTTAAACTTTCCTTTCTGCTCGAATCTTACCTTGCATTTGACCAACGGTTAGAGTCTTATCCAAACCATCAATACTGGCCAATAGTAACTGCTTTGGAACTCTCAAGCTGAGGAATTTCTCGCTCAAGCCCGAGAACCAGCCGACCCAGTATTTCTCTGATTTTGATAGATCAATGCGCCACGTGTACCTGTCGGGAATCAACGAAACACTTCTAATGGAGGAACAAATTTGTTTTGATTTTGCTTACTTTTTGTTTGCCTCGTCATTGGCGGCGGGCACTGGTCGTTTGAAGTCAATACTTGGAGGCAATGGAGGCGATTCTGTCGATGTTGGCGATACGGGATTCTCTGCAGTTTCTGCAACTTCTTCGTCCTCGGATATGACCAAGGGATGTGTATATGTCGATGCTTCGGTTGATTCTTCGGGATCTTCTTGTAGGGGAAGCTCATTGGTGGCGAGCTTTTTCGTTGTGCAACTAAGAAAATGAGGAAAAGAGGAGTAATTCAATAAACGATTGAAGAGAGACACAAGTTACAAACGTAATGTCTACCAAAGAAACATTTGGTTGAAACATAAGGGGACTCTGCTACTCTATATCACAATTCCACTCGCGGTCGAAGAGTTTAAGCTGGGAAAAACAGACACTGAGGTTAAACACCACGAAGGACGTCCATCCACGTCCATCATTGAAGACAGCGTTAACAGATCGAACAGTGAACATCAGATATGAAGCTGTGCCAACGAATTTCAAAAGAAGAAGGTCTCTGCGCGTTGTGTGCCAAGAATGTTAACCGATGAGCAAAAGAAGAAACGAGTCGATATTTCAAGGGTGAATCTCTAAAAGTTTGGGGAGTTCAGGGAAGCCTATGGCGTCAGGTTTTTGATACGCTGAAGGAATTATTATGATGGAATATTTGGAAAAGGGAGCCACTATATGAGGATCTTACTTCGCAGACTAAAAAAGAAGATTGTGGGGAGCTATTTAGAAAATAAAAAAGACGCGGCTCACTGTAACTACTAGATTCTTCATCGGTTCAATGAGCACTTTCGGGGCAAGATATTCGAAGATGATAGCGAAAAAATGGCTGTTGTTGAAGCCTTTTGGGGGAGTCAAGAGAAAGAATTTTTTTCTAAAGGTATCCTGGGTTCGGAAAAAGGGTGGACTAAATAAATTAACTTGTTAGGGAACTTTTTTAAAGTTCAATCACCCTGGTTTAAATTTATATTCGTTACCTTTGGGTGTGTTGTCTTTGAAAAAAACAAGAATTTCCAAAAACTTCTGTTTCAGGGAGCAAAAATAAGAATAAGATACCTCGCCGGAGGTCACCGACGAATTCGCAATCAAATTTAGTCTACTCCAAAGGGTTTCCTGAGTTGTTTATTAGTCCTTGTTCTTCTTGTCTATCTGTTTGAAGGATAAAAGTGGAGAACTCCAAAACGCATCAGTGATTCTTTTTGAATAAGGCCCAATCTCTAATCCACTTGACCCTATTCTATACATTTAGTTTTAATAACTTGCTTGCTCTCAGGGGATTATGACTACCCTTATAATGGATTTGCAGAAAGGGCAGAAGGATAAGAAGAAATAAAAGATTGTGCAGTGGTCTTGAAATTCTAATTTAAATGACAAAATTCTTCCAAGTGGGAAAAGTGCACACATGTTTCTGGGATTGTGAGGCCGTTTTGGCATACAGTTTCGATGGATGAAATGATGGGAAAACTTAGCTTTCCGATGTGACTGAAAAGACGGAAAAGGTTCCACAATGCAGTTGTCGATGCCGGGCAGAATACATTTTGCACGATATATTGCAACGAAGATGGATGAAATGTAGGCCCTGAGTCCATAAGGCAGTGTGCAATGGCTGGCAATCCGCATATCCCGACTAAAGAGATCAGAAGAACAAAGCTCGACCGGGAACGTTTCGGCTTTTTTTTTGGGATGCACGTGGCATTATCTTTATCGATGGTGTGCAGAAGTGAAGAACATTCACAGAAAAGAATTAATCATCGTAATAGGACAAACTAATCGAAAAAAAAAACAAAAGCGGTCTCATATGGCTAGAAAAATAATTTTGTTCCATCATGTTAACGCACCAGAACACATGGCTTTGAAAGCGAGGTTAACATTGGACCAGTTACGAATCGAAATGGTTGCTCGCTTACCGTATTATCGAGACTTGGAGACTATTAACTATTATTATTAAAAAATCACAGGACTTTTCAGATCACATAGTAGTTTTACAACGTACAAAAAGTATGAAAGCCAATTGAGAAAAGTGAAGATGAAGATGCTTCGCATTACAACATAACAAATCCTGATCAATTCCGTCGCTGAATTTAGTTTATCATATTTTGTTGTTTTTTTGGATTCGAAGGTATTATCTTTCTTGGGCTTTTAATATGCCAAACCATATCTCAAAGTCCAAAGATATAGTGTCGGCCCCGAGCCAATTTTTTGATTCGCATTGATTTGTTCTATTTAGTTCGAGTTCCACTAGCATTATCATGGTTACGATTTCTTAAGAAAAAGCGAAAGATAATTCACTTGCTTTTGACCTTAGCAAACGTAGCATACATTCATCCATAAGCGGCCGAATTAATAGGCAAGCAACAATGACATTTTTCTCAATACTATGCTGATAAGATTAACAAGTCTTTCTAGTATTTTATCTCTATTGTCCAATAACTTGACACACACATGATAGTTTCGCATGTCACTTAACATACCCACTACAGAGATCAACTTACTTGATTATTTGCCCGGGCATTGAAACCTTAGCACTGTCGATGTTCCTTATCTGTCCGCTGCGAATACACCATTCGATAGCATTCGGTATGCTCTTGAAGAAATTCGGTCGAGATCTCAAAAAACTCTGCATGCTGGCGAGTGCCTCCATTGCAGTACCCTCAACCACATCAATGACTGTGACCCCTACCAACGAGGGAATCAGTTCCATACTAGCAATATGCACAGCAATAGCACCGCCCATTGAATGCCCAACCAAGTGTATCGGTGGGCAAGCATCTTCTGGATACATTTTGGCAATTAAATTCCCAACGTCACTACAAAAAGGAAAAAAAACAAAACAAAACAGCATAATCAATCCACTTGACACTAATCTGAATTATAAAGAAAAATTGCTTACGTTGCCAAAGTCTCGGCTGACAAGTCTTCTTCATCATCGGTCACGGTGTCCCCATGACCTCTCAAATCCACCGACAAACACTGACAATGGATCATGTGTGTTATTTCCACCTTTAAAGACACGCACATACGAGTACACACACCCAAGCGTCGCACTATTAGCTCAATTTTCAACTGAAAAGCATTCTCAAATCATATACTTACGCAAAAGTGTGACCAAGTGAGGGCAGAGTACCCCCCGCCATGCAGTAATAGAATCACCGGGCCGGCTTTCTCTGGTTGATTTGTACGATAGACGCGAAAAATTGTTCGCTCATCGACTTCGATGTCTTCCTTTTCGGTGAAGTACTCACTCCACAGTGTCGGCCTGTAGTCTCTTGACTTGGACTTCTTGAATGAATCCCTATGGATATGGATAGAAAAATGCATCGCAATAAATATGCAAATTATTTGTAAACACACTCGGCAGAAGAGTCGAGGGGCTAAGGGAAGATGTATTGAGACGGCGAGCGGTCACTGTACTTACGATCGTCCGATTCTTCCACCCGGTATTGTTGGAGGCAGGCGGGACTTCATAATGGATCGCTGAAGGTTGGACATATCTGCAACTCTGGTTAATTGTGCTGGTCCGACGAATTAATGAAAATGGAAATATTTTTTTTTAAAAAAAGAAATTTCTTCTGGGAGTGCTGAAAAACCTTGAAAACCGCGTCCAATGTATCGAAAAAAAATTCTAGAAATGTCAAACTTTTTTTGACAGCCGATTGGCAGCTGATTATTCATGCAATCCACAAACTTGCATGTGGAATGTGTTGTTTCATAACGACTATTTACCAAGAATTTAAATTTGAATTCGTTTCGCAAGTTGGCTAATTATTATGCAAGATTAACAATAATAATTTCGGGGATAGAATAATTATGTTCAACAAAGACAAACGAAGTTTTCGAATTATGGCCACAGACTGAAGCTAAAGTTTCTGTGGAGTCTTCAAAATTCACTATGACAGAATTTACCGACAAAGAATTTGCAAATCAAAGGACTAAAAGTGCAATTTGAAGGACACATTCAGAATTCTAGGGACTAATATTTCAGTCAAAACCAAAAATATTGAATGGTAAACTGATTGCAAATGTAGTTGACATTCTACTTTCAAATTTCACTTCCAATTTATTTGTAAATTGCCTTCCGTTCATAAAATTGGCGGGAGAAAATATTTTATCAAGCAAATTGATTGTTATCGTTAAAGATAAAACTACTAAAATGGGCGACACAGAAGATGTAATTTTATGCGATCTTATGTGAATTCCACATTTGATTTTTTTAACGATTTGCAGAACCAACTATGAACAATTCAGTAATTTTTAGATTGCATGAACGCCAACAAGAAATTGTTATGCACTTATAATTCCGGTTTCTTTTCGCAGTTGAACTAGAAGTCGTTAAGTCCAACCTTTTCTAAAATAAATTTACGATGAACCAGCTGACTTGTAACGTTAAGTCAATCAACTGCAAAAACAGACAGGTACTTTTTACTGCAAAGCCAGTCCACTGTCTCACCAAATGTCATCTAGCTTTGCAGTCAAATTCGCCGGCTCTAGACCAATCAGAGAGTTGGCTAACTAGTGCCTAGAATTATAAACGGGGCTAACAAAAGATTGCTCAAGGGTGTGCCACGAAATTTGACATATACATAAATGTTTTTAGGTCGTGCAGAGTTGGTCTTCAGAAGGATTACATGAAGAGTTAAAAAATTGTCATGGCTTCAAACTCAGATGTGTTAACTTTAATTTTTTTTTAGCAAAAAGGCTTTTCTATCAATTCTCGCTCCGAGTTCGCAGTATTTTAAAGTGTAGACTTCGTCATCACTTTGTTGACTGTGCGATGGCTTCGTAAGATAGCAGACGACATCATTTTCATAACCTACCTTGTTTTTTCTTTACCACTACAGCGATACAGCAAGCTATTATAATCAGTTTGGCTTACAAATAGTACGCTTCAAAAAAATTCCTCACAATATCTAAGAAAATTCAGCCTTTTTTTGGTTAAAGAGTGGCTAATTCGGATATACAGATTCGTGTTTCGGCACTGGAGCTTGTTTAAAGATATGGTAGCAAGTTCCAAGTTAAAATTAAGTTTAAAGAAAAAAACTGCTGGAGGCAAAAAAGGGGAGGGCTCTCAAAATGTTCTCTTTTAAACGTAACCCAATTGAAGGGATTCAAATGTGTTGAACGGCATAAATAAAAACTGGAAAAACAAAATCAGTGAAAGAATCTTTTGGCCATCCCAACAAAAAGAAAGCGTATTGCACATAAGCATCACAAAAGCTTTTAAGAAGTATTCTCCGATAAAACCTTTGAATGGTATCATTGAGCATTCGAAAAGAGTCAAAATGACAACATTGAGCTGCATATTAAACAGAGGTTTGCTCCGTTTATATGACAGTAGGATTATTAAAACAATTGAAATGATGCTGCACTATGCGCATGATCAACATTTTTGGAAACGAATTTCACTAAAACACGACAATGTGCGGAAACATAAAGCCTGGAATATGAAAGGCTACTGGAAAAAGGTGGTCAATAAATTCTTAAATTGTTCCCGAAGATTCCTGAACCTTGGTTAATTGTAAAATCTTAAATTTCTAAAAACTTTGACAGAACTGAAGATCAAGCATTGAAGGTTTTTGCACATAACAGCTTGCTGTTCCATTTCTTTCTTTGGCACAAGTAGCCATTTAGAAAATATTTACAAATTTTGATAATATAAACAAATGTACACAAATTAGTCGCTCATTTCAAGTGTGTTGGTAGGTTGTAAAAAGCTTGAAAATCCATATATTTGGTAGTCTGTTATCCTCTTGTTGTTCTCATTCTTTGGATTCTTATATCGCCTTCACTTCCTAGGTCATATGATGAACCGAATTTGATTGTGTTTTCAACATAAAACTTTTCGTAGCGTATTTGTCACACTTAAGTTTTATACGCATAGCTCTATTTTGCAAGATTTGCAATCTCTGTTTTTGGTATTGAGGGTCAACGAATAAAACCATCCCACAGTACTCAAATTAAGGTTTTATTATCACATTATACACTATTAAACTAATCAAAAGAACTATTAAAATATTTACATTTTTTGTAATGATGCATTTTGGACCAAAAACACAATCGAAAAACTAGACTCACTGAATAAAAGCAATAAGCCTTTGTTCAGGTGTAACCCTGATGACCTGAAAGCCATGATAACAAAACTTACAATCCACACAAAAAAACCAAAACCAAATGTAACTCATCCATAATTCAGTTCACATTCACTGCCAACTTCGCTCATTCCATTCCATCCTGTTTTTCCAGTTTGAATTGAAACAGTTAATCGTATATCCCCATCTCACTCCAACCACCTTGTTAAACCTTTCAACAAAGCGCGACCACCGATGTGTTTGTCCAAGTTCGACACAAGAAATGTGTGGAAGGTGCCTCAGTAAATCGTCCGTTACGAATGCAAGTGCAAGTGTCGCTCGTGTAACCCCAGCGTCCGGGTAGTGTCACATCAAAAAAAATCACAATTCATAAATTAATTTAACAACAAAATCCAAATAAATCGCCAAGCCAATTGTTATTATTTGTGTGAATTCAGTGCGTTCGCGCATTTTCCGTACGAGTTCCTGCTGGTGTTGTGTCCAGTGCAGCTCAGAAATACAAAAAAAAGCAGTGGATTACTCATTTCCCCTTTGACGCCCCTACGTTCCAAAGTGCATTTTTTCCTTCACCGCCACCACCTCGTCTCGCACCCCACTCGTTTGTGCAAGTTCTCGTGATTTTGTGCGTAAGTTCCTGCTCGTTTGGGAAAATCCGAATTTTCGTCGCGGCGCGAATTCAAAATAAACGTAGTTCCAAATCCAAGAATCACTGAATGTGTGCTTCTCCAGAATCTGAGGCTTCCGTCGTGAAAATTGCTTCCAAATAAACGTGCAGCAGAAGCGCCCGGGTTTTGCATGGAGTTTCTGCAAAAATCCAAATCCAAAAAAAAACACATTCCACGCCGAGAAAAGTGTGTTCGGTTCGGTTCGGTCTTTTTTTTTTGTTTAAGTGAGTGTTAATTTTTGATTTTATTGCAAATTTAAAAATAGAAAATAATAGTTTGTTTATTTTTCGAGTTTTGTAAAGTTTGATTAACCTTGTGGCCGGTTCGCATCGACGTGGAATTGACGGTCGGGTTCGGTGTATTTTTGTGTTGCTTCTTTTTTTTTGTGTCGGTGGTGGTTTGGCCAATGGAGTAGCAGCAGCTGGTGCAGGAACACACTGCTTCTTCTAGTTGGGATTTCATTTGTACGAGTATACTGGAAGCTTTTGTGAATGGTCTTCTTTGGATAACACCGGCGTGAATTCAAATTCAAGGTAGGTTTACACTTATTCTTGGTCATGGTACGAAATCCATGTTGAACGTCCATTTTACGTCCGTCCGTCCGTCAGTAGGAACAAAATAAGAATCGCTGTTTCTTAGTTTCTTTGTTTAATGCATCGCTGCGGAGCTGTGCACGCAGACACAAAGATAACCTGAGAGAGGAAAATGAAGAAAATTGGAAAAAAAACAAGAAATCCCTGCCAAGGTACTACTGCTACTAATATACTTAGATACGAACTGTGCCTACAGCTAGGCAAAGTTGATTGCACTTCTGTTGATTGGCCGTCCGTGGACTCGTCAGTGGAGCTCCAATCTAGTCGTACCCGGGAGAGACGACCGTGAATCTGAATCTGTTCTGTGAAATGACTTTTTACACTTGGGTGCGATAATCGATGGACAATGAGCGGCTGAAATCAAAAAAATGCACTGCGATCTGAGGCGATGTGTTAATTTTTCAGGCAGACGGATCAAGAGAAGAAGGGTACATCATTTATCATCGCAACGGTATCGAACGCCCTGCTCTGATTCGAAACGCATTCGTAGAATGCTAGTGGGTAGGCTCGACCTCGCAGTATGAGCCGCTAAATTAGTTTCGAATTCGGAATGTGGGCCACTCGTCCGAGGCATTGACACGCATTCCAATGTTACTGCAGATGTACAGCTTCACAAGTAAATCTTAGTTTAATTCAAAGGCAATAGCCTTATCTTTACATAATGCATATAACGCTCCAGAAGCCCGTCCCAGTCAGAGTGGCGAAAGACTAGAGCATTCTTACTCAATCCACGATGTTGGGTCCTTTCAGTTTGTTGCCTGAAAACCGACGTTCCTTCGGTTTTGATTCGGATAGCCTTTGAGCCAGATCGTTGATGCCGCTCTTCAAATTCGAGTGTTTACTTGTGTCATTGTACGCAGAGCCTTTTGGCTAAATCAATGCAAGTGGTACCGAATATCACGCAAAGGGATATTTCTCCCAAGACCAATTTTTTCGTCATTGTTCTTGCTTCTATGTCGTAAAGCATGACTGGGACGATTAGAGTCATAAATAATGTCAGTTGGGGCATTCGAAATAGGTCCTTATTACTCCATTCCCTTAGTTTCACGAAACAGCGGTTGGCAAGAGAGATCTTTTATCTGATTTTTGCACTGGGGTGGGGACTCTAGACTAAGTAGACGATGTCCTTGGCCACATGGAAGTTCTATACATGCGGAATGACAAAGTTTTATCTTGATCTCCGGCTGTTGAAGTTCGTTGACCTCAGCAGCCTTATTGGTCTTGAGTTCTGCTATGTTTTTTTTATTTAAAATCGAGAACGTTGACCATTGTTGTAAGTCATCATGAATATAAGGCCTGCCTTGACAGGGTTTGTGGGCTTTTTCCTTTTAACATGATAAACCCAACTTATTATGTCCTGTTCCGCTTGGTTGTTTTGAAGACTTTTCCCAATCTTTGAACTTTATATTCGATGAAGCTTCATTATACTTTTTGTCATACGAAGCGTAGCATACTCATACTTTTTGTACATTGACCAACATTGTGAGCCCGGAACGTGCAGCTATAGTCTAAAGCCTTTCTTTCTGTTAATAAGCCAAATCTGGGTTTGCCGAAGATAGTAGAGTTTTCCGCAATTCCATCAACCTTACGCCTGATCGATGTCGTCATCACAAGTTTCTTCACATTGAATCTCAGATCCTTGATTTTTGAACTCTCAAAATTTGAGAATGGATCAGAAAATGGGCAGCAAGTTATTTAGCTTTTTATAGACCTATGCGTTCTAACGAACCACCCATACCTCGTGTGATTTGCTGAGAAGTTTTATACTCGCTTATTATGGCTTTACTCCCAGTACAGAGAAGCTGATGTACTCTGACGTCCGTCACTTTTCCTTTCCAGGGCAACAATGAACATCAAAGGTCTTAGGAAAGTCCTCTGGTGTGCTTGAACTTTGTTTGGAGACTCTTCGATGATCCCGCGGAAATTGACTTAACCTCGAACTTCGGGAATTTATTTCATCCCCGTTGAGCAATCTGCAGGAAGTTGTGCATCGAATATGTCATTCTTGTAATGGTACTTCTCTATCCATTCGATCTCCCATTCCTTGATATTTTTCCTTTACATGTTAATTCTTACATTTTTGGTCGTATAAAACGTGTTCATCATGCATATTTACACGTGGTTTGGAATGTGTGTACCTAATCTCCGACTTCAGCAAGTCAGTGCGAATGAAGGAGTGTGTGTGGCTACTTAGAAATAAGATGCTGCTAAGGACAAACTTAGTGTTCTTGGATACGAAACGGTCCTATAAATGACATGAAGATAACGCCTATAAAGAATTGATTCCTGCAGAAGCAGGTCCTGTCCAACTAAGGTACAAAGAACCTCGGAATGCACCTTTTTCATGAACTACGCCTCTTCAAATATGTTCAACTTTCATGGACACTCAAAGACTCCATGAAACATCGTCTAACAACAGTCTTGCATCAAGCCAGCCAAGTTTTTTTATTTAACCCTTTACTTCATGAAACAATTTCTATCTTTTTTCAAGCAAGAAACGGCACATTTGAGGCAAAAAGGTTCTAAATGTGTAATCATTACGGCATTGCTGCTTGCTACTTTTCCATTCTGGAAGATGATCCACTGACTCTTTACGGACTGCATTCAGAGGTGTAGGACGTGCCAAAAACTTCGTAGCCTCTTCGGCTGAATAGAACCCGGCGTCGATTCATAGGATTCCGAAGTTCTTTTTGTGCTTGTTGATGTTGTTGTTGTTGCATTGATTACGCAAAGGTCCAAGAAATGAAAGAAATCGCTTTTGGACAATTTCTTTGATCGAATTCCTATACGGCAAAGCCCAAGCATGGAATCCAGCAGATCCACTTATTGTATACTTCTATGATTCTTGGACGTTCAATTTCGGTGTACTCTTTTTCTTTTCCGCAGTATCGCTTCTTTTATGTTGGTTGATAGCATACTAACAACTTTGCTGTCTCTCTGCCACACTCTCGATCATATTCCCGCGACCTTTCTTTCCAGATCCATTTTGGTCAGATTTATCTGCAAATATGAGCTATTTAACCAATTACCAAAAAAAAAAAATGCGCCTATGCAAATCAAAGATGAGCTGCAATCTGTATGGGGACTCAGCATCATCGTCTTCCACACTTAAATTTTGGGCAACTGAATTTGAACGTATCCGTGGCCGAGCTTGGTACACGATGAACGTTCGGGACGTCCAAAAACTCTAACTACACATTTCCACCGCTTTGTTGGTGTAGTAAAGCGCAATAAATCCGATTTTTGCTCAAATTTATTATTGATGATCAAACTTGGATAAATCATTAAACGCCCAAAACAAAAATAAAGTCAAAACAGTGGACTGCAAAGTGGGAACCGACTCCAGAAAAAAAGCTTTTTTTCGGCTAGGAAAGTGATAACGATTATCTTCAAAAAGGAAAAACCATTACTGGAGCTTACTACGCATTAAAACCTGAAAATCCTGTTTCACCACCGTTTCACATTTCGACAAAAGATTACTTTCGTGACCAATTATTTTGCACCAATTATTTACTACTACGCCGAGTAGTATTTGGACGGGACAGAGTTGGGAGCATCGCTGGAAAAATAAAAACAAAAATTACGACAAAATGTCTTGTAAAAGGTCATTGTAAGGTCGGAAACTTTTCAGACGAC
Organism: Orthonevra nobilis; assembly: GCA_963555765.1. NCBI lineage: Eukaryota > Metazoa > Arthropoda > Insecta > Diptera > Syrphidae > Orthonevra > Orthonevra nobilis. Next base: position 122,062,965 of record OY743225.1, on the reverse strand, counting down.
CATCGTACTGCTTTAGTTCATGCCAAAATTTTGTTGCAACCATTTGTTCTTCCACTGAAAGCTTTTCTTTTTTCGGAACATGCAGAATTCTATCTCTAATTTTGCTTGGAAGGGCAAACCACGTTTTATAAACATCTTAATCCGCAAAGTGGAGAGGTCTCTTAATGTCTTCCCATCTATTGCATGTCGTGGACTCCAAAACAGAACGTTGACCAATTTCGAGGTGAAGGTAATTTCACCAACGACATGAGCAGTCAAATACCAATGAAATACTTCCATTTCATCTTGCTTAACATTGGCCAGTTAGTTATGTTGTCCAATAACGCCCTTCGGTTTGATTCATCTACAATCATTTGAATCAAATCTTCGGTGAAAAAAAAAATTAAAAAAAACTCGGCTGGAATTTCGAACTACGACATCGCTTCTGGCTGTTTGAAATTACCAAGTTTGCTAACATTCCAGATTATTTTATTAATTTTTTTTCCATTTGTTTTCTTTTTCGACACGAAACTTGCTAAAGGCTCTTTATCTCCATAATCAAACTCGCTGGTTTCATCTTCAGATTCTTAAGAGCGATTGACTACTGCTTCTTCATCCAACTCCAGAATTTCTTCTTCACTTTCCGAGCCATCATAGGGAATTGAATAAAACCTTTTTGCTGGGAAACATGACCTCGCTGATGCCATTATTAAGCGACCTAAATGTACGACTTCGAAACTGGCCATGGGTACCGATCAATCACTTGTCGTTCCAAATTATTTGTTCTTTGTGTGTCAAGACATCGAACCGTTGTCTTCGCATGTTTCTCTTGTTAAATCCTTTTATTAAAGGAAATAAGGCTGAAAGACAATTTACTGCATTTGACCTACATTGCAAGCTCTGAATATGTACCTACCTTCCAAACCTTTCCACTCTTCAAGGATTGTGAATAATTGACAAAAGATGGGGCCTTGAAAATTTTACTCACTTAGCTCTTAAACTCTATAAGAGAATTTCTTAATATATGTATTTGTCTCAAATGGGTGCTCAGAAGCGCATAAGCCTACTTTATTCAAAGTGGAACTTTCAACTTTACGCTCACTATTATGGCATCGTAAAAGTTAAAAGTGCCATTGCGCTCAAAGTTTTCCTACAAAAAAAAGAGAAACTCTTCTTGACCGCCCATCAAATCAGTGCCCACAAGACAAATGTGAGTGCAACGTGCCTATTTCCAGATTATTAATAGATTTTCAGTGAAATTTCAAGCCCACATGCGCATGTTACTTATGATGCAAGGTCCCTAGCATCTTGATTTTCTTCTTCAGAATAAAGAAACAAACCCTAAGATTGCAATTTAGTTTTATGGAACTCTCCATAATGAAAAGTAAGAGTTTCCATTCAAAATCCATAAAACACTCGTTTCACTCAATCCCTCTTTGGAACCATTTAACAACCAACTCGAAGACTCTTGAAACGTCAACATTTTCATTGCCACTTAGAAATGACAGAAAACCCAGAAACTAACTAACTAACAGGCGCGCACGGCACACTCGTCTCCGTCGTCGGCAGGGAAATTAAACTCTCCATGGGAGACGATCCGATTCCGATTTCGATGCATAAAATTACAGTTTTTAAAATCGGTACTCATTGGCATTTCGTGTGTAAAACATAAGCGCCACCTGTTGGCCCCGATCGTTTACTTACCGAACCAATAACAACGAAGACAACGAGACACTAAATGTAAACAACTTGTCGTCAATTGTCTTTGTGGACCGCATCGTTTAAATGACACCCAATTATTATTGTTTGAGAAAAGCAATTGATTAAGTGGCGGGCATGCGCAGGTCAAAACAACAAAATAAAACTCTCACCTTACGAGTGCATCATCTGTCAAAGTGACATGACATTATGAAACCTAAGAAAACCATTTCTTTCACTCCTCTCTAGGCACTTTTAAAGCCGTTGACTTTTAAGAAACAAAACCAACAATCACCGTCATTTGGGGGGCTGTGTTCATTTGTTTATGACAAAAGCAATTTGTTACTGAACACAGCCGAAAACACCTCAAGTGGAATTCGCGCTCGTCTCATCTGATGAGTAGTTGGTGCTGCTGCTGGTTGATCATCATTTACGTTTATTTTACATTTCCATGTTTCATTGTCGAAAGTTTGCTAAACACAGGCTTGGAAATAGGCCTGAGGACCATGGTGAAGGAAAATCTCTCTGCATTTCTATGGAGCTCGATAGAATGGCGAGTTGTATGTAGAAGCATAAAAATGCTGGTGGGAGATATTTACATAACTAATTATTTTTTAACGATTCGACGTAAGTCGAAAATGCGTGAAGAGGTTGAATTTCCAATATCCAAGGTAAAGCTATTTCCTTTCTTTATTCTGGTTGACTGAAAGTCGCCTATTGGCTAATCTTAAAATCGAAAGTCGATGAAAATGAAAAGACGTAATATTTTTTTTCTTGTCAAACAGAAACTATTTTGATTGATCGGTCAGAGACTTCGGGACTAGTGGAAGAGCTGATTTTTTTTTGTCTTTTTCAGAGGATTACCATCCTCATTTGCTTGAGATCTTTTCTTTCCTTTTGGTCGTAAGACTGGTTGGGATTGGAAGACTTTCTTCGCTTGATGTCGATGGAAATTCGTCTTCTGTACGTGGTCCACATCTGTATACAACTCGTAAGGTTCGCGGTTATACTGTTTTTCCATACGAACGTTTATGCGAGGGATAATTTTTTCTTCCAAAGGATCTTGGTTTGACCGGTTCTTCATTCGCTTCACTTATCTTTAGGTGCGAGTCAGCTGTATGCATTTGAAAAATGTATTGCCTCCCATGTTAACACCAGCCCATCGCAGGATCAGTTTAACTGCACTGTACACTGTCGCGTGTTTTCAAGAGTTATGCGATCAGGATCCAGAGTCCCAGTTTTTCGAAGGATTCCGACTTCAACCGTCGCTTTGTATGGTCCAGTGTGAGGAATGCTGTAATTTGATTCTTTAAAGACGATTAAAAGATGTAGGGTATCGATTTGAAACGTTGACGTTTTCGAGGATGTGGCTCCTTGTAGATTTGCCGGTAAGAGTCGCACCAGTTTTGGCTAATTTTTGTATTACGAAACGGCTTCAGACTTTCACACCTTACGTTGGATATTATCCTGTAAGCGACGTCAAACAGGGATAAGCCCTGATAATTTTTTCAACACATAAGATTGGAAAAATGGAATTAACATTCCAGTCTTCGGGCATACTTTTGTCCTTCCATAACCTGACAGAATCTGTGTTACCATGAAGGTGTAAGAACTTGCAAAACTTACAGTAAAATACAACCTACGGTCTTTTATGCCACAATCTAAATTCAAAAAAAACTCATAACCAATGTTAAATCCGCGGGATATCTAGATATCTTCAAGCCTGGTTCGTTGGCTCAAGAAAACTTTGACTTGCTCCAAATCGGAGTTAAACTCCCACGAGCGGGCAGGTGCTCCAAAACTTGAGGACGAAAAAGAAGAATGCCTTTGATGGATTGAAACCGTTAAGGCAGAATGGGTCTTGAAACTTTTAATCTTCCAACTACAAGTCCCTGAGATCAAGTTACTGCCCGAGGCCAATTTTCTTTGATTGTGCCTCTGAATAAGCTTAACAAGAAAATTATTCACCTGGATTATAATTGTTTTTGCTGAGACTCTGGAATTTAATATAAGAAGACAGAAGACAAATTCAAAAGCCAGATTTTTTTTTTCATCTAGTTTGCTCCAACTTTGAGCATATGCAAAGGCCGAATGAGGTCATCAAGTTAGCTATTGGGACTCAGTAGTTAGCTTTGGCCATGGCTTAAGCAACATCTGTGTATATGTTTGTTTAAAGCAATATACTGATCAAGCCGGACCCCAAGCTGCCCATGTTTTCCTAGGATGTAGTAGAATTTTTGTCAACTTTATTTGGTATCCAAAGATGCCTGAGCTAACGAAGTCCTTAACAAAATGGTTTCGCACTTTCTGAAGTTGATCTTCAACTTTAACTAGGCGAAAAATCGTGCATTATTTCTTCCTTTTGTTCCATTGGATGTATGAGACTAATTTAGCCGTGTCATGTTTTGTATCAAGTCCCGTCATCCGAGATAAGATTTTTGTTCTAAGTCTCACCTTTTCAAGCACTTTCTTCATTTGCTGATGTTTAAAAGAAGTCTTATCGAACGCAGATCCTCTGGATTGACTTATTGTTTTTAGAAATGGGTTGTTGACTGCTGTCTTTCAATGTGCCGGATAAAGTGAATTATTCAGCATATTTATGAAAAATAATTTCACAGAATACAATACAATATAATTCATATGGTGCGGAATAAAACTCCGAGGAACTTCTCATTTAGCAAGTATCTGTGAACTTGGTTTTTTTTCTAAACTTTTTGATCTTTGCAAAAATGTATTTTCTCTAATTTTACAAAATAGGCATTTGTTGCATCGATGATTTCTTCATAGGATAAAAATATTTTTCCGAGATTGATTCATAATAGAAATCAAGAAATAATCGCACGGAGCAAGGTCCTAGTCTGCAGATTTGGCTTGGTGCGGTTATTTTTTGTTTCACGGAATGGAAAAATATCTCTGGAAAATCATAGTTCATAATTGTTGTGAAACAAATTTTTTTCCTCTTAAAAAAGGGTATTTTTCCATTAAATCTGCAAATACCAAACTGTTTGGCATATTACTTTTCAGCGATCCTTTTTCGCTTTTCCAAACAGTCAATGAAGATTGCCTCGTTGGAATCCATCACAGAAAAAAGTTGCCACTTCTCTTAAGGCTGACGATACCTGCAAAATTTTTTTAATTGTGGTGTATCACGGCTTCAACAACTTTTACGTAACGCCGGTATTCTGTTTTGAAATCACCAGCAGAATCGGTGACGGTGTCCACCGTAAGCAAACACGGTACCCATCTTGCCAATACGTTTTTCATGCCCACTTATTCATGCAAGACTCGAATAAAGATGTCAATTGAAATTGATACCATTTCAGCTATGTTCCAACACAAAATCGTGAATTTTGTTGATGTTTTTTTTCGGTTGAGACGTCACTTTGACGTGTTGAACGCTCAACGTCTTTGGGTACCATTCCATACGAAGGAGCAGGATCTCCCTAAGTGATCCGAGCGCTATCTTGCGTGAAAATCGCTTAATTATCGAACTGGGGTCTATTAACAATGGTTGATTTAAATGTCTAACGTTTTAATTTTTGCTTCGGAAGGAAATTTCGAAAAATCCTTCTGTATAGTAATGTATATAAATTAAAAGTATAATAAATAAATATAAAAAAAATAATAAAAAAATATATAATAAAGTAGATATATAAATAAATCAATAAAAAATAAATAAATGAACATATAAAGAAATATGTAAATATATAAAAAAAAATCGGTTAATAAAAAAAAGAGTAATGTAAAATATAAATTATTTTATTGATAAAAAATACGTACCTTGACTAAATATACAGACTAATTCCCAATAAATAGAAAAAAAATGTTTAGGCAGAAAATTTATTAATTAGGGGATTATCTGATATACCACAGTTTCACGAAAATCTCTCCGTCAGCGCATCTATTCTTTGTGAATGGGATTCAACACCGGCCTGCCTCTGCAATTCATGCGTGGAATGATATGACGGTAGACAGATCATTTTTCTGTTTTACTTAACTTGTAACTTCTTTAGGTGGCCTATTGCATAATAACACCCGTTAAGAAATATTGCTTGAAATAACCTTTGAAAATGATTATATTATTTTACTACACTTAAAATCCATTTAATATTTATGAATGGTTATAGCTATTTTATGACTTTAAAAATTTCGATCTTGCCCAGTTAATTGCTTGTTAAGAAGCAAGTTTTTCTTTTTCTAATAAAAAAAACCTTGCATTATTTTCAGCATTTTCCACTTGTTGTACCTTTAATATTGATTCAAAATGTGTAATGGTTCGTCATTGCTATCTCTATTACCAGAGACTTTTATTTTGAGTCCCATTTGCTCATAAAACAGTCAGATTTAAAAACAAGCTGCTTTGATTTCATCAAAATGTCTACAAAATCGGATTTCTTGTTTATTTTAGCCATTCAATAAACAGAATGCGTCCCTCACGGTATTTTCAAAAAAGGTTTGTCGTTAGTTTGGTTAGCACAAAAAAAACAAAACTTCACATGTATGTTCGCACAACAGCCGTTGCTTGACAGTGCTAAATTAGCACCCCTTTTTTTTGCAATTAAATCACTTTTTTATGTAAATATGTACGCCGCTGTTTCCGGAACTTTGTATACATTTCCAAGACATGACTAATTCTCAACGAATCCTTGCCTCACATTGGAATTCATTCATAAGATCCAAAAATCCCTCCAGCCAATCACTTTTTTATTGAATTAGGTGCGCCAAGTCATAAACCCAATTGAACCGATGCGACCGACTAATTTTTTAAAACTTCCATTCTCTCACTCTCGCCATTGACAGTTTTAACACGTCTCGCGTCCACAACTTCAGAAGTGAAAAAAGAAAACTCAATTAGAGTTCTAAAAATATTCCCACACACACGCGGAAAAATGATTGAAGTAAATAACGACAACAGCGACAACGACAACAAGTGATAAATATTTTCCCATGTGTAACCAATAAAAACAAAATAAAGTTGTTTCTACGAAAAGAACATAAAATGGAAACTCAATAATAATTCACAGGAAGTTTATACAAAAACCGTTAAATGCACCAGTGGCAGTCTGGCAGCTTTTAAAAACAAACTGCGCGCCCATAAATCCAAAACTCGAAAAATGCACATTTCCAACCAATAAAAAAAACAAAAATAAAAAATACTCGAAACACGTGAAACAATATTTTGAAATTTATCTCATAATCGGATACTTCCGTGCATTAGGCGATAAAACGTCAGATCAGCGCAGTGCATTCGATCGCTTGTCAACTGTCAGAATTAATGACACCCCACACTGACAGGCGTGTGTTTGTTTGGTGGACTCTTGTAAATCGAACATCGGAGGTAATGATTGCCCTCAGACTCAGACGTCAGAGATCATCGTCGCCGACGCGAAGGAGTCCGCGTGAGGATTGAAATATGCTTCGCCCTCAATTTTTGATCGTGTCTTGAATGGAGAAGTAGTTAGTAGCTGTTGTTAAAGAAGCTTGTAAATGATTAGGGAGCATGTTTTGAGTAGGTAAAAGGGACTGGGTGTGAATGGAATTTTGAGTTCTTGCAAGGGCTTCGGATTGTGTTGGTGGAATTTGCATTTCACGCCGGCAGACACTGGGAATTGGTAATGAGGTTCCGAGGAAATTCACGGGCGATTCAGACGTAATGGTTCAGTGATCTTAGCGTGACACTTGTGATGAGGGGATTGCTCACCAGACCATTGAACGTGATTGCAAATTAAAAACATTTTAACCAAGACTTTGATTTTAAAATGCTAGTACTTGGAATTTTGTTATTACGCAACCGCTTGATAATGTTTGTTATCCTTTGAGTTCGTCACTCTTTAATGACGAAGGTTTCCGCCAAATTTTTATTTAAATATATTCTTGGATTGAAATTAATATCATACGAGATTTCTAGTAGAGCTCGATTCTGACTCGACAAAAATCGCTCAAAAACTTGACAAATGCTCATTTTGGAAACGTCCAGAGTTTGCGGATTGTGTGCCTTAAAACGAGCTGACTGTAACTTGGGTGAATTTGTTAAAACAAGACTCTGCGAAATCGAAAGACTTCAATCTTCTTCAAAACTTTGATACGCCTCAAAATGTCTGTAACAGAGCCATAAATATATGCAAGATATAAAAGCTCGGGTGACAGTTCGGTTTGACGTACAGACAAAAATAAAATATTTTAAAAACTGTGATTTTTTTGGAACTTCAATCTGCTTTTCTATTAAACAGTTTATGGCAATATTTTAACAATGTTATGAAAAAAAGTTTTCTTGTCTGAATGTTTTTTTTTAATTTCCTCAATTATGTAACACTGCCTGCCAACGTCGCGGCATAGAATCCACTAAACGATTAAAGCGTTCCGGTGGTAAAGCATACGAATCAGTTTTGACTAGGTACTGCCCAAAGCAGTATTTTCGGTTCGGAGTTATGGACAACCCTTTTAATGTCGTCCCAAAGACTTTCAATGGGGTTCAAGTCAGGAGACTGAGCTGGCCGGTCCATAACCTGAACTCCATTGACCCGAAACCAATCTTTTGCTTTTCGACAAGTGTGTTTCGGGTCAATTGTCCTGCTGAACCATCCATTTTAATGGGATTTCTTCATTGCAGTGTGGCAACATTATTGTCAAAAATGTCTTCATACACATTTTGGTCCATAGTGCCATCAATTTAATATATTGGACCAATGCCAGAGTATGAAAAATATCCCCGTACAATGATTTTTAAACCATAGTTTTTGTGGTGGTGTTCTCAGGACAATATTCGGTTTTCGGAGATCGTCTTACGTACTGGCGTGAACCAAAACAAAACGATTTTGGACTCATCGGTCCATAAAATGTTTCGACATAGATTTCGACAGAAAATCCAAAAAAAAATTTTAAGCAAGTTCCAAGCGTTTTTCTGGTCTACAGAGGCTGTTTTCTCACATTGCGTGCTCTTAAATTTGCCTTCAGGAGTCTTCTTCGTACTTTCATATCACTCACAGACAGATTATTTAATTTTCTTATTCGTAACGCCGATTGGATTTGGCCTTGTTTAAACAATCGCAGGGTTTTTCTATCATCCTGATGCGATGTTTTCCGTTTTCCGCCCCTAGTTTCTGTACATGCTTTATTTAATTTCGTTTGCAACCATTTTGAACTTTGGTACAGAAAAAGAAATGAGGTGTTTCTTAATTAATCTTTAGACATTAATTAATTATACAACTTAATTTTTTTCTCATTTTAATCGCAAAAAAATCACAAATATTTGTGACATGTTTGAATGATTTTTTCCGACCGAAACAAATCAAAAGCGTGACGAGTACGTCTGTGGTGGTTTTTTGACGGGATTTATTTTAAGACGTTGCTCTGCTTGTCGCAAGACCTTTCTAAACCCTTAAGTCCATCGTGACTGTATCATAATAGTTCTCAGATTCTAGCATGAGGGCGAATAAGCTTTTTCTGATGGCTTCCTCAACTTTGGCCCGTATCTCTGTAAATCCGAGGCGTTCGAAAATATCAGTGTTATAGTCATGACACTCCCTTGTAGTCTATGGATCAATTTCTCCTACAAGGTTTTATAAACTGGGAACAACGCCTGTCTTGCGTTCTCACTTCCTATGTGGGCGATCTGCGTTAAATTTGCTTTATACCCCGTGCGATAACCGCAACAAAATCTTAGTCGCCGAGCGGATAACTTAATTAACTTTACTGATCGCATCAAACTGGTGCCATATTTAACGACACATTGAATCACCTCTGCTAATTGCAAAAATCAATCCTCACAACTTATTAGAGCTCCTGATAGACCTCACAAGTCTCGAGTTTTCTTAAGCAGTTGTTAAAGGTGTTGCAAAAATAGGGCACACGATTGAGCCTTTTTACTGGTTATCAATGTCTTGCTTGTCATGGTGACAGCGTTGGTCTTCTGTCCGACAAACCGAGATTTTTATTGACTCAATTGTCTTTTTAATCACTTTCCACATTCACTTGTAAGTCTTCGGCGTTTGTAATAATGTCAACGCCATTTGGCACTGGTGTTCAAAGGAAGGGATCGTTCTGAAGATGCAATAACAATGACCTAACGACTGCTCCCTGTGGGCATAAGCTGACACAGTATGCTATTTTCCACCATCTTTGGTGTGGTAAAATAACGCTCCTTCGGAGATGCAACTCCATGTGATGTTCTTTTATTGCTTTGTGTTATAAGCTGACCTAGAAACTGAATAATATGTAAACTTGTTAAAATAACGACGTTTTTAATATCCAGCGTAATTTATTGCACAATTTTTTTTGTTGTTGTCGTGCAGCGCGTGCCTTTAATGGTGTTTTCAACTATCATTTTGTATGGGGTCAGTGGTGGAACTTTTCTTTCTGAAGCCATGATAACTTTCGGAAATTTACTGAACACCATTTAATATTTGCAAGATTGTTTTTCTTCCTTTTTTATATATATATTTTTTCCAATATGTGCTTTTAAAGAAATATGATCCCCGCACTCTGTTCAGATCGGTGTAGAATCTATCTGCTTCCGGATACTTTCAATTTCTAGGGCTTTACTATTATCATGCGTTCGAACACGTCTGCTTATCACCATCTACAAAAATATTAGGCTGTACCACATGAAACGTCGAGGCAGAAAGTTAAAAGCCAATAATTTAGTCAACATATGAACTATTGGCATCTAGGACTCTTTTTCAACGGGATTTAAGGTTCATTATTCCTTTTTTTTATAGAAAGCTTGATTTTTTGTCGCAATAAAGTCTTCAAAGACTAAGGAATATCCTCTGCCGACGAGACGACTCCAAACTGCGGAAAAGATGGAAGTTGGTTGGAGAAACATCAGGAGAATACGGTGGATGCGGAAGAATTTGAAATGCCAACTGTAGCTATATTTGCACCGCTGCGCGTGATGTATGGGTCTAGCATTGTCATGCAATAGGATCGGACCATGTCTATTCATCAATGCAGGTTGCTTTTTAGCCAATTTTGCATGCACTTGGTGAATTTCCTCGCAACATTTGGTTGCATTTATCGTTTACCCTGTTTAAAAAAATGAAAAGTGGATTGGACCCTGCGATATCCACCTGACTGTTACTATAACCTTTTCTGGGTAAAGACCTAGTTTAGTAGGGGTGTGCTTCGGGTTTTCTTCTGTATCCAAACACTGCTCAGAACCTTAACGGTTGTCATACAAAATTCATTTTTCATCACAAGTGATTATCCGCTGCCAAAATGGTTCATTTTGATGCCTTAAGCTCAGCGATGCAAAGATTTCTAAGTGGCGTAGCTTTAGTGCGTCGTTCAGTTAATTGGGCACCCGTTTAGCGATTTTTTTCACTTGTCCTTTTTGAGATAGGTGTCGACTTATTGTCATGGCAGATACTCCCATGTTATGTGCAATGCCCCGCACCGTTTTTCTTGGGCCTGATTTTAGCGTAGCTTTCAAAATATTGTCGTCAATTACCGTGTCCGGTTTTCCACGTGATTCGTTTTCAAGACTAAGATCTCCCGAAATTTGTCGATAATATCGCAACGTAAGTTTAACGTAGCTCATTGTGAAATATGTAACGAATTCGATAAGTTTCAAGTTACTTCAAGCCCTCCTGCTAGACTTATTTTCGTTTTCAGTTCAGAATAGGATTTTCTGGGACATGAGTTTATTTCAAGACCTCAAACTGTTGAGATCCTCTAAAAACTTAGATTGGAAGTTGTCACCGAGACCTGACTTATTCTATGTCTCCCCATTGTGTTGGAAGACGGAAGTAACCCAACCGATAAAACAGTAGTGTGAACACACTAGTGCAACATGTTGAAATAATGAAGATAAGGTCCTCCGCATCTGCCTCCAACTCTAGGAGAACACACTTCTTCATTTAATCTTCAGTCATTGGCTTATTGATATCTTTACTGTAATCAGTCTTTACAATTTACTTGAAGATATAGCCAAGGCATCTTTTCCGAAGAAGACAAAACTACAATACCTTTTCTTTGTCCTTTTTTAACAAATGGAAATTACTAATTCAAGGATTGTGAAAATCAAATATTTTTATGGAAGGAATATGAAAACCTCATAAATGGCTTTGAACTTCTGAGACTGTTTTGAATGTCAAATCTCAAATATTAATTTTGAGGTTTCACTTAATGATGATAAAATCATCCGATCAATAATTACTTGATGCTTTCAAGCATGAGAAGATGCTTTCGAAAAATACCTCCGATTTAAGAAGTCCGCTGTTCGCTTCACATGAAATGCCCCAAAGGGACACACGTCCCTCGTGATAAAAAATCACGAATCCAACTGAGAAACACTTGAAAAACTGACAGCAAAATGATCTTGATCATTGTGGCATCTTATGTCATACGAGAAGCAAACGGTATAAGTTTGCACCTCTCAAGTTCGATAGTAAACATTGATCATCAACGAATGACATCATCATCCACTGTCAGTTCTGTCGAAAAGTGATTAGCAATTTTATAATATTCCACCACATAATAAAATAAAAAATAGATAAAACAAGAAAAAAAGCGCGAAACCAAGTTCAGCGATCGTTTGATATCGTAGATCTCGTTCCACACTTTTATTGTTTATTTTTGTTTGTTTTCTTTTATAAAACTTATTCGACATAAATCATGTTTTTTTATCAACTTTGCTCTCACATTCACTTCCACCCAAAAGGTGTCACCATCGAAATGGAATTTCGAAGAACAAGTTTTTCGCTCAAGGCTGTGAAGTCTTGACATTTGTCTTGATTCGCCAAAAGGAGTAATTAATATTTTTATGTCAATAAGTGACGTTTTTATTATAACCACTGTCACGAGACAATACGATGTTCATCGTATTATTCGCCATTCAATGATTTCGATACAAGTTTTCGCAGTTACAGATAAAATGTTGATTAGAGAGTAACTTTGGTTATGTCGAAATCATCTGTCAACAGTTGTGACTTTGTTTAACTAATAAAGTGGTGAATTGTAGATTTGTGGAATATTTGTCTACAAATATTTGTTTAGTATTTATATATTTAAACGAACGCACCTTGTTGTAGTGGCGCGTCGCGAAACTCATTGGGCAATATTTACACTCTCAAAAGCTTGTGATGGATTCCGTTGAAGACACGTGTTTTCAGCTATCGTAGTTTGTTATGCCACTATTTTTATGGACGCCAGTTTTACGAGCACATTAGCATACGTTTTAAAATTGTCTAAGAACCTTGTACAGTTCATTAGAAGGTAAGTAAGCAGTTAAGCTACTCATTGACTCTGTTGTAGAAGGTATTAGATTAGCTTAGGTGGTGGTGGTTGGTGACTTGAGAATTTCAAGGTCTGTGATTTATTAATTCAAAGAGAGGTGGATTTATTTTCTGTTCAGTATGGACAATGTTAAGGTTTTAAATAAAAATGATGATCATTTTTCCCATTCCCTATAAATGCGGAAACAGAATGGATCCTCACACACTTATTGAAAAAATGCTGAACCCAGAAAAAACCCTTTTGAATTTCTAATATTCATGATGAGGACAGACCATTCGATGGAAATGCACTTTTCAAAGTGCTAAGAAAAGCGATAAAGAAAAAAGCGCCGGCTGAGGATCGATCAACATGTTCCAACAACATTCGTGCCAGTTGAATTTCAAAAGTCAATTATATTTCCAGTATTTAAAAAAAGGCGAACCAAAGGAGCATCATTTATGAACACCGTGGAATAAAATCTTCACTGGTATTCTGACCAAAAGACTAACGACAAGTGGGTAAATGACAACAATAAACTAAGCCAATTCCAAGCAGGCTTAAGAGAAGGTTTTGCCACCGTCGATAAAATATTTTGTCTTACGTCATTTGCGCAGTTGTACCAAAATCGGAAGAAGAAACTGTATGCGTAGACTTTAAGGGAGTCTTCGATGTAGTAAGCAAAAATTGTCTCTTTTTTTAAAAGCTATCAAAATTGGGAATATCATCTGAATTCTAATTATCCTTGTAGATCTTAATAATAACAATAAGTTCACAGTATAGAATGGGAAGGACATTTCGGAGTGGTTTGAGGTATTAATCGGAGTAAACCAGGAGTGCTAATCAGTCCGTTTCTTTTTTTTCCTTTACATTGATGATTTAGTGCCAGCTGGTATACATATGTATATGCAATGAAGGATGTTGCTCTACGCTGACGAGCAGATGACAACTCGGCGGAATCACCGAGTCCACTGCAACTTATGATAAATAAGTTGGAAGAGTACTGCAGGTTGAACTGTCTGCACATCTACACTGCTAAGACTAAAGTCATGGTTTTTCGTAAAGTACGGGTACTTTTCAAGAAACGAAAAAGGGAAATACAGTGGAGAAAAATTGGAGGTAGTCAGATCATAAAAATATTTAAGGATCACAATAAGTAACAATTTATCGCTTTGAATTGAAACTTGCGGCAGCGAAGAAAACAATAAATTCTTTATGGAGAAATTTTATATCTGGCTCTAAGGTAGGAAGGACAATTATGAACAGATTTTAAGGTTTTTCTTAAAGAAACTATTTTACCTGCCGTCAACTATGCCTCACTCTATGCTCCATATTTAAAGCGGCTAATCACAGCAGTTCATATACACACTGAAACTAAACATGAATTATTTAACAAAGGTCATGAATCTGGAGGATGATACGAAGCTCACTATGAAAGCCTTAAGATCTAGGACGCGTTGACAAAATGCGGCTTACAAGAACGGCTTCACCTTCAATATAGCTGCGAATAATCTCCCGAATGGAGAAGCTCCGTACAAAAATACTTATCGGGTATCGATCACGCTATGAAAAGTGAATTTGTAACAGCAGCGAAAAATTCAAACGTTCGTCTCACCTACAAAAAATTATATCACGAAAAAGTGAACTACATGCAGTCTAGTCTCAGTACTTTGCAGGTTTTAATTGTCCGTGCAACACAGGAAAAAGGAAGACACCTAAACCAACTAAACTTTGGTGACGGCAAAGCAATTGCTTAACTTGTAAAATGAACACACATATGTATATTGAAACTTCACTAATGAGTTCTGCCTCATACTTTTTAAAATCAAATCTCAAAAATGGGATAATTAATTTAAAAAACATGGATGCGTATAGTTTTCGTAGCATTTTCCAAAGAAAGCCATGAAATTAACAATTTCGAATAAAGGCGAGCTTATTCTATTTTATTCACATATTGGCAAAGAAGAACTGATAATGAAGAATATTAGTAAATAGCAACGGCCTAAGGATACTCCCCTGGTGCTCACCAACTTTGTTTAAGGGTATCTTGTCTACCGAACTTCTTCAACTATTACATCGGAGACTTCTTCGTTTTAGGAGCGGCTCTAGGAAATAGTTGCCGGGGAAATTGTTTAAATTCTTCATAACATTTGGGCCTTGATAAAATTAATGTTTTTGTGAAGCATTTCTCAGCGAGTACTCATTGCCCCAATCAAATTAAAATGAAATCGTTTCCTCGACCTGAAGATTTTCGAGATCTTCTGAGAGCCTCTGTTCCTTTTCAGGTTACCTACTATTACGTGTGCGCCGAATTTTCGAATTTGAATTTGTGAGGTGTGGATTATGATAGCCTTTTCCAGGTCAAGGACTGTTTCCAGGTTTCGCCCATGGTCATAAATCTCCTCAAAAAATCTATTTTTGTCAGCTGGGTAGTTCTCAGGATTTGCTTTTGAAATGTCAAGCCAACTCGTCGACATCTTGTTCATGCGAAGTTCCTTATTAAGGCTCCTTCGAATTTCTGATCTTCACTCTCCACTAACTTACTATAGATCTTTGACTTCCTTAACATTCTCTCCGCTGTGCGAAGTACGTGGACGTATCTCCGACATTCTAAAACTTACGCAAATGAGCGCTCGTAAGGGTACGAATGCGTATAAAAGTAAACCTGAGCTTACGTAAAAAAATGTAAGAAAACGTATGCGACAATAATAAAAAAAAGTTAACTTTAGCAAGCGTAAGCAGACAAAAGTAAACGTTAGTGAACGTTAACGTACACAAGCAAACGTTAACAAACGTAAGGAAGCGTAAGCTCACGTAAGAAAACTTATGTATGTGCAAGTAGACCTGCCGCAGATTTGAACGTTCCTCATTTTAATAATTTTATTTCTAGGCTACCTTTGTTTGCGACGCCAACACTTCAAGTTAGTTCACCTCATAAGTATTCCAAATTTTGTTATGATTATGAATACAGCCGGAATTTGGTACCATTCATCAGAGAAACAGACTGCCCCTTGACGATTGCTCAAGGCAATTCGTCGCGCGTTCACCATAAATAAATACCACTGTACTATCCTTCCGGCGTTTAGTATAAAATAATAATAATTTCTATATTTGGCAAAACCAGGTTGCACCTTACAACGATCCGCGCTTATTTCATTTCCAAATTCGAGTACCAGCGGGTACGGTTACATAAAGTCCGCTGGAAACATCTCCACCCGAGAGCGCCGAGGTGAAAGTTTTTCCATCATAATGATTACCTGTACCGATATTGAGATAGTAGAGTGTCGATATGAAGCCTTCTAGTAGTTCATCAAGTCGAACCGACACGAGACGAGTTTACAATCGTTTAGCTGTGCCTGACCTAGATTTGGACATTTCCGATATTGTAAGTCGCAAGCTTGTTGTCTCTCGTTACGATCTGGCAATAAAATTGCGGGCAATGGACGCGGGGATAAAGTTTTTTTGTCGGCGTAAAGCACACTTGATCTTTGGGACGCACTGAGAAGATGAACGAATAAACAAATAAACAGGCAGAAATATTTGCAAAGCTTTAAATGGAAACAATCAAAGAACAGAATACAGGGTGTTTCTACAAAGTTATAGAAATGGTAAATTTCTGGCATCAACGATTGTGCACCCATTCCCTGGAAAAAAATCTACGACTGATAAACAAGTCATGAGCTGATCATCTATAAAGGCTTTTTGTTGATATTGTGATAATTTTATCAAAACTAACCTTCGTCTTTTCGTCTGGTAGTATGGTTGCTCTTGGCTCTCTGAACGTCATTTATTTGTGACTTATGAGCTTTGTGTTCTTGATTTAAAAACCTTTAAGATAATGTTACCATTTGTGAAATCTTTTGAAGAGTTTATATCGCAAAGAAGTTAAATTTGTATTCTTTCATTAGATCTAAGAAGGTAAGGTAATCTTTGTATTCCTTTATAAATACAGATTTTACATTTTTTATTGAATCATAGAGTATACGGATCGGGGGCTTTGCTTTTCTATAACCGTATAAGTATAAATGCGGCTAAATTTCATAAAAAAACACTTCCCAATTTCCTCTTTCAAGGCGTTGGTGGTCTTGGGCTTGTTTGCATAGAAATTTGACTTTCAAAAAACTCCAAAGAAAAAAGTCCAATGGCGTTAAATCGCAAGATCTGGATGGCAAATTCTGATCGTAAAAACGGTCAATTACACGGTTAGGAAATGACTCATGCAGTAATTGCATTGTTTCTCTGGCTGTATGGCGTATGACATCGTCTTGTTGAAACCACATTTAGGCACTTCAAATTGGGTTATCATAACACAATAACGAAGAGCATTAATTATGACTACCTGACCAGTCGCATTTTCGAATAAGAATGCTTCGACAATACATTCAGCTCAAACTCCGCACCAAACAGTCGCGCGTTTTTGATGCATTTGTTTCTCAACAATTTCTCGTGGGTTTTTTGAACCCCAAATGTGACAAATCTTACGATAAACGAAGTCATCATAATAGAAGATGATTTCGTTCGAAAAAACTGCCTTCAGTTGTTCCAAAATCCATTCAATGGACTCTCTTCGCTCTACACGGTCGGTAGTCTTCAGTTCTTGAGTTAATTGAACTTTGAAAGCATGAAGTTTCAAGTCTTTCGTGAGAATTCGATGTAAAGAGCTTCTTGAAATGCCTAATTCTTCAAATGTCAGCAATACTCTTGCGAACTGCTTCGTTCTGTTGACCGACTTGTGACAGGACACTCGGGATGTCTAAGATCACTGATTGATCCAGTTTTCCTGAATTTTTGAATAATTCTCTCCACAGTTGATGATTTTAAATCACTATGATGGCCATAGTTTGTTTGAAAATTGGGGAATGCAGCTGACAAACCTTCATTATTTTCAAAATATCGCTCAACAATGAAAATTGCGTTCTTCTTTCGTATAGCGTTCCATTTTTACTGCCCCCAAACTGTCAGCAGGCACATTTTTAATTTTTTTTTTCTGTTGGCAACACTGTTCTATTTAAATTCATATTTTGCGTGAATTATGGGACACCATTCAGAATTTAAACCAAATACAAAAGAGGCTCTCGTTGATATCTTCCCTCTTTTAATGAAGCTTGGCTAAGTTCAGTTATCTCATTGAACTGTTTTTCTAATCCCTCTGCTGTCCCATTGCAAAATGGATTATAAGGGCACTCGTGAACCCTTCTGAGTTAGAAACTTATAAAAATGTGAATCAAGTAATCATACGAATGAGGATTGTAAAATATCCGGCCTTCAAAAGAAAGGGTACACTTTCTGAAAACACTATTGCCGGTGGTTTTACATTTTTTTTAGCCTTTCGAAATTTACGATTTGCGAACTCTGTGAAATAGGCAGGCTTTTGTCAAGTAGAAGATGTATCGAGCCAAAACTGGAGAAAAAACTGGTTTCTGGGATATTCAAGCCCAATTTGGCTGTGGCGACGACGGAGCTTAGCCGGTCCATTGTCATGGTGAAAGGTGGTCCTCATTCTTCACCAAACTGAAACGGTTTGCTTTGAATCCGTGCTGGATCGATTAAGGCATTCAATGTAGCAGAACCCTGTGGTCGTTTTTCTTTTTTCACAGTACTCAATTATCACACCTTGCAAATCCCGCAGAAACTGGGGCCGTGAACTTTTCCAGGTCTTCGCCTTCTTTGGAGCATGTAGCCTGTGAAGTAGAAGAATCTAACTGACAAGCACATGATAGCAATAATAGAGGTCCATGATCTGTCTTATATAGTTCGAAGGTTAAATTCGCAAAGAAATCGACGTCTTCTCACAAGTTTCAAAAAACGATTTGTAAAAGTTAGGAAGCATTTTGACATGAGATGCATTTAGCGCTCGTCAATATAGTAGTTCCTTCGTCCGATTTAGGTAAACACTAGATTTGGAAGACCCTTTAAGGTCGACGTCTCACGCCACGCTGTCAGATATGACGATCTATGCCACTTTTACAAATGCCAAAACGGCAAATCAAGGACTCGAAAACTGGGAATTCATATTCTCCACCATTGACCGAGCTGTGTCTGTTTTTCTGCTCCAATCCAGGCAAAATAAAAGATAGTGCCGTCGGCATGGTCTAAATGATGAGAATAACAAATTTTTACTGCAAACGCCGGACTAACACTCTTTACGGGGATTGAATTCTCCGTGACCTCGGAATGCAAGTTTTGTGTACTCATACAAGCCCAAGCAACTGATTTGTCAGAGCATTGAAGTATGTTAGCCCTTAGGAAAAAATACAATAACATTAAACTAAACAAGATACAGAAGTACCACAGGCGTTCTACGATCGACTCCGTGAGATGCTTTGACGGTAATGCTGCCTTTGGACCTACACATTGAAAACACAAAAGCACACAGTCTATTGACTGCCCGACAGTTCCATCGTTTTCCTAGTGGAACTATTTGCAATCCGGGAAGCATGCCATCAAATCAAAATACACCCAAGTATCATGCCAAGGAAGAAGGTTGCCATATGCATTGAAAGTGAAGCAGCCATCAAAGCAATTGCCTTCTTAACTTCACATTCAAAATTAGTGAAGGAATGCCGAGCTGAGATAGCGACATTAGAAGACCAGCTCGTTTCCCTTATATTGGTTCCCGGTCATAGTGACATCCCAAGAAACGGTAGGATAAACTTGCTAGACAGGGATCGGCCTTTCAGTGCTCGTTTGCAGGTGAGGTTTTAATCTCACTGCAAGCAGTTTAGGCTAATATATCCTCATATAACAACACAGCTGAGGGACTATTATAGGGGCTATCCGACAGTGACGTATCGTAAGCATCCTTTGTCGAAATAACTTCTTGAAAGAAGGGCCAAAATTCTGCAAAATTCTGATCTGGATTGCTGAATCTTTATAAGGCCGAATGACTGACGATAAGCAACACACTTGAAAAAATAGTGTGTATGTGTAGAATTAAAAATTACACGTCAAATATCAGCTAGGGAAACAATTCAAAACTCAAGTTAAAAAAAGCCTTCAAATCATAAATAGAAATTCATCGTAGAAAACGAAGACCCGACTAGCGTCGGTGTGATCAACCCAAATGGAAACAGATTTTTCAAGATCATCAAAAATTAAAGGTAGCTCTTAGATAAACCGGCTGATATATGATGGAGTAACCGATTCAGTAAATGACGGATGACAGTGACCACATTAGAAAGTGTCAAATAAAACAAGTCTATTGATTCAGTATTTTTGTTTAATTTTTCTTTAAATTACCACAAATTTTGCTGTTTCGAGTCCTTCACTCAAGCCTACCATAATGCAATAAAAAAGATTTTGTATCTAAACACCCATTGTATGTTCACGTGGAAGCGTCGTTACAAAGATAATGACAGATTAAAAAAGAAATAAACGAGCGCCAAAACCAAAAGCAGAACCAAAAGCAAAACAGGTGAGCATTATTTTCAAGTCAGAAGCAAAAGTACATATAAAGAAGAGAACACAAAGAAAAAAAAAACGCAAGACTCAATTTTGCGCCTTTTTATTTTTAACCAATCTTCCTCTTCCTTTATAATTTACATCGCTTATGCTGCTTCTGCTGTGCCTCGTTCGAAGTTCATTCTCACGTCTTGAAGACATCCAACCGAGGCACAAGTTCATATCCAGATAATGTACAATGATTACAGGCCTGAGTTCAGGCCTTACTTGGGATATGAACTTAACTGCTTGTTTTCCGTGTTCAAATGGAAGAAAATTTTGATCCAAGCGCAAGCGAGGGGATTAAGGTTTTTCTTTTATACGTGTATCTCATGTGACACGACGTCAGAGGTTCATATTATGTGGTAACGACTTACAAGTTTTTATCTTGTTGAGCAAATAAGCGTTGTGAAACCAAACACAGAAAAAAAAAGATACAAATTTGAAAGTATTCTAGAAGCTGGAGAGAACTGGATCTCATTTGGATTCTAATGAATTGTGTTGCATAATTTTGCTTTTGGGGCTTCTGAGAAATGCAGTGCACATGAACCAGAACTTTCTGCAAAGTTTGTCACTTTTATTACCATTTTTTTGAACATATATTTTGAAAGTGTCAAATTTATGTTTTCTCAATTCCAGGGATTCGTGTTCTTTTGAAGAGTTTAGCTTGTTTCTTACCTTTTCTGACTCTAAATTTGTCTGAAGAAAAAGAAAAGATAGCGCATGAAGACTCAAAAGATTATTTATTATTATTTGTCGGTGGTTCCTATAAAGAGACCTAAAAGTCCACTGTCCTTCGTAGCTTTGATGCTTTATCACTTGAAGTCAAGAAAAGTGTTTCAAGTCGAGGTTTTTTAATCGGTCTCCGACTCAAAAAGATAGAGAATATTAAACAGTTTGACATCAAAAAGCTCACCCTCTTGAAGGACATTTTTGCCTGAGTTAGCTTTTACTTTTTTGGTTTCGTTCACATAAGACTCTGGTTTTGTCCGAAATCTGAGTTGGCAAGCAAACCGAAATAATTAATCAGATCCTGTTAAGGCTGAACCAGCTAAGCAAGTTCATTATAAATTTCATATCTTGTAATTCCACTGTGTCCAAGAGCCCAAATTAAGCTCTGCAATTAGCCTTACATTAGCCTTTCAAGTAAGGAAATTGCATTGAGACTTAAGAATGGCTTACGTGGAGTTAAAATATCATTACAGATGGCTCACCCCTCAAGGTTGTGTTACAGTATTGGTGGATACGGCTGTAATTTTTAACCATTCCAAAAGCTGCACAACAGGCGGACGTTCAAACTGACCTCGAAACACGGGAATGTGACGCAGTTCATTAAGCGCCTTTCATTCATTCGAAGCCTGGAATAAGTCTCCAATTTTTAACAAATTTTTTTAATCAAGTTCATGACGCTTACACTAACAAAGGTGATGGCCGTGCTGTTGTACTAGAGTTCCATATAGATTTCGTCAAAATAATGCTTTTTAAAACTATCATTGACCCTTGTTGAAAATATAATACTCACAACACATTGATCTTCAGACGCAATCTTCAGAAACTGCCCGGTTGAATAAAATACTGCGAATTAAACGAATGCAAAAATTCAATATAAAATTAACCGTAAGTGCTAGTGCGTAGAGAGCGATTAAAGTACGAATCGGTTCCGAACTTGAACTGTCGAAACAAATCTCAATTTACTTTGCCTTTAGAATCAAGCCTTACTATGTTGGGTAACGGGTCACTCCGCTGCCCAATGTCATCAAGTGCAAGTATAGAAGGAAGTTTATATGGATCGAAAAGTTAAACCTTCTTTTTCCGGTTTATCTAACATAGTTGTAGCAGGATATATATCGAGCTTGGAGTGTCTGATGGAATCTTACACGCACGTCCTTCGAAGAAAGCCCTTTCAAGAGGCACGGAATAACTGAGACAGATTTTAATAGATACTGAAATGGTGAAGTTGTCATAGAAAACATCATACTCCTTATCAGTGCATGAACCGCGCGCCGTCGAAGCGTATTTTCAAACTCTAGACGGTAAGACAAGTCGGCTAAAACCTCCCTCTCCGTTCGCCTTTTGTTCCTTCCTCCGATCGCAGTAGATCTTTTATAGCATAGTGAATGAGGATCTGCATCTTTTCTTTTTCGAGAAAAAAAAAAAGGTTCCTTTTTGGGTAGTAACCATATTTTGTAGTGTGCAAGAGTCACTCTTTCCAGTCCAATTTACTACCCTCATCATTGTATTTATGCGGACACTCCTTGTTGGGCGTGAATTATAATTATTTAGCTCGAACTTGTCAGCAGCAGTTTTTCCCAAAATAATGAAAACTAATGATTTCTCAAGCCCTAAGTGGGGTTTCTTCTTTCTTAATTATTATTTATTTCCATTAACATCAAATATACAAAGACTTGGGTTCAGCACCACTTGACCTTCCCGAATTTAAATAATATGAACTGGTTTCTCTTCCATCGGAATACAACTAGTCGAAAATTTTATTTTCTCACATAAATTCGGCCTCCCATTATACAAACTTTAGTTTAGATGGGTTGTTTAATCATATACTATACATCATTGTTGATGCAGTTTAAACTCCATTCGGAATGGACTTAAAACAAATAGATGTTTTCAAGAATGGGTGAATCCATTAGAAACGACATCCCTTCGATACCATGAGTAATGACACTTTGGAATACTCCCAGCCCCTATGAACTCACATGTCAAACTCCTCCATTCAATTTAGACAATCTGTGTTTGGTGTGAAAGTTGCTTTCGTGTTCAGCTGTTATGGAATAATCGACTCTTTAAGAGGGTTCAACAGATGTTTCCAATTGTTTACTTAGACTTCATGGTGGATTTACAAACATTTAAACTGTGTTCATGTTTTTTTTCACACTTAATTTAGTTCAATGACATGAACAGGCTTTGAGGTACAAGCCGATTAATTGTTATGACCTCTTGCGCAATGAACTTAAAATATCTCAATTCGTTACAGACAATAAAATACGG
Source organism: Orthonevra nobilis (assembly GCA_963555765.1). Taxonomy (NCBI): domain Eukaryota; kingdom Metazoa; phylum Arthropoda; class Insecta; order Diptera; family Syrphidae; genus Orthonevra; species Orthonevra nobilis. Next base: position 122,039,634 of record OY743225.1, on the reverse strand, counting down.
TTCGATCGGTTTTTCTTTTCCTTTGTGAACTGCAATACAAAATTGATTGCATTACGAATGGCTCCAATTTGAAAGTCCATAGTCATCAGAGAATTACAAGGACACTGGAATAATATGTTCTTGTCAATATTTTAAAAATTGTCTTGAGTCTGGTTGTGGAGAAACACTTGTTTATAAGTACTATATAAGCCTCCAGAAAAATTGTGTTTCTCTATTATCATTCGTTTTTTTTTATCTCTAAAGGACTTAAATGGAAAAAATCGTTCGAATCCTTTTAAAATCGTATAGGGCATAATTATATTTCAAAGCAATAAAAAAGATTTAAAAAAGAACGGGAATAAAGCCATTTATCGACTGAAGATTGTTATAAATCAAAACCAGACCAAACTTTCCAATTCATTAACATTTGGTAAAGTGGGCTCATTTTCTAGCTAAAAAAGAATATTGCGTTTTCTTCGGTCGCCAGTAAGTTTTAAGACTTCATATTCAATGTAAGCTTTACATTTATATGCCTACAGTGAATGATGCTAAGCCCCGTTTCAAAAAATCAGTGACTTTTGAGAACTGGAAGGGTTTGGGAAGGCGCACATTTTCATCAAATCAGGAGCAAATTCTAAAATTTACAAGCAAGAACCATTGCCTTACACCTTGGCGTTACAAGAATTCAAGATAATGATCCGATATATTTTTCCAAACTTTACTGAGGATATGTGTCGATTTTTAAGAATAAAACTGAACACAGAAAAATATGAAATGACCACCAGACTTCAACTTAAAAGAACGAATTGACATAGAGTCTCTCAAACAGTCTTCAATATCGAAACATAAAGTACGGGAGATTCTTCAAGTAGTCTGCACATTTATAACATTGGAAACGATCTCAAGAACATAAAAAGATTGACTGCTAAAGTGGTGCAAATAAGAGGTTGATTTTTCGACCAAAAAGGGGTCGACCTGTTGTTTATTACCCAAGCCTTTTTAATAAATAGATTCAATTTAAATTGATCATTACTTGTGAAACTATTATAAATACATCTGGTGGGCCCCCTGTTGGTTTATTTTGATATATTGAAAGGTGTCTTGATATAAATATTTCAAAAATATGTCATTTTTCTAAGTTGTGTTATGTAATCAAGAATTTTGTAATCAAGAATCTTCTTACAGTCTTGTTAGGTTATTAATATTTTTAGTATCAATTATTTTTTATAAGTTATTGATTAACATAACAGGAATACAGAAAAAATTAAAAAAATAAAAAAAAAGTCGACAATTTCAAAAATAAGCAGTTGATGAAGTGGGGGTCTCAAAAAATTGGCGCGTTACCCTACCCACGATTTCAACCCTCCTAGCAATCTGAAACCAAAAAAAATAGATTATTAATCGAGAATAATGTCGCAATATCTGGAACTACGGAAAAGTTGGAAAGATTTTTTTTTCACAAATGGCGACTGCTTGAAAAAAAAACAAAAATTTTTGTACCAATTTTTTTGAATGTTTCGAATTTAAAAAAAAAGTAATAGAAATTTTGACTGGATAGTTCCAGACATAGACAAGTCTATAAAGAAGACTCTCTAAAAATTTCAGGTAAATTGGTCCAGTAGAACCTATGAAATCGTGGGTATTGTTTTTAAAAACACAGTTGTGAGAAGAACGCGTTTAAAATTTCGCGTAAAGTTTTTCGCAGTCTGAGTCATGAAATGATATTGTAGACTTACATTTATTCAATCTGCCATTGCTGCTTCATACATCGGACCTTCCTCGACTTCGAAAAAACAATTTTTCGCGTTTCCCTCTTTATATCGAGCAGTTTTGGCCTCCTTTGATGCGTTGGATGCTCGTATCAATCCGGGCGTCGTTTCGTTTCACAGCAAATGAATGAACTTCCGGGCCAATTTTCATTCCCATAAGTTCCCATAAGCATTTTTAAAATAGGAATGAAGCCTTCATTAAAAATACAAACAACAATAAATGTTGCTATATCAATTATCTTGGGTCCGGAATGATTATGTTTTGGATCAATTTAAATTGATCCAATTTTGAAATTGGAAAATTATTTTTTTTTTTTAAATTCTAGACTAGAATACCACCTTAATACTCTTGTCAAAAGCATAAAAGAGCCGCTGCCCTTTCACTTTTATATTAGGGGCTGGTATTTTTTCTATTATCTAGTCCCATTTGATGAAAGAAATATCATTGTCATCAACTTAGAAATTTTCGCCAGTATTATCGCAGACTATCTTGTCCTCGTCTTCGACTCCTGTATATAGCTTAACGCAACGTGACGATATTCTGTGGTTTGTTGAAAAATTCCCACCAAAACAAAATCGCCATTTGTCCCAAATCTTGAGGGTTGTGGTTCTTCTTCAAACTGTCTTTTACTCTCGGATACTGAAGCGACCAAAGGCTGAGAATATATTTGAAGCTGCTTCATGTTTTTATAAGATATTAGTGACACTAGAGGTTCGTCGTCAGATTCGCTGTCAGGTCCATACTCATTATCAATATGAAGGCCCGGTTTCGCGTTCATGGTAATGACACGCAAAGTACCGAGCACAAAAATATTGCAGACCACAAGGTCACAGAAGCAGCTTTAGCTCTTAATTGTCAAGTGAATACTTCCTGTTACTTGATGGATCTCCATAGTGCCTGAGAAAGCTTTTAAAATCCCAGTTGCTTCGAGTTCCACTTCCACGTTCTTTATGAAATAAATAATGCTTAAAAGTCTATTCAATTATAAAACTATTGAATTACTTCTGACTTAATGGACAGGCCAGAGTAGATATTTTTTTTCAATGTTAACATGAAGTTATTAGTAATCTATGTTAATAAAGGAATTGCAATTTACTGTTAACAAAGTAAAAGCAAAATTTCAACTAATTTATATTTTTTTTTTGTAGCCACCGCTAATACCTCTTAACGTAGATTCGTCCACATGCTTATTAATATTTTTGGACAAAATTAGCCTCAGCTTCTCCAATGAAACACAAGCTGGTTTTGGAGGGTCCCATGTTTCTGAAATCGTTTTTTATTGTTACACCTGGAAACAGCTGTACTCGGTCACGAAACGCACATCGCACTGTCGTTTTTGGACATTGCCAATCTTTTCAATGTAGTTCCCTAGGTCATTCGGGCCACCAGTATCGCATGTTCCATTTTTTAACATAGCCATCGATATGAAAATGTATTTTGCATTAAACAGAATTCTTCCAAACGTCCGTGATGTTCGTAAACGTTCCACCATCTATCTCGTTAATGACATTTTGAGAAACTGTATGATTTACATTTTGTCTGAGTGAAAGTCCTTTTCGATTTATGCGGGTTGCGCACAATTTTGCGTCGGGCCTGAGACACATGTCCTGTCATCGCTAATCTGCTTAAACGTAATCCCTTGTCATAACTTTTGAACCGATGACCAGATTAGATAAGTGCTCAGCACATTAGTTACTTGTACAATTTCGAAGTTGGATCTTATATAACCGCGAACGTGACCAATGATTGATTGTGATTGTCGAATCCGCAAATCACGCGCATCGAACAATACCACTGTCACTGTTTATTAATGAGCAATTGCAGCTCAAAATTGAAAAATTACGATTAAACATCCTTAATTAGCATTTAAAAATGTTAATTCGCCCCTTGGCAGCCTTTAACTTAATCCTTAGCTCCGTATTCAACATTATAGCCTATACCAATGATGTGAATTAGGACTCCTAAATACTTGTTGCGTCGTTTAACGTTTTCCTTAAGCAAATTGTTTAGTCTGCAAGTCATTTACATATGTATGAACATACCCCCCGGTGCAGGATATGACTTCTAAAAAAACAAAAGAAAATATAAGTGTTAATAAGCCCGCACATTCCTTATGCAAAGTGCACAACCAGTGTTTAGGTTTAAGAGCGAAAGCAGGAATTATTCGCTACCTTTTGCGAACCTCGTCGATCTGCATTCCTGGCAAGTAATTGCTGCACATGCTGCTAGCCGGCTGCATGTGCAAACTGCCAGCAGCAAACAGTGGATTGCGAACCCTGTACGAGTATAAATGTAGACCAATTGGGTCACATACCATTTGACATTAATTGGATTTAAAAGCATACAAAAACAAAGTGTCGCACGCTCAACACTGAACGCATTCCTTACGCATTTGACAGATGCCCGCACATTCCAATTGAGTGTATCCAGTGCTGAATCTGAATCATACAATTGACTGTTTTCGCCTTTCGGCAAATTGATTGGCTCCAAAAAGGCTAATCAATTTGGAGGCCGAATTAATTAGCAATAAAACAAAAATAATAGCCGCTTTCTGCGTGACAAAGTGCGTGTTTTCGTAATGGTCAGTTGGTTTAAATGTTTTCTAAAATGTCTGTTAACTTGCGATGATGGTCGTCCCAGTGGAAAATGGAGAATTATGGATACGGTCAGCGCCAGCATCTTAATTAGTGACACGCAAAACAACACTCATGAGGACGCCAGAGGAAGGCTGTGTTATGAAATTATTATCGTCTTTTGTTCTTGTGCAAGCAACTATCATATTATTTGTTTTTGGTAATTGTTTATAGTTGCGCAGGTTGATGTGATGATGGTTTAGGGCGTTAAACCAATCAAAAGAGAGGAGGTGCTTGTTGAGAAATCTCTGTTGGATTAGACAAGCTTATTGTTTTTGAAGAACCTTTGCCCGATGGAGACCCAAGGTTTTTTGCTTGAATCAAATTCATTAGGCCTGCCGTGGTATATTGCCGACATGAGTGCTTGCTTGCTTCATAGCTGCTGCCTTTGGTGTTAAATGATTTGGTTGATTTTCACAGCAGGTCTGACTTTTTCGATTTTCCACAGTTTTTAAAATAAACAAAAAATGTTGCAATATTCAATATGTGCATTTTCTGAGTAGAACAATTCAGCAGGGTCGCCCTAAAAACACCCGTGCAATTTTATCTTGCTACTTGTTTTTGAATACATTTGAAAAACAAAATCGATCAAGAGGATTCCGCCACTATTGACGACAATTTTAATTTTTCGATTATTCTCACGAGGAGCAACCATAGTCCGTGGCTTTTTCTCATAAACTCTTGACTTCAGTGATTTCAAAAATCCCCAATTAAAAAAGTGAGAAGCGGTTGAATCGGGCGATTCTGCTTAACAATAAAAATCGGAAAAAGAGACCTAATGCGACTCGGAAACGCATCCTTCATAGTGTCCATTCGGTCAGTTGGAACAACTACACGATCTTAGTTCCAATTCTTCAATTCGTGTAAGAAAAGCTCTTTGATTATTGTTCAACAGTTAGTCACCGTATTAACCGCGAATTAAAAAAAATAAAAAAATCGGCCCGCTGGCGCACTTTGATCGGTTGTTTGAGCGGGAAAAAAGTTTCGTTGCTAATGATGAATTTCGACCGAAAATCGTCCACTGCGCAGCTAAGACTTGATTGACGGTACGCTGTCATAGCTGACGGAACATCTCTCACTAAAATCTGCTTGAGAGACGAACTTAAAATTGCCAATTCAATGGTTGTCTTCATCCTAGCATCTGGAAACATCAGCGATATTCTTGTCGGAACTAGCGGTACGAGATCTGTCAAATGTTGTTACAGTCTCTTTGTAAGAAGAGGCTAAACGATTTAGAATTAAGTGACCAGATGGCGTAAACCGTGCGACAAAATCACTGCCGAATTATTTCGAACAATAGAATCACGAGTACTCCGATCTTCAGGAGTGGCCTTACAGCGTTCCATAGCTTATCGGCGTTTATTCTGCATCTAATTAAATTGAAAAAGATAAAAGAAACTGAAATTTACCTTAATTTAAAAAAAAAAATGATAACATTTTCCGATAAGGTGAAAAAATTTGGGCCACCTTGTTTATTATTTCTGTTTTTAACATCACGAAGTGAATAAGCCGCCAAGGTCATGTGAATAAAACAGTTTTTAGTTCCCGAACGAGGGGTTCCATCTTGCGTTAGACGAGATGTCAGTCCGTCGTTACTAAACCCTTACAAGGCAAAGTTCGCCAATTTATTTTTACTGTGTAACATTCTTATATTTTTTTATACAAAAAAAAACAAATGAAAGCAACCGATTTTTGAAACAGCATTTATTGATTGGACCCGAAAAATCGTTCGTTTCTTGAAACATTTGCCTTGGGCTTTGTCCCTTAGCTTCTTTATGCGGTCCATTTTGTTGGTTTTTAGGGTTCCGTACCCAAAGTTTGGCAACAAAGTCCTTTTACTCCGATGGCTCCGATGTCCATCCGGACTGTATCTTCTGCACCATAATAGAATATGGAATGTCTACTCCTGTGGCCGATAAGATCATAAATAAAAAATAATAATAAAAAGTTTACAACAATGGGGATCCTTATATAAACAGCGCAACTAAGGCCCTATCAATCGTTGAACGACTTTTTTCGATAGTCGATCATCGATTTTGGACCATATTCTTCGATTTGACAGCCGGTTGTAGTCGTTCATAAATTCCTGGTTGATACTTTGGAGAGTTATTTGTGTCCGAAATGTAAGTTGTTTTAATCAAATTAAATAAGTATTTAAGAAAATAACGATTAACATCAATTGTAGTTTCTTGCCTGAATTTGAACAAAAAACTTTTGGAACAGACGTATTTCTTACACTTCGCTGCAAATGCGGTTCTATTTTCATCAAAAAAACTCTTAATGCTTCTTAAGATAGTCGCCTAGTTGCCTATTGAACAACAATTTCACTTTTACTTCCAACTCTAAAGGATAAGAAGCATTTCTATAATTTATATCCTTTTTCTGGCTAAGACTTGGTAATTTTAATTTTCTAAAATGAACAAAGGAAATAAGTAACCCATTCCTTCATCGATTGAGTTACAAAATGCCAAAGTTAAAATCAATCGACGAAATCGACAAAGATCGCGCGATCGCTGATCGGCACTCACAATAGGGATGTATGAAAAATGAAAAAATTACAAAAAATGTATGGAATATTGAACTGTGGTACGGAACCCTTCGCGTAAGTGCCCTACTCGAAATTGTTAATAAGTATTTCGTTTTCTCTAAACTATTTTATATGCTATCTCCATTATTGAATTGCTTTAAACATCTTGAAAGTTTATTCAAGACAGACGAGAAAATGATTGAAATTGTTTAGAAAAAAAGGCGTGAGTCTATTGCATTGTCAAGAACTGTATGTGGGGTCAATTCTTCGACAAAGGAAATAAGTATTTTCAACCCTCCTTGTTCAATTTTTTGTTTAAGCAACTATTCATTCATCCTGACAGCTCAAAATTAACGAGCATCGTAAAGTAATCACTCGAAAGGTTAAAAGAAAACTAAAGTCGGCCTGACTCGCAAGGGTTCTCCTTTGCTCTAGTTGCAACATTTTACTGCTTTGAGTCGTTAACGATACAAATTCACTGCCAGGAATGAGATAGAAAACCGTGTTCCAAACTTTGCTAGTTCTGGATAAACCTAGAAACCAATGAATGGGAAAACTATTTCGTGTCAGCTTCATAATAAAAATCACCTTTTGGAGGAGGATTGTAACAAAACAAAAACAACCTAAATGCAGTCAAGCAGATAGTCGTACTATGGGCGATTCATAAGACTGCACCCACATTTTTATGACACGATGGTGGCACATAAAATTCAGAACACAGCACGCATACCGTGACGAGGCCCAAATAATAAATAATAAGTTGGAAGTCCAAAGACTCATGCTGGTACTTGGAATTCTTTGTGTCCTATTTCCTCTCAAGTTGCTTCTGACTGACTGCTATCTCCCAGTGGTTTCGTTGATTGGCAATCTTTGTCGTCTTCATAGGTCTGAAGGACTTCCAGTACTTGACACATATGTGATTGAAATATAGCTCTCCATAACGCCTGTCAAAGTCTCCACAAAGCTACCTATCAAACCAAAGCCATTAAGTGTCGAAAGAATGTCTTTATTTTGAAAAAAACCATCGACGACCACTTGTGGCATTTCAGCCACACTTCGTCCTTTCACTTTTTTTTTGTTTGTAAACCGAGAGCAGTAAAAACCGCACGCACGACCACGATATTTGTCAGATGCTGCGTACTCGTATCTATGAAGTCTAATCGTTATTCGCCTTTTGACGAGTGTGGCAATTAAAAAACCAACGCGTAGGAAGGTTCCCTCTCGAATTGACTCGAGTCTACTCTCCACAACAATGGCGGTACGAAACGTCTTTGATAGCGCTGTAAGCCATGCATTGACGCCGCAGCGGGACGCTCTCAAAGTTTTGTGAGCGCATTACAAAGTCACAGCGCCTCTGTGGCTAGGCAACAAAAGTCAAAAAGGCGCAAATGTTTATGGCTCGAGATCAGCTCGTTTGACTGAATGAAATAAAGTGAATGAATGAAAGATCGGATTTAGCTTTTGTTGTGGCGGTCGATGGTGGTGGCGCGATGACGGTTCAGATTGAAGCGTACCAAGTCACAATGGAATCGTGCCGCCGCATGTGATGACTCCAAAGCTGCTCGGCAAATGATAACGACGCGACGTGACGATGATGATGATGATGATGGAAGCTGGCGCTTTGCTTCCTTCAATGACTGCAGTTGTGAGTCGGATCCCCACGGTAAACAATTTCAATTTTACGATTCGTTTGTTTACATTTTCGAATGATGTAATGGCTTGATTGAGGTGGTTTTGTTGTGGTGATACCACGGATGAGTTTCCATCGTAATCACTGATTTTGGCTACAATGTACTATGCGCGCAGTGAACTTACTTTGTTGCAATCGTTTAATTGACTTTCTGAGGAAGAGCGACCGATGGCAAAACGTTTTTGCTATTTGAGGTTTATTAAATGGAATTGAATTGAACTGACAATGAACCGTGAAGGAAATGCAAACTTTATGTCAGCACCATCGATTTTCAGATTTCTAAAACGATCTTTCGCGATCCGATTGTCAAAAGATGTGGTTTAAAAGAAAGCTAGCCTCAAATGTCAACAATTCTTTTGATTCTCGATCAAGTATCCAACTTTTGCCAGCTGCATTGAGAACAAGTCTTTTTGTTGATCACCTTTGCACAAAACCCTCTTATCTCCGACGTGCAATTTAAAATTGAATTTGTCATTGTTCCAATTGTCTGGAGCTGGAAAATCTGGCTTCTGTACTGACTTGAGTGCGACTGAATTTGCCGAAATTGTAGCTTGAAAAAGCCTCAAACTGTCGTCAAAGGCTTTGCAGTAAGTAATACTCGTATAAATAAATTAATAATAAAAAAAAAATGGCTAAAAGTTAATTTTTCGTCAAGGTGCATTCCTTGATATTTTGCGGTCTTATCTCAGTTCAAATTCACACCATTAAGTTGAAGTTTAGTCTCAATGCCAAGACTAAATTCATGCGATGAAAGGCTTGTCGTGCCATTATCCTAGATGGCTGATTCACAAGGTGGTATCTTTGGAAAATCTGAACCGTATAAATTATAAAGCACAGGGCTGATTACTGCGCCTTGTGGTCCACCTGCGATAAAATATTGCAAATAAGAGGCGGAGGCACTAACATTAAATTTGAAGCATCTCTTGTAGAGAAAACTCTGAATAAGCTAAAACAGGTAGCGAGGAAAGTTAAGGATAAGCATTTTGTAAATTAAACCCTCATGCCACATTGAATCAAATGCATTTCTTAAATACTTTGGGATCCGAAGGGAGGTGCTGGGGAAATTTCTGAAACCCAATTGTTGGTCTGGGAGAACGTATATTTCCTCAAAAAAAAAAACGTACTGAGCAAACTTATTGGTCTATAGCTGCTTGGACTTTGTGAAGGTTGTCCCGATTTCATAATGGGAATAATTTTCGAAATTTTTTAAGCTTCATCATTTATGTGTCATCGAAATTGATTTAAAAAAAAAGTAAAGAACAACGATGAAAATATATTATAATACAAGGTTTGTATACATCCTGTAACTTCTTTGTTAAAAGTGAATGAGGATTGCAGTCCATGGTAACGAAACCGGGACCATAAAAGGGTATTTTTAGACTTTTGAAAAATTATTTCTCTAATCGCTTTTAGTTAAAATAAATTGCGGCAAAAAGATTAAAAAATGGTTCCTTATTTTCATCAAAAAAAAAAAAAAAAAGAATGAGCCTTCCTATAAAAGATCTTACCGAAGCTTTAAAGAACATTTAGGTTTAATTATGTTTTTTTTTTGTATACTTACTTAAGATTTTCGCATAATTTGCCGATGGAAAGTTAAATAGATTTTAATAGGACTGCCGGTTGATCAATGCTTTATTGAGGAAAAATAGATATAAATTCAATAGCCACACATTTTTCCCATTTTGTCTGGCAATTCATGGATACCCGTTCTGAAAAATTCGATCGGTTTGGCCGCAATCCACGAATCGACCCATTTTTTGACATCACCGAAATGACGGAAGTGCTGGTCAGCCAGGCCATGTTGCATTGATCGGAAGAGGTAGTAATCGGATGGCGCAAGGTCTGGACTATACGGCGGGTGGGGTAGGGCATCCCAAGGTAAGTTTTGACGACATTTACAACATGTGGCCGAGCATTGTCATGTTGCAAAATAACTTTATCGTGTCTTGCGACCGTTTCCGGCCGTTTTTTCTTCAGTGCTCGGCTCAAACGCATCAATTGTAGTCGGTAGACCTCGCCTGTGATTGTTTCATTCGGTTTTAGCAGCTCATAATACACAACACCCTTTTGGTCCCACCAAATGCACAGCATAACCTTCAGGCCATGAATATTCTGAACGGCCGTCGATGTTGAGGCATGTCCGGGGTATCCATACGTTGCCCGACATTTTGGATTATCGTAATGTACCCATTTTTCATCACCAGTGACGATTCGATGCAAAAAAGACTTCTTTTTGTGGCGTTCAAGCAGCATTTCAGACATGCATTTTAGACGTCGGCGTTCGACGTCTCGTGGCTTCAATTCATACGGCACCCAATGTCCTACCTTTCGGATCATTCCCATTGCTTTCAAAGGATCGGAAATGGTATGCTGAGCGACGCCAAGTGATTTTGCAAGTTCTTCTTGCGTTTGTGACGGAGCTTTATCGAGCAATGCCTCCAATTCATGGTCTTTAAACTTATTCACCTGGCCGGGGCGTTCTTTGTCTTGGGTGTCGAAATCACCATCTTTGAACCGCTTAAACCACCGCTGACACATTCTAACGTCTATAGTATAGCCCGGCTAAGCTTCGGTAAGCAATTGATGCGCTTCGGTTGCTTTTTTCTTTAAATGAAAGAAGCATATTAAAACTTCCCGCAAATGTTGTTTTGATGGCACGAATGAAGACATTTTACGGCTTTACAAAAACTTGTGTATTTTCACTAATGACCAATAACCTAGACTGAAATAATTAGACAATGATATGAAGTTTCTGATGTGACAGCTGTCATGGTCAAAATTCACCTCAGAGTAAAAGACATTAATTCGAATCTCAATTTTATTTATGCATTTCAAAAACATTTTTACAAGTTCTCTGTTGCGAACAAAATCGGAGCAACTGAATGATTTTTGAAGTTGATATCGATCTGAAGAATGTGTCCTTGTAGAAATTTCAAGTTCAAGGCCCTCGCTAACACCATCTGGCAATGCGGTTAATATTGCAATCCAAAAAATATTTCAACATGCAAGAAGGCTCCTTGAAAAAAAGTCTTGTAAGAAAAACTAAACACATAACATGGATGATGCCACCCTGGCACAGAACAAAACCAAGCAACGCCTTAAACCAATCTTGAACACTCCCCATGTTTGGGAATGTACATATTCCCTTGGTACATCATATTAATGCACCTCCATATTTCTACATTTTCTATTTTTGGACCGCGTTTGAACAGTCACCCTTTTATTCGCACCCCAAAAATAGTCCTCCACTACACATCACCCTTTCGCTAAAAAGGGAACAACTATTTTCGCGCGACCAAATCAACCAACAAAAACCAATTTGCTGCGAAATTCCAAAGCCAGCTAGAAGCAAGTACGTTGGAATTATCTTTCCAAGAACGATACTGGTGGATGTGATGATATTATCCCAGTGCAGAAAACAGTCTTCACTGTTTGCAATGCACACACGCGTCTCCCCATTTTGGACAAACGACAAAGTTCTGAAGAATTTCAGGCTGAAAATAGAACTGGCGGACTATGCCGTGTAGCTTGGAACCAGAAAGAATGTTTACCGCACAAGCGACATAAAACAAACGACAACGATGATGTGTGTTTTTTTGTAAGTCTATCCCCGCGGCAACCCTGTTGTGTGTTGACACAAAATAGGGAATTGACCGTTTGTCTATGCCGGCGAGCCTGCGATCTCGGCCTGATCTTTCCATATGTTCTGGATGCTCAAGCGATTCGTCATCGGAGCTTCCTGTTCAAGTTGATGTAAAAATACACAGCTGCGGGGACAAAATGAATGCGCAGATCTATTTTGGAGTCAAAATTATGACGAAACAAAAGAGGCAGATACTCTCCTGGTAGCGGCTTACAGGGTGTGCGTCGGCGTTGTGCAAGTAATTAATTCGATACGTCCTCGAGATGGTCTTGGCGTGATGGATGTTTCTTTCATGTCGCTGGCCCGGGGCACATAATTCAAAAGCCCCGAAATGTGCGGTCTTTCACAGATGAAAAATTAATTGGGGGAACACATTCCACAAAGAATCCGTTGCGTGATGCACGGCTTCCTTGTATGTTGTAACAATTATCTGTCGCAATGGAATTTAGTTTTGGGTAGGTTTGGGTTCTACCCAAAAGGATATTGGGAAACAAACAACGCCAAACATTGGATTGTAAATCATGACAATTTCGACATAGTTCCTGTGGAGCGTGGCAGTTCCATTGGATACGGAAACCGAAACACACAAATGGGACATGTTTTTTTTTTTTAAATATATTCTTAAGACCACTATCAGTGTTTTGCAAGAATTGATGCGGAACAAACGTTGGGGGATTTGTTGAACATTTCCAAATTATGTTCAAGAAATAATTTTTAACAAAAACCGATTAGAGAGACATGAGAATGCTTTTTGGTGCCAGTTTTTTTTTTGTTCCGGTTGTTTCCTGTTTTGTTACTTATCCACTTAATCAATGAAAGCGCACCCCAATTCAAGAATGGCTGTGTCTAGAAGTAGGTTAATGGATACCATTAGGTGTTCCAGAAATATTACTCAAGTTTTTGAAAACAAATGCAGAATTTAAAGAAATAAAAACAATCTACAAAAAACTCCTTGCTGCACCAAGTTTAAAAGACTTTTGATAGAAGAATTTAAGGAAGCTCACAAGCGAAGTGACCACAAATGAAGGACAGCCTTATTAGCACAATCATCAATATTTATAAAAACAAAATAATCTGTTTCCCTTCCACAGAAGTTTTGAATATTACAAAAATTGGCAGTTGTCTGCTGAATTGACACTCATCACGTTTGACATTTCGCGTGCCGCAAATCTCATTTAGCAGCTAAATAAAAATAAAATAAAATGTTTATTTTGAAATAAATAGAAATATTGAGCTGAAGTACGTATTTGTTAAACAAGGCGGAACGAGTTGGCCTTGAAGTAAAGGAGGACAAAACCAACCACATGTTGTTAACAAGCAGAGAAACATCACTGTTGGTAACATTAATTTTGAGGTGGTTAAGGAGTTTACCTCCCTCGGAGTAAATATCAACTTTTCGAATGATACCTTACTGAAGATTCGCTGCTACTTCGGGTCCGCGAAACAAATGGGCTCAACACTCCTAATTCGGAAGACGAAATGTACGCTCTACAAGACTTTGATACTGCCAATTCTGGCTTATTGATCCGAGTGCTGGACGATAACCTGAGCAAATTTTGAACTCTTTCGAGAGAAAACATTCTTCGTCGAATATTTGGTTCCGTATACGAGGAGGGCGAATGGAGAAGATATTATCGCAAACTCTATGAGCTGCATCGAGATGTAGATATACTCCAAAAAGTCAAAATACGATACGACTTCACAGGGTCGTACAAAGTTCTTCGAATCACAGCCCCCTTGCTCGAGACGACAAGGAAATCCGAACCTCCGTTTTAAGAATCAAGTGATCGCTTGCCCGTAATCGACAAGAGTTGATGGCAGGTCGGGTCGGGAGTTCGCCGCAGCAATTTAAGCAAAACATCAAGAAATGATGAACCATATTAGAAAACTTAAAACTTATTGTGACCAACGTAATTGAACAAATGCATCTGGACAAACAAAATATAAGTATGGATCAGGAGGTGAAATTATTACACACGCAAACATGTTTATGGCTTCTTAAGTTCGCCCGAGCGAAACAAAATAGATGTGATTTATAAATCAAGGTGGAATCAAAATTTTAAGAAAACGTATTGATGAACTTAGCAGAATAGGAATATTTTCATTTACTAAAAATTTTAATTCAGCAACGATAGATGGAAAATTTTTAGACGAAATTACAAATTCCAAATCCAAATAAAATTGTAAGAAAAAACAGAGAAGCTTCAGGAGTCCAGATGATGCAACTGAGGAACTTAAATACGAATATGGAAATTCACCACTGTATGCTTATGATTTGCGACAGGAGGGCAAGAACAAGAGAAAACGCAAGGCAGAAGAATTTCGTCAACACCAAAATACGGATTCGGTAACTCTTTTGACAGAACTACATCCGACAAAAACATAGACATCAAAAACCGTGCAAAAATTCAAGAGCAAAGATTTTTAGAAAATGTCTTCAGCCCGATCAGATTAAGACAGGTCTCGGAAAAAAGCTTGAGCATCATTTATAAGAATATCTTAATAGGTTTTGAGCTTATGATATGAGCGCGTGTGCATCGTAGTTTTATAAAATTTAAAATGTAGTTAATCAATAATTCGAACATTGAAAGAACTTTTGCTGAACCCGCATACAAGCCAACGTTCGGCAATGACAAATTCTGTCGGTTTCGCTAGTTTTAAATAAAATTGAGACCAGGTTCAAGACAAGATTTGCTTTTGCAGTCGGAGTCCAAATTCGGGAAAAAACATCTGCCACTCTCGTGAGTGATTGACAATCGTCGGAATCGACAACAATCTTAAGCTAAGCCTCCGCCATTGATGCTTGAACTGGAGGATCGGTCATGCCGTTCGCCTTGAACCTGGTGTCTTGGACTCGAGGACGCTCTTGGTTGGAGCATTATTGTTCATTCTCTCGGTGTGGCCGAGCCAGTGTAGTCAACGGATTTTTGTCTTCGGAGATTTTTCTTTTGAAGGATCCCAATATTTGTTCAGCTGCTTTGCTTATAGACCAGCATTCGGCTTCATAAAACAAGACTGGCATAATCAGTCTTTTGCAGAGTAGTATTTTTGTCCTTTGTGTTACGAGTTTGGATTCAAGTTCTTTTGACAAGCCGAGCATCAGCGGTTGTCTAGGTTTATTTTCCTTCGGATCTCCACTTTGATGTAGTTGTGGAGGATATGCATATTAGTTCCGAAATCTTCGTACAGGAGCCTATCTTTTATATTTTTGCAAATAAAATTGATTTCGTTCTAAATTCCAAGAATTTTTGTGCGTGAAGGATACCTTTGTGATCATCATAATGTTATGTGTCCTTAAAATAGAGACAATAAAGTTTCCGTACAGATATCATTCTCATGTTGTAGTTGGCAATGAGAGATTCGTGATAAGGAATTTCGTCGTTTTTTTTTTTGGTAAATTAAAAAGTTCCTAGTGATGTTTTCGCTAAATGTTTTTTTCCTCACAAGGCTTTAAAAATGTAAAAAATAAGCGAATGAGCGAAAATGTCTTGGAAAAATTTTAAAAATAGTCAAAAGACAAACATAAAAGATAGATCGATAGTGTTAATAAGTAAAAAAAGGAAGGAAAAACAATTGCAAACAAACCAAGATCTGGCCGTCCAAATAAAAATTGATCGTCGTTAGAAGAAGCCATGTTGCAGAGGATCCCAAGCAAATTCCACCAGTTCTTGCAAGCACAAACAACCGACGGAATTCATGTGTCACCCTCAAACAATACGAAATCTGTTAACCAGCAAAGAATTTCATGGTCGAGTTAGCCGGAAGAAGCTATTCATTCGAAAAGCGATTAAAAAAAAAGACGCTGGAACGTGCTGTCAAACACTTGGAGAAAGACAATTCGTTCTAGGACAAGGTAATATTTACTGATGAAAGTTAATTTAAGATTTTTGGTTCAGATGGTCGTCGTATGGCGTGGAGAAATCCATACACTTCTTTGAACCCGAAAAACTTAACACCGGCGGCAATGTGGGAGTGAAGGTCCTCTTCCGGTGTTGAAAACCTTTTTTTTTCATAGACTGCACCATGGATATATATGGCTACTTGGATATCCTCAAAGAAAATTTTCGTTCAAGTGCTCAAAAACTGTGTCTCGTTAAAAATTTTACTTGTCCGAACGCAAGTGAAACATCCTGCCAGAATGCCCAAACTAGTCCATTCGATGAAAAGAAGATTGCAGTTACTGATAAAAAAAACATAGGACGTCCTACTAGGTTTACTTATTTGTTCAGTCAATTTATATGTTTTAAATTTATTTGTTAAGAATATTAACAAATTTAAGTGCATGGAGCCTTATTAGTTCCTTATTTTACTTTCTGTGCTGAGATTATTTTTTAATTTTTAGTTTTTTCCTATAAAATGCTATTTTGCCTTGAAAAATTTAAAATTCGTTTTTTTTCTTTCATTCTGTATAGTTTTCAAGAATGTTTTTTTTTTAAATTAAATATTTTTTAAGTTTTCAAAGAAAAAAAAAAGCTGTAATAAGATTATGTGCCAAATGCCAGTCAAGTGTCACTTGTAAACGTACCATACCAAAAAGTGTTGTTAAATTGGTATTAGCATGAATCAACCGAAAAACTAGATATAAATTCGAAGAAAGGATATTTGGTTCTTCAAATTTAATACAATATGGCATTTGTTTCGTTTAAGAGAACCATCTTGTTAAAATCCTGATTTCTCCTAAGATCACTTTCAAAAACAACATTCATAAGCCAAACAACTCTTCTACACGCAGCGAGTTCATTTCCAATCCGTTATACTAGTATATTTATTTATTAATACGTTTTCCTCTTATTTTTTTTTACCCTTAAGACATTTTTTCTTCATTTCCCTTTGAAGCAAAAATTTATTTGAGCACCACAAATTTAATAAAAATGAAATGCATTAATTTTTAGTAGAAAAATATAGTTTAAATGTCGGATCTCTGTGTGAATTGTGCCGACAACCTCCATTGTAATTTATAGACGAACATAAAATATAGTATATCTATCTATCTATCAAAGAAGCTGACATTTTGCTTATTCAGTGTCAATTTCATACAACAAGAGATATCGCATTAAAAATCGCACGTTGAGGAAATTAATCATGCAGTAAAATTTTTACTTCACTAGTTGTGCGGCATGTGGCACTGTTCTAGTGAAAACAAAAAGTTGTACTAGTTCTAAAGATCAGTTTCGGAAAGAAAAAATCAGTCAATATCGGTATTGAGTCGCACCAGAAACCCCCCCCCCTCCCAAAAAAAAAAAAAAAAAACTCAAAAAAAAAAACTTGCTCAGATTAACCACGATTGTGACAAGACGAAGAACTGAAGTCTCTCGGCCCATCTTATCAACTTAGAACATTAAGGCAGTGAGAGCTTCAAACTTGCAATAACCACAGCGTTCCACGCGTAAAAATGAGTTTGCCTTTGTTAACCTCTCCGATCATCATTTGGGTCAATTCTCCATGATGACCTTCATAACTACCCGTAAAAGTTTGCGATCGTGTGAGAATCTTTGTCCCGACTTGAATTGGGGTTCGAACAGACAACGGCGCCGAGGGGTGACAATGGCTGTATGAAGGATCACTTCCCGTAGAGCCTGATCTCTATGTGCGAAGTGTGATTTTTTAATTGCCAATCCCCTCGATATGGCTCCGTGCGATATATTTTTGTATGGTTTTTGAAATACCTTCTTGTCAACCATCTCGGGGCCTAACAATACTTGAAGGCCAACTTTCGGGCTAGAAATCTAGTTAAATTGTAATGGCCATCGGACGGGCTTTTAGTCCGATATGATCTCAAAACTGTGTAGATAAATTTTCATAAAATGTAATGTTTTTTGGATATTTTTAAGTCAAAATCGGTCCATGGTTAATCGACAGATTGGCCACGAATTTTGTTTTCCTGATCGTTTTTTTGTTAATTTAAGGATCTTTGATAACTGTACTGTACTTGATTCAAAACGCTTCTTTAGACTTTTTTTTTTACATCGAATTCTTCTTAAAAGTCCCAAAAATACCAGAAACCCTCTATGCTATTTCAAACAACCTGTTATCAACAAAAACAAAAAAAATCATCATTTAATAATTAATTTCTTTTATTTTTCTACTTTCAGTTGCCTGAGGAAGTTCAAGTTCACGCGACAAAAGGTAAGCACTTCAAATTGAACGCAAATAAAAGAAACGAAATAAAAGCGCCAAACGGCTTCTTTAAGTGGAGTCATGGGGTTTAAGTGCTGCCGCTCTTGAAATGGTTTCCATATTGACATCTGTCTTATATATATATATTATATATACATCTAATTATGCATCTGCAAGCTTGTTCTATTTTCAACTGTCAAATGATTAATGGCAGCTCCATGTGGGGAGTTTTTTTTTATTTTAGCGAAAGTTCATTATTATATTTTTACTTTTTAATAAGCGAGGGAATTCTTACATGAATTTTAACAATGAAGCTCAGGGCTAAAGCAATTACAATCGAATACAAAGGCCGCTTGTGGCTGCATTCTAAAGTGTGAAAACTCTTCTCAATATCAGAATATAATAATTTATGTATTTGCAAAAATTTTCTGTTTCAAATTATCATAGCTAGCAATTGGCTATGATGCTTGAAGTTGTCATTTAATTAGCGTAATTGGCTGAAGAAAATTAGTGGTGAACCGCACACGAGATTATAAAGAAAGAAGATACCACGCAGCGCCGTTCAATTGAGTGACTTTTCCCTTCAATCTTGGAAAGTATGAATCGACTGACAGGCAAAGACTGATTTAGCGAAAGTTTTCAAAGGTTTTTAAAAGATTCAGGGCTCTTAAGAAGCGGCGATGGCGATGGCTTATAAATGAATAAACGTTTGGCAAGAGTTTAGCTTAGATGTGGACAGAGATGTTGCTTGAGGTGTAGTAGATGTGTTCCCTAATAAGATTAATGTTTGAAGGGATTTATTGGCGGCCGATGACTTCTGCTGTTGTAGTAAAATTAATTTTATTTGTTTTCTAACGCAAGAAAGTAAGACTTGCGTCATACAGCTAATCACAAGTATGATTAGAAAGGAATAGGATTTTTTAATTTTTCATCATTTATAAATCAATAATCCGAAAGGGTTTATAAAGGTGGAGAAAAAAACCAGTGACACAGCGGAAATTTGGACACGAATGCTGTCTTAAAGGTCCTGTATTGTTCTTCGTACAACAAAATTGAATAAAGTTGAAAGTTTAACGAAATTCTGAAATCATAACCTCTTTGAGGCTTTCACTCCTATACTTTTCTGACATGTCCAAATTGTATAGCTTTCGAAAATGCTCTTGTGGACAGTCAGTTGAACGTATGGCAAAGTTAATGGATGACCTTGCGACGTATAATTATCAAAAATTTAGCATAGCAATAATCCATGATGGCACCTCAAACATCATCAAATTGAAGCTAAACCAACAAAACACGATTATTGAACTTGTGAAATTGTTGTATTGTTTGTGTGGCATGTAGCCCAATCTTCCTGGACACCAAACTTCATTCAGGCCCAAATTCTCAATTTCTGGCCATAAAAAAGCCGGCTACCATGCTCTCCATTAACTGTAAGATTTTAGTCGCAAAATAATCTGGCCACTCGAAAAACCACATGTTGACAATGCATTCTATTCTCTATGGATTTTCTGCGACGAAAAAATTATATTTTAGATTGTTACGGATTCGCGAAATTGAAATACGCTTAATCCAAGTACTCAAGCTGGAGCGACTGAAGCTATGTTGGTGCGATCTTAGTCTCCCTTGAGCACACTTGGGAATATCGTCGGTAATCAGTCAGGCACAGGAACATGACAACTTCAGCTGCAGGTTTCGGTTACAATATTTCTCAACATTGTTGAAACCTAAACCGATCTATTTCGTACGTCGAAAATGTAATCACGGACTATTATACATTTTCCAAGACGCATCAGATCTGCTTTTGTCAAAATTACGTATGATTAAAAAAAAAAAAAACACAACTGATGATTTACCCCATAAAGATAGATGCAAAAACCGGAGGCGTCAATTAAAGGTGGCCTTCGTACTTCCCCATCGGTATGGATCCCTGGACATGCTTCTACATATTCTGCCTTTTAACTAACAGATAACAAGTTTGTGTGTGTGCAGCCAGGCCATACTCGCTAACTTGGACTTTTATTTGAAGAAGCAATATAAGACTCTTAACTATACTCCATTTTAATATTCTCAGCCACAGACCAAGTTCCAGAAGCTCCGTGGCTAACTGTTGAGAGCGTCCAAACGATTTGGCAGCAAGCTAATCCATTTTTTCCCTGTTACTTATGGCACGGTCTAGTCTACTATCTTTGGTTTTCTTATGCATTTTAAGGTTCCGTACCTCAAAAGAAAATACGGAATTTTATAGGATCACTTCGTTGTCCGTCCGTCTGTCTTTTGAGACCCTTTTTCTCATCAAGTTGAAATTATGAATTCGGTCCTTTAAAGCTTTAAAAAACTTCAGATTCTAAATCGAGAGATACGACTATTTTGTCGAATATTTTGATACTCAAAAGGAATCAAACCTATAGGGTTTTTCCACTTGGCCAAGAATCACAAAATTTGACAAAAAATCACCACAATCAATTTTTTTTGTATTTGTTTTAATCTTCATTCCAAAAAGTGAAAAATTTGAAATTAGAAAAATATCTCATACACTGTACGGCGATACGGAACTCTTCACATGCGTTTCCGACTTGCGCTTGGCTACTTTAAGTTTTCAAACAGCTGAGACTGTGGATCTGGCAGCACTCAACCAATTATCGCAGATATGGGCATTAGTCGAGATTGAGTACCAAACAAATAACTTGGATCAATCAGATCCTTAAATACAAAGGTGCAAACCATATTCATGTGATCGAATCACTGGTTCCTTGAGCTTATGAGCAAAAGTTCTAGTTTTTCCTCTCCTCTGTGGAACCTGATTTATAGTTTGGCTCACGTGTAAATAACAAAACGTTCCATGACAACTTAACCGCTCCACTTCTTCGGCTTACAATTCGTGATGTGCCGTTTGTCAATTATCTTTATGTTCTGTCAAATTCTTAAATTTATTGCAGCGACCTCACAGAACAAAGTGGCGAGGAACACTAAATTGGTTAGACCGCACTCCGTTGTAACATTTAAATAAATTGCCCTAACCAAATGGGCTTGTCAACTTAAAGAAAAAAAAACGACCCCATTTCCGGCTCGTCTATATCCCCAAACACAAATCTTGCTTCTAAGGAAGCCGCATACTTCTACAAACCACAAGCATCCAACTTCACTCTGGAGGACGAGCTTAATTGAATTCAAGTTTATTATTAGGACTGCTCTCAACTTTACTACAACATAACTCGCACTCCTAAGATTACGTGTCAACTCTAACAATGTCATCCGCAAGAAAAAATCACAATTTATTGCATCATGACAGAATAATCAGAAAAAGGACCGACGCCGACGCTGACGCTGACGACACCACCAATCATCGGTGACTTTTAAACGCAAAACCATATCTCGTGTATATATCCAACTCCGCGTGTTCCGCATTCGGTCGCGTGAGTTATGTCGTCGCCATGGTATACGGTTGCATCCTAATGCTTAATGTTGTCTTTATAGCCTTAATTCGTAACGAAATTGGTAAGAAAGTGGTGACAGGCAACGAGGTATTCACGGGTTCAACAACTTCTCTCGTCGAGCACAAGTTCACACAGTGAGACGTTTCTAGGTGAGCCACCTACTTTTGTTTTGAGCTCATTCAGCGGTAAACGCTAGAATTTGCCACCTTATAAGGGCTTCCATGATGTCCATGAATCTATTACAAAATATCGATTGGATTTCACTCTCGCTTGTTCTCGATGGGAGGCGTTCACCTCGTTTGCTTTAGATGTGAAAAATTACGAGTTAATCGGATTATGGAATGGGACGCGTGTTTGCTGTGCTACGATGGATATTATAAGGATGAGGCAGAAGACTTGCGACGTTGACGTTCAATTGGACGCACATAAGCAGTGGTTTGCTGTTAAATTGTGGCGCATCGCAATATTATTTTCTAAGAAAATTTATCGTTTGGAATTGAAAGATTGACATGACTTGAGAAGCATGGAACGGTGGCTAAACGGGTATCAATCGAATCGATTATTGTTCAATGAATGAATGACAAAAAGACAGGAGATAACATTCGTCAAGGTTCTTTGCATTTTGACCATTTAACAAGTTTAGGGTCAGCAATCTGGAAAAACTAAAAAGACTTTCATTTTCAAATTAAATAAGGCAGCAATCAGCTGAGGGCTTGTGTTCTGCTTCTGCATTGTGTTGCTTTTCAGTTTTGGGCGAACGTGGGCCTCAACCAACTTGTTTCCACGGTCCCTAGCTTAATACCTCCAGTTGCGCAAACTGAGTTGGCGGAGTCATCATCTAGCGCGATGTCCCTCCGGGATTTAATACAAGACTCTGCGAGCCAAGAGCTCGCCATCCGCTCCAAATACCTGTAGCTGTACAGCTCGTAAAGTTAGTTGGTGAAGCGTCTTCTTCATAACTCATCAATGCAAATGGGACAAAATATTTTTCGATGAATCTATCCCTCGAACCGGTCAAGGATGTCATCATCTGTCATGCTACGGCACCATAGACCAGGACTGTAATGATGAAAGTCACCTTTGTCGCTTGTATTGGACTTTACTACTCATATGATTTCTTGGCTCAAAGAAACAGCGTTTGGCAAGACTTGTCAAAAGAGATGTCATTCTCAAAGGTATTAGCGATACCGAGGCAGACGAAGTCCTTAATTTCTGAAAAATTGTGTCCCTGGCGTGATGTAAAAATAGAAGTTAGCGCTTCTTCCTGTCGGAATCCCCTGCTTTCACTTGAAGATGATTTTGCTTCCTTTGCTCATGGAGAAGAGAGCATTCTACATCGTTGTTCTGCGGAAACGGACGAGTATTGTAGATATGCTAAGACTCGGCATGGCTCTGTATAGCTCGACTCTATAAATGCTGCCACATGCGGCCTTAAAATTGACCTGCCGGAGTGTGAATACTTGATCTTTATTGTAATATACTTTCCATGCCCAAAGCCATACTAATGAGGCTCAATCAGGTTGATGCTGAAAGGTTTTTAGACGCTCACATTAAACGGCATAGAAGATCTATTAAGAAATGTCGAGGAGACTGATTCCCATGAAGTTGGCACGTTAAAGAAAGACTCGTTTCTTGTGAATCGGGAAACGATACTCTGATTCCATTTATCAATCATGTACTTATTTGATCAAATTAAGCCATCTCCCGCTGCTTTGAACAGTTCTTCATGTCCAGCAGTCTTTATTTTCTCAAGTTTGGATATTGTTATCTTTACTAGGGGTATTCTAGTCTTGAGGCATGAATTTCATGCAATTTTTGAAGTGTCATAAAAAAATGCAATTAATATTTTTACTATACATTTTTTTATTAGCTATTTATTAACAAAACTAGAATACAAATAAAAATCAAAAAGCAAAAACAATTGAAAATTTCAAAAATTAGCAGTGGATGAATTAGCAGTGATTTCAACCCTCTGAGCAATAAAAAAGAAAGATTATTAATCTAGAATAATGTCGTAATGTCTGGAACTACGGAAAAGTTGGAAAGATTTTTTTTTCACAAAATGGCGACTGCTTGCAAAAAAAAAAAAACAAATTTTGTACCACTTTTTTTGACTGTTTCGAATTTAAAAAAAAATTAATAGAAATTTAGGGATGGGATAGTTCCAAACATAGACAAGTCTATAAAGAAGACTCTTTAAAAATTTCAGGTAAATCGGTCCAGTAGAACCTATGAAATCGTGGGTATTGTTTTGAAAAACACAGTTTCGAGAAAAACGCGTTTAAAGTTTCGCGTAAAGTTTTTCGCAGTCTAAGTTATGAAATGATATTGTAGACTAACATTTATTCAATCTACCATTCCTTCTTCACACATCGGACCTTCCTCGACTTCGAAAAAACTATTTTCCGCGTTTCTCTCTTCATATCTAGCAGTTCTGGCCTCCATTGATACGTTGGATGCTCGTATCTCGGAGCGGTCAATGCGGGGGTTGTCTCGTTTCACAGCAAATGAATGAGCTTTCGGGCCAATTTTCATTCCCATAAGCTCCATCATTTTTAAAATAGGAATGATGCCTTCATTAAAAATACGAACAGCAATAAATGTCGCTATATCAATCATCTTGGGTCCGGAATGAATATGTTTTAGATCGATTTAGAGACTCATTATTATTTGAGTTTCTGAACTTTAACATCGAGTCAATAATTCCTCTGATGATAAACTCTTGTAAATTTGCTTTATAATATTCAAAACTTCATCACACATTCAGGATTCAGGATTCAGGTCGACGGATAATCCCTAATGTCTTTTGTTCTATTAGTTTAGATGCCGGGGCACCAAAATACCGATATCTCCGAAAATAATTTGAATTTTGAAAAATCCTCTTGTATAGTTAAACTTTGAAAATGTATTAAAAAAAATTTTTTAATTTCTAGACTAGATTACCCCCTTAAGTCAGGCCGACGAACGTCCCTAAGAGACTCTTTATTTAGGGTCCGAAAATATCAATTTGGAGATTTATTAAAACCACTTTGTTATCGTTTCTTAAACATTAAACTGGTGTAACTTTCGCTGTTATGTGGAATACTTTTTCTTAAACAATTAAACATGGTGCCCCCGAAATAGGCGACGTAACACTATACCGCCAATTGGAGCTGGATGGAATTATCTACAATTTTTGGAGCGAGTTTCTATCATCCACGTCCACATATTTGTTCATCCTTCCTTCGTCAGTTATGATTCTCTAACCCTGAAGACGTTCGATTTAAGGGCGGAGGAAAAAATTAATCAAACGATATACATGGATGGTTAGAAATTAGCACATTGAAGTTCTATTTCTCTTTTATAAAGTTTTATCGTTGCTTTGTAACCCTTTCCTTATATTTTTAATATTTTTCCAAACCTGGCGTACAGTACACTTTATTGCAAGTGACATGGGCAGATCAAGAACGTTATTGTATACGAAATGCAATTCAGTTCAAAGAAAAATATCATTCTGACGACGCAATCAAGAGAACACTTCCTCCGAGAAAGACATCTACTGCTGAAGACTGAATAATAACGACCTAAGCGCAGAAAATCCTTTTATAAGTTAACCAACGCTTCGAGATGAGCTCTACAGAGTTCTTATTTAGCAGCAGAACTATTTGAAGAAAGCTCAATGAAAGCAATTTGAACGGACATATAGCCGGGCACAAGCCATTTGTATAGAAAATGAGCATACCCGCGAGACTTAAGTTTCGTAAAATGTTTGGAACAAGCCCTTGACATTCTGGAAAAGTGTCTTGTGGTGTCCACTCCCAAATTGCATTAAGGAAAGCCAAGAATCAAGCCGAGCTTTGGAAGCGTCTAAAGATGGATGGAACTCCATTCCTACCCATAGCCGGCGTTAAATTGAAAGTTGGAGTCAGTTATCAGGCGAAGAGGATTTCCTAAGAAATATTGAAAAATTTATGTTACAAAATTAAACACAACTGCGGTGTTTTTTTTTTTTTCAGTGATGGCACATGTGATAATCCTCTGACCACCACTGTACTCGTACCATGGAAAGAACAATCATTTGCTCGACCATCAAAGAGAAGTGCGAGCTCATTCATCTTTATCGTCAAACACTTGGTTTTATAAACATCGGGTGGAGCAACATACACCAAAAATGTTATTCCGGTCCCCGGCTGAGGTGTTTCAGTCTTTTACACCGATGAATGTTCCGGTTCCTCAAAAGGGAAAACGGAGCCATTAAAGGATAACTTTGTTGTCCGCCTGTCTGTCACCACTCCTTTTCTCAGGAACGTGTGGACCTATAAGGGTGAAATTAATACAAAATACTAACGACTGCGGTCCCTTTAACCTCTTAAATAATGAAGTTTCTTTATTGACGAAGTCAAACGATATGACTGTATTTGCCGCATATTCCTTAGGGAATCAAAACCTAAAGAGTAGAACTAAAAAGCGGGAAAAAACTTCTAAACACGATTTCAATGAGGGACGAGCCATTTAGTACATACCTACACGTTTGTACAGTACCTTTGTTGCGCGAGTCCGACTCGCACTTGCCCGGTTTTCGGTTTATTAAAATACCTCAAGAGTAAAGTCCATGCAAATAACCTGCAGTCTTCTAAGGAATTGAAGGAAAGTGTCCGCCGTAAAAATCACCCCATCTGGCATACCGCGTTACTCTTTTCCATTTTGTTCTTTTTTGAAAACATAAATCCGTCACCGGAAGACGAGCTGCAAAGAATCCGCTATTGCAAAGGACACTATCGCCCTTTCTTAGCATGACCTCAAAATCGACGTTCACTGAGCTGTCCGAGCTAATAGAAGCAAGTACTTCAGTTTTCCCACCATTTCTCCAAGCAGGCCTTTATAGAATTTGTGTCGCCGCCTAACACTAACCCCTAAAGAGCTTAATGACATTATTGGCAGCCTATTCAGTCAGGTATTGTACAGGAACTCAATTTGAATTGTTTTTTTTTTTTGTCTTTCGAAAATATTTTTTTATTGATTTCTGACATCTTCTTCCCGACCAAGCCTCAGCTCCGCCATTCCGCTTAACCTTTTAAAAAAAAACTCAATTTCGTTTCGTGTGCTTGCCTATCGTTCGCCAACAGGTTTCTGTTTCAATTTCCTTGTAATCCATAAAACTCCTCGTTGCAATTGAATTGTGGATGCATCTCTTCTGTCCACTTGTCGCCACTACACAAACTGGCGCTTTTTTTGAAAGCGGTTAGCTTCAGTCTCAATAGCGGTAGTGATTTACGGAGATTCATTTATTGTTTGCACAATTAGACAAGAGTGTGCACCTGCAGTAAATTTCTTCCAACCAATTGCATAATCCATGTTCAAATACTGCACAATCTTGGCCCGAGATCTAAAGGGTGCCCGCACAAAATAGCATACGAAACGAATTGTTTACTCTTAGGCCAGCTCTGTTTGATCTTTAAATTTTGATGATAATATTCAAGTGAACCATAAAAGTGCCCCGAATCCTAAACATTTAGTAGCCGGGCCGAACGTCGTTCCTCTTATTGACTCAACAGACAGCCACTCCAAGTATATTTGCCGTTAATTCTGCAGTTTATCGCCGTCGATTATGTACACAACACAGGATTGCGTAACATCGTCCATAGGTGGCAGCAGGAGTACGATAGCTCTCCAAAGGCCGGCTGTTTACGATTTTCCACACACTGTGTGGCAGAGTACCTTGCCTCGTTCTCATATCCATACGAGGCAGCCCGCCATTAAAAATGTTGTTTACGTGTCCGTTTGACGTTTGGCAAAACCAAAAGTAAACATCCCTGGCGGCACACCACTTCAGCGCACATATTTCGCCACTAGCCTGTCCCATGTGATAAATATGACGGAAGCAATTACCATAATATCGAGGTATTTAACCGAATCGACATTTGCATTTGACAGACACCCCCGTGACGGCAAACTGTCTAAATCTCCTGCTGTCACAATTGACAGCCCTAAGCCGAATCGAAATCAATATTTTCCTACGAAATGAAAACGCACGCAGCGCACCTTGTGTGTGTGTACGAGTACGAGAATTCCTCGTCAGTGAAATTGAAAATTGGACAATTTCTCCTGGCTGGGTTTGGCGCTAAAAGTGGTACACGCATGTTGTACACGCAGAAATGTGTCAAATGCGCGCAAGATGATGGCGGGACCAGGTTTTATGTTCTCGCTGAAACTGAATTGATTATGCGCCCAATGAGAGGGAAGTAGGTCCCTGGCTTTAATTATTCGCGTCATTGATCTTCCCCGGCAGAGGAAATTGATGATGGGGTCCAGCGTTGAGGCTACAACTACAATTAGGTCGAGTTGCAGTCAGGTGGAATTTTTATTTATTTTTTTTTTCCTTGGAACAGGAATCTGTTTTTAGGACAACATTTGTGCTCGTTTTTTTCATTTTGGACTTTTGGAGAAATTATTATCAGTAATTCGAAAAAAAATTAACATTTAAATGTTTTTGTTTGTTTTCGAATGATGACAAGTTTTGATGCCATAAGAAGGACGATGGAAATAAATTGTATCGCAGTTTAAATGGATGAAAGTGAAATTTGCGCGGTTGTAGTCGTTTTCCACCCACCAATCAAGGTGATGGAATTTATTCAGCAGCGATTTTCTCTTGGAGATCATAAATGTCACGTGAATCGGGAGAAAGCTTCAATTACATGGATTGGGTGTTGAACAATCCGGCTAGTGTCACAAAACAAGCGATTGTTGTTTGTGTCTTACGCTTGTATAACGAAGTGAAATAATGTAACTAGGTGTTTAGTGTGCTTTCGAAGGTGGTGACTCCCGGATGACAAAGGATTGCGTACCATTTTCACAAGTGCGTTTCAGTAAACAGATACAGCGGGGGATGTTTTAAACCACAATGAAGGCCTGTTGTTTGTCTCTAATAAGTTCAAAATATCCTGCTCTTTTCTTGAAACCACATCCATTAAATGGTCGCCTTGTGATTTTCCCTAGTCTTGTGTAAAAGTTTGCTATCCAAATAGAATTTAAGGGGTTAAGAATACCCTTATAAAGACGGCACATAACACGGTGCACAAACATAGGTGTATTTTAAAAATGTTTAAAAATTATGTATTTAGCTAACAGTGTACAACTCCATGATTGTTTTTATGTTAGTAAAATTGTATTCCAATGAATACAATGTTGGTAATGTTTTTATAATTTATGCCTTGATATTTACACTGAGTTACAAAAAAGTGGCGCGCCTTACTTAACATTAAAGGTTTTTTTTTTTCTAATGAATCCTCGTTCCTTTAATAGTGTGTTGTAATCCGCTTGTGCATACTTTGGATAAGGTTCCTTACGCTGTAGTCTTTCAAATTCTTCCATTCTTCGAGCAGATAACAGTCCACCGAGTGTCTCTGGAAGGGCAGCTCGCTTCTTAATCATATTTCCCAAAAGGTCCCAAACGTTTTCGATGGGATTCATCGCAGGCCAAGTCATCACATCGATTTCAACTTCTTGCAAGTATTCCTAGAGATGTGTGGTCTAGCATTGTCCTGCATCAGAAACGAGTTTTCCCCAATAAACATTGCGAATGGAACCACATATTCGTCAATGATGTTGGTGATGCAAAGTTCGCTTTTCCGTGCATAGAAATTCCTGCCCACACCACGACGGAACCTCTCCTGAAACTTTACCTCTGGGCAACTGTCGCCAAAGAGTATCTCTCACCTGAACGTCTCAACACTCTGCTACGTCCATCTGGTGACAGCAGATAAAAACCAGGACTCATTAATGAAAAGAACTTGACTCCAGTCGACCTCCGTCCAATCTTGGTGAAGGCGAGCAAATTCCATCCGACATCGCTTGTGTTGTACGGTGGGCGAGTCTTGGCACATGAGCAGGTCTTCTTACTCTCGGACTTAAAAGTCTGTTAATAATGTCCATATTACACTGAACCCTTGAAAATTTTCTTGCGAAATTCTGCCTGTAAAGCCGGAAATGTTTGTTTCGTGCCTCTGCCGCCTCTTCCCATAGTAGCCCAATGCGTCAATTCTGACAGACGCACTTTGCATTAGATTCAGAGTTACATAACGTTTTGCTGTATCTGCAATGATCTGCAAACTCATGCATATCGATTTTGTGACCACTTGATATCACTTCGAGGATGAATTTGATTTGAGGGAATAAGATCTCCTGCTCGTGTTACCATCATTAGTGTTTTCAAATCCAGTTCTCGGAACATCCACTATTAGCCCTGTTTCAGCTCTAATTTTTTCTTGGAAAGCTGTTTTCCTCACCTTTACAATGGCCTTGTCATCAAGCATAATAGATGAACTCCGGCGAGCAAAGTAGGTAATCCAAAAGCAAGTGTATTCCCTTCAATAACTCTTTTGATGTTTAAATTGTTAAATTCTTTCGACGTAACCACTGAAATGTAACACTTTTTTGCTGACGAGGTTTGTTTCCGAAGCTTGTGTTTGTTTTGGAAGTATATTACCTTTACGTGGTCGGAAAGTCACCCTGCCGACGCTACCCACAGCTTGGAGAGCTATGCCCTTGACGTTTCTCCTAGGGCGGGGAGCCAGATTACTGGCCTGAACTCTAAACATGTCGAAGTAGCCCATTTAAGCTGCTCACTGAGTAGTTCAACCTAAATGGAACTGTAGACGCCATCGTTGATCCCATTTAGGGAATTCTTCCACTGCCGCATGAATAAAGGGGAGGTGCCTCAATGGATGACACTCCACCATCTGCATAGTTTCAACTACGAACTAAACGAGTTGCGCAGCGACATCGACCAAGCCAAAAGGATAAAAGTCCAACGGCTGAGATGTCTCATTCATGTAGATCGAATGGATACCAATGCCCTGACCAAAAGAGTATTTGAATCAAACCCCTAGGGACGGAGCCGTAGAGGAAGAGAGAATAGTTTGGTCGTATTTATTTGCTTCTCGTTTCCGCTTTATCGTTTCTCTCTAAGCATATCTTCACCTTAAGGCACTTAAAGTCGCCGGAGCATTCTATAATCCTGATAAAGCCATGAACATCCCGTTTCTTACAGAAGTTACCAACTCTTGTAAGGTTAGGTAGCCAGTCCTCTCCTCCTATGATTTTGCAGCAAGACTTGTGATCGAAGTTTCTGCTACCCAAATACAGCCCTCGGTCTTCCAAGGATAGAGGTCTACGTTGGTGTAGATCTTATCGAATCCTTGAGTTTTTGTGGTACTCACAAACAATGGGTTAGAGTGGGTCTGACGATCGAAGCGTAAATCATGTAGACCTAAAAAAATGCTAAAAATTCTTTATTCAACATAGAAAGCAACTCTTTTTGATAAAGTTAGCTGTGTTGTGTTCCTGAAGATGCTTCGGCTTCTGAATCGCCGAAACTGTCCACAGTCTCAAAATTGTGATCGTTGGAATTGATCCTCTCATAATGAACTGCACTGCCTCAGATTCAGTAGGTTGACGCCTAGTCCACAAGTCAAAGTTAAGGCTGTCTACGAGTGTTTGTCTGATGTCAGAAAAACTTTCCACTACCTACTGTCAAACTGTGGATTTTTAGAAGCCGGAGACAAGACTGGCCCTTCACCAGTGCCAGTATTGGTTTATGTCTTTTAGTTCCAAGCCTCTAATGAGTTTGTTCCTCATGTCGTCTTCGCCTTCGGACAGAACCTTATATTGAAATTGGTTCACAGGTAACTGAAAACATCCTTTTAATGGTTTATCAATTATTGTAGAACCTGGAAATGTAGCACACCTTTCTAACTCCATTAGAAGCAGAACTTTCCACCCAACCGCCAATGCCATAAAACAAATGCCCTCGTTCGAAATCGTTAACGACCAAGATTATTCCTCTTCGGCCAAAAGTAGTTCAATAAATTTAATTAAGACTGCCATCGGGAACTACACTTATCTCCTCAAATGTGACAAATGCAATATTAATTATTGCCATCAAATCCGAGGAAACCCGATCCGAATTGATGGCGTCCGCCAACAACGTCCTCGTTCGTTTCCTGTCATGTCGTCACAACATTGCGAAATGATGTTCTCAACCAGACGCTAATCTATCGATCGCATGCGAATAAACTACTCCAGACGTCGCGTCCCATGGAAATGTCATGAACTACTTACGCACTCACAAAGTGAATGTATTCGTATGTATCGAAAGCAAAGGAGGAGTGCCCGATTATTGAGGGAGTTGAAGATTCTCAATCAACTCAATGGCAACGATATTCCGTTAAATGAAAATAAAAAGAAAGAAAAACTGACAGACGACTCAATCTGATCGGGAAATGAGTTAACAAAAAAAAAAATAATAAAGCAAAATTCGAATAATGGAAAATCAACAAAATCAGGAAAAGAAGGCCCCTTTCAGATTTTGACAGTTTAAGTGTCAGAAGAGCTACTCAGAACAGAAAAGAAAACGAAACCGCAGCGCAGCACTATTATATGGCTGCGGTTACTCGAATCGGGTAGAATGAAGAAAACGTATTTTGATTCCCGTTTTTCCGGCCCAACACTCAGTGCACTTCAATCAATTATAAATGAATGGACGGCTCGATTGCGCTTCTTAAGGGCCCCAAAGCCCATCATTATCAGAATGAATTCCGAAACTCGAACCACGCAAACATCTAGAACCAGATAAGAGATGTGTGTGTATGTGTCCCATGAAATTCAGATGAATCCCCGTACGCAAGCAACCGCAACCGGAGCAGAAGCTTATTTAATACACTTATGACTCTTAACAGGCCGATGCTGTTTAATTATGTGCAACGTTGTACGGCAAGGTACAGGAGACAGTGGAAATAAAAATTCACGCATCAGTTTCGAAAATATTAAAAAAAGGAAATTTACAAAAAAATTTTATTAGGTTTTGTTTTTAGGGTTCCGTACCGAAAGCGTGCCAACGGAATTCTATCACTAAGGCCCAGCTGTCCTTCCGTCTGTCATTGTGCTGTATATTCTGAACTGTAAATTGTAGATACTTTCAGAGAATGTTTACCACTGTTTGGTTTTTTTTTTTTTTTTTAAATCGCAACTCAATTTTATGTCAAGAAGTAGGCAATGAGAAATTTAATATTAACAAAAAAAAATAATAATTGTATTAAATATTGTACGGTGGTACAGAACCCTTCGAGTGATTTTTTGATTCACATTTGCCGCTTGTATGCGCTTAAAGTTTTCGCACCAAACAACGTGAAATTCGCATAAATAAAGCGGGTTGGTCCAACAGTCGTTTATTGCCGACTTCGAACGGCTTCTGAAGCATTATAATGGCAGTTGTTATTTTCACAAAAATTCCCAATCGCTCGCGAGTGGTGAGCCCGAGAAAATGCTGATTATTCCTTCTCGTATTTGAACTTGGGGCTTATGTTCATTATTACGATGAACTGACCAATCATCGGCAAGTCTGACAGAAATTTTGAAACCAAGAACATCATCATTCCTTTTGTATTGGAGTCTCTAAGCCGTACAGAGAATGCGGATTTAGAGAAGTCCGATTTAGATTTTACATATTTCTGGGTCAAGGCGCCAAGTTAGTCTATTTGGTTCGTACATATCCCTATCAATAGCCTAAGCCAAGAGGATGTCGATACTATGAGTAAAATAATTTCGTTTTCAGTCTTCAAGGATAATTTAGGAACTTTCAACTCGAAGAAAAAAGTGAGGCTTTCTGAATGGTTATCCGTATCAGATAGAAATGGGTAAATCTTTCTAAGGTAACAGGGAGACGAATATCGTTTTCAAGCTTAGTTTTTTTTTACAGGGGCTCAACCACTGGAGGAAAGTACAAAAGTTCTTAGCCTTGATAAAAAGAGCAGAATAAGAGTTTTAATTTCTATCGACAAGTTTTTATTGACACTTTTGATTGTTGGCCATCAGACAACTGTTTAGAAAAAAGGGGCTTACCCCGCAGCCAGGCTCAGATATTGGGTTGAAAACCATACCTTATCGATTGGTAGTAGTAGATTGACCTCGGGAATTTCCCGCCTCTTTGACATATTTTGTTTTCCCGGAGCGCTTCGATTCTAGCATCTAAGCTCAAGTTTTTAAGCTGCTTAAAACTATGTCGTTAAGCTTAAGAGGAGTGAGAGGGGATTGTCAAATACATATTCCATAGAAAAGTGCATGACAAGGACTTTTAGAACAAACGGAACCTACCAACGAGCACAAGTCGATTTCAAGACAAAGACTAACCAGAATCCAGTGGATGGTTCCTTCCCTTCCTCTTCTTGGATGTCTTAAGTGTAAAATTGTTCCAGTCTTATGTGCGAAAACCTTATTTCTCTCGTACCAGCTCTTGGGGATAAAATTTGCACTTTCAATATTAAGTCTTCGGATGTGCCAATGACAACCTCACGGTTTCCTGATGAAAAAGACTCTGGCAAAATGGGATGTGGTTTTGATAGGAATCCTTAGAGTCTTTCGTCTTCAGAGACACAATCGATGGACAATTGAGAATGGTTTAAAAGTCTTCTCCTAAAATGTTGATCCTCTATTGCGTGTCAACGGAAAAAAGTCCTATCAGTTTCAAGTCAATCTACTTACCGCTCCAAATATTGACATGTAAAAAGAATGTGAAAAATAATACTGCAGACATAACATTTTTTTTTTACTTTTAGAGATAGATAGATTTGGGTGGATTTGATTCAAGAGGATAACGCGCCGGCCTGTCTGCTGAGTTTAGGTAGGGTGCAGCTTAAATTATGGGAAATCACATCAGACATTAATACCTACATTTTCACAAAACAAATCTCGTGAATTATTCAGTGTTGCGACAATCGTTCAGTGATTTTCGGAGTTTGTTATCGGAAGAGATTAATAAATTTTTCAAATGCACAAATATTTTTAATTACACGCTTCTGCAGGTGCTCCAGCCGATTTATGTAAACGAATTATAAAGATTTAAGATTAATTTATTTCGAGAGCGAAAATAACAATATTGTAGGCCTGTACTACAATACAGAGATTTGATATTAATATAAAATCATTCAACTGAAAAACTAAATTTATTTATTCATGACAAATAAATAAGGCTCTCTCAAAAACTTTAAAGGGAACACAAAATAAATCAGTTATTAAATTCATAATGGCAATGATGGTTATCAAAGATATATATTTATATAATATTAATAACTAGCTCAATAATTTAATAATTAAAACAATTATCAATAAATAAATCAATAAATAAATCAGTTAATAAACAATAAATCAATAAATATTTAAATAAATAAGCCAGTAATTAAATGTCAAGAGCAAAAAAATATATACTATATAAGTAGTTTTAAAATAAATGCATGTACTCATAAACTCAACATAGCCTTTTGTTGTTATAATAATTTTTTTTTTATTGTGTTCATGGTATTCACGTTAAACATTAATTTTGAGTCAATGCGAATGCCCAACTATTTAACTGTAGACTGCCACTCGACCCGTACTCCATTTAAAATTAATTGATTTCGCGGAAGGAAACAAGATTATCTTTTCCTGGTAAAGAAGACGGCTTGAATCTTGATGGCTTGAATATTTTAATTCGCCACCACTTGTAAAAGTTCGCCAAGGTATTGGTCGCGACAAAAAAATCGCTGTTTCATCAGCATACGATATATTGCTGACTTGCACCCTGGTAGTTTCGGAAAATCAGATTAAAATATATCGTTAAAATCGGGAGAACGAATTGCTTCCTGGGGAAGACCATCATTGAAAAATTTCAAATTCGAGTAGCTAATATTGACACACACTTTTAAATAACGACGTGACAAAACGCTCTGGACAATTTTACACAAATATGACGGAAAATTAAAACGCATCATTTTGTACAATAAACCATTGTACCACACAGTATCGAATTTTCGAAGATCTTTTTTTACTCTTTAAATAATTCGAAAAATTTGATTCAAACACCAGATGAAATTTTCGAAACTGCTTAGAAACTTGCTAGCTTCCAGCTTTCGGGTTTTGGCTTTTTCCAAACATTTGGAAAGTATTGCATTTTAAGGCAAGCGTTTATTACAAATCTTTCTTGCTTGCAAATCGAGTCATAATCTACCAACGTACACAAAAACAAAACAAAATCTTGATTCCCTCATCAGCAAAAAAAAAAAAATCTCCTTAACTGATTGTTAAGTTTTGTGCGCCACTGTCTTTCGGAAGCCACTGAAATAAATGAAGTATCATGGCTCGGCGATTATACTGTAGTCTGAGAAGATTTATTGAACAAAAGCGAAAATGGGTCGCCATGAGCCGGCAACAAGACTTCCATCGAATTCTTTTCATTTCTCAACGTGGACACGTTCGTCAAACCAAAAAAAAAAATGTACCCAAAATATTGTCGCTTTTCGTATTCCTGCCATTTTTGCAGCTTTTACCTTGAATATTCGGCGGCAACGTTTGTATCTGCGAACTGTCAATGGGTTTTTCAAGTGTCATTTTAACTGTCGCTCGATTTGATGCGCCTGGTGTGTTTCATTTCCGATTGACTGACGTTGCGGATGCTAACTTCTGCTGTTGCGGATGACGTTTCCTTCGTTGCTAAAAGTCCATCCATGTATGGATGCTAAAATGCTGCTTCCTAACGGTTTAAAACGTCATCGAAGTTAATTCCATGCAAATTGCTACTCACATTGAACTTAACACAGATTGTGATTCTTTTGCCAACACTCAGTTGGAGTTTATGGAGACAGCCTTGTGGCCATCGGATTGACTCAGGTGGTTGGTCGGGCGGTCGTTGCCTTGCTGTAAGAGCCCATCTGGTGTCAGTTGTTCGCAAACTGTGTGTGTGTGTGCATTATTGCGGTAGCGACTTTAATGCCATCGCGTAACAACAATATCGCCTTTATGGTAAAATTAATTGCGCCAATGTATAGCTGGCAAGAGACGACCGATGCTACACCGCGACGCTTGTCACGATGCACATGCAAGCGCTTTGATTGTATCTCAAGCCATACGCATGCGCAGTACTCGTATAGTAGATGTCTTAGCTAATCGCTGAATGAAGTTTTATGACATTAGTCGCCGGCCCAAGACGAACAAGGAACGCGATTGAAATGTGTTCGTGTGAAGACCTGAAACATTTTACGGTGTGACTTGGAAATTCCCGAGACCAAGACTAAATGGCAATCAAGAAGCGTCTAGCTACACCATCTGGTGTTCTGTACCTCTAAACGGTCACCCATCTAACGAGATGACTTGGCCCACATTTGTAGCCAACACTAGTGATGTGGTGGTTTCACCTGATCTGGCCATAACCTCGCAGCCGGTGCCAAGTCCAGACATTAAAATACTGAAACATCACTTTATCACCGAATGCAAAGATATTTGAAAACGAGCAAGTGTGTTCGCAGCTCTCCAGCAAATGTGTGCATATCCTTAATTGG
This sequence comes from Orthonevra nobilis, assembly GCA_963555765.1. Classification (NCBI taxonomy): domain Eukaryota; kingdom Metazoa; phylum Arthropoda; class Insecta; order Diptera; family Syrphidae; genus Orthonevra; species Orthonevra nobilis. The sequence goes on along the minus strand of OY743225.1, from coordinate 122,002,497 downwards.
AAACATGTCGAACAGACAGACGAGTGGACGGGCAGACGAACGAACGACTACGGGACTGGCGAATGGCCATTACTGTGCTAATGGTGAACGCATTTGAATCGATTAGTTCAAGTGCAATCGTTTATTGAGTGGTTGAGTGAAGCCAGTTGTTGTCCAACATGATGTTGGCTTTGGTTAATGTGGGGCGGATGAGGAGCGTGCAGGTTAAAAGTGTTCAGATAAGTGAGTTATGGGTGTGGAATTATTCGACGATAAGCGAACGAATGTCGGTCAGGGGTCAATGCATCGAGCGGCGTTTTATTTGATGTGATGTCGTTAAAAAGATAAGTCGAGCTATAAAATAGAACTGTTTAAAGTATCTTTTTTAGTATCTGCTACATGCCATGGCAGTGGAAATGAGAACCGTTTCGTCGATTAATGACGAAGTTAAAAAAAATAAAGTTATGACATTTTCTTTGCATCTTGATGTGATTTATCTTAATTCCTGTGATTGAAGACGTTCATGTTTTTCTATCGTTTAGTTAAGCACTGAACTAATTTAGGTTCTCGATCGAGAGTAATTGTTTCGTTGCATTTTTATGCCGACAAGAATCATAGTCAGAAACTCCTATTATATTTGCAGATATCTAAGGGATCTTTTTGCAGGCGATCCAAGAATCTAGGCAACATAAACACTCTTGGAAAAGATTGAGACATTCCGAAACTAGCTTTGACTTCGACAGAATACAACGAAGAGCAATTGATTGAAGATGTGATCATCATCGACTTGTCTTCGCATTAGTGACCGAACGAACATTCGGTATCATTTTCGGCTAGATTCGGCCAAAAAATTGGTTTCGGCCACAGTTTCGGTTTCGGCAAAAAATCGGCCAAAACTTCGGCGGCGCAGAGCTCAGACCGCGAGGGTAATGTGGATTAACGTATCTACCTATATTGGGTAGTTAGTGAGTATTGAGAGGTTTTCCTCCCAGATGGTGAAGAAGGAGAAGGTGGAGAGAACTAGCTTGCTTCTGAAATGAACTGAGCGAGGTCTTTCGGGTTTGCTTTAGCAAGTTGGGGCAAAGCTGCGAAGAAATGAGAACTTAGCTTTCTATGTCTTGATATTGCTATGACCGGACATTACATTGAGGAGATTTAGTAGCTTTCTGGTTCTCTGTTCGTTAAGGACATTCCTTGACAAGCTTAGATGTAGATTTTATGGCAGCTTGGCTATCGGTCGAAGTGAATATTTCCAACAGCGATTTCGCGGTCGTGATAAAACATGGAAGGAGAGTTCTAGACTAAGATTCCTCAAAAAGATAAACTTCCAATTTTTGGTCGAGTTCTGACCCATCGGTTGTTATCGTGATGGAGCCGGCCGATATCGGACAATTTGTTTTTGAGAGGTAAATTTACTCCAAAGATTGAGGACTGATCAAAATCAACTCTGGTGCATGGCGAGATCGCATTGAGTCTTAGCAACACACTACTTTGTTGTTTGACTAGCACGTTTAACTTCGCGTGAGTTCTTCGCCCGTGAGCCGTATTTTTGAATTTGTTTATTTTCTCGTGCTTATATGGCTAGGTAAGTGCTTGTGTGACGTGTCAGGTGACTTCGGACGAGATAACTTTCTGTATGTGTAAAAATACACTAAATTTATATAATAACAATTAAAATACATAATCAAGTTCAACTTGTCTGAAAAAGGTTCGGTTTCGGCCGAAATTTAAACTGAGGCAAAATGTTCGGTAACGGTTTCGGTTTCGGCTGAAAATCATGTTTCGGTTTTTTGGTGGGAAATGTCCCCATTCCCATGACTTCGAAAATACGGTTCAAGAAATCCATCCATCCAAAAAAAAAAAATGGTTAAAAAAGAATTATTCAAAATGAGTATTCTATAAAAATGGGTCATCCTGTAAGCGGTTTAATTTTAGAATGCAACGAATTAATTCTTTCATAACTTTAAATGTTCATACAATTTATAATGTGTGGCTGGATAAGCTCTAAATTGTTGAAAGCGGACGCCCTTTTAAGACAATTAGGTCGCGATTCCAATTCCGCATCGCTCAGATCTGAATCAGAGTTTGAATTCAGAGCAAATAGCATTTTCTTTTTTTTGTTTGATAAAATGTTCATACAAATAGGAAATGAAATTAATCTCTTAACTTGCTTTTTCAGTATCTGTCAAAAAACATCTGTTCATTTAATCCGGAGTTAACTCACCAAATTAGCTGAGTTAACTCGGGGTTAACTCTTGACTGAAAAACACGTTAAACACTCGGGGTTAAACTTAGTTAAAATTAACAGAGTTAGAGTTAACTCAGCACTGAAAAACTGGGCCCAAGAGTTTTAAAAGAGCGTGGATTCCTTACTCGCCCTATTATCAATGATTTGACTCTATGCCGTCCGGGTGCATAAGTGCATGCAAGGAATGTTATTGCAGGAGGCACCTTCCCAAACAAACCCGTCTCGACGGCGTTGTGTAAAATTGGTCTTTGCAAAGTTTTAACTCATAAATAATATTGCTGATTTTATACTGAAATGGTTTAATTGCTTGGATTTTTGTTGACAGATTTTCGGCCGACACTTTAAGAGTCGAATTCTGAATGATGCTATTTAAAACCAGATAATCACCCGGAGCTGGCACGAGTACTATCTTCTGTTTACTTAATATCAGCGTTCAACTTAATTGCCTTTTCTTTAAGCATTTCCCCGTGGACTGGACAGTTTTTTTTTGCTCTGCCTCAAGTCCGTAGTACACGACATGGAAATCGTTGCATGTACATGCGAGACTGACGTCATTCTGCCGTCAAAATCGGTCACAATACTTGCGTGGAGTTTATATGTCGTGTACTACCCATATTTGTGACAGTCGCATATAGTCACGTGAGTTCATGCTACGCCTTTATCGCATGCAAACATGTGATTTTTTCGCATGCCGTGTACTAGCAAGCAGCATGTGATTTGGGACAACATGTGACACTTCAGCGCTCAATGCTATGGAAACATCACATGCGAATGCACGAATTCATACCGTCGCATGTTTTTCACATGAGTACAATGTTTCAAGCATTAGGACGTGGACACAATGGATTAATTTTATTGAGAAAAGGGTAAAACAATTAAACTGTTTTTTTTTTTTTTAGATTTAATGCGAAGAACGATGCTTTTAATGATAGATCAGCAAAATTTTATATACATATTTCCACGATTAACCCCATACTAATGCCAACGAGTTTCAGTTAAAATCTTTATCTGACGGTTTTCAAATGTTTGTCATAAATACTTTCAGATTTTATTGATCGTCCCACACGTGGGATCTAAGACGTACGAACTCCGGGCTTCCGTAACAAAATCTACCTATTATTCCGAGTACGAAGTTTTCTGTGTGAATTTGTCATATAATACCAAACGATTTGGGCCATGATTCACACACCATTTATTTCACAAACATATGAAATCTGCTTCTTCCTTATACAGTTGTGTGGTCTCAAACGCTTGATGTTTATGGTTGGTGGAACTTTGTATGCTTCTTTATTTAGAGTATTTTAAAAAACTATCAATAACAAAATTTATTATTAAAAGGGGCAGCTACGGCCAAAATCAAACTCGACGGGTGGTGAGCTGAGTAAGAGTAGATATGGTTAAACAAATCAGGATGACGAAAATTAAATATTTGCCCTCATATTTTCGACCAGTAAAACAACTTTCTTTACAATAAATTTCTTTTTGATTGAAGCCCTCAAAAAATAATCAGCAGAAATCTACAAAAAAAAGGATTCAAAATTAATCCATGGTGTCTCTATCCTAGTGTAAAGAGACCACCCAATCGCGTTTTGTCAGCACAAGACGGTCAGAAGCACAATATCTACTCGTTCGCAAAATGGCAACCGATTTTTGGATTACCTAGCCAGTGGTCCGCTCAGCCCTTTCACCCAAATACACCTCCTTTTAAGTTTGGGCTTTATAATGCTCACTGTACTCAGCTTTTTTGACATTTTTAACTTGATTTGTTGCCAAAATAGCAATCTTTTCCAGTTCTTTTTCGATATATTAAAATGTTACTAATAGAAAACTGAAACACACTTCAAGTGTACTCATGACAGCGAAAAAATATATTCATATGGATACATGTCGTGTACTAGGAAACCAATGTTTATACTGGTTTTTTGTTCCTAGAACGCTAGGCATGCGAACCGCCTTGCATGTCGTGTACTAGCGCAACATGTGCGCACGACGCATGCAAAAATACATGTGGATTATTTTTATGCGAGGGCCACCGTCACATGGAAACATGCGACGTTTTAGGACAAATTCTATATGTCATGTACTACGGGCTTTAGAAACCAATTGTATAATTCCTTCTCCATTCAGCGATACCCACCTTTTCTAAGAGTCTTCCTCTTAAATGTTTCGATTGTCTGGTGAGAGATAAAATAACGTCGCTTGTTGTTTATTCCCGAAATTGTTGATTTAGCAATTGCGAGTATTTTTGTCAAGAATGAAACACTAACGCCTTGTCGAATTTTTTCAAAACGTTTTCGCACACACAAGGTTCGCATTCAACAAGTAGTAAACGAACCCCAATCATCTTTAAGGGATCAACAGAAAAAGTGCAATAACAATGGGGAATATCCTTTTTCATATGTGATCTTCTTTTTGTGTAATTTTGTTTTTTCTTGCTTGATGTCGCTTTCAAAATTTTGCTCTCTATGTAGAGGTTTGACTTTTCGCTATTTAGAGTAATCCATGTTAAAATTTAGGTCTTCACTATATCCAGACACGACTGTACGACTGAACTCGGTATTTAATCTTAACTGAATTACTTGATAAAGTTTAATTTTTTGCGTGTCTCAGAAAAAATATTTGCCGTTGAATCACCACCAAACTATATTTGCAGAGAAAGCATAATTAAAAGACTTTTCAATCGTTTACTTCGTTTTCATTTGTATAACTTAAGGTGAACCCGCATTTATCGTTCAATCATTTTCGACCCTCGAGAGGCCTTCTTTCAAGAGATTTAGTAGCAAGTCATGAGCCTATGAATGGTTAAAAGAATCAACTCAAGCCTCTTCAATGAGACTCTGTTCTCAACAAGAATTGGTATGGATAATTCAAAAAAGCAAAGTTGGAGGAGCTCTTTTCCATCTCATTCATTTGCCGGTAAGTCGTGACATGAATGAGTTTAATCCGTCCCGACATCAAGAATCTCATTCTTATTCTGCCGCTTTTGTTTAACTTGATCCAAAAACAAAACGAAAAGAAAAAAAAACAACTACCAACATTTAATTCAATCTCTCCATCCGGGTCATCCGTATTCATTCTGCTATTATCATATCGATTATCGAGGATAAAAAAAAGATACAACAGAGCCCAAAGAAGCTGCTCGGCGCGGTGGAGCAATTGAAGATATACTCGTAAAAAAAACCAACTGAAAAAGGGAAAGTCCGACCCGACAAACATAAAATTCAAATCAAGATTCCAAAACCGACTCAGATTATAATTTATAATATATGCTGCCGCTTCCAGCTACTACACATTGCTACCCGATTCTGCCTCTGATCGCTAGTTATGCATCCAAGTTGCACCAGAGGAGGACCAAAACCGAAACAATCTTTCACCACCACAGCACCACCGAGAAGCGGTCCAATTGAAATTGTATGTTTTTTGTTTTTTTAGGCGAGAAGCCTTCGCAAGGCTTTCTTCTTTGGGCACCTCCACCACTTGGTCGTATGCATAATATTCATAGAAAGTGATGAATTGATGGACATAATGCGAGCGGCCAGGCGTGCACTTTCAATGTACACACACACATAAGACACATATGACATCGCCGCGCCACCTTCCTTAAAAGGAACCGAATCCTCGAAGCAGAGCAACCTTTTCCATTGCTGTTGTTGTTTACCTTTGTGTTTTAAGGTATTTTAGAAAAGCCAAAAGTGAATTCGTGTGTGAAAGGTGTTTGCCGATCCACAGAAAAAAAAAAAATGCCAAGCGACGACCGAGAGTAAAGAGGGCGGACCGCCTCGACTTTGAGTAAAGTTCTCTCTACTCTCATATGCTGTGATCGATATCTCTTTGGGCCCCATTCATTCACGTTTGTGCCGCTAAAATAATTACAGAATATTAATCTTGGGGGTGTAGCTGGCGGCTAATCTCGTTAGGAGTACCCACCATCGAGCTCAATGGACAGGTTAGGCGGAGGTGATCCTCAAAATACTTTAATTTACTTGTGTCCATACGGCAACGTCGGCGTCGGCATCGTCATCGTCATTTGTGCAGATTGAATTATTTGCAAGCAAATCCATTTAGAGGTTCGCTCGTCCATCGATCGTGTGTGTTGCGCCTGGCAATCGATCGAACAACAACTGGCAGACAGATTGAATTGAAAAGACGTCTACGACGAAGCTACGAGTATGAGCGGACGATAACGTTGACGATGACATCGATGTCTATGCATCGTCGATTCAATGGAGGCAATCATTTTGATCGTGAATTGACTTGGATTTGGATGTGAATTCGGATTCGGAATCGGATTTAACCAGGCCCACTTCTCCAGCTGTCTGTCTATCGATCGGTCTTATTATGTTGCTCAATAGAGTCATTCAACAGTGGCACTGCGGCGGCGCTTCTAGTCGAGCCTCAGCTCGACGCTGCCTCATCCGATTGCACAATTGTAATTCGGTTTGCTCGATGTTCGTTTCTCGTTGCTCGTTGGTCTTTGCCTCTAGCGGTGTTTAGACGAAGTGAAGTGACATCAATGTCGTTGGATTTTATTGGATGGTTTTATTTGTTGTTGATTTGCTGTTCGCAATTGATCGTTACGGGAAAAATTAAAAGCTGCCTGCTCTCTCTCTTGGACTGACGCCACCGCCGAGATAAACCGAGCGAAGGCAATCTCCAGCTGTGCTGTTATGTAAAATTCGATGGACTCAATTAAAATGGGACTTAATTCGGCTTTGAAAGGTTTGCTGGGTGGGCGTTGCATTGCGGGCAAACAATTAAAGAAATGAATTATGAGTTGAAGTTTCGTGCAGCTGTATTAAGCCGGCGATTATGTTTCGTCTTGGCGGAAGCTTTACCAATAGTTTAAAAGAGGGTGCATTCCGGGTTCAATTGAAGTGCCTAAGCTTAAAATTGTGAGAGAGATGTAATTTGGATTTAGGCGCGACTAGGTAGCCGACACAATAATAAAGTTGCAACACATTAATATTTATTTGGATTTTTTTTATCTGAAGTTGCATAAGGGAGGTGTGCTTGGAATGTCTTATAAATGAAATGCTTTGTGCGATTGCAGCCCTTTTCATGTGCCCTTGTGTTAGCTAAAAGGCATTTCATAAGACCTACAACTGCTTGAACGTTCAAACTCAGGTTTGATACCTTTTATTTTTAGTTGGTATCATAACACAAACATACTAAAGTCTCCTCTCAAAGTTATCCTCCTGTTTTTAGCCAGTTTATCGACTATATTGCAACATTTCCTAACATTTGATCCAGCATAATAAACAGCATAATAAAAGGTTAGGGCCCTTAGCTTGGCTGTCTAAGAGGATATAGATGCTTGCACTACTTTTCGCTTTAGAATAAGTTGTAGAAAGTGTTGCAAGCCCCATTCTGCTGAGACCTGGAATCTTTATCTGTGAGGGTTCCTTCATGAGTGAGCCCGGAGGGGAGTCGGGTTCCTCACTGAAAGATCTACGGTCGGGGAATTCTTTTTCTGTCTACTGCTGTTGATAAGTCACTTTCAGAAGGCTTAAGAATGTCCTCATCTAGTATGTTTTTTCCATACATTTGCAGCTGAAGGATTTCCATCACGGTTTGCAGCTGCACTGCCAGACTTTTGGCTTTATTAAACCCTACTTATGTTGGAGTTTTTTTTTCCAAGGGAAAACTCGAAGAATAACTCCGACTTACAACTTTATTTTTATAGGTTTTAGTTCGTGGTTTCTTAGGAGACATGTCGACCGTTGCCCTTGACTTTTGAGTTTCGTCGCAAAATCGTTCGAAAATTTTTTTCCATTTTATTATTTCTCCACTTGTTTTCCTGCGTTTTTTTTTCAGCTGTCCTTGATGAGGCGGTAGGAATCTTTGTCTCCTCTGTTGTTGAATGGTTATGTTTACGGAGGTTTCGTTGTCCCCACAGCTTTATAATTTCATTTTAACCCCTTAATCTTCAGACTCTATGTCAGCATGACACGGTATCCTTTTCGTAGTGCAGTCTGAGAGCTCAATAATCCCGGTTTGTGGATACAGAGGCTCATATGACTTTATAAGAATCTGTTACCATTTCAATACTTCTCAGAATACTGCTCGCTCTAATGCTAACCATGCACGCTGCGTGAGTTCTGCTTTTAAAAAAGTGGAAGTTGTGTTCTATCAGCAATCAGGAAATGTCCTGGTTAAAAAATAGGAGCACTCAGTTATTTCAGAACATTTCTTTCTTTCTCATAAATACTTACATTCAAAACAAAAGCAACAAGGCACATACAAAAACGAATACAATTAAAGTCGAATATTTTGTTTGAACTAGAAAATCTTATTAGCCGTCTGCGCAGCAGTTACTTGAAGGCGGGAGGCGTTTTGAGTTTTCGTTTTTCCTCATTCGACATCAGGCCAAACCATTCCACTCCACTTTCGTGATCTTTTTCAGTCATGTCGTCGATGTTTTCATCTTGGATGTTCAACATAAGACTGCTGGCTGAGAGGTTAACCTTGTTCTGTGAGCTGGCAATTGTTCGAGCTGTGCTTTGGGCAGCACGGACTTTACTCAACTTCAAGTAGGCGAGGATCTGCTTGACAGCAAGATCCAACATTTTTGCAGCCTCGACTTCACCCTCAGCTTAAATGATCTTTTGTTGTTTCTCTTGTTTGGCACGTTCGACAAAGAAGACGGCTCGCTTGGACTCCTGCTGGGTAACTTGTTTGGCTTCAACGGAGGCTGTGTATTCCTTGCCAAAACTCAGTTCGGTTCGTGGGACATCATACAAGGTGACGAGCACGTTCAACCAACTCCTTACGAATCAAGAGGAAAACCTGCACACGTTGTCTTATGAGCTGTGAAGCATTGAACTTTGCAACCACACTCTTCAGGACCTCATTGCAAATGGAAGGCAGTACTTTCTCATCGTAGTCCAGTTTCAATTGACGATGCATAACTGGCAGTCTAAGTGAATCTGGACGCGATAACACACGCAACGAGATATTAATCATCTGCAAATTCTTAGATGGTGTCGGTCATAGATAATTGGATATTGGAACCATGGCACTCTAAAACGCAATCTTTCCGAGTAAATGTCGGTTTGGATACCGCCCAAGCGGCTGAAAATTATCGCCCGATGACCACCATCAACTGTGTACAGTAATTGTGATATTCCGTAGGCTGCAGGGCCAAGTGCGACGACCACTTTCAACCCGGTTATTAGTCCAGGAGGTCCTCCTTTGCCGAGTTTTCCAGCCAAATCATTTAACTTGCTCTTTGCCATTGGTGCGGTGTGATGTTTCCTCCTCTAATCAACCGGCAATATGTGCCGGTGTGACACAACGATAAAATAGAAAAATGATCGCCAATGGAATTTCAAATTAAAGAAACGTCGACCCGCAAGAGACTTCAAACTTTTTGTGATAGAAAGAAAATTTGACTGTTATGAAATTGTGTCCAAAATTGTATTTTATGTGGGCAAAATGTGCTAATTTATACCAATTGTTGTAGCAACGGTTGCAGCGTCTATGTTTGGCATAAGGGATGTCATAAGCCCTTAAAAAAATACACTGGATATTATGGGGCTTACCGAGTTGTTCCCTTCGCGGGTCGCCACATTCAGTTAAAAGCAAAAGCAGTTTTCGTCAGTCCTTTTACTTTTCATATCATATTGCTACGGTTCTGTTTCTATAACAACAGCAAACATGGCTCTCATAACAAAGATAATATGGAATTTATTTTGCTGAGTTCAAGTTCAGAACAACATTGTCTTCAATTGCAAAGTCCTCTTGATCAAAGGCTGTCGAACAAATACTGACCCGTAAGTTCGCATATCTTCAAAGATTTACAAATCATGCCGAGTTTTACGACCCCCCATCTTATCCATTTCTTGTCAACACAATCGAATTTTCAGCATAACAATGAGGATTGAACATTTAAATTCAGACATTTTAACAGCCGTAACCTTAGCCGATTCGCTGCCAAAAGTATGTCAGATATATTTAACAAGCTTAGCAATCGACAAATTTGGCAATAAAAATGGTTGCTAAATTGTTTACGGTCCCATAAACCAATAACGTTTCAGATATTTGCAATTCTTTGCATGGAATTATGTTAAATCAAATAAATAAGCGATCATAAACACGTCGTATAAACAATCCACTCGGAGAAGGACATTGTCGTCGTCTTTTGTGGGATATCAAATTACAATATTCAGATTTGTCTTGCAGGTCTTTTTTTTTTCTTAGAAATTTCAACAAAAGGCTGAACAAAAAATATTTTAGTTAAGAAATTCGAACTTCATGATTCGGAAACCAACTTTAACATAAATTGAAATGAATCGTAGCATTCTTTCTGTACCCTAAACCTGGTCCAATCAAATCGTATATGGAAATTATTCGAGTTAGAGCAAATTGTTTCTTGCTTATGATAGCAGCCTCCATAAACAGTCAACACCTTAAAAGTCAACTAAGGTTAGCATCTTGGAACTGTTATAGTCGTAGGAAGAAGCTACTGCCAGAAAAAACTGGTTTGATTGACTCTATTTTACTTGAGCTTCTGCAGCTAGATATGAATAGGATACCCAATTACTTCTATTGACTAGATCATTTTTCTTTTTCTGCTGGAAGCAGCCTGGCCTTGGCCCATGATTCTTTTTTAATCCACCGCCTATTAGTGGAGAGTGTTAATTCTGGTCCTGGTCTCTATTAAGCGCGCTGTTACATCAGCTTTCTTTTTTCCGGATATGTCCCTTGTTAGTTTTGTTACCCAAAAGAACATCACGTTACCTGCTGATATAATTTTAGGTTACTGTAGCTAGATCCAATTTGAAAGCTACCAATGAAAAGTGGTTACCAGCATGGCGCCACTCACCTCTCGCTAGTGACAGTCAATCCTCCGCTTTCAATAACTTTCCTTTCTTGTTAAATTTTGCTCATGTTTAGTGGTTTTGAAATTCAGATGTATCTTGCCCGAAACGGCAAGGAGAATTTGTCATCGTATTTTTTTCGCTATATTTCATACGACATTAGTTTGATAGATGTACTTTGAAAGCTTTGAAGATAAGCTCAACATCCTACTGTAAGTCTTATGCCTTAATAGCAGAACCATCTCCACATCGTGTACACAAACCACTAACACGAACTTAAAATGCCGGCAGCCGATACACTCACCACTACAATAACGCAACCCATCAGTCATCACTGGTCGACCAATTCATTGATAACATCATTAGTTTTATCCCAAAGGCAAATGACGATTCAACCAGATTCGAAAAACTAGATCACTTTAATATTCCTGAGACCTATCAATTGAAGCTATTGAAAGACAGGCGCTCTTCCAACTGTCCCACCAAGCTGTTTTTAAATAACGGGATTGTTTTTCGTCGAAAAACTTACCTCTTGCTTGTATCATTTGAAGGATTTGACTTTCTATTTCGGACACTGTTTTTGAACCTCTGCCAAATTTGTTTTAAATCAGGTCTATTGGGTTGGGATCTGCAGTAGAAGAACATTCTGGTCAGGTCATTCTTCTCACATTTCACATCTTTACTTTTACACAAGCGCATCTTGCATCTCAAATATTTTTGAGACTTTCATTATGTACCGAGAACTGTAAGCTAACGTTTATGTAAATTTCTGCAAACTTAGCTTGGGTGTTGATAATAGAATTGAGATAATAGAATTGAGCTTTCCTTTCTTGTTAAATTTTGCTCATGTTTAGTGGTTTTGAAATTCAGATGTATCTTGCCCGAAACGGCAAGGAGAATTTGTCATCGTATTTTTTTCGCTATATTTCATACGACATTAGTTTGATAGATGTACTTTGAAAGCTTTGAAGATAAGCTCAACATCCTACTGTCAGTCTTATGCCTTAATAGCAGAACCATCTCCACATCGTGTACACAAACCACTAACACGAACTTAAAATGCCGGCAGCCGATACACTCACCACTACAATAACGCAACCCATCAGTCATCACTGGTCGACCAATTCATTGATAACATCATTAGTTTTATCCCAAAGGCAAATGACGATTCAACCAGATTCGAAAAACTAGATCACTTTAATATTCCTGAGACCTATCAATTGAAGCTATTGAAAGACAGGCGCTCTTCCAACTGTCCCACCAAGCTGTTTTTAAATAACGAGATTGTTTTTCGTCGAAAAACTTACCTCTTGCTTGTATCATTTGAAGGATTTGACTTTCGATTTCGGACACTGTTTTTGAACCTCTGCCAAATTTGTTTTAAATCAGGTCTATTGGGTTGGGATCTGCAGTAGAAGAACATTCTAGTCAGGTCATTCTTCTCACATTTCACATCTTTACATTTACACAAGCGCATCTTGCATCTCAAATATTTTTGAGACTTTCATTATGTACCGAGAACTGTAAGCTAACGTTTATGTAATTTTCTGCAAACTTAGCTTGGGTGTTGATAATAGAATTGAGCTTCACCTGTTTAAGACCACAATAGAATTTTCATAGTCTGGAGAAGCACCTCACTAGATTGGCCACATTGTCGGTAAAAGTTGCAACTTTGAACGTGTAAAGTTCAAATATATTTACAATTTTGTCGATGTTTAGTAGAAGACATCAAAACAATGAGCTAACTTCATTTTGAGGAGCACCTGTGTTGTCCATCATTTTGCTTTTTCAAGCAGATCTAGCCTTTTTTTTTACTAGGATCGTCAAAGAAGTTTGACAATAATGGTTGCGGCAGTAAACAATGACACTTTACAGCTTAACGACAAAACTTTATTGAGTATTTGTTTGACAGTCAATCAATAGTGTAACCTAAATAATGGTATGAAGAATCAGAGGGGGGAAAAGCATCAAACTTAACGCAAATTCTTGGTACAAGTCCAGCTTTAAAGACGCTATTAGGTATTTACATATCAGTATTGTCTTCCTGATCCCTTTCACCTGCCTTATATGTAAACATTATGAGGGTATTCATAACCCCTTACAAGGGTATTCACAACCCCTTGAATGCATTACATTACATAAAAAAAATGACGTTTCAGTTAGGTTTGTTGAAATTTCAAAAGACAACGTAGACAATTTTATCTTCTGCCAAGAAATTTTTGGGATTAAATTCGGAATGGACTCTTCGCATACGAGTTAAATACCGTGAAACTGGTGTGAGATTTGGTCGCTATGACTTGAATTGTTTGCTCAGTCATACGTCAGGCGACCGTAAAATAGTCGGAATGCCCGAAAAGAATTTTTCGCAGAGCACGAATTTTGATAATAAAATTGAATAATTTGTAAGCTTACTGAGCGTTTTTGTTTTTTGACTCGTGACAAATCACGTACGAGCAGTGAAATATAAAACACTCTTAAAACCAACCATCAAAGAAGAACCCCAGGGAAGTCAAAAAATCATCAATCATAACTGAAAACAGATGATGAAATGTGTTCAGTCATTGAAAGCGAATGCATTCAAATTCGAAAATGAGTGATGCGTGATATTTGTGGTTCATGTTATCGACTTTTTTAACCAAACCTTCAAGTCTGAAGTGCAGCGTGAATAATCAATTTGAGTCGCACATCCTAAATTTAGGCCAACTCTTAACTTAACAAATGTGTCAATACTGATTTTGGAGAATAAAGAACGTGAGAATTGAGAAAGCTTCTTCAAACACAAATTTTGGATTCTTTACTTCACAATATCGGAAGAATACATCTTTGGATCTTTATATGAATTTCCATAAGCTGCGGGGGCACACTGATTAAGTAATTCTTCTTCAACACTTTGAAGCTTATTTTGTATCATCACGCATTAAATGGTTCTTTAGAGTGTAGATGGCTTCATATGATCTAAATGCCATGACAAACTTGACTTTTGTTTGGGTGGTGGGAACAAGTTTTTCACTCTTTTTTGCTCACTATTTTCCATATGTGGCTCAATTTCAGTTCCGAAATAAATTTCATTTGTTATGAACTAGTAACCCAGCAGAGGTATTAAAAAATTAAATCCTTTGAGGGAACATTTCTATTTGCTTCATCTAGTCTGGTTTCTGGAATGTTCGCATAGACCAGAAAAACCCACAAGAAAAAGTCAAAACGCGTTGAAATCGCAGGATTCACATCACCTCCTCGTGAGACGACCATGCCCTCTGATTGCTCGTGCAGAATTTCGAATGTGGTGCGAGCTTTGTGCCACGTTTGAAACCACATGCCGTCCATATGATTCAATTCAGCTGAAAAGAAGTTGGCAATCATCGACCTTCAGCGTTCGCCGTTGACGTACCAAACAGTGATTATTTCGGGATGCATTGAATGCTTTTGGATCTCATGAGGATTGGTGTCGTTTCAATTTCTACAATTTTTTTTGTTGACGTTCCGATTCATCCAGAAATTGGTCCTTATCGCTGTTGATTGATTACACGATGAAAATTAGAGTCAGTTTCCAATTGCTCCATAGCCCATTCAGCGAACAAACGTCGTTGTCTATGGTCGTTTACCTTCAGCTCCTGGATCAGTTGAATTTTGTACGGGTGCACGCCCAAATCACGATTCAAAATTCGCCAAGTTGTGGTCTGCGAAAGGCCGAGTTCTTGTGAGCGACGCTAATCGACTAATCGACTGCCTCGGATTCTCCTACACACTCTCACGGACTGCGGCAATATTTTCGGCAGATCTTGCGTTTCGACGACGATCGTATGCTGTTTGATCGTTTACTTAACGAGAAGATTCAAATTTTTCCATTACACTGGGAACAGTCCACTCCGCAGGGCAATTATGCCGACTGTAAAATTGGTGAAGAGCGCTGAACGTTGCCATTTTGATCAAACAATTGTATTATTTGCAGGTGGTGTTTGCATCCATGGTGACTTGGCAAAACAGACTTTATTAATGACTGCCAATTTGACAGGCCGCTATCAACTGTCAAAGTTGTTACTTCAGAACCGGAAAACCGGAGAACCTCTCAGCGGGAAGTCTTTTCCCGATCAAAACCTCGACGATACAGCAGAAAATACTTTTTGCAAGGCCACATACTTTTGAAATGAATTCACTTACTTCAAATGAATTCAAAGAATTTAAATTGAATTCACTGACTTCAACCGACTTAAAGTAAATTCAATGTTGACTTCAACTTTCTGATTTCCGAAATGGTTTACTTTTTTGATTACTGGTCCGCGAATGCATTCCCAGAAGCATGCTTTGTAACCCAATTTGGATGAATTTAGACAAATTTTTTAATTAATAAATTTGACAAGGAAAGAGGGCCTTCTTTTTTCGGCGCAAGAATGATCTTTGAATGTTCCAACTACAGCACAACACATACAAAAATGGTTCACATGACTAAGTTTAGTTTGGCAGCTCTATCAATCTGGCCCGAAATTTTCAGGAATTCAAATGAAGCGCCTTCTTCTTTATAACAAAAAAGGATATCAACCCTGTGACTCAAGTCGTAGCGGGATATTCGTGCACACTCTAATATTCATTCGTCGCTTAATGACACAGACAGTAGCATTCAGCTTAATGTGTCTGTTACATGCGGCGCACGACGCGGCGGCAGACTCCTTTCAATGTTCCCACGAAACTCAATTTCCTGCGACAGGCACAGAAATATCGAAAACAAAAAGCAGCAACGGAGTTCACCTTCGCTCAGAGGTGAGTTTCACATGGATTATATCTTTTCCACTAATTCCATTGCATCGCCACCCCACCTTCAAAAAAAAAAACATATACTCTTAACACATGTTTTTTCGGTCGTCAGGTACAAGTCCTCCCCCGACTTGCAACTCGATATCGCGTGTGTTTGTACCAGGCTCCTAGCGCTTGACTGCAAGTGTGCGCTTTTTCACTTGGAGTCTTGGAGTCTTCCAGCGTCAGTGGCACTTGCAAACGTGAATAACGAACACAATGGGCTCCACTTCAAGTGTTGTCTATAGATTGCAGATAGCATGAACTGCACGCCCGATAAACTTACAACAATCATAAACAAAGTGAAATTCACTCGAGTGACATGTTTTGTTATTAGATTCCATAAACTGGTGCAAATACGAGTAAAGCAATAGGAAGAAGGAAGAGAGAGAGCGCAAGCACCTCGCCGAGATTAGATACTTTATCAAGTCATCAGCGGAGTTGAACTGTGATGTGTGGTGGAGAAGACTCACGCAGCTGGGTTGGATTTCAAGAAAAATTCCCGCCTGGTGTGAACAGATAGTAAATCCTTTTACCGTGACAGTTTAATTTTGATGCCACACCAGAACGTTTGTGTGATTTCATAAACCACAATCAGATAAGTGTTGTGGGTTAGATGGGATTGCGATTGCCTTACGTTCTAATAAAGAGCTTTATTTTTTTATTTAAATAGGAAACGGAAGTCCTCGTATACGACGCTATTGGATTACCTTCTTTCATGTGGCATGGAACAGGAGAAGATTTTCTTTCTTTCTCCTTGCTTTGTGTTCAAGTTCACGTTTCGTTTGGCATTTCGAACGGATTGGAAAGACGGGTATTGAGTTTTATAGGTCTTCACTTAAACGAGGGTTTACCAAATATTATGGGGCTTAAAACAGGTTGGAAAACTATTTTTTTGGCAAGAAATAAACCAATATTTTGTAGGAAGGATTCCTCGTAATAGCAAACGGTTAGGTATGTTGGACGTCTATGACTCAGAACATGATTCCGTGCTTAAAATAAAATCATGTCAAATAACTCCAATGACCAAATGAACTGTGCCTTTTTAAGTGACCGTACCTCAGAAAGAAAAACGGAACTTAATAGGAACACTTCGTTGTCCGTCTGTCTGTCTGTCAAGATAGATTCTCTCAGGAACGCGTGGAGGCATACACTTATGATACGGTGCTTGAAGTCGTAAAAAACTCAAGCTTCTAAATTACATGCGTCAGTATCAGTCGTATATTTTGATTTTTCAATCCTCGCACATACAAAAAAAGCGCGCGAATATCGATTCCCGTGATGGACGAGCCATAAACATACCTATAAATTTTGTAAGGATGCCTCATTGTGCCAAGTTCAAATCGCATTTGGTCGGATTTTTTTTTATTATTATTTATTTTACTATGAACTTGCTCACTGAACTATAGTTCGATAAAATGATTGGGTCTGCCATGTCTGGGACTGGACAACGATCCAAGCACTCATCAAAACTGGTAAGTGCTTGGTTGAGGCAATACCACATTCCTGTGCTGCCATGGCTTTTGCAGTACCCCGATCTCAATCCTCTACAGAATATGTGGGAGAACCAAAGAGGACCTTGGCAACGGAAACTTTCCACAATAAAGCGGTCCTTAGGGCGGCGATCGAGAGACACCGAAGCTGCTGGAAAATGACTGAAATTAATAGAAATTAATATATTAATAATATAACGTTTTAAATGTAATTTAATTTAATTTTATATAAGCAAATGGTATTTGATATGAATTTTGAAAAATATTTTATGAAATAACTGTGTTAGAAAAAAGATTACCTGAATTTCTTTGCAATGTTTTTGCTTAAATTTGATTGTTTTAATTGTTTTACCTATATTATTATTTTGATCATGACTGTAGGTCCAGAACGGAACAACTCTTCTCAAGAGTTCTGACCAAAAATTGCTTTCTAGTCTCGCCTCGGCCAATCTTTATGAAAAAAAAATAAGCAAACATAAATTAACAGCTTTCAAAACGTTTTTGTTTTTTAAACTTTTTAGACGGAAATGTGTGAAAGTCATTTAGCGACTGTAGGCAATTTCAATCCATAATAACCTTATTATGAAATTCGTGGGAAGCTAATTGGATCTCACCAAATTATGTGATTAAATCGTGCTGGAAGTTTTTTTTAGCACTTTCGCTTCTAGTTTTCGATTTTTCACTTCCGATTGTTTTACAATATCTGATTAGAAATAGGCAGATGCTAATATCTTTTTTTATGCAAAATTAACATTGGAAAATTAGTATGATTTCTATTGAGAAATTTCTCTTTCGTTTCTAGTGTCTAGATCTATTTTTTTTTTGTTTCGTTTGTTTCGAAAACATATTCGTTTTTGTTTCAAAAACATATTCGAAACCGCCACGTTTATTTTTTTTGTCCGTCAGGATATAATTGAAATTGCTTGTTGTTAATTCTTGCGTTACAGTTTTCTAGATTTACAGAAGCTAGCAAGAGGCCCGTAGAGACATTTTAGGGGACGACACCCCTTGTTTCTGTGGCACATAAACCAGTTCATTTCGGAATTCGGCACAGTCATCACATTGACGTTGAGATCAATTAACGACACTTCTTCTGGAGAACAAAAAGAGCGATAGAAATGGCCGAAGCCTATGGTTGACCGATTATTTGTGAAGATGACTTCATGTGCTCCGAAATCATGTGCCGAATAAGATACTTCGAATTATAAGCGAATGCAAAATTGTCTATTTACAGCGAATAGGACGCCACCTATGTAATAAACAAACAGCGGTTTTATTGTCCTTGTTTGATCTCTATGAGGATTAACCTTGATTTTTCTATAGCACTCGAATAGTGCTTCTTTGTGTTTTTTTTTTCACAATATAGTGCGTGAACGAAGTATCCTTCTCACTAGCCTTGAACTGGAATAGCTCGCTGAATTTGAGTCAGCACTTGTACTTGGTTATTGATTGAGTTGAAACGTCTGAAACGATGTTCCAACAACGGGTCGGTATTTGAAAACACACGCTGTTGTTATTTACAAATTGGAATGTTCTTCTTATTTTTTTTCTGTGATTTAAATGACGAAGGAACTACGTCGGTAAGAGTAGTTGAGGAGTTATTAATAGGATGAACAGCGCGTTTAAATCCATCAGTTGAGGGCATACTCTGAAATTTCATGGCAGACAGGTTTACCGAGAAAGCTGGGCGAGTTGTGTAAACTGTGGCTTCATCTTTTTGCATCAACAATTCTAAATTGTTCTCTAATTCTGGCTTCAACAACTTTTCAATCATTGCCCGGTATTGAAAGCTACCAACATTTACCGCTACTTGTTCGTCGTTTTCCAAAAAATATATGGTCTTTCTGAGGTTATTCCATAATGTGTTTCTGAGTGGGGGAATTTGACGTTTTTATTCACGTTACCGTTGGGGTGACAATGGACCTCATTAGTTAATGAATAAACTCGTCGTTCTCTCGGAAAATGTCTTAAAAGCGCCGAGCATTATAAATGTGTATTTGTTCTTAAATGGAAAAAGGTGTAACTGCCTAGACATCACCAACTGCTGAGCACGTCGTCTGGTGTTCACATCATTTGTAGCTGTACGAGGTCTTCTAGCACGCGGGAGATCAGAGACAGCCCCTTGTTGGTGAAAACGCTGGACCAATGGGTAAATTGTTGGAGCACTGTTTGCTTAACAACATCGGTGATGGATATGAATGCCATACCATACACTGAGTCCCAAAAGTGATTCCAAGATTGAAAAATGCAACAATTCTGTTCGCCGAAAGATGTGAACTTTCTAAGATTGTTTCTGATTCTGTCTAGATAGCGGAGTTTCTCTAAACACTGCTCTTAATATCCCTTCACAAGTTTCTATGATTTGGAGAGGTTACATCATACCTCAACGCGAAAAAAGAGGCTGGAATTTGTTCTTTGGATATCAAGAATCACCACGCCGGAATTTAAGATTCGACTAAAATTTGTTAGCATCTCTCTAGTTGAGGAATAACTTCTACAAAAAATTCTTGAACAAAGTTCTACAACCTCTTGAAGGCCCTTATTAATTTTTACAAGAACAGACATCTTTTTGTAACTTGTATTTTGATCCCGTATTACGTAACTCGTGTTGAGAAAGTTGATGTCTTGTGTAAAAAATAAAAATAAAATACCATCGCCTTCTTTTGTGTATCATTAGCATTCAATCAAAGAGAATGTTACCCAATCGGATGCGCATTCTTAAATCAAATTAAATCCATCATCATCGTCTCTCATCAACATAAAACCCATTACACGGCGCAATACTGTCGACTTGTAAGCTTTTCATCACGACACCATCATAAAGCACCAGCAACTTAATTTTAGTTTTTTTGAAAATATCTTTCTTTTACGAGGCTCTTATGTTTGATGTTCAACATTAGCCAGTTTGCCTCGTTTGTAATTTGCAATAAAAAAGGAATCAAAACAAAATCAAACATCACTCACGACAGACAAACGATACTAGTTCACAATTGCGAGATCTCTTTTCATCGTGTGCCGTCTGCCGTCCGCTGGTGTCGACGTAGGTGTTCCTTCTCTCTACTTTCAAGTTTCAGTAAATCACAGATGAAAGTATTCGGCACACACAAGCTGAGCTAATCTCCATCGATGAATGCCAGACAAGGGTCAATGGTTTTCTCCTTTCTTCTTCCTTCGAAAACTGTCCAATGTCGATGTTGGGCCCAGAATCCGAAACGTCAGTCTGTTACATCCGCATCATACGCAGAGTATCTGTGGAAATTAATCAGATTTCGCAAATCACTCGTGATGACCAATTGACCCGAATTGCCGTAGTTTAAAAGAACTATCGCCGCCGTCGGTCATACACGGCAGCTTCAGTATCTGTCGGATGCGATATGCGAAACTCTCACAGTAATTTGCCCTTTGGCGGTCAAACTCGACAGACGTTTCGTTCCTGGTGCGATGGGTGAATAGTGCACAGACATCCAACGATCCATCATAAACAAGTTTAAGTAGAGTTCCTCAATGCTGAACTGTACAGTGTACAACCCACAAGAGTTCACCGCATCGTATCTCCATTTAAGTCGTCCGGCATTGCAATACCGATTAACCATACCGATAATGGCGACGCGGAAAATTCGCAATTACGGTATTTAGCATAAATTTGGGAACATTTTTCCAAAAGCAAACCCCTCATTGGCAACGCGCCTTCGTTTTTATTAGGCAGATGGATTGCGATGAGTGGATTTGTGTGTTTATCCGATTGGAATTGACATACGAATTTGGTGGTGATGGCAGAAGGAAAATATTTGCGGAAAAACGTGATGGCCGCAGGCGCAACATGGTACTCTAGCCGATGTTACGAACTTACCTATTGTGGCGGTTGTTTTTTTGCTTATTTTTTTATCGAACCCGTTTAATGACATTTTCCTTAATGCAATATGCGTCTTTTTGAAATTTATAGCAAAGACGTTAATTTTTTTATAGGAAGAAAGCAGTTGGACTTTGGCGATGGTATTTGAAAAATGTATCATTTTTAGGAGGAAAGTGAAGGAAGTTCGAAAGTTTTATTTCTTTTCATCCGTTGACATCGTTTATGACACAAATAAATACTCTCGTTAACATCTGAAGGAAGAACCCACGCAAAATTTATCTGAATGTTGGTATGAATGACTTTCTCGAAAACTAGGGACTGATAACTGGCACACAGACGAAAACATGACCAAAACTGCAAAACAAACATTTTTTTTAACAACTGCTGCATCCAAGTTGTATTATCTGATTAATTCCGTCACTTAGATCGCAACCGTTTTGACAATGCATGAGTCTTAAGTTGAAACATTTGCTAGGTGCGTGCAGTGAATCAATTTGGTGTTTGAAAAACGTTTACACTATTTTCTTTTGTTTAAACTTTTTGACTTGATAGACACAGTATGAGTTGGTAGAGCTCTTGCCTTTCAATTGATTCAATTGTTAGGTCCCAGGTTCTCGCTTCCTATAGTGGTCGTTTTTTCGAATCTGGTCTAGTCACCATTTGCCATTGGGATAAAGTTAATGGCACTATCACTGGATTGGTCGACAAGCGATAGTAGTCTGACAAATGCGTGGCTTTCTTGTAGTGGTTGTTGTATCGGCTTAATTCATAGTTCGTGTTATTAACCTAGTGGTTTATGTAGATTGTGTGTTGATGGCTCTGCTGAAAGCGGTGAGTTAAGCTAAATCTTCCAAACTTTCAAATTACATGTATCAATATCAATATCGAATAAAATCCTGCGAATTAGACGAAAGCTTATAGGTCGATATGAAAATCCTCCGTCCCTTTTCGGGCTCCACCCACGGAACTGAGTTGAAACCATATACATCTGCGTTTTTCAAACCACCACTTTCATTCTTCTCCTAATTCTTCCGGTCGCTCTAAGCTTCACGCATTATGAGAGCATTCATATCCTCTTGAAGAGCGAGCAAATTATTTACTAAAAATCAGCTTTAAGGGACATCAAAAATATACATATGCTTGAACCTAGATTACATTCAGCTCACATGTTACTTTAGGATATGCTTTTTCAGTTTTCATAAACTTTATGAAGATCAGCTTGAAAACTACTCAAAATTGAAGCTAAGCTGATAAAGCATTTTTTTGTTTGCAGACTCACAATAAAATTTTATATTATTGACTAAAAATCAGCTAACTGATTATGCGAGAAGCTGTCCGTTGCGAAGTTTTAAAGAGAAATATATTTTTTTGGTTGAAAAAGTAAAAAAGGTTACCGGGCTTGCAAATCTATCATCAAAGGTGGTGGTTGACCTCTTTTAGGAATTGCAATACGTTTAAAAATAAATATCAAATTTGGCTTCAAATTTCCATGCGGCACTGTTGTACGCCCAAATGCTAATTAATCCGAACTTAGCGAAAGGTCAAAAAGAAGGAAGACTGAATTATTGCGTTCGTAATTTGGGCCTGAACCGTGATGAAAAAGATAAATATTTGTCCGTCCCTAATGAACAGAAAAATATCAAAATGCTTACAAAAAAATGGACCAGGGAAGTATACCATTTTCTTCAGATAAAGCGTTATTAATACTTATTGAAGCAAAATTGATTTAATTCAAATAAAACATTATAAGAGATGCAACTAAGGAACACAACAGCAAATCTATTATATCCAAATTATGAAGTCGAAAACTGTGACAAAAGTCAAAAATGTTCCGAATCAGTTGCGGGAACGCCTTTGCAAAATTTGCTGGACCATACAGTTGGTCGGCTTTTTCAAGTCATAGAACCCATTATAAATGCATTACTTGCGAGTGAATTGTACATTCATCATATTTTGAAGTCGGGTTGCGAGGGAAGCTCTCGCATAAGCGAGTATAAGCAACGATTTGCTGACCCTAAACACATCAGATGCTAATATTTTTGTTTTCCTTCTTCTGTTCCTGTTTAGCTAGTTTCTGGTGAGTCTACTTCAACTAACAAAAGAGTCTTGTGCCAAAATCCTCGATCTTCATCTCCAGGATATTATTGACCAATTCGCATTCAAATTGTTCACGAAACAACAGATATAATGATAACAGAAGTGGAATATCTTCTTTGAATGAGACCACATTAAATCTTGAAAACCAAACTTTTTAAATAGAACATAAGTTTACGATGCTAGACGGCAAAGTTTGCAATTAAATTACAGAAAATTCGTCAACACAGAGATGCTTCTTATGTGGACTTCGAAGGATTTTAAAAACATTTATTTGGAGCCTACGCTTTTTTTTTTCCTGAATCTTCTGCTACCTTGCTCGATGTTTTTCATTTTAACAATTTCAAAAATATTCTTCTATATTCACAACTAACGGCCCCTGCCTTTTCTTAACACGAGTTGATATTTGCAACTTTTGATATCAAAGTAAATAGCACATTTCAATCGTTTTCCGTTTGGAAGAGGATATTCATCGTGTCAATTTGCAAGAAGTATAAATCGTGGCTTCTTCAGATGAGCAAGTAAATATTTTCCTGATGAACACTCAAGCTCCACTTTAGTCCGAACACATACGCTGCCAGAGAAATTTGTGAAGCAATAAGGCTTATAAACTATGGAAGCGACTCAAGCTTCAGGAGTTTCACAGCATTTATCGAGCGCTAAGGGGTAAAGTTCGTGTGATGATTCACAAAGCTAAGACCCAAATCTGCCAGCTAAAAAACTATGGTGAAATATTCGCGAGCTGTGTGTAGGAAGGCAAAAAGAAATGAATGCGTTGCGGATGTAGATCTTGATGCACTCGGGGCCAAAGTCAACCATCGTCGCAGAACTTACCGGAAGCTTTGACATCTCAGGTTAATGAACACGAAAAATTTTATTTACAGAGAATTGATGAACTGAATGTTGTTAAGGCTGTTCTAGATATTTGTTCGAATGCTATGGGATTTGATGAGGTGGAACCTATGTTCCTAAAAATGATTTTGCCACATAATACTGCCAGTTATAACTCATATTTTGAATTCAATTATTTGGACAAGTTCTTTTCCTTTGATGTGGAAAGTCACATAAGTGATGTCTATTCTGAAAAAGCCTGCTACCAGTCAATCTCCAGCAGAGCATAGACCCATTTTTGCCGTTCATGCCGAAAGTTCCCGAAAATCTTCTTCACATACAAATACTGCATTTTCTAAATGAGAATAAGCTTTTGTATGACTATCAGTCAGGATTTAGAGCGAAGTACGGATTTAAAGGGTTTTTCAATGAGAGCGCTACAAAAGTTTTTTTTTAATAAAACGAAAACGGTTTTGGATGTCAATAAAATTCTTTATTCCTGTGAAAGTACGTTCGATGCCATTATGTATGGAACTCGATTTCTTTAACATGGCCACCACGGGCACGCTTGCAGAAGTCCAGACGTTGAACCCAATTTTCGACCGTTTTTGAAGCATAAATCGGCCGATACTGCTGCAATTTCACGTTCGATATTCGTACGAAGTTCATCAATCGTCACGGGCTTGTTGGCATAGACCATAGACTTGACGTAGCCCCACAGGAAATAGTCTAACGGCGTCAAATCGCACGACCGAGGCGGCCAAGCGACTGGACCATTTCGTGAGATAACACGTTCTCCAAACTTGATTTGGACACAGTAACGTGCTGGTCTTGATCATCACGGAAGAAGTACGGCCCAATGAAGCCGCCTGCCCATAAACCACGCCAAACTGTAATTTCTTCGGAATGCAATGATGACTCATGGAGTACGTGTGGATTGCTGCCTGACCAATACAGCATATTTTGTTTATTGACGGAGCCATTCAGCCAGAAATGAGCCTCATCGCTGAAGATGATTTTTCGATTCACGAACATACGACGCTTCTGGTGGTCAAGCGGCTTAAGGTCTTGCGTCAATTTAATCTTGTAAGGATGTAGGCCAAGATCTTTTCGCAAAATTCGCCACAACGACGTCACAGAGATGCCCAACGCTTGCGAACGACGTGTGAGAGACACATTTGGGCTTTCTGCAACTAAGCGGCAGCAATATTCTCGACACTACGGGCACTTCTTTGTCTCACTGGTACGGATACATTTTGTACTGTGCCTGTGGATTCAAATTTTTCCACTAGACGCTCAATTGTTGATCTGCTAGAACGATTATGACGACCATAAATTGGACGTAGCGCTCTTAAAGTTGAGGCCACTGACTCCGAATTTCGACTCGTTGTTGGCTCGTATATCTTTCCATCATGAAATGGCAAACCTTACTGAAGAGAAATGTCAAAAGAGCGGCAAGAAATATGGCGTCGTTTGCTGTCCCTGTCGCTCTACTTTTGTAGCGTCCCTGTTGAAAACCCCATTAAATCAGTTCTTTTAAAAGTCTCGGATTACCTTCGAAACCCTAGGGATCACGACTAACTATCGTTCCTTTGTCTCCTTGATTTTTGGAAGGCGTTTGATACAGTCGATTACGCAATTAGGATCCATAAACTTCAAATATATTTTAATTTTTCTGATAACGCCACTAACGTAATATTTACTTACTTCACAAACGCAAACCTAGGTTTGGCAGCACAAATGTCGGAAAAACAGCTTGGCGATTTTTTGAGGATACTGCAACATGCTCTCAAAAAACAAATGTGGATGAAAAAATAATTATTCAGTCGTCCAGTTTTCCTTACAGCTTCTGTGGCTATTCGATTAAAATAGTTGATTTTAAAATATAATGTACAGCCAAGAAGTTGTATCCATGGTATAATATGCCAACAACAGTGCACAAAATATCGATTCATAGTGTCGAAATTCTATCTTATGCACTTCTACCAATTGGACAGCTGGGAGAAGAAGCTCTGAAAAAACGTCTCTAGACAATTTTCAAGAAATAAGAATATGCAGGATACTAACCTGATTAATCCATCCGAACTTCTCCAATTTTTGAAGGAACCTGAGATCGAGAGGACAGATTTCGGATTAATAATTGAGGAAGACTAAACGATCTTTAATACCAAATAAATTTGTGCACTGATTTTAAATCCAACTCCACCTCTTCTCATCAATTTCGTAATAAAGCTCGCCTCGTCCTGCATACTGGCTATTGAGTCAGCTAAAGACTGTCGGTCCCTTGACCTACTTTCAATGATGGTACATTTTTAAGTAAGAGCTTCGTCATCATCGATCCAATCCGGGTTATGTTAGCAAGTCATAAGTCATTCATTACGAGATTTGACACAAACTTCCTGGTCTAGAGTTCCCATTGACTGAGGAAAAAACAAAAGAGAAGCATGCAATTCATTGCAGATTCAATGCAAGTCTCGAAATCTCAAACACGCACATCAAAAACACAACAGTCAGTGTTATAAATATGTATCCACTCAAGATCTCACGAAATGAATAAGGAAATGCATTCTTTAAACTTGTGTGTGGCAAGGCTCTCCCCGTTTCCCAGTGACATGTGCCATTGCATGTAGGTGCTCCAAGTTACTCAAGAAACAGTGCCATTTGGCCTGGGAGAACAATGCCGATAAAATTAAACTCACCTGCCAAATGGACTTGCTCACTTAAAACCCCAAATGAGCGCACGCAATGCCAGCTTATAGTACCGTGTCGTACGCCACCGCCACCACAAAAGATGCTGCTGTTGCTGCCACTGCTGTTGCTGTTGCTGGTGCTGATGATGATGATGAGGATTAGGTTGGTTTAACCAGTTTTTGATCTTATCCTCTCGCATTTGTATAACACCTGTGGTGCATGATTATTGCTCTAACACCATGCCCCCTCGATGTACAATCGTTAAAGATACATAGTACATCCTTTCAAGCAACACCTCCCCCTCCTCCGTCGGCAACAAGTCTTGTTGCAGGCTATCGCTGCACGGCACACACGAATCGGTTTGCATTAATTAATAGACAAGTCATTGCAATCGTAATCGATTTGGTTGGATCTTTTAATTGAAATTGAAGTGCACAAACCGGGGCCCGCAATACGCGCACAATTTTTGCGATGCAAAGCAACCTGCTGTGCGCGGAGGTGGATAAAGTGAAATTCATCTGAGCTTCATCTCCTGCGTCACTGTTTCGGTTGGAGGAAAATCCCACTCAAGGAACAATGAGAGCCGCCTACTTTCGAAAACAAAACAACAAAAACAAATGTGAAATCCAAACCTTTGTGTCATTTGTTGTCTCGGGAGTAATGTTGCAATTTGACGCCTAGAGTGGGCGTCAGTTGCTCTATCCCAGTGGCACAGTATCCAACATCTTAGATATATTTGAATTTCATTTTTTACGACCGCAAAATTCCGGATGTCGGCCTCGAGGAAAGCTTGTCTTGATAGAAGATTGACACTGTTCTGTGCGAACACTTGATTGCTGCTACCAGGCACTAGAATTCCACCGGCCAACACCTGCGTTGCATCCAGCAGGCGGACGACGTTGGATAGTTGGAATAGAATCACGATTTGTCGCCCGTGGTGTATGAGTTGACACATTGATATAAATTGGAGAGCAAATCGCTAATCGAATTCACCTTTTCTTTTTTTTTGTGTTTTTATTCGAGCGTAACACAGATCCGCGGCACTCAAACTCCACAGTGTTCCTGTCCAGTGACACCTCAATCCGTTCACTTTGAAAGATTGAGTGCTCGATGTTTGGCCACAGTGGCGGCGATGTTGAAGGCGATGCATGCGGACATGAGGGACGTTCCACAAATGGACGTCATTTGAATTTATTAAAATAATCATAAATCTTGCTGCAGGGAGGGCGAGAGGGAAGGGTTTTGATTTGGGTTTCAGTTCAGTCATCCGGATGCAGGCCAAGTGGTAATTTATGAAAATACCAAACTTGCAGATTTATGTCTTTCGCTTGTGGACATGCCGCGCGAGTGCAAGTTGACTTTCACATCTGATGAGTGGATTTTATTTTATTTTTCGTAAAAAAATATTCGTAATTGATTGTAGGAAGTTGTCGACAAAATGCAACAAATCGGCTTATGGCAAGGTGAAATGCGATACTTATGGGAATGGGAAAGTGTTTTTGATTCTTTTCGTTGATATAAGATTCAGGCAGTCCTCAGTTAAGTAAGTGTCTAAAAACAGCTTTCAGTTTCACAAAGAATTCAGCTCAATATCTATATAAAGGAAATGTTTGGAAATTTGGATTAGTCTATTTGTAATCCGCAGTTCAGTTCAATTTAATATCTTTGTATAGAACTAAAATATGTATTTTTTGTATTGGAAATATTATGAGAATTAAATATTGGCAATAATATTAATAATAATAATATTAATATTAACCTCGTTTTGGAAAATTATTCATAGAAACAAATATAAAATTAAGAATATTTGCAAAACTATAAAGTTATAAAAACTAGGCGAAAGCAATTGGATGATTCTTTAAACAAACCGCTTCCCAAAGGCAAACTCTCCTTTCAAACAAAATTGTACCAAATTTAAAGAAAGGGTTTTTTTTCTGTTAAGCTGGAAACTTGAAATTAGACAATTAAAAGTACTCAAAAAAGCAGCGCAATTATCAACACACTTGCGATAGTTCTTAAAGAACCAGAAATGTTGAAAATACAAAATTTTTGGCCCTTGAAGTGGTCATAAATGAATCCCAGAAGTATGAAAATAATCGGTTAATGCACATTTAGTCCGGCGCGTGATCTTTTTTTCAAGGCTCGTCCTCTTCTCGGGATTCCACAAGGGAGTCACTTAGACCCCCTGCTTTTTCTTATTTTTATGATATTTATGATGTTTATCATAATATATCTTAATATGATAATGAAGTAGTTTTTAAAAATATCTATAAAGAATAGAAGGTTCCAGCAATATTCAGATCGAGCTTTTATTTAGCTGTTCAAAAATGTTTGGCACACGTCATTCGAAAGTGTGAACAAAAAAAAAGGATTTTGGCGTCATTTTTGAACTAATCTAACGTTTTTTCCTCAGTTAAATACATACATATGTACAAGTTTGTAAGGTCTAATTCGTTAGTTCTGTTTCTGGTTCACATACTCTTGCATCCTTTTTAGCCATTGTTAGGTCGATGCTTGAATATGCAAATATAATTTGAAGCCCAGTTTATCATATCTTTTAATATCCCACTGAAAGAGTGCAGAAGGGCTTCAGAGGCCAAAGAGTTTTTTTTTAAATGCGTTGGAACTTCAAGCGATTTTGCAAGGCAAAATGCCAATAGCTAGGCATATTTTCGATATCTTGTTTGTTGGAGATATCTTTTGTAACCCCAACAAAAGCTTCATACCTTCATCTAGGTTTCCTATCTATGCACTGGAACGGCCATTAGGATAATGCCATCTCATTTTTTTAAACAATTCCTAGAGCTCCTTAGTTCCATAATGTGTTGCATGTTGATTCTCACATTTCAATAGTCAGTGCTTCAAAAACATTTTGTTTGACCTATATGAAAACAAAGTTCTTGGGATTATATTCGTTACGTTATTGTTTATCATCTTACAAATGTTTAGACAAATTGTTTATTAAATTTTTGATGTGTAAGGCTTATGCTGGTTGATGAAAAAAATAATTAATTAAGGCTAGAATTGAATATTGCTTTAACCATATTAAAATGCGTAGGTACACGGTGAAACTTCTAATGCAGAAAAACATCTCCTGCGGAGGTATAGTGTCATACTAAAAAAGGTTACCAAATAAAAAAAGTTTGGGAGCTCGGGCTATGGGCTTTTTACACCAACAGAATAAAAAGGGAATGCCAATGTAGTTGGATGAAAATGTGACTGTCCAGAAGAAAATAGTATTCCATGGCAATTTATTTCAGCCATGACGGAATGTGTAAAAAAAAGTGATTACGTTATCTGCAGAACTGCAATCTTTTTTGTAGTGCTGAAGATAAAGTTATCACGAAAGTTATTGTTTCCAAGAAAGTTTTTTTCACAGGAACATCTCTCGCTTATGATAACTACGATGAAACAACTTTCAGGCCGTTCGGAGTCCGCACCAAACCCCGCAATTTATAAGAAAAGTACTGAATATCCGAATGTTCGCACCAACGATGGGTGTTTAAAATCGAAAATCTGAGAACAATGACAATCTCGAAGTGAATTAACATTTCGTCAAAAAGATTTGTTTTTTTTTTTGCTTAGTTTACGAAATACAATTTGTCGAACTAGTGAACTCTTACCCATGATTCCTTCAGTTTTCAGTGAATTATATTGAAATAATTTACCTAGATTTGAACTAATGACGGCATTTAAATTACCAAATTAAAAATATTTAAATGATTTCGAAGTAAAATCTATTGATTTGCAGTTTTTTTTTTAGTAATTCCTTCTTTTTGATTCTCATGATTTATTATACTCGTACTCTATCAGTACTGATTTGATTTAAATCAATTATTCTCGAAATAAGACGAGCTTAAATCAAACATCTCAATATTATTGTAAGCTGTGTTATGAGTTGAATTGATGCGTCTACATTCTATGACCAGCATGGTCAATTCTTTTCGGGATAACATGAGGTTTGTTGTATGTAAATGAACTAGTAAAAACAACTTGTTCTGTAAGTAGATGAAGAAGAAGAATGAACTGAACAAAAGTCCACAAGCCTTAATAATATGGCGACCGGAAAGCATATACATTTTTAGCAATGAAGGGCATATATTAGAGTAAAATACCCCGCCGGTATCAGCGAAGAGTTTCTGTCAAAAGTTCTGTTCTATTTATTTTTGTTTTTACTTATACATATGTTTGAAGTAACGTACCTACTACAAACACTTCATTTAAGGTTGTAACGTGTAAATTGTATCAGTATCAGATCAAAAAAATTGTTAACACTACAAATGTCGAAAACTGTACCAATTTTCATTTGCAAAAAGAACTAACGTTGATTCTTAATATTTTTTTATCTTTAAATAACAAAATGATAGTGTTATCTCGATTGCAAGCTCCGAAAAAAAAAATATTCCCTGATAAAAAAAACAAGCAAAAAAATGGCGAATATCGAAAGTATTAATTTCGTACCAATACTTTCGATTGTTATCAAATTTATTTTTCTTCCTTTCTTTTTTATTATTTACAATTTTGTAAATTACTTCCAAATCTAGTTTTTTACCCGGAATCACCGCTGAGGCGAACTTCAATTACTTTAACATGACGTTTGCAACTATTATTTTTTCACTTGTTTTTCAATGTGTTCTTAAGTTGCATTTTTTTTTATTTTAAGAGACGTGTGCCTGCCTGTGTATGAATTAAAAACAAAGTCACTCGGTCCACCCCCCGGACCCAATTAATTTGAATAATTTATTCAAAAATTCATTTCAAGTTCATTTACATCTGAATCCGCAAATTGTTCTGCAACCAAGCACCATTGAATGACTTATTATTCCATGTGTCACGCTAGAGGTATTCCCTCCTCTGTGGAATGCACGATATGAGTGGCATTGTTTTTCTATCATATGTACACGTATCTCGCCCAAACTTCACGTTATTCGTTTCAAGTTAAATGTACATTCGAAAAGGGGGTGGCTCCTTTGGCCAGACCCGGTGTCCACAAAAACATCTTAAATATTTACAATTTACAACCGCTGTCATTAGTGCGTTGTTTTTTTTTTTTTTTAAGTTCTTTTTTTGGCTTATTTATTGCAGCAAAACACGAAGAGCCAAACATGACACGGACACAGCCACAGACACGGACGTAGACAAAGATGTCCTGACATGGTTTCAAGCAAAACACACAATTCTTCATGAACTGAAGGGATAAAAAAAAATAAAATGTGTTGTTAACGCACACATGACGGGTTTTACGTAATGAAATTACGAAAAAATAGCTATGTCGAAAGAGATAACGGCTCTCAAAGTTCAAGCACATGCTGTTGTAGCCTGGCAGTGGGGTTGTTTGGTGTTGTATCATATGCACGGTGCAGTAGACAGGTGATATTTAGTCATGTGGATTGGCTTTTTTTTTGTTCTGTCAAAATGCCTGTCGTCTGGACTGTGACTATTTGACTGACCCCGGGTGTTAGGATGTGTTAATTTAATTCGCTATAACAACCAGACTTGTCGACGCACTCTAAATGGTTAAATTAAAACTTTGTGACACATTAAACAGAAAGCATGACACGAACAAGGAAGGATTTTCGCCTTAACATCATAAATCATGAAAACATTTGACGACTTCTGTTTAATTGTGTGGATTAGCAAAGGAGACTAAAAGGGTTAAGGCTTAGATTTTCATGATTCCTCTGATGTTTTTGAAAATCATGTTTTCAACTAGTTAACAAGTTCCTATGAATTTGTGTTTTATATTTTAATGAATGAATGAACAGCAACACTCGTGCAATAAATTAATTGGTACAATTCTCAAAAAGGGAAATTGTAAAAATAAATGTTTCAAATTCGTTGAAAAATGACGACTTAAAAATTACCAGCACAAAAATATTTACAAAAATGATTTCAAAGTAAAGTCTCTTGATTTGCACTTTTATTCAATAATTCCTTCTTTTTGATTCTCATGAATTGTTATACCAACAGTACTGATTTGGTTTGAATCACTTATTCCCTAAATTGAACTAACTTTAACAATACTTGAATTATTGTAAACTCTGAATCATGAAATGATTTGAGATGTCGATCATCTGTAACCTGCGTGTTCGGTAAAACCTGGGGTTTGTTGTATAGAGCGGTTCGCAGACTTTGATTTTGACTTTCGACACAAATGTCTGAAGAAACTTGCTGTAAAAGAATTGCGATGTTGTTGAATTGTGTTGACCGAAATTATAGGCATTCCCGAAGACCAGAGATGATTTAAAGATCCAATTTCTATCGGGAAATCATATTTACCAACGCAGACTTCAATGATTTCGAACAATTTCGATCTTGAACAAGTAATTAAGCCACTAGTTGACTTTTCAAATCAATAATCACGAGATTTGAACAGAATTCCATGATTCACAAGGTAAAAAACTTGACTTCGGTCAAATTCATTATTTCATGTTCAAAGTTCTCTAATATTCTTTGGCACTCGAAAGGCCCTGGTCTACTTCCTACTTTTGCAAACCTTTCAAAGAGAAAAGTCGAGGTGGGAAATTGAGCTTGCGGGCTCAAGTATCATTGCTCATTGCTCAAAATAGTGGGCCGCACTGTGCAGATTTTTTAGTAAGCCAATAAGGTTTGCATTTACGGCAGGATAATTGGTAGACGGTTGATTGGTCACTTGGCACCAGTCACTTCAGACTTCAACGATAACTATAAGGTTTTTTAAATCATTGGATTATTGTATGTAATAAATGAATTTGACTTATAGTATGCTTAAATCTTTGCTCATGACATGGCCGTGGTCTTTATTTGTTTATGCCTCTCGTCATCGCCTGCCCTTAATGACTAGTGGCTTCCGGTCAAACTCTGTCCTGAAATGGTACTCTCCAAAAAAAGTAGAACTGAGCTGAAAAAATCTTCCAAAGAATTGCTGTGGTGTAAATTTGTAGAACGATGTTCATTTAGTAAGACTTTGGACTTTGTAGCATCGGTTGCCTGGTGGATTTAGCGTTTATACTGAAAAGCCCCCGGTTCTAATGATAGACAGTTTTGTTAGATTTACAGAACCTTACACTGCACATGGCCTCTCATGGATGTAATCATTATAGGAAACATACTCAAGGCTGTTTTTCATAGTCTCTGACATGATTCGCACTGGAGTTTTGATGGACTACATATGCATCATTTCCTTCGATTTATAGTTGACAGATCAGTCGTCTAACGCTATGAGATCCGAAGCACAAACTTCTCAGTTTTGGCGCAACGTCCAAGACTTTCTTGCTCTCTCTTAGTAGTTAAGAATGCAGACTTTAATTTGTATAGTCATGATTAATTGATCTTCATCATTATTTCAACAGACATCTTTATATCTTCTGTCAAAAATACTTCATAATTTTTTAACTCCATATTAGAGACTTTGTTCAGAAAACTGTGCTCTCCCCTGTACTGAAAATTCACATCAAACTTGTAAAAATTAAGCTATTAAGGGTAATTGCTGCAGTAAATTACGCGCTTTTATTATATGTTTACTTAAACGAGGTTAAATTGTATGATGCTTGTTGTTTAAGAATCAGAAACGCAGTGTGATGCGAAGGAGTCAATTTAAACTTTAGCTACAATATGCATCGTTAAAAAAAAGTACAACCTTATTTTACTTCGATTCGGATCGTGCAAGCGTCATTCCATGTCGCAATTTACAATAGTTTAAATACAAAAATCAACCAACGATATGACACTAAAGAAATATACCAACGACACTCATGATATGCATTTTCACCTTCATTGAAAAACATTCAATGTGTAAAGTTGTTATCAGAAATGTTCCTTTTATGAACTTTGTTTACTCAACTTACTCAACCAGTTTCATACCACTTCCTTGCACGTTGTTCAAACTGACTCAATAGCTCATCAAAAGGTGTGTTTATTCGTGGCCTCACAATGAACTTACACCTCAAAGTCAATAATTTTATTAGTATCTCCAGCCCCAAACTGTTGTCACATCTAAAGAAAACATTCCGTCAATTTTTTCTTAGATACATATTTCCGGCTATTGACTTCTATGGAGGCAGTCTATTCGTAGTTTCTAAAGCCCCCGAAAGGTAAATAGTCCCGTTCTTATCGTTGACATCCGCCGATTCATGTTTTCCAGTTCATATCACCTGTGTTCATCTTCAACATTGTTGACTTGACAGTTCGTACCTAAAAAGACCTCTCTACCTTCACTTTTTCCTCAACCAGACTAATCAAATAGAAACCCGGCCAAGAAACTAGCTTAATTAACACATTCTATTACCAAACAAGTGCTAACTAACTCCATTGATAGTGAGTGCCCAATCTGTTTGGTTGACAGTTTCGACTGGCAGTTAACAAGTGACATCCCATTATCGTACGCCACACCGCTGCAACATGTTATTCTTTGCGAGTATCTCTTACCCTACAGCATTCTCTGAACGCTGAACTTTCCATGTGAGACCCCAAATTCACTCGAGATATTTTTTCTCACCTTTTAACCGAGTAAAAGTCAGGTGCCTTATGCACGTCCGATCACTTTTCATTTCGTGATTTATCAATTTCACGCGACTGCCAAAGATACCTTAAAAACGATAGCACCTCGATGCGCTGCCTGCGATAAACGATGCGAGACGACGACCTGCATGCTAAACTGCAACGTCTCGAATTGTATCTCGAATCAATTGAATCGCATTCGTTTGCAAACTAACTGTGAGCTCAGATTTCCATTCATTTCCGAGTCGCTCATACATACTATACATTTTAAGATGAACAAGTTTCGCCCCGAGCTCTGCGGCATGAGTGCCGTCCGTGTCCACCTTACGCTCATGTTGCATTTGTAATGCTCTGTGTAAATCATAACCTAATCACATCTAACGAACGCAGAATTAAATTCAAATTTACCTCAGTCATCTTTATGTCTTTCTTTCACTGTCTAGTTGGCGGTGCGGCGATGGTGTGCTCGTTCCTGGGGACTCCTGGGAAAGCCGCAACTCTAACTGATCCGTTTAACTATTCATCTTAATCAATGGGCAATGGTTTGTTTGCATTGAGTGCGGACCGTGTGTAGGAACGTTGTTAATCAAAATCACAATCAAATTCCGAAATGTGACTCTAACTAATGTCGTCGAGCTCCTTCGGCTTGGAACAGCACTCTGTTATCGGATCTAATGGCGGACATTCCCAACATACGCTAACCGAGTAGTACATGTCGCTCGCTCCCCCATGTCAGATGGATGTTGTGTTCGTTGTGCTGCGCTGCCGGGGGCAATTATTAACGGTTAAATGCAAAGCTGAACTGACTGCGCAGGCGCACACTCGCCCGCAATGTGAAAACAAACTGTTTCACTTTTGTTGAACTTCAAATTGTGGCACTGGCGCGACGCTGGCGGAGTTAAAAGGAAGAAATTCGCTTTCCCGAACACTAAGAAATGCCTCGAGGCTTTTCTGCTTCAGGATTTGCAATAAAACAGTGGCCACTGAAAGTTATGAGTCTTTTTGGAATAAATGCAAATAAATATCCTTTGGGAGTCAGGGCTTCAGTTGCCCGTTTGTATGTGCGCGACTTGGACATACGGTTAGCTACCGACACCGGACAGTTTTGGCCTTCAGAGAAATTCCAATCAATCGCGCAAGATTGGGCCGTAAATTCGTTATATCTTCAAAATCAAAAAGTTTTTGTTTTATAATAAAAGGAAACAGAGATTACTAATATTGTGTTGGTCCGCCGGTGGTCTTTATGACTGCAGCGACTTTTTGGCCATAGTGCTTAATAGCTTGTGATAGTCTTCAAAAAAAAAAAAAAAAACCAACTCCACTCTTGCTTAAAAACATTCTTGAGTGTTTCTTTTCATAGATGTTCTCGAGTCAAAAGGGGTTTAGATCCAGGTACTGCGCAGGCAACTGAAGTTGGTTTATACAATTGTCCTCAAGCCACCTCACAGTAAGGGCTGATTTGCCCCAAATCATTATACTGCCTCCATCGTTAGTAAAAGTGAGTACCAAGCATTCTGGGCTGAATACTTTTCCAGCACTTCGTCTCACAAAAGTGACACCAGTGCTAAAGATCTGAACTTTTAAAAAAGAGAGGTATTTGAAAAATTCGTCTAGAGAAAATCATAATAATTAAAATACCTCGAAGTTAGATTCATCTGACCACAGTATATTGGACCAAACTTCATCAGTGAAATGCACATATTTTCTGCCTTTTTTCCAAGAGCCACGGCTTCTTCCTTTGTTTACATCCTTTTTACAGTTCTTGCAGATATTTTTTTTTTACCTCGATCCTTCGATAACTCAGAAGCAAGTTCGGAAAAAGTGCATAAGTTCACTAACGCTTTATAAAAATACATTGGTGCTTTTTTTTAAAAAATTTAGAGTCGTTTACAACATCACGTAAACCACATCTCCGAAAAGTAATCTAACAGCAAAGACAAAAAGAGAATGGTGCCTTATCCATTTAGGCCAAGGCAGTTGGTTATGTTATGCGTTTTGCTCTTCACTTACGCCTATAGTCGAGCCCGTTAGGAATGCCTTAGGCGGAAATGATGGAATGTTAGGGCACTCAGAAAGACGTTTGGTTTGTCCAATGAATGCAATTTCACCGATCTCTTCATCGTACTCCCCAAAGCTTATGCACGTTGTTTATTCTGTGAGACGTTTCAGTATGTCATACAGCGGGTATTGGGTCATTTAGTTGGTGAGCGAAATTAAAAAGTTAAATAAACGAACGTTCGTATAAAATGTTGTCACTCAACGCTTTTGTGTTCTCCGATGGTCTGTCGCCTCCATCACTTTTTCTCATTATCAAGGCATTATCAAACCAAGTTATTGAACTTTATGTTTGACATCAAGAGCTGTAGGGATTGAAAGAAGGGATCCTATTTCTTCTGGTAAAGAGCATGAGCTCCGACCATTGTGAATCACAACGGGCTCAATCAGAGGCCCAAGTGAAGAGCAAACAAAGCTGACCCCTACCAACCAAATCCGAAGATTGTAAGTTGAAGATCAACTTACACAAGTATGTTCCCGATGCCTTTACCAGGAGGCTCAGTGATACCAGAAAGTTTTGACAACATGCGCATCTAAAAGTGAGTCCAAGCGTAAACAGATAATGTTTTAGCCAGAGCTAATGATGCCCCGATCGAACTCGATGCTAGGATCAAAAACATCTGTTACACAAGATTTATGAAGGAACTCCAAAGTTCCAACACTTTATATTATTCCGCAATGAAATCGTTTGCAAAGATAACCCGAAAGCTCATATTACGAGCAATGTCTTTAATGAACAGCCTCATCTTCATAGTTTTTTTACACGAGAGGGTGGCTCTTAACGGCTTTATCCCTCTGGAGGCGTTCTTAACTTCATTTCTTAAGCTTTGATTCAGAGATGTAGCAAAATTTTAGGTTTTGGTGACTTCAATTGGACGTTGGACAAAACTTCGAATGCCCCGACATTCGTCATTCTTGAATTTAGTGGGTTACAAAATGTAAAATTTTCCTTTTTTATAGTCGTGAAAGAACTGCGCTTCCTCGCTCAGAATGATTTTAAAAGGTGTGATTCTAGATCGATTCTAACACCAAATTGGCAGAGATACACGCTGACGTCTTTGATAGATG
The DNA here is from genome assembly GCA_963555765.1 of Orthonevra nobilis. NCBI lineage: Eukaryota > Metazoa > Arthropoda > Insecta > Diptera > Syrphidae > Orthonevra > Orthonevra nobilis. The sequence continues at coordinate 121,964,100 of OY743225.1, read as the reverse complement.
TCAAAAAAGTAAGCCTCTTGCAGCAAAGACAATCTCACATTTTTTTCAGTTTCCTAGTTTGTCAACAAAAAGTGGTAACATACTCTAATCTGTTATATCTCTAAAACAATCATTCAATATATTGACATTCTCAGAACATTCAACTGTCAGAGGAGATTTAGTTGTCATTTCTGAAATTTGAGTTACCTTCAAAGTAATTATAAAATAAAGATGAGTTGCTAAACTTTTCACCGCCACTGTACGGAGAATGTAGATATTTGAAAAGAATTTCTTCGACTACAACGGGACGTCCTCCATCTGTCTGTCAAGTTTGTGTGCGCCTTTGCTCCCACGGTTACGAAAAAGAAATAAATACGAGTACTGTCAAGCCGGGTAATGGAAAATGAGTCCGGCTGATTGGATGGGCACTTTGCGTCGTCGTCCCAAGCAGCAGTGTCTTCCTTGGTGTTTTTTTTTTATGTCGTTAAGTATGGTTCCGTTTGTTCTTTTGTCGTTCACACACTAGTGTGTGTTGTTGCCTCTTGAGCTTTACTTCTAGGTTGCCGTTAGGTAGGATACAAGTGGTTGTGTGTTGTACCCGAGTTGCCTTGTGTACGCTTTTCCTTGATTCGCCTTATTGAATTATTGATCGGTTTTGGGAACAAGGTCAAGGAACACAAACAAACGACAACAACTTCACTTGCCATTGTGCTGGCTGAATGAATTGAAGTTCCATATGGTGACACAGGCCGCAGTGGCGGCGGATCGAAGTTTTCACTGGCGAGGCCGAATGGAAAAGTGTCCCCCGGTTTGAGATTTCTCGTTAAAGATATGCGCGTTGGATAATGCTCCAAGGAATTTAGCTTTTTTTTGGAAAAGAATGGAAAGAAAATGAGAATGACTGATGATGGCGGGAGTTATTTTCTTTAAATGGTTATTAGAAATTGAGGTCTTGCAGAGTCGGGGCATACGTTGAGGTGATTAAGGTGGGCAATATGATTGGTTCTGATGCCAGCAGGAGGGACCTGATTAATTCAATTGTCAATCTGTTGTGTGTGGTTGATATTGATCGATTGACTGACGACGCATTGATTGCGGATTTCCGGTTAAGTTGAAAGTTTATTCCACACAAGGCTGTTGAAAGTTAGCATTTGTTTTTAAGTTTTTAGGTTTAGGATTGTTTTGCTTGGAAATAAAAGAAAAGAAAAAGGCCAAATAATCTAAATCATCATTTTCAATCATCAATTATAAAATCAATAAAACTTCTATGCTCGGGATCGCCTTGTTTCCTAACTCACCCTCTTGTATTATCCCACGTACTGTGCAATACCGATTTATCCACCCCGTCTTCAGCTATAGTTGTATTCGTCATAGGTCTAATTTTTATCAGTTTATCCTTAATGCTTTATTGCACGCTCTTTATAAATCCTTTGCGTCGCAGTCAGTGAGTGTCAGAAGCTTGTTTCATCCCTTGAGTAAAAGTAGGGGTTGATTTTCCCCTAAAATTCGTGTCAACATTCTTTCAGCATATTCTTTTAAAGTAACGGGCGATTTTACAACCCCTCTAGTGTTATGCTAACAAAACATCAGCTTCTGACAACCCTTATAATTCGCATTACTGTAACGGAAAATCAGTTGGCGTCGTTAAAAAAAACAACAAGTGACTTCACACTATTTTCGTCTCCTTTGAGTTTTATCGATCGATTTTGATTTCAGTCGAACACGCCCAAGACCGACTGTGAAACATCTGCCCCGACATAACAGTTGTACTCAATTTTAAGGCGCACGTAAGCTTTATAAACGGCGCTTAACGTTTCAAAAAACCTAGACATTTCGCAGCGTTCACGGAGACATTGGTTCTTATTGACGTCGATTACAGAACGGAAAGTCTTTCGGGTTCATGCGAGTGCCGTTCATGGATAACAAGTATGTACGTAAGGGTAAAGATACTTGAGTTATATAAGCCGGCTACCAAAACCCACTCAATGATCTTCAGTCCTTATGATATCAGATCAGGGGGAAGAAAACTTTCCCACCACGAATAAGGCATTGACTTAGTCCTCATATTAAAAGTATATCGTGTGGCCCAACTGCTTTTCCTTTTTTCGAGTCTTTGATTGCGTTCCGAACTTATTCGACTGCTATTTCGGGTACCTTTTCTTTTTCTATTAAAGAACATGTTTTCGGAAGTATGGCTGCGGAAACTGTTAATTAAATTGTACTTTACAATATTTTCGCCAGCTACAATAAGTTTGCTTCGAGCGGGTCTAATGGAAGGCTAGCTTAGAGTAGGCTGTGCCATCGCTCAAGTTGCCTTGTCCCAGTTTTTTGATGATAGCCTGGTTTCTTTCATCAACAGCATTGGTGTCCTTTCTCTTACTTAGATTCATTTCATTTAATTTTCATTTATTGCATTCACAAGGTTTGTTCATTAAGAATAAAGGTTTTAATAGTACTGAGAATATTTGCTTCAGGAAAGAAAATACCCAAATCGGGACTTTCATGCTAAGAAAGAAATTGTCAATCCAAACCCTCGACAGTCGCATAATTCTCAAGCTAGATTGGTCATGAGTTTGGCGAAAATATTCAACCCTATCAGGAAGTTCGACGGAACCTTTTCTTTCTAAATAAATTCCCGTCCGCTGGAAAGTATCGGGGACTTCCATCGGAACACATATGCTTCGGCAACGTCAAATACTTTGTTCGAATTATTATAATCATTAGAGAACTAATTCGTTCAATACAGTAAATAAAAATAATGGGCAATATTCATGATGCCTCATTGTGTCGTGATGTTGTAGGTGCATCTTTTTTAACCACTTCACAGCCTCGAACCTTTCATTTTAAAGCACTAGACAAACCAAAACTGTTCGACTTTGAGGATCTTTCACAGATTCATTCATCGCACAAATTGTTATAACTGTCTTTTTAAGGAATGAGAATACTCGTTGTAAGGACACCCGATCGACTCGTGTTCAATTTAACGTCCTTCTTGGCATTTTTTGTAAAACCGGTTTCAATGTCTGCGTATTTTTCCAGCGAGTTTATAATTCAAATTGTTATCTTTTTGTTACGTTCCAACTTTTAATATATTAAAATCAGTATTTCACAACAAAAAAAAAAAAAAAAAACAATTACACATTTTTGATTCTTCAAAATTGGTCAACGAATTCCCTTAATAAATTACGCCGGAAAATTTTCGCTAAAGTTGATTCAAATTTTTCATCGGAATCGAATTCACGATACGAATTTTTTCCGTCGATTTTTTTTCAACGAGTTGACAACTTTCATGTACACCATGAAGACCTTTGTTTTAATGTGTTTTTGGCGTGCAAATTTGCGTCATTCGTTATTTGTCCAGTTTTAGTCAGGAATTTTGAATTCAAGCCTCTTTTCCGCTGTAAGGTTTAAATCAGGTGGATGAGGAATAAAAATGAAGAAATTATCATAAAGTTTCTCGACAACATAGAATAAAGAAGAATTAGAAGTAGAAGATTCCACAACCAATCCAATGGTGAGATTAGACGTCCTACTCAGAAAGTTAGTTCAGTCTTAGAAAACGAATTTTTCGCGAAACAGTTGGGACCCACAAAGTGCTTGGAAGTATTCCTATAAAAATACTTTTTCGTTTCAGTAAAAACATTCTTTAAAATTCACTTTCCAGTGACATATTCAACTCAAATTTAACCTACAACTATTAAAGAACATTATAATCTGCAGGACATTTCAATCTTAATTTTAAAAATACGGACAAGCGCGGGTCGGACACGCACATGATGGGTTCCGTAAATTTATAAACATTTCTTTTAAAAAAAACTTTTATGTTTTTTGTATGGGGACCCCCTCATTAAATGTTATTTATTTTTTCAGCGGCCATAATAGTTCGTACACACTAAGTGAACACTATAAGTGTCTACCCTTCCTTTGAAAAGTGAGGAATTTTTATGTTTCAATAGTTATGTGATGAAAATAATAATTCACGGTCTGGATCAATCACCAGCTACAATGCGTTGGACAAAAACTATTTTCAAATGAGTTTTTTTTGTAAATATTTGGATTGTGAACTATTCAATTTGTCCCTCATCGTTCGTAAAATTCGCATATGCTCACTTATAGTGAGCCACACCGCTCCAATCCTCAATTACATGCGGTTGCATATCTCTGGAAGCTATAAAACTAAAAGCAAACTTTACAACGGAGTTACACGTATTTTAACCGAATAACATGAAAATTCTTCTAAAGCCACTCGAATCACGAATTTCCGACTTTGATTGCCTCCATAAAACCTCTGCGAAATCTCAAATAACCATCCACTTATCGGCTCCATGTCAGGAATGTCCTTTCTATTCAATAAGAAAAAAAAATCCACATCTCCACACCATACCGTCGCACTTTCATCGATTTCGACAAATGATTTACAGCCATTTCCAGAATCTATGGAATAAATGACATTCCAAGCCGAGATTAAACAAATATGCTCACTCGCACTCCTGGCATAGTCTCCTAGCACCATAGCATCATCAAATAAACACATTACGCAAAAATCTCTGCGATAAGAGCTCTCTCACTCTAGCCTAAGCTTCTATCATTTATATAGAATACTTACCCAATTAATTATGTTTCTTATCAATTTGCAGGGAGACCCCAGCTCCGGAGGAACATTGGAATATCGGAATAACTCCTCGTGAAAAAATAAGTGAGTACAAACTTAGTCGAAGAATGAAAGATACTTTCGTTGCGCATGCGCATACATTCTACGCCGGCCCGGGGGCATCCGATAGCGCGATGTTGCCGATGGCATTGAGATGTCCCGCCGCCGGCTGCTGGTCGCTGTTTTTGTAGATTTATCGATAGCACGGTTGCGCTGGACTTCTTTAATTATCTCATTCGATGGGAGCTGTATGCCGGCGGACCGATGCGTCTATCGGCAATTGGAAATTTATTGGTGAAGAAGGAATGACTTTCAAAATGAAATGTAAGGCGGATGTTAATTATCACATACCACCCGAGACATGTACTCTCGTTCGTTTGTACGAGTACGTTTGGCTAGACACAGATCCGCGGATGTGGACTTGGCTCAGCTGGAAACAGCGCCAGCAACTTTCTTGTTTTGTGGATTTTTATATTGGCGCGCTTCGATATTGGCAGTTAAATTGTAGGTACAATAGATAAATGGATCCGTTGACATTTAATTTCAATTTTGGATTTGTGTTTTTTTTTTTTTTTGGCACTCTGCAAACAAGACACCACTTCCATGTTGATTAGCTTGCGCCAGCCTCATCGACTCAATTGCCAGTTGCGGTGGAGTGTTGCTCTTTCGGGCGAAAGTTGATTTAGGTTAGAATGTGAGCAATAAACAAAACTTTTTCTCTCCATTAATCGATACTTTTGTAAAAGATACGTGTAATTACAAAAGTAAATGTGTACATTGGGGAGTTAATTCGTTTCGATTGAGTTCGAATGGCGGAGGAGTCAGCCGATGGATGTTAGTGGTTGTTGGTTGTGTGTCGATTGAGAAAGCGAAAGATGGGTTCTTAATTGTGGGTTTTCATTTGGTGGGACTGCATGAGATACAATTGCGATAACAATTCAAAGTCGATGTTATGGCGGCCATATGCCTGTTGTTTCTTTATACCTCGATGGTGATTCTCTTGGAGAGATTTGCAAACAATTAAAGTGGTGGTGTCTCTGCAAGTCGATTGATTTCGTGCTTTGCAAATTGTACTTTACATCGACACTAAGAATTCAATGCAGTGAAATTTTTCCAGGCCTAAATTAAGGCCGTCTTAAGTGTTCTTTATCAATCGAAATCATCTTAGGAAACGGACCTGTCAATTTGCCACCTTTCTCATGTGATTTGACGCCATCGGCGTATTTTTTGTGATTGTATGTCAAATCTCAAATCAATCGTTTTTATTTTGAATTTACTTGCTCTCAGTGGATAGTGACCACCCTTTTAATGCAACCAAAAGAACTACGAAATTAATTAAAAGGATTCGTTGTAATTTGAAACGCAGAAGTATTTTGGTTTCGATTGCTCCATGGTTGCAGTCCGAATAGGGACGAAGAACTCCATATTGATTTATTTGCATTCGTAGAGTTCGCAGTTTTTTTTTTACCCATGAACAAATGTATTTTTCAGTTTTGGTGCATTGCGACATCACCCTTCTGCCAGTTAAGCATAATCTCTATCATGACAAGCCAATAGAGTAATCACTGTAGCCTGGTTATTTTCTTAGTCTGGCTGTTGTTCCTGGTCAATCAATCAAATGATAGCACCGCTAATTTGATCAGCATTGGTGCGAAATAGTTACTGCACTAGAGTCGAAAACTGTATTAAACTTAAAGACTTCTTCTTAAAGAGGAATTGAACCTTAGGACCTATCAATGGGTTTCATTGATTATGAAAGACATTTAGCTAGAAGCACCACCTAAAAATTGGGCACGTTATTGCCGAAATAAAGCCGGTATGCTTGTAAAAATGCTAAAAATTTGGCTGGTTTGATCTTCTTCAAATGCATCAACGATGGTCATATGCTCGAAATCGAGCTAACAAAGCCAAAAAAAGCGCTCAATACTCAATGCTAGATATTTTTAACGCCGATTTTGACCTTTTGTCCAAAGTTTTTGCAATTTGACTGCCATGTGGACAGAATACTTTTGGATCAAAATCTTGCATCGCGCGTTGATTATGAGTTGCAAAACAGACTGTGCAAGGTTTAAAGCAACTTAAGGTCTCGTTTACTTGCACAAAAATAGCGCAATCTAATTGTTTTTTTTTCGATTTTAAAAAATACAGTCAAACCTCCGTGAGTCGAACCAATGTTTTAGAACTTAGACTGAAGACTTAAATTTACAAAGTCGACTCTCTGTAACCTCCTTTAATAGAACTTTGTGATATGATTTTTCGTGTTATTTTCCGTAGAATATTCCCTCCATATTTCATACTCCAATACCTTTTCAAAGCATGTAAAAATAAAAGAGAATAGAATCCAAAGTGTAATAATTGTAAAGTCTGAATGAGTGTAAGTTTCTTATGAATACGTAGACGAAACTTTGGGTTTCTGTAAATGTCTGATGAAAGTCTGAACTTGTCACAGAATTTGATATTTCTCGAAGCACTTTGTCTACCATTTTGCAAAATCGGGTAAAGATTCGAAAAGCTGTAGAAAAAAGTTTGAATGTCTACAGCTTTAATTTCCGCCTTTAAAATGTGCGGAGCTTGAGTCGACTTTACAAAAATAGGTGCAATAAATCAGGGACAAAATTAAACCAGTCACAGGTGCTTAAATTAAAGAGAAGTCTCTATTATATGCAAAATCAAATCATTTTTGAAATTAAATTGAAAAGCATATTAGTGCTTACCAAACAAGAGCCTCGCTTTCAACAACGAGAAAGGCTGATAAAAGCGGAACTAAAAAAATTTTGCGCTTTTTGTTACTGGAAAAATTGCGAACCCGAAGTGCTTCAAGGATATACAATCTATTCCTGTTAAATACTCGAGTTACAAAAACTCCTGGATGACTTCTTATATTTTTGAAGAAATTCCAACTCGATCAAAATGAAATTGCTCCGCACATCCTTAAAACATCCGGACGAAACCTATTGAGCTTGTATTCTTACCGCCAAATCTGACTTCAAAATTTCAACCCATGGATCAGGGTGTGATTCAAAATGCGAAATGACATTACCGTCGTCGTTTGCTGGCACATTAGATGAAGTTGGTAGAATACCAAGATGTGGTTTCTGTTTCTGTATCTTAACGTGAAGCAATATGGATCCTTCATAAATCACAATCAGGAATTGTTAAAGATATGCTCACTTCGGTGACAAATAATTTTGGGACGATGAAGATAACATTCCTTTGGCTCAACTTCTCTCATCACACTATCTGATACTGGATGTTAAGATGTTATGAATTTGCTTTTTAACACTAATGTTCAGCGTGTTGCTTAAGCAAATCTTAGTTTGGAGGAATTAATTACTTTCGAAAATGATGTCGGCATCACTCATTTAAAATATAAAAGGCAATATAAACAATGGAGATGATGACGATGATGGTCCAACAACAATCCCTCTTTCCAATGATGAAGCTAAAGCAAAATATAATATTACTAGGTGCGCTGCATACCACTGAAGGAACATTATCGCAGATCATTTCGAAGATACAATCACAAGCCTGAAAACACAAACAACGATTAAGGATTTTTTCAAAGTCAAAGAGAATTATTTTACTTAATTTTATACTTATTTAAAAATCAATGACTGAACTCAAACATTCCATAAATCGAACATAAGATTTATTCCCTTGACTATTCCACTTTTGGACGTTCGACTGTCGTTATTTTCATCATCAACAGAATCTTCAAAAATTCCCTCATCATCTTTGTAGGATTCATGAACTGTGATTTTGTTGTTTGCTTTGTTTTGAAAAAAAAAAAAAAAAAAAACTTTTTGAATTCGGTCGTTTTTATATTTGCGTTTTCGACAGTAAAAAATTCCGTAAAAATATGCTTCCTCTGCTTCTAAAAAAAAATTTAAATAAAACAATTGAATTTGGGAAACTGTTTAGTTGTTGTCTTTAAATGTGACGAAAGATTCTTTTATATCTATTCAGGCACTGGAAAAGGTAAGACCACAAACTTTTTTTATGAATATTCATTTTTCTGGTATAATTAAAATATCATCGTTTTTATTTTGCTAGGGGTGAAGATATTTTTTAAGTGTTGCATTAAGATTTTTAATTTTCTGTCATTAGTGGTGCCGCGTTTAATTGAAACAACTTTTTGATAATAAATCGGTACTGAAGTTTTATTGCACAAACGGATAAATGGAGAGTAAATAAAAATACTTCTTTTTTGCGTCTGTTCTGTTGAATTTATTACAAGAATGGAATTTACTATCTTACAATGGGTGTACAAAATTTACGATGACAATAAAACTATCGACCATTAATATTAAATTCCGGCCATCGCCTCGTGGAGTTCAAGACGATGGATCATATGCGGGGTTGAGTTCGATGTGGAGAAAGTGAGTGAGTGAGTGAGTGAGACTTTTCAATATCCTTGAGTTTTTTGTATTCATTTCATCTATTCTCCGCGCCTATTGCTTGCAGTGTTTTTATGCTCATCGTTTTTTTCAGTCTCTTTTTCAAACGTTGTGTGACATTGTGACCATTTATTACTGATTTTCATAGAAGCCACTGGCTAGCTCATTTTGGAGAATTTTCCTTTGAATGCGGTCGGAATATTTCCTTTGTGCTGAGGCTTCTAATGTTTGCACTTCCTTTTTTATTAGGTGCAGCTTTCTAGCTTATTAAATTATCAGGTTTAACATTGCGCTTTTCGAAAATTCATGATGGTTGAGAAGAGTCTTGCGAAAAAAATCATGCGGTCGAATTAGTCGCTAGTTCGACCGTCTTGGAATAGCTACTGCGAAGTCGGTGAGTCGGAAGCCGTTTTCTGTTATCATTTCATGGAAGTGTTTTCTTTATGAACGGCTTTCTTCAAACAAACTTCTTTCAAATGGCCCGAAATAAAAACCTGCAAATCAAATTAACTAAACCTGCAAAACTAATTAACAGACCCTTCAATTTCGTTTTACAAAATGTTTCCAAAAACCGAAAAAAACTTGGGGAAACTAGGTCTTTTTCTTACCTGAAGTCTTGACTACTATATTATAAGTGAAACCATGAAGAGGAAGAAACAAATCTCAAATGGGAATAATCAAGAAAAAAAATTGAGCATTGAAGACTGCCATACCGTGCGTGATATTGCAGTATAGTCGAAAAGGGACGACATTTTACGCAACTTTAAAAAATCAACTCTCAAGACTTAAAAAAAGTTGAAGGCTCAAATTAATATCAAAAAAGGAGAATCAGATTATTAAATTAATATGCAGCAATTAGCAAAAATCCGTGCAGGGGTTCAACTGTTTGCATTCAAAGCAGATATCAGTACGATAAAAAGTCCTTCACGGTCGAGCAGTGGTTCGAACACTTTTGTTAAGACCTCAAAATATAGTCAAGCGGCTAAGTTGGAACAAAAAGAAAACGCCACGATTGAACACCAAACGAAATGTCAAAATTCTTACGGAAGGACTAAGAACTTTTTGTCGCAAAAAAATGGGTGTGTACGCCCGTCGTTCTGGGTTCCCCAGTAGAATGGTCCTAACAGTGAAGCATTGCGATGGTTAGTTAATGATCTTCGGATTTAACTTTAGACTATTGTTGGGGTCCTCATCCGTTTCGATGGAACTTTCCAATCACCCGACCGTCTCCATACCTTGGAGATCTTTCAAGTAGTCTGGAGGATCAGTGATATTAGAAATAACCAAGAAGTTGATCGATAGAACGTTTTGACTCAAATTTCTCTCATATTATTTACTGTCCGGAAACCTATGGACGTAACTGTATGAAATTGTAGGTATAGAATTTTACCTCGGTCCATGTTAACACTTTGCCCATCAGACCATTTTAATCGCCTTTGTCTCCGAATTTAGATTGTCAAGATTAAAATAATTGAATCTTTTCTTTGTCAATCGATTGCGCTTAGTCAACCTGGAAACACAACCCACGTTTTCCGTTTCTAACTTTCGCCCAAATTGCATAAGCCCTTCACATATCAAAGACAATATAGTATTGAATTTCTCTTTAAATTGATTACGCGATAACGAGACTCAGCAGCACCAAATGTAGGCCGGCCTACGCTTATCACCAGTTAACACGATCTATTAGATCTTTTAAATGTTTGTTAATTGCTTTACTGCGTTTCGGTTTTCTTTTATTAATCAAATCAATTATGTTTGGAAATGATTTTCTTTTGCATTGAGCAACATTCCATGGTCTGCTGAACAGCCCTTTGTTGAGGCGTTGCGTTGTTCTTCTCCCAAGATCACTGAACCATTCAGTTTTATGAAGGTTCTTTTTGCAAAAGGAAGAACACAAATATTAATGTGTTACGTGATGCTTAACTCTATTGGAAAGTAAAATTTGCCTCGACTTCGAATATGAACGCGTTGAGAACTCTTCCAAGAATTAACATTCTTACCACATTTCCTTCATCCATCTTGGTAACTCATATCGTCGTCATTATCATTAGCAGATTCAGTTTTAATGAGTAACTGCCATTTGAAAGTGATCAGCAGTCGCGACACGATCGAAATTTGAGCGCGAACGTATTTCAATGAGCGTCCAAGAAATATACACGCGTTTAGACCAGTTCAAGTGTATGATATATAGCTAGTTATCTTTGAATTGCCTAGGCATAGTGTTGTGACATAAGACTTACAAAGAGCTTAATATAAGCATCATGAAGACATTTATTTCCTTTTGACATTTGAAAAACTATAAAAATTAAGCGATTTCTAGTGATATACATTTCCTGCCTTTACGGCGTTGGACAAAGAATCGAGAACTGTTCTTTTTAGTGCTTTCACTATCATCAGAATCAAGGACATGAGGACGACACGTTCAAACGATCTGATTGACTGAATTCCGAGTTCATTTATAGCTTTATAGCTGACTAGAGCGGGGGATAATATTTCTTAATTCGAAATGCAAGAAGCTTGGAGTTTTAGACCTTAAAGTTTGTTGTGCAATGCAGATACAATTTACGGAAAAACTCTCGTGATTGATTTAAAATCTAACATGATGAAGATCAAGTGACATCGCCGAATTTCGCATCAGGTCTCGAAGATTTGCAGTTTTACCTAAAATGATCCATGGATTTGCAAGATTAACTGGTCTTCGATTCTGTGTATAAAAGGCTCTTTAATTCAGTGTCAAAGATACGTTTTCAATCATCGGCTTGCGAAAATATACAAAGTTATGATTTAAAAGTACATGTACATTGTAGCGCCTAAGCAGAAGAACACGTGTGCCACAGGGCTCGGTTCTTGGACCACATTTAATATATTACTTCGTACACTTTCGAGTTTATATCGATTCATCTAATTCGGTCTCAATGTTGAGTAATATTTAAAAACTGCAATTGAAGCTACCACACAAAGATGAAAATACAGTAAAACCCCAAAACAAAATTCAAAATTTCAGAAGTTCATGACATTTTTCAGTTAATCAATTTACCATTAGTGCATGTGGCTCTCCCTTTATAAAATACCTCGCTTACATGCCGAATATCATATGCAGACTTTCGGAACTAAGAATAATGATTTTAAAATGCCAAATCCTTTCATATATAGTAAATCAATATTATTTTCAACTAACGTCGAATTAAATGCGAACTAAGCGAATGCGAATGAGGCGATATAAAAGTATACTTTTCAATTCGGACTCGAACCATGGAGCAATTGAAACCAAAAATTCATCTGAGTTTCAAGCCACAAGACAATCTTTCCAAGAGAAATCGTTAAATACAAACAGTTTTCTTTAAGCTGTTGCTGATGACAGATTTGACTGTACATAAAAAATATTAAGAATGATATAAAATCTTCGCTTTTAGCATCCTACATTAAATCTTTTAACAAAAGCTCATTTTGAATTGATTCAGAATTTGCTTACTTAATGACACATTAAAGTTCAAGTGCCAAAGTCAGGAAATCCCCCCATTAATAAGTTAGGTATGACGTAATATCTGGTTACTTAAGCTGTATCTAGTAACTTGTTCTAAATTTTGTTTGTTTACGTTTTACTATTGGCTAACTTATTTGTTAGTTGGTATTTGTTAACTTTTTATTTATCGTTTATTTTGTATTTTTAATGACACCTTAATCAATAATCTGTTAACCGCCATTTTATTAATATTATATGATAAACTGTTGTAACTAATTTATTTAATTTTTAAATGATTCATTATATTAAACTTTTAAATTGAACTTAGTAAGGTCTATTATTAAAGTTAAAAATAAACATCACGTTTGATTTAAAGCAAGTTACTGTTTGCAATGAAATAAACTAGAACTATGCATTTTAGTCAACTTTTCATGCATATGTTTACAATAATAATGCTTTAATTTTTCTAAAACATCAAATGCTGTTAGAATCTCCAGTAAAAAGATTTGTATATCTTAGACGCAAATTTCTTCATGTGCAACAAATTCTGTAAATTATGCAACTGCACGTCAATTATATTACTATTATAATTTTTTAATCATGAAAAATCTTTAAGCGCTACCGTGAATTTTTATGAGTGCAAAAATGAAGTACAACATAACAGATGACTTAGCCAAGACGCGTTCCACTTTGAAATGAGGTTTTAATCTTTGAAAACCATTTTTTACATATACGTAAATTTTCCCTTAAAGCTAAGTTTCCTTTTTTTGTTCACCAGGAAACTAACATCCTTTGCCATTGAAATGAAACGAAAAACAACTTTACGACGCTTTCATTCATTGTATTTAATTGCAACTAATATTGATTAAGCATTCGTTTTTTTAAAGTGCAAATGTAAGCAGCTCTTACCTAGACGGATATTACTCATGCTTTCTGAAGTCTGCTCAGGAAGTTGAATATTTACATAAAGAAGTGATTAAGTTATAACCATTGGAATGAGTTAAAAAAAAAAAACAAGGGAGGCGTTTACTACAAACTTCGCATACAGCGGACGTGATATGAATTCTTATTGGGATGTGGAGAATATTTTCGTCCTATGACTCTTTTTAAGGAATGCTTAGGTATTAAACAGTAATCTCGAATGACAAATACGGAGAATAAAAGTGCAAAATAGTTGAATAATTACACTTTTGATGGCACCCTTAAAACTCGCCTTGAAATAAACTATACATTTTGAATCATTCTGTTGGACACCGCTAGCTTGACATTGTAAGTTTTTATTTGTACAGAAAAATTCTCAAGTCAATTAAGTTATAATTATCGTAGTTAAAGCGATAGTGGGCAGGCAGCACAAGGCACTCTTTGTACTTGAAAAGCACGTGACAGTCGTCATTAAAAAAACAACGTTAATAAGTGGTAAAGTGGTGGCATAGTGTGGTTAAGTGGTGGAACCTCGGAATCGAAGACATATTTACCAGCATCCAGGATTTTTAAAAAAAAATTTCATTTGGATTTACCTTAAAAGAAGGTACACAATTCTACGGACAGAAACATTTTTCCCACCCACAATGAACGGCAGCACGTCTCATGATCAAAGTGATGGATCCAGATCTCGACCGTGGTTTTAAATCGTCTTAAAAATTTGTCCTTGACAGATTGATATTTTTCAAAATTTGCTATTGAAATATTAACGCATTTCGTCTGTTTCGGTGGTTAACATTCTGGCAACACTTCGCGGGATCTTCTGAATCATATCAGATCACTGTGCAATTTTTGATGGTCACTCTTTGATGAATTAACACCAGATCTTTGATTCTTGTGACATGGGACGTCGAGGGCCGTCCTTCAAGCTGTTTGTTTTTTTTTTGTGAATGTTCTAGCCATGTTGAACTCCCTGCACCAGAGTGAAACTGAAGCAAATGCAGCAGCAAGTCCCCCAACGTATTTACCAATCTTTTAAGTCCGATATACTTGATCATGTCTCTGGCTTCGTGTTTCTGACTCGTTTTAAATTCATGAGTTGTTCCAACGAACAAAATGTAAAAGTTCGAATTCCAATAAAAAAAAAATAAAAAAAAATATCATTCGTTGTGAACTTGTGCCACCGAAAAAGTAATTTAGAATATCATTTTATTTCATGTGATTTTGATGTTTTTACGAGTTATGATTGTCCACCAACTATTTCTATAAATCACTCAAAACACAGGGTTTCAAAATAAGGAAAAATGTAAACATTGAATAACGTTGAGTGTGTTGATTATGCATTTAAGACACACAAGGATATTCAATGTTTAGATACATTTGTTTCTTATTTTGAAATATTTTCCAATTCCTACTTTAGAGTCATTTCTTGAATATGTTGAATCACATGCTACACTTGTTTTTCATTTTTAATTTTCAAAAAAAAAAAACCATATCAAAAGACATGCACGCATTAGGGTGAGACGTTTGAGGTCGCACTAACAAAAAAAAAATTTCGAAATTATATTTTACACGTTTCTACAGCAAGCCTGCATCAAATAATCGGGGAGAGTACGATAACTTGGGCGCCAAAAATTGATAACGATTTCTTGTAGAGGGGCCAAAAACAAGCATTTTTTACTATGGGAGGGGGGGGGTCTATCTCGCACTGTTTAGGAGGTAGGGGCAATTTAAAAGAAAATGACTTAAAATGAAAAAAAAAAATAAAAACTACAACAACGGCAACACTTACAATAAAGTACTATACCGGCTTTGAAAGCCAGAAACTTGATCTTTAATCCTGGGCTTAAACTAAATAGTAAACTTTAATAGTTTTTGAAAAATTCGCATGCAAACTCAAAATTTTGATAAAAAAAATCAAAAAAACAAGTTTCGACCAATTTTTTTTTCGAAATTGTGAAATGAAGTGCTAAATTTTCTTTTCGTAGTCAATGCTTGTATTAATTATGAATAGAACACAAAAAACCGAATGGTTTTATGTCTTCTAGTTTTTGAGAAAATGAGATCTACTAAAACTACTTTTTGTTTTTTGGTATTTACAGTTATACCTTTAGTATAAATGTTAATGATAGGTTCATGTTTGAAAGTAAAGTTTAGCAAATCATTTAGCGTTATCCAGAACGCACCAAAAGGTGGTGAGAGGAGAATCAGACCAATTTCTTGTAAAAAAGCGATGCTCTTTTCGTTGGTCGATACCAAATCCCCGAACGAACAAAATACCGAAAAGTTATTTAGTTTAGGATGGATTAGAGGATGCTAAGTCGCCATTGCTTATTCACAAAAAAATAACACTCGATTCGCACTAAGGTTGAACACAGTATAAGCTTTACCACATGTGCATGAAAAAAACCAACGGTACAAAATTCAAAGTTTGATATGATTTGATATTTTTGCATCATTATTAAGTGCATTCCATGTTACATAAGTATATACAAATTAGATGAAGAGTATTCATGACGTAGGCGCCTGCCAGGCAAAAAGCAGGTACCCTGAGCGGAGCGACGAAGTCGCGTGAGCGTGGACTGACTACGGAAAGAAAGTTGAATTCCTTTAACCCGCAAAGCGGGCCACCCATGTACTGTTGATTTAAAAAAAAAACTATTGAGATAGACGCAGGCCGGACATTTAATCGATTATTCATTCGGTTACCTTAAAGGAAGACCACTTAAATGTCACAAAACAAAAATAGTAATTTTCAATTTCAAGACATAAAACCATTCGGTTTATTGTGTTCTATTCATAATTAATACAAGCATTGACTACGAAAAGCAAATTTAGCACTTCATTTCACAATTTTGAAAAAAAATTGGTCGAAACTTGTTTTTTTGATTTTTTTTATCAAAATTTTGAGTTTGCATGCGAATTTTTCAAAAACTTTTAAAGTTAACTATATAATTTAAACGCAGGATTAAAGAACATGTTTCTGGCTTTCAAAGCCGGTATACTACTTTATTGTTAGTGTTGTCGTTGTTGTTTTTTTCTTTTTTTTTTTTTCATTTTAAGTCATTTTTTTTTTTAATTGCCCCTACCTCCTAAACGGTGCGAGATAGACCCCCCCCCTCCCATAGTAAAAAATGCTTGTTTTTGACCCCTCTACAAAACACCATTATCAATTTTTGGCGCACCAGCTATCGTACTCGTGCCAAATAATCTTTTAACCTTTTGATAAGTCCTTATTTTTTGAACTTTTTAAACTCCCATACGAATTGGGACGGTGAATTTGCTATCGACTCATTTGCATTCTTTTAATTCGCTGCATTTAATTCGACATAAGTTGACAAACTATATCTTTGGAAGATTGGTTCATTACCCTGCTTTCAATGGCAGTATCATTATTTTTGACAAAACAAACTGATACAGACATCACTACAGCAAGGATACCCATAAAGTCGGACTACTATCGTTGGTCGACCACTCCAGCGCCGGTTATTTGGTCTCAATATGAAATGAGATCAAGACCAGATACTAAAATTATATTTTTTCCAGGATTCGAACTTGGGACCGATTAATTGATCCAGCCACTTCCTATGGCAATAAAGGAACATAAGCAAATTGCTTTGACCAATTAACTAAGACTGTGCAGTCATTGGCATGGTTTTTATTCGATTTTGTTCGAAATTCAACCTGTCCGATGATCGTTTGTCGGACGATTGTGATTTGTTAAAAAAAAAAAGACTGACTTGCATAAATATCACAAAAAGCAATAAATGCCAATTGATTTGCTGAAACTAGCGCAACTGAATCTACGAACTTACAAATAAAACTTTACATCGTCCACACATAAGTTAAGACAAGCCATAAATAAAACCAGTCCAATTAGCAAGACTCGTGTAAACTTATCTTTATTGGCAGTTTGCTTTTAAAAAAGAAAAAAAAAAAAAATACTGATGAAGATTGCACCTACAAGCGTTCGGGTGATTGAATTGTTAAAAATAGTTTGCGATACAAATTGTAGATTAATTGTGTTTCACATAAAAAGCAAGATCGTTGCCATTTGTTCGAACAAAAAAAAAAAAAAAACCCACTCACTGCGGTAAAAAAAACACTCCCACAGCATAGAAATTATCGATTGTTTTATCGCTAGTTAAATCGGGCGCAATCTTAAACAGTTGAACAATTACAATTACAGCTAACTGTCCAGAGCTAGGTAGCTAGAAGTGGGTAGGTACGGCAATGCGGAGGTAGTTTTTGTGCGGAACTTTAATTGTCTTATCGCAGCGATAATGAAAAGCAAATACAGTAGAACCTCGAATATCCGAAAACACAAACTTGTTTATAAACGTTGAAATGTAAAAAAAAATTTTGTATTTGTTTTTTAAGTCGTCAAATTTAATAGACGAACGGATGAAACGCGAGCTGCTTTATCTCGCAGCAGAGAAGGAGAAGTGGCGTTGGGCGATCCTATTCTTGTCTCTCGAACCATGCATCGACTTTCATATAGCATCATTGCTTTAGGTTTAGTGCCTTCGAGAAAGCAATGACCATACCTTCAGTGTCAATATCTAACACAAGTCCTCTTAGAATTTACCTCCGTTACATGCTCTTCAATTTTTCGATGACACCCTGGTCCATGAGTTGTATTAAAGTAGGACCGTTTGGCGGGAGATACATCGCTTGAAAGTCCGGATCGAGCGAATTTAGAGCTTCGGCGGAGACTATCTAAGAGAAGCAATACTTTACCTGTTTTGTTATGATATTGTCGCCACTCTTTTGACGGTTCGACTAATAATTTCACGCCCACCCGAGTTTTATAGGTCACGGGTAAATAAGTGATGTTTTAGATATCCTGCTGTTATTTTGATTTCCCGATAGACGCGAATGTTGTGAGAGCCTTGATACCCACATACCATATTTACGTATGCGCAGCAGCAGAGAGCAACAAATTCGCACCAGAGTTCGGATAATCGAGGTTCTACTGTACAAACAATTACTTCTCTACCACTAAATGCAAAAATCAGTGTATTTACAGAGGTTGTAATTTTAAATTGATTTTGTGGGCCTTCCGCTCAAAACCTCCACGTGTGGTGCTCTCGTTGACAATGCTGTTTGTTGTTTGTTTGGATCGTAATGAACTGCCACTGATTGAAAGTTGATAAATAAGATTTTTTGGTTTATGAACCGAGCACGTTCTGTTATTTCTTTCGTTTTTAGACTTTAAAGTTCAGACCAAAGGTCTATCTGGTGCGGTAGTGGCATGGGCAAATGGGTCAGGAAAAGACACATCACTTCAAAATTCTTTGTGTGCAAGGGGATTTGATTTAATCCAATTTTAAGATGGGGAGATACGTTTTTGATGTTGTAACGCGTGCCACTCCTCGGAGGAACAACACCAAAAATAAATTAGAAAACAAAAAAGTATCTTTTGTCTGGATTAGCTGTCAACATGTATCCAGATATATTTTTAGATATATTCTCTTCGATCGGGGGAGGTGGTAATTCCTTCAAATTAGGCCAATTCACGGGTGACTAATTGTGCGTGTCAATTATTGCCACATAACATTTAGGTAACGCGCTCAGGCTACATTAAACGTCCGCTATTCAATTGAAAAACGAGAATCAGATACAAAAGAGCGATCAACGAAAATTTACGCTGCTAATCGTGTGTATCTGTGAGTGGTTATTTGTGTGTAGATTTCAAAGTACATTCATCCATTATCCAGTTCTGTGCTCCTATATTCTCCAGTTGGGTACAGAAAACAAGAATATTGAATTACCACCCGTAGGATGGAGACTATGACCCAATGTGCCAGAGATTGGTTTTGCAATGTTGTCGCAAACACATTTGTTTCAAGACTTAATAGAACTGAGACTGAGGCTGGCTGCAGGTAAGTGCGGTAGCCCAAGTGAGTCACCCATAAACCAGCGACAATGCACAATCCATTAGAGGGGAATTGGAAACTGGGGAAGCAGAGTAGTGTAAGTGCTCAACTTGCAGTTTTAAATGGCTAAAGAAAGTGACAGCGCGCTAAGTAATTTTTGACATAATTATGGGATGCATGTCACTACACCATGCCAACGGCTGGTAATCTTATTTATGGCATATGCCTTGTAAGATGCGAAGTTTAATTTACGGATTACCTAGCTGCGCAGTTAATTATTGGAAATTGATGTTAAAAGTGAAGGGCTGCGTGCAGACGTGCAGGCAATGGGTGGTTTTATTGACACAAAATTTCTAAACTTGTGATTGGTTTTTATAGGAGGGTGACTTGAAAAGTTCTAGTCGCACCGCTTTCGTAAAATTAATATATTTGTCATACAATAAGTTTTATAAAAATGTCTGCATTTCATGCGAAAGAGTGCAGATTAAAGTGCCTGTGTAATGGGCAACGTGTTTGCTTATTCCAGACGAAAAACGTTGAACTTCGTGCGTCATTTCGTGACTGTCGCCGAAACAACGGGTCATCAGTCTATGGAAAGGCCATTTGAAGGGGCTGACCGACTACTTGGAAAGTGAAAAATATTGTTACTCGGTCTTTCAGCAATCGAGAAGAACTTCTTCGCTCACGAAAATGCTCGGGCTTATCTTCACACACGCCATTGTCGAATTGGTCTAATTGCGCTACTGATCGCTGTCTCACAAACCTTATTCTTCAGATTTGGTCGCATGCGATCTCTTTTGCTTAAAACCTTAAAACATAACTCGGCTGAGGGAGATTAGGGTGATCAGCGCCATAAACGTTTACTTTGCAGAGTTCGACAAGTCGAAGGATTTATAAATTAAAAAGTTAGAACAGCACTTGGAGAAGTGAAACCCGCTGACAGAGAACCATGTAATTATAACTATGCACTTACTAATCCACTCTCGTATACCATAAGTTCAACTTTTGAAGAACCTTGTTAAAAGAAGAATTTTTATAATAACCGAAGCTTCTTGGAGGCTTTACAGAAACTGACGAGAAGTTACGATTATAGGTATCAGTAATATTTTTTGTTTTTTGTTTAAAATATGAAAAAAGTATTTCCTTACACAAGGCCAACATCTAAACTTCAAATCTAAAGCTTCATTTAAACTACACTTGCAAAGGCCGATTTTTATGTTCCCGGTCGATTTCGTTTTGGATGACTTTTGTCAGTTGGCCTTTGACAGAAAAATATATGGAGTGAGGCAGAGTACCTCCTATACCTCCATCTAGACTGTTCTAAATTTTCTGCATCTGCATTTATACCCGAAAAAAGTTAAAAAATATAACAGCTACAACTCTTGGTTTTTTCCTTTGGGGATACTCGATAGAAGTTTGTAAACCAAACTATTAACTTCAAGTTGTAGGACAGTATTTGAAACGATATTGCTGAAATAAAATTACAAATCTGCGATATTGTTATAAAAAAAATTACTCTAAAATAGCTCGCCTCAATCGGATCTACGCTTGAAAAACGTTGTGAACTTTTTCAAAAGTGACTTCCTAATTGGATGCTGTGCAACGAAAATAATTCAGCAACTGCACTTGTTGTGCGGAGCTGCTTACTTTAAACAAACTTCGAACGTTTCTCGAAAGAACACTAAGAGGGATACATTCAGTGGGCATCATGTTGTTGTCCGATGACTTTTCTTAACAATGTATGTTTAAACCTGAGAACCCCAATGCGCAAAAGATCATTGACTGAATATCAGTCGCCCTAAACTCAGAAGAATTTTAAATATGAAAGAAGGTCTCGGATTATTAATAAACAAGGTTCGATTGGTTGTAATCGCTCCGCTGTTTGGCCCTAACTCTAGTTGGATATTGGCGACACTTCCAACTCCGTGGCTACGTTAACAAACAAAATTGTCGTATTGGGGGTTCCGAAAACCCTTCCTAGAACCTAGTCACATTGAAAACAATGCATGTTATTTGAGTGTGTCGACATTATTGGCGTCCAAGACGACAATGGAAGGAACTTAACTAACAATGAAGGGCGATACCTAGGCATGATATTTTGATGGTCCAAGTAAGATGGAGTTTGGGGGACACAATCCGTCTAACAATAATTTTTTTTGCACAATAAAATGTTTCAGGCGCTCAAGGACAATATTGACCCTTGTTCATGAAAAAAGGATCCGAAAGCATCGAAAATGTCTACAACAATTTTATCGACTTGATTTCCTACGCCCATTCATTTGAATTAAATTATATGCCATAGATAATTACTTTTCATTAAACCCAAAAAATTTG
Organism: Orthonevra nobilis; assembly: GCA_963555765.1. Lineage (NCBI taxonomy): Eukaryota > Metazoa > Arthropoda > Insecta > Diptera > Syrphidae > Orthonevra > Orthonevra nobilis. Next base: position 121,942,476 of record OY743225.1, on the reverse strand, counting down.
TTTGAAATATTGAACAGTGTTTTTTGTATAATCTGTTTTTACAATAATAATAATAATAAAATGTATTTCACATACATTTTATTAAAAAAAATACATCGACTTCAATCCTTCAACAAGCTCGTAAACCTTTTTCACTAGCTTCAGGGGTCGAGCAATGGAGACCGATTTTTATCGGTTGTATACTTGCATTTATTTGAAAATTTGCATGTTCACAAATAATGAGTTTTATTTGAAATGATTTCACTGAAGCCGATTTCTAATTTTCATCTCCATAAAAAAACCGACCATCTGCAATTTGAAGCGGCAAAAACACGAAATCAAATGCTTAGCGGCAAACTCACTAATGACGTCACAAAATTGCCATGGCAATGTTCGCAATGTTTCCGTTTTCGATTAGTAAATATACAAAAAAAAGTGACCAGTCAGTATATCGACGTTTTTCATTGACTTCAACTCCAACCAAATCCGGAAGTCATAAGACCGCATCCATAGGCGCAAAAAAAACGTGAAGATGGATTAACTCTCGCTATCGTCGCGAGCTGTAAGAAGCTTATTTCCATAAACCCATCCAACAGGGAGGGAGGGGTATATGTATCGGATTATGTGAAATGCACAATTGTAGTTGCCCACAGAGAGATCGATTGAGCGCCCTTGTGTCTGCAGTACGAACAGTGGGCAAAGGGCATGAGTCAAATTAAAAAGATTGGGCCTGCCTTTATGATTTATGCGAGAGTATAAAAACCTACACCCGCCATGGTGATCATCGGCAAGTTATTTGAGAGCCATAAAACTGTTCGAAGATGTGACATTCTTCGGGACAGAGGAATCCGCTTGTTTATGGCGGAAACATGAAATCGGATCGTGCCCAAGATTTCCAAATGGGCGTAGCAGCGATTGAGGAGATATTGCTCTGCTCGATGGCAGGCGACGCATAAATATTTCATTGACTCGCATTAATAAAATAACCGCTCGTAGCCGCGGAGGCTTTAAAATTAAAGAAAAAAATGGAAGCAGATAGGTTGGGTTATAAAATCGGTACCCTAATTAGTGCATAGTGAAATGGATTCCATTCAACGATAGGATAATCGTGCCGCACAGCTGCTGCTTGGATGACTTCAAAGAAATGGAAACGAAATACACGCTTGGGGAAATTTAAGAAGATTCAAGAAGTTTTTTTTTTTAAGCTTTTAACTAATAAAACGGTCGTAATCTGTGCACGTAGTTCAAAGCGGATGTTCTAGTAGGAAATGTGCTTTGGAAAACGGAAAAGACTTATTCTAGAGAACGTTTATTTTGGAAGAGTCAACCAAATGTTATGAGCACATTGCTCTTAAAATGCTAAAAAAGACCTGGAAATACCAACAAATGACTTGTTTTCCAGTGTCGGAAAATGAAGGTAATAGCTAAAGTAGTTTTTGAATCTTTGCTAATGTCAAAGACTTTGGCACCGCCTTTTCCAAACGCTTTCATATCCCAGAGTTTTTCATATAGTAGCGACCACGATCTTAAACGATATTAAATTTCTTTGTTTTGAAAAGGGAAGAAAATTGATTTCGGAAGTTTCAGCAGTCAAATTGGTTTGCTTATGGCCATCTTTCCAACTTTCAAGTGAGACTCCAACATCACTTGGCTCTTTTCTGAGCCAAGCTTCAGGTAACGTAACTGGCTAAGACGCAGAATGGTATCATGCGCACCTCTTAAGTGAATAAATTTTCGGAGACAAGTCAAAATGAGCGCACTCATCGAACGTTGTTTACCATTATTTGAATTGATATTTTAACTACAGCTGGGATGGAGACGCTCCGCACGACTGCAGAAGCAACTAGATTAGAATTTCCATAATTCCAGGAAACCTTCAGAATGATCAAGAGTGGGATCCCCGCTATCGTCAAATATTTAATTCTCCAATCTTCTGCCTGACGAGTTTTTCGGATGAGCCCAAATGGCTTGCATAGCCTCAACACAATAACCAAGCAGGATTTAGTCGTTCAAAAAGTCAATACTTCCACTCGCTTAAATATCGTTTAGAAGATAGACCAAGCCTACTGCCAAAATAAAATTATTTGTTTTTTAGGGTTCCGTACATCAACCAAAAAGAAACGAACTTTATAGCATCACTTCGTCGTCATTGTCTGTCTGTCTGTCTGCGTGTTTGTTTAGACAATTTTTCTCAAGAACGCTTGGAGGTATGAATACTTATAAGTGGGGTCCCTTATCGCCGTAAAAAATCAAGCTTCTAAATCGACGCAAGCAAAAGATACTCACAAGAAAATCAAAATCTATAGGGTACTACCCGTTGACCTAGAAGCATGAAATTTGGCAAGAAGCAATATCTTATAGCATAAGTAAAGAGCAAAATCCGAGAACTCTAGATTTGTAGCTACATTACAGAAAATACAAAAAATGAAGTCGTAACTCAATCTGCCCAAAGAAGTATGGTATAAGAAATATAAAATTAGAAAAATATGTAGCACAGTGTACGGTGGTGCAGAACCCGTCTTGTGCTTGTCCGACTCGCACTTTGGCGGATTTTTTTTTTTTTTGCACAAGTATGCAACATCAAAAAGGTTCAAAATCATTGCATTATTTTAAGGTTTAGTATTCAAATGGTCCCAACGGAACTCTAATACCTAGGGTCCGCTTTCCGTCCGTCTGACCGGCGCTGTATCTCGGCACAGGTCTAGAGAAGCTCTTCATTAGTAACACCGGGTCTTACTAAAGCGGCTGAAAGGTCCCGCGACAAACAGACATTTTTTAGGCAAAGATATTTTTTTTCAACACAGTTGCCTTTCGAGAACAATACATTTGGTATACCGAGTTTCCAACATTTCGATGCAGTTTTTGTATCAGAAACTTCCCAACGGCGAAATACGCTTCGGTTTCCGCAATGACTGAATCTCTTTCTTTGGGAATAGTTAATTGTCCCCAAGTCTAGAAAATACGGCGAGTGAACAACCAATTCGTTTCGAGATTGGTTCAATTTTATCATCGCTTTCAAAGACGCGTGCGGCGATGCGTTATGATGCCGGTACAGAACTTTTTTTTTACCCATAGAAGGCCATTTTGTCTTTATGTCGTCGATCATTTTGTCCAATAACGCTGCATATTATTCTCCTGTGACTGTTCTTCCCTTCTGCAGACAATCAATGAAGATTATGCCGCATGCATCCCAAAAGGGAGGACAAAACCATCACCGGCCGAACTTTGATCTTCTGGTCACCTTAATCAGCTTTTAAGACTTGGCAGCTACTTTGCAGACTGCCTATTAGACTCAGGTGTATTGTAATGGAACAAAGTTTCATCCATCGTCACAAAACGTCGAAAAAAATCCCCTTGATTGCGCTGCAACAACGCTAAACCGGCGGATAAAGAATGTATCCCGCTTGTTCTTTTGAGTAACACACGATCGCAGCTAACTCGCACAACTTCATTTTTCGATCACTCAAAACAATTCGATACACTGGCTTGATGATTTCCGCATTCATATGCTCTTTTGGCTTTACAGAGCGCGGTATGTATTCGGTGCTGTCCATAAAGTGTGTCTGTCCAAGGAGCAGTTGTGGGCTCAAATTCCGCAACCTTTGCAACGGGATGTGATACTCCTGTTTTTCCATTAATTTTACTACGGCGAAAGAAGCGTCACTCAAAGGACTATAACTTGCAAACGAATGAACGAAACGAAACTTCATGCACAAACTAGTGGGAGATGAGCATCTCGCATTGAGTCGTTATCATTTTCTAGTCCCCCTTCTATTAAAACATCCCGCTCATATATGCCCTGCACTTTTCCACATCGAGCAAGCCGGAAAAAGATCTGAAATCGACGTTTAAAAAACAGTTGCCTTGAATTTACAAGATCTATTCGGAAGATCATTCAGAAATTTTGGCAGTCTTTTTTCCTCTGAGCCTTCAAAAATCTTAATCAAACTTACTTTGTGTTAAATTTTCGCCGCGTCCATATTCTCTTGAACTCGGTTGAATTATAAAAATGGGCCAGGTTAAAACCAAATCATAGCCTATCCCCGTCTTTCTTGTTTTTGTTTGACTTAACCACGCAGGATTTCGTTCTCTCTCAACAAAATATCAGCACTTTCGCGCATTTCTCTAAACAAATTGCATTTGCTAGAAGACGACGGCATTCAAATGCTGCTGTTGATGGTGTGCTTGCACAGCCAACTCCAGCAGACAATAGCCAATTGTTGTGTCAATTCAATTATGTATATAAGCAATTTCCAAATGTCAGACAAGTGTTACTCCTTGGAATGCAGTAAGTCAACAAAACAAACAAAAATAACAAATCCGCAAAAGGTGATCAGAATTTACATAGAGCGCCAACGCCACCGCCGCCGCCGGCCAATAGCCGCAGAGACATACTGCCAAGTCGGCCCAAAATAACTTTCGCTTTTCCAATTCCATTGCTGCAGATACATAGTATATCTGCCTGCTTCGATAGGTACTCTAGAGTCCACTGTCTTTGCCAAACTTTGTCCCGGAATAAGTGTCTTGTGTTGCCACTTGGTCGTGCGCTGAATGTGACACTCGAGACACCCGCCGCTGTCATTAATAAGAATCCACTAAATGTATCCGTCTTGTTTGTTTCGTTTCAGATAAATATGCCACCACAGCTGTCGCACTAAGCCAATGACACCTGAAGACTGACCGACCAAAGACGACGACAACTCCATCATCGAACATAATGAAGGCGCCATTAACCGCCGATGAGTCACTCTGCAGCAACAGTGCGAATGTCATTTCGATATCTGAATCCGAATCGAACGCCACAATGGACGCAACACCAAAAACCCCAGCTAGTCTGCTCATGGGAACCACTGGAGGCAGGCCAAATGGCGGAGGTGGTGGTGCAAATACTGCCAACAGTAGCAATGGTGGGTCCTATATAAAGGCCTCGCTATCGATGACATCGCTGCCACCCGACGAACAACAAGAGGGCCGGGAAGTTATTAAGGCTAAGCTTAGGGTTGAGAGACCGTACAACAGTCTTAAGGTAAGAAATCCCTAAACTTATTTCTCGCTTAGCTGGGTACCCATGTCTCTGGGTGTGCTTCGATGGAGGGGTACCCGTTGTTTGGACGTTGCTCGTTTTTTTTTTTATCTGTAACCGTGGGGGCATAACCTCTCTCCACTCAGCTGAGTACGAGGCAGACGATAATTGCTTCGACCGAGTATCTGTATCTGTGTCCATATGCGGAAGTTATTGACGGCTATTAGTTAGTATCTATTAAGGAGATTAGATAAATGCGAACTGCGGACCATGTGCCCATGGTAATTTCTAATTCTATGGCTAAATGTCAGGGCTGCGGATACATTGAGACAAATACGGCGCCTGCGGTGAGGTACCGCTGTTTGATTAATGTTTCTCGATTCGAGTTTTATGAATCGAAAAAAACAAGTGCGATCAAGTAGGTTTGGAAGAGCAAATAAACACTCAAGTTGAACGCTGCCGCAGCTTCAGTTGTAGCACTGGTAGTCTAATCTTTGTATTTGGGTTAAGAGATGCGCAGATACTCTGCTGAGGTGTTTCTCTAGAGAAAGAGTGCAAATGAACTGGTCCTTCACTTAATTCGCACATATTATTATTGAGATAAATACAAAACGAATTCGATTTGAAAAATAGACGATCTTCCGCAGACTATAATGAATTCTATAAAGTTGACCTTGATCGAGCTTAGTGATCTTTTATTAGGCGGAGAGAGGGGACAGTGTGGCTCATCGGTTTTGACTCACTTTACGACTATCAGTTTTGCTATAATTGATTGTTTTTGAGAGTTGTTTGTGTAATCCAAATAGCCAACAACTTAGTCAGAAAAAAATTTCAACGACAAGAATTTTCGTTGACTCATTTTGACGTTTCTCTTTCTTATTTTTCGTTGTTTTTCTACTTTCCTTCATTTCTATTCGTGAGTGCAAGCGCACTCCTATTCAAAACACTGAATGAAAGAATAGCTGACAAATTCCGGACACGGAAAAGAGTCAACGTGTAATACCGGACTAATTAATATGTACCGATACATATATCTCTTTTACATGAAGTACAGTACCGGACCAAAGACACTACCTTGTGGAACTTCAGACGTAATGTCTTTAATTCCAGAGAAATCGTTTTGCTGTATAACATGACACACTTAGACGACATTGGGTCTATCGTGCCCATCGTCGAAATGTAGGAAGGGAAGAAAATAAAATTAAAGGCTGACTGATAACCCATCCAAATAATGATCTGGGGTCAGTATTACCGTGGTTGTACACCCCATTAAGAGAGTTACTGCCAAGAGTTCTCAATCTTGTTTGTAGCTAGTGCGGGACATTCGCAGAGCAGCTTGCATACAGATTTTATTTCGTCGGCATCTTTTTAGCTTGTGCAAAAGTCGATATGTGGTATACCGAGTCGCTCCGCGTGTGTGCCTGTGTTACAATGGCCTATTATTGCGTTTGAAACGAGACGGATGACCTTTCGATTCAAGTTTAAGAGATCTCTGGATCTATAAGCGTCGATACATGGCCTCAAGAGTCTGGTTATGGCGCAAGATTCCAGGGTCTGTTAGCCCTGTCTTATGTTACCGAGTCAATAATTTTGTGTAGAACGACAATTGGGGTTTCCATAAGTGATCCTTGTTTAGCAATTCGTCTGCTCTCTTGTTCCCTATTATATCCCGGTGACAAGGCACCCAACAGAGGTGGACAATATTGACTACTGATATAATGTTTATTTATTGTTTGCCCATCCTAACAAGCTTAGATTTTATCCGTGTCAAGTTCAGAGCGTTAATGACCGCCTGATTCTCAACATAAATGGTTACCGACTAAATTGTCTCCAATGATCATTTCCGTGGCTTCTAGTATGGCTCTTTCCTCGCTCTAGAACCACTATCTCATATACGGAAGGAGTCATTTATGAACCTGTTTTTACAGAATACTTCGGCCCCGTGCCTAGGGCAGTTTATAAACCTAGCTCTGCATCGGAACATACAGCATCATTTTCTCTCCTTCTTGCTGAGAAATTTCCTGTTAGACTCTGTTGTGGGGATGATATAGTCCGTTTCAGTATTTTCCTTTAAGGTTTCCCACTGTAGTAGGATTAAGGCGATACCTAAGGTATTGTCGACCCATAGACAATGCTTATCTTAATCTGAGCCTTGTTCTATTGCTATAGTAAAGGTCCAGTGGCAGCAGATTCAGCATTGTCTCCAGTGCTGTGGATGATCTCATGGATTCGGTCACAAAGCACCAAGTCTTTGAACACTTGTGACTCTTTACTTTACTGACTTATTGAAATAATTCAAAAATTGATAATTTTTCTCAAGTGGACAATCCCGGTGTTTCGCCAGTGAGTCACTTTCGGTTTGAGTCCCCAGATGTTGAAGAAACTTTCTGACGTGGTTTTCGATGTTGTCTTTCCAGCTCAGCTTTGAGTCTGGACTTTCACCGAAATATTTTGCAGTCTTATTTTTACTGTCAGAACAGTACCGTGCATTTTCGGGGGGTGAACGTTGAAATCGTTCTTCTCCTAGTGAATAGCTCTGCCTCAGTTTTAGACGGTTTGACGTCCAGTTTGCGTTTACTGGCCCAAGCATAAACTTATGAAAGTGCATGGTTGAGCCGCCTTTCGCCGATGGAGGAAAGGAATTTGCCAGATACCAGAATTGCAACATCATCGGCATAAGCCATGACATTGAAGCAATTGGTTTCAAATACAACCAACACAACAAGTAGACAACCCCGCCTTGTGGTTGACTTTCATTCTGCAGCTAATGGCAACGAGTGCAGCATTCATGACGCGTGAGTTCAGGCATTATCAGAAAAGTATTCCATTTTTCGACAATAGGGTGTCTGTGAATTTTGATAATCGATTATCCTGATTGTCCTTCTCTAAACGTACATATTTTGAATACGATTGTCACCATGTTGAAGTTCATGGATAGGATGGCTCATATCAGCAGCTTGCAAACTGATTACTGGCAAACTTACCAGGTCACTGTTCCCTATAGAATCTTTGCCATTTTCTAAGGCTACTTTCCCTTCCCTCACGGCCACTCTTTTTTTCAGTTGAGTATTACAAGCTTCCTTGAATTCGGAATGGCGATTCGAAGACACTCTGAGCTGGAGCATTATCCCGGACAAGATCCACAGCTTGTAAAGTTTTGCGACTCTACCTTCTGTTTTCGAAGGACCGACTCATGATCGACAGCATGTAATTTGTTTTATCCTTATTAGTTTGATGACCAACGCTTTTTGCCTCTTATTCAATCGACGTGCTGGCTGACTGCCTAGAGTTCCATATTGACACCTTTATCTGTCTCTTAACAGTAAATTAGTTTGGGCGATTTTAACGACGAAGCACATTTGGCTGACTTTGTTACTTAACAGAATAGCCCTTATTGAGCAGGGCATTGAAAACCCTCATTTAAAAGACTGAAGTTCACTTCAGCTCATAGAGTTACTGAATGATACGCCATTTGTTACGCTGTTTAAACTCTTTTGACATCCTCGAGACGATGCTGTAATAGTTTTTGTAACATGTTGGTAAACTTCTTGGCACCCACGTTGAATCAATAAGGGCTACAGAACATGTTGTTCTAACAAGACGATTCCTCACGACACACAGCTCTATAATGCAAATTTCGGTTGACGTTTTCGCGGCGCAATAATGTCAAATAGTGGTGATTTCGACCCGCCCCACGATATCCCGAGTTAAACAATCTTCTTCCCCTTTGTATGAGAAGACTCAACAGAAAAGGCGATCAAACAGGGAGAAATCGTACTGGACCAAATCAGCTTATTTCCTGGCCAAGTCTCTTACGATCAAGGATGACATCGTGTGAGTTTGTCAAGACAAATGCCTCATAAGGACCAAATTATAAGCCTTGGTTAAATTTTGAATATCGCCTTTATTTTCGACTGCTTGTAACCTGCTTTTTCGGCCTTGGCTCATTCGACGAACGCTGTTTATTTGAATGATTCCTTGATTGGATTTCGTTCTATTAAACCTTCTAGTTGCGTCCTGTATTTGATGAATGTTGGACCGGAATCTGCTACTTAAATCATGTCTTTCGCGATAACTTTGCAGGGAAACATCTGAAGTCCAATCGTTAACTTAAATGTCTTGAACGAATCAATAAGCCTTTCAAGTCTGCCAGTTCTCTGATCGGTTTTCGATGCCGACAGGATATCACTACGTTTGTCATCATCGACGGACAAACGACCGCTTTTGAAGCGTTTGTATCACGTGTGAACGTTTATTGTTGATGTACACACAATGTAGCTCGTTGCAGCAACATTTCCAAAGTCTTCGCAGCTTTGAATCCGTTTTGGAAAAAAATGTTTAATTAAAAAAAAAATCGTGGCGACATAGGTGCTCTGAGGGCCAGGGTCTAGCTCCACCATTTGTGTGTGCGTCTTACTTTCCTCGCAAATGGTGGAATTTGGACCTACAACTTAATACCGACTCCGAACGGCCCCAGAAGGTTTGACCTCATCGGAGTGATTGTCACTCACTTGCGAGAGGTGAAGCAGTCAAAAAATGACAGATCTTCTAAAGATTTGAACCCGGGTCTCTACGCTCAGTAACAAATGCTTGTGTTTCGTTTTTCATAATTTGCACAGATCGATCAGAAGAACTGGCTTGAATTGAAATTGCTCCATGGTTGGAGTCCGAATGAAGACAACGAATTTTTTATCGATTTATTTGCATTCGCTCTCTTCGCAGTTTTTTTTACGCAATGTTTGAACTTGGAAATCGCTACAGCAAGGCCATCACTCGGTCTAAGTCGTTTCGTTGGTAAACCAACCCATTGATAGCGTCATTAATTTGATCACAACGGCCAACCTTGACTGGACCAGATACAAGTCAACTCTAAATCTAGGATTCGAGACTGGAACCTATCAGTTGATAAAAAGGCGTAGATCATAGCTCTTTATCGCTCACCGTTCATAGTTTGTTTTCGTATCCGTTGAAACGGAAATCGACCTTTAGACACTTGATAAATTTAAACCTATTCTCGTCCACTGCGTCGTTGAAGCTCAGGAAAGTGTGAGCTTAGCTTGGCCACGATTGCAAATATCGCTGGTTCTATCCCATGTTTTTCCAGCCTCTTTGAGTTGAGGGGCTTAACGCCTTTTGGTGTTTCAAAATTTGCTTTTGACATTTGACGGATTTGTGTTACGCACCTTTTGAACATGCCCATGATTCTGTTACCAATTATTTTCGCTCCCGCATGAACGTTCCAATTCCAAACCATACCAACTTTTAAATTTAAATCTCTCTTATTAGTAACTGAAAATATTTGTTTTTAAATTTTGAATAGAAAAAACGAAATAACGAACGTGACACCTGGCGCCACTCATGGGGCAGTGGACATAGCCACAGTTCATGCAGTCTGCACAGTAATGCGACAACAGGTGGCATCATCGGTTTGGTGTCTGGGAAAGATGATTTCTGGGCTGCTCTGCAAACCAACTACAACTACATTATGGACACAAACCTATTGGATACTTGCAAGGAGGCCCGCTGTGAAATCGAAGGCGCTGCCAGCATTACAGCGAATGAAACGGAATGTTGCTTAAAGGTTTGTGTCAATACTAATTTTTTTTAAACCTAATTCATTATATGTTTTGCATACTTTTAGGCGATCGATGCTTCGCCCAGCTCAGGGTCTTCTGAAGATCCCAAGGAACTACGCAAATGGTTACGTGAAATGGAAAGCAAGCTAGAGAAGGCACCCTCTCTATCGGAGGCTACACAATTCAGTATTGAGGAGCTACAGATGCGTTTGGATGAACACTCGGTAAGTGACCGAAAAGTCGGAAGACGTTATGCGTTCTAAGTCAGCTTAAACATTAGTACATTCAATTCCCATGCACCATGGGTGGGCAAAGAAGGTGTGAAAGGTAGTTCAAATAATAGGTCGCTCGGCTCATGGTGTCATTTGATGGAATTAGCGCGTCTGGAAAGATCATTTGCGTGGCGAATCACTTACAAACGAAACTATTAATCCATTTCTGGGTTTATGGTTGTTTAGTTCGTTTGTGGGGAATCCGATCGTTTTATTAGCGCTTACATGATGCTTTGATAAAGGCTTTTTAATGTGTTTTATTAGCAAGAATGGTCGTTTAGTGAAAATTCAACAATCAGATACAGGGGCGTGGGCTTGTTCTCAATTGTCGGTTTGGGCCACTGGTCATAGCGTTTGATAGGCCGTGGAGCAATAAAGAAGAGAAAGTGTCTTTTATGAGGGAGTTTCTACAGAGAGCACTTCCAATGGGACATAGGATAAAATGGTGTTGGTTGGTTGGGTGTCCTGCAGTGCAGATATTCGTTGTGTCCATTAAACATTCGCAAATTGTAATTTGACCTATATCTTTGAAAAAGCGCTCCAAGATGTCTGTAGACGCCTGTTTATTTTTTGTCTGGGTATATTGCTTTCGTAAAATTGGACAAAAAGTTGACACTGGTAGTAGTCCATGTTCTAGATTTCTTGGACTCATTCCACTAAATTCTTCGGAACCGCTACCGTAATAGTATTCTTAAAGGTTAGTAAGTAAATCTTGGGGTCATCTTAATGCTCGACGAAGGTATATTCTATGGCGTGCAAGCAATAATGTTTAGGGTGCTCTTAGCAATTCCACCATCAATCGCAACTTGAGTAGATCTACCTTGAAGAAATTTTTTTTTTAATCCATCCACAGAGCCGGTCCGGTAGGCCTGACTTAAGTGGTAGACCTAGTGGGGACGTCTTTATTTAGGTGCATGGGCATGCAAGCTTACTGGTTGTACGTCATGATGGTCAGCCTTATTAAAACCTACTCTGCCATTATTTATTTTCCCAAATCTTTAGAAATAATAACTTCTTATAAAAAGTTCGAAAAAGTTCAGCGTATAGCTTGTTGGGGCATCACTGGTGCTATGAGCACCTGCCCTACAGCAGCACTCGAAGTTATCATTGAGCATTTTCATTAGAAAAGCAGCCGCCAGTAATGCCCTAAAATGCAACTGGCTGTGAAATACAAAGCAAGTGACCAAAAGGAACCTTGAGAATAATCAATTTCAACATGGATAAAGACATATTCTGCTCGATCGCAGATAGTATGAAGGCGACCTGTTGTTTTGAGCGACTTTTTTCTAATTCGGCTAAGAGGGCGTATTTTCCTCAAAGAGAAATGTTCCCCATTGGGCATTAGACAATCCATTGCTTAAGACATTTTGACCTTCATCAAAAGGATGGAACGCCTGTAAGCCTAAACCAACTCCCCACGATACAACAGGTCTAAACTTTCAGACCGCAGTGTGCGCCACTTGGGCAGGGGTAGATATTTAACAAAAAAAAAAAATGCCAAAGTGCACCGGATGGATTTTGTTTTCCAAAAAAATAACAGATGTAGAAAATTCAAAGTTTTTCATTCAAACAAATTCATTCACATTACCGGCTATAAACAAAATCCTTCGTCCATCCGGAGGACAATTATACATATGTACATAGAATAAGTGACAAGAAATTTCAAACTAGTCGTGAAAGCCGTTCTCAAGTTGCAGCGATGACCGGCTTCGAAAACATGGTTTCGAGAAAAACGCGAGCATGCAGATACAAAATTCTTTTAGAACTAACACTGAATCGTTTTTTCCAGTACATTGTCCTTTCCTTTCCTCTGCTTCAGTAGATGAAGTTATATCATATAAGGTACAACAATATGGCTTACAGTCCCGAGCGCACAGCTGCCGTTACCTGCATACATTGGGCTCGAAAAAATTTCAGCAAGAATACTTTTGAAATATTTTACTTTTAGAAAATGAAATAAAAAAGAAATTGATTTTTTTCAAAAATTACAAAATATGTACACTGCCGTTCATAAGTTTCCGGACATTTTAATACCATTTTTATGCCAAAATTGCATTGCTCCATCAACTTTTTATTTATCAAGCCAATTTACTTCATTTAGGTAGCCTTATAACTTAAAAGATTTTGGTTATAAAGAATCGAAAAGCCACCCCACATTCAATCAATCAACTTCTTAATGTTTTCAAATGTTATTGATCGCAAGACTACAATTCAAATTTTCTCTCGCTGAATCTTTCTGGCAAGCTCGTCCCAAAACATTATGTAGTGGAGGCCATTACATCATTTGATGTGCGTTTTTCTCTTGATCCATGTTGCAATGGCAGAGCTTGGAAAATAATTTTAGAAATAATTTTAGAATTGTGGAGCCACCAGCTTTTTTGCTCAAAAAGAAAAATAGCAATGTTTAAATAAAAAAAAATCGGCCAAGTGCGAGTCGGACTCGCGCACCGAGGGTTCCATGCGAACCTGTAGATATATAAGTAAAATTTCACCCATCACGACAATCTATAAAAAAAAAAAACTTTGCTTTATGCCAAATTTCAAGATTCTGAGTTCACGAGAAGTACCATGTAGGTTTTGATTCACTTGCGAGTGTCGAAAACTTGCGGAAATTTGCGGCATAAACGGCTGTATCTTTTGATTGCGTTGGCTTAGAACACTCCAACGGACAGTAGACCTGAGTATTTGATATCCAGCTTGATACTTTCACGCGTTCCTGAGAAAAAGGTTCTTGATAGACAGACGGACGGACGGACAACATAGTGATCCTATATGGGTTTCGTTTTTTCCTTCCGAGGTACGGAACCCTAAAAATTCATTAAAATTGCTTAAGGAAAATCACAACGCTTACCACTCGTGTTCAGGTTCCTCATCATGAACTTAATCGTAGAGATCTTTAAAGCAAAGGACGTAGAGATAAACAATCTTTCGAAATCAGTATGCGAAGAACTTTCAAAATCTGTAAACAAAATCCAACTGAATGTGATCCTCTTGAAGCCAGAACTGCATCTCCTTACCAGAAATAAAAAGATTCTATGCTGAATATTTCCTCGGCTTGGAAAAAGGGAGGAACCTCTCGACTGAAACAAGTTCTTCAAACTCCCGCCAAAATTTGTGCGTTTTAAATTAATTCGCCTCTATATATGATGAAAAAGTAGCAAGAGCTATCCATATACATATGCTGTATTGTCTTGATCCGGGATTCCTAGCTGCAGCTTTTCACAGGGCACAGATCTTTAGGAAGGTCTTTCAAGCTTCTTCGTTTACATCGACCGTAAAATTTTAATTCATATTATAAATGATGAGCTATCATCTGGGTCAATAGGTCTTCAAATCACAACAACAAATACAAATTTAGCTAACAGGATCATAAATTTCAATTAGACAACCAAAAAAAATCTCGTTAATTAAACTCTCGCACATTTCGCAGAGGTTTCTAAAACAATTTTTGGCGATTGTTAAATTAAATAAAGTGCCGTTGACCTTAACTCTTTACCCAAACACTATCGATCATCTGTGATCTTGCTGGGCAATTTATGTTCGCTGCGACCTTTCTATTAATCAAGTTTTTGCACTCTTCATTTATCAACTTTACTTTCACTAGCTATTTTGTCAAAATTGTTCGAAAAAAATTTAAAAAAAAGTAAACATCTCTGATCTGATCTAAAAGCATGATCGTTTGTTTTTATGACTTATTTTTCGACGGGTGATTTTCAAAGTTTACAAACCTTTCTACACTGATCGCGATTGAACTGATCCTCGTCCTAACAATTTTGAAAATTTTCGAAATTCTTTCAGAAACTTGTAAATTTTTGTACCTTACGATCAGTTTACTTTCACTGATCCAATTAAAATGGATTTTCAGCTTCCTGTGTGCTTTGCTTATGAAGATATCACTCCATAGGCCACGATGAGTGGTTATAATTTATTGAAATCAATTAAAAGTAAAAGTAACTAGAGATGGCCTGGCCAGTGGCCACCAATCCAAGCATGATCCCATAAAATGCTTCATAATACTGCCAAAGCTGGCGCCGCACGTTGAATGAAATTCTCATTGATCTGGCTGGGCACACTGCTGGCTGAGAAAACTGCTCCAATTAATTATTCGCAAGTTTAATTAAATCTTCTGATTAATTCGATTGCTTTACTCAATTTACAAGGCTTTCGATTTGTACGTGTGTAATACAAGGCTAATTGCCTTGGCTTGTCTTCACTGGACATGAGTATTATCATCGTCCCGATCTGTGCTAAAATATGGCCAACAAGTGTTCAAGTGAAGTGAGCATTAGAGTGATCGAAAGTGGAGCTGATTTGTATCTGAGTGAAAGAAGAAAGCAAATTTAAAAACTTGAAAAAAAGGGCGGACAGAAGATGTCGGTTGTCAAATTACGTAAAAAGTGTCCAAATATGTTCAAATGGAGCCAAATGAATTCGCAGAAAATTGTTGAGGTCCTTCTCCTCGCGTTCCATTGTTGCAGAGATAATTTGAAGATTTATTGTTCGACCTGGACCACGAATCCAAAGACGACTTCAACGACGACAGTGAGAGTCCAAAAAGCAGCGACAACACGGAAAACAGATAAATCATCTCGAATATGATCGGACACAGCAGCAGAACGCTTCGGTGGTCACATTCAGAGAGGTTAACTCTGCTCTGGCCCGCCACAAACAAAAATTTGGATCTTAATTTTGATTATGTGTGCTGTTATGGCTGCTGAGTGCGCATAATTTAAGTCGGTCTCCTGCGATGTGCAACGGAATTACTTTCTGGGATTTGATCGTTTTCATTTGGGAAGCAAACGAAATTGAAATTTCATTCATACCACGAGTATATGTATGCTTGGATCGGAGGAATGATTGTAGTCGCTTTGTGGTCAGTGGTTCAGGGGAAACTTTTAATTCACTCAGACGGGACCGTCTATTATATTCAAATTTTTTGTTTTTTTTGGAGGCCTTAAATCATTTTGTTGTTTCATAAGTGCCGTCTGGTGGCAGCTTTATAGTTCCAAATTCAGCGTCGTTGTACACCTTGAGCAATAGCGACAGCTTTATTATAAAAGGAAATAGAAATGGGCTGGCATGGGAATAACAAGCACCAAAAATGAAAAATCCAAGTTACAGACGAGTAATTGGAACTCAGTGCACTTAAGAAGGGCGGTTGATGATTTTCATGCTTGTTTAAGATGCTTACGAACTGCTTCATAGCAATCAGTTAAATGACAAAAGCTTTGTTCAGTTTTTCTTACATAAAGCGTCGCTTAACTGCGATTAAAAAGCGGCAGAATAATGTAAGTAAGCAGATTCGATGTTGAGAAATGTCTTGTTTTTGTTGCAATTTGATTTGGTCACTTTGACTTTTGTAACACACCGATTGATACAAATTTTTTGAACAATTGGTGCACAGTATTTAGCTCGAAGAAGGCCGACGCATCATGGATATGACAGCAAATAATAGACGAATAATATTTGGCAACAATCTTGCCTAATTTAAGGAACAAAATATTAAAAAGGTTAAGATACTCGTACAAGTGAGGCTCATCACTTGTTCAAGAAAAAATCCTACAATGTCGTAGTGACTCTAGAAAAGGTATTGGTAACCTATCAATTTTGCTCATCCATTATTTGCAAACCCCGCTGTTTTCATCGAAAATGTCTTAAGGGATGGGTTTTCGAAAATGGTGAATAAAATACTGTGAATTGAGTGACTGCAAAAAAAAATATTAGCAAAGTTTTCAATCCCTATTACGATGCCATATTCATGCGAAAAAAATCGATATCAAACATATCTAAGATTCAAACCAACACACAAACTATTTAAGGTAAAGCGTTCTTCTGTTCGCGCTGATTTAGATTCTTTACTTTTGTCAGCTTTGGTCCATTCTGGAGACCATGGTAATTCAATCGCCCTTCGAAATTAAGATCGGAAAGTGGTTTATGAGCCTTTTTTGCTCTAATAAGAAGCGCAATTATGTGGAAATATTTGCACTTTATTTGGCGAAAAAAATTGTATTGAGGGGCTCCCCTGTGTTGTCTCACTCCCGCTCCTGACCCGTGAAAAGTCTCTGTCTGAGACCCGGCAGGCTTCCACTCTTTTCGATTCCGGGCACGCTGCTTCCAGTTATATAGACTAACCCCTCTGACATCTGCGATTTGGTCCTTAAAACGGAAGTTCGGTCTTCCTTGTCGTCCTTTCAGGCTTATCGTCCAGCAATTGGCTCCAAATACTAGAACTGGCATGATCAAAGATTTGCATCCTCCGAGTAAGAAGTTTTGAACCAATTTGTTTCGCCAAACCAAAGTAGCAGCGGTTTCCCAGGGTGAGTCTTCTAAGGTGTCATTCGTAGAGTCGATATTTATTCCGAGGTAGGTAAAGTCCTTAACCACCTCGAAATTACTGTTACGAAGAAACGTTTTGTCCTACGCGATGGAAGATGATTCTTTGTTTGATGACAACATGTTCTTGATTTTGTCCTCGTTTACTTCAAGGCCCATTCGTTTCACCGTAAAAACCTCTATGACCGATGATGTCTATATTGTCTGCATATCCCAGCAGCTGGACAGATTTGTTGAAGAAAGTGCCTTCCGTGTTTACATCTGCCCTGCACACTGTCTGTTCCATCACGAGATTGAGGAAGTCACATGAAAACGCACCTCCTTGCCGAAATTCGGCGCATGCTTGGACTAGTTCGGAGGTACATTGCACCTCGTGCTTTCCAGCGTCACGCGGCACAGCTGGATCAAATTCGTTAGTCTTTTCCAGGACTCCGTCGCTCGTTTAAAACACTTTCACCGTGGTTTTGACAGAGAAAATGAGCTCGGTGATTCCATCCAAGTCCGAGTCCCTTCAAAATTATTAGATATTGGTTAGTGGCAACTTTGAACTCCCGGAACGAGTTTAGACATATGCCGTGATGACAAAAAAAAAAAAACACGATCGTTCTGAACATTGTCTCATCAGTAAAAAGAACAAGTCCGTGACGTACTGATGAAGCAAGGCTTTTTATCATATTTGGGTTTAGGTTTCGTCGTATGCTTCTGTGAGTAAGTTGCCAATGTTTTAAGTTGGTCAAGCTGCCTTTCTAGATATCCTTATCCTGCAACGAATTTTAACTTATTCGATTTTCCACGTTGATGACATATGTTGTTCGCCAAACATGCTTATGAGCTTCGAAGAATGATCACGTTCGATCTTTTTACGGGACCTTCTTCTTGTTAAACTGAATGGCAAAAAGACAATCCTGACCGTCAAGAATGAAAAACAGCTAGAGCTCAGACTGAGATCTTCCAAGGATCCATGTCTGCTGTCTCTTCAATTATCGACATACAATTTTCCAAAAAATTTCGATCTTCAATGGACCTAATCTGGCGCAAGTGTTTTGGAGAATATCTCGCGACTTCAAGGCATTGAATAGTTCCTACATTTTCATCTAACATCAAGACTCAATTCTTCTTTAGTGCATTCGCAATCTTAAAATAACCCTGTTTGCAGAGTATCCCACAGTTTCATAGCTTGTTCGTTAACATTTCGTGTACCTACTTGAGTTTCGCTAAACGTTCGCTTCCACAGGTCACCCAAAGAAGTTAACCTCTACGCACGACGCAATCGCTGTGAGTGAAACACGATCGTTAACTTCATCGATGATTTATCTGAATTGTGCTGTGCAATCAAATTTAAACAAATTAAACAGATTTACGTAAAACATGAGCCTCTACAATGGCACTCCCTGCATATCATCAACATAGCTAACATGCTGACCGCCCACATGTCAATCGATCCCGATTATGGCATTCAATTCCAAACTCCGAGGGGATCCTCACCGAAGCCCAAACGAAAGTTTGGCGAAAATAATTTGTATGTCCTCTAAAAGGCTCATAATTCACCGTAAATTAGTTCGTGCAATTCGAACCTGGCAATTGCAATAAATTGGACTTTCTTCCAGCTATCCATACTCTTGCTGATCGAGGCTGATCGAGCTGATCTCGCGAAGCGCTTCTGATCCGCTATTCATTTCAAAAGCGGCTATTAACGAGCCAGCTAACAATTTCATTGTCATTTATGATCAATGCCCGGTAATAATGTATTATCGAGTTCGATGGGAACACAGCGATCTTGTAATTGTTAAATTATTATTGATCGTGAAGCTTTCAATGCTTCCAAAGTTGGCCAATGGTGTATGGCTGTGTTCCGCAACGATTTTCATCGAGTGGATTGATGGATTATCGGAAACACTCCCAGTAGGATGCAACAAGTGATCGTAATTATGTGGTTTTCGACGGTGCTGGGCGCTTGCTCATATCGTTTTCGGGTGAGACGCCTGATTAAGCAATAGGGAAAAGTTGAAACATATGTTTGGCGCTTTGATATGGGTTCTATGGTTGTCATGTCAAGTCTTAGCAGCAGGTTGATGTCCAATTTCTGTTGCATTGCATTCAAGGAACATGAATAGATGTGTTGCAATGAGAAAGCTGATTCTTGTATAGGAATGGAGACAGGAAACTTACTTCCAAAGGTTTGTTCAAAGAGATTTGGGAGTGTACCTAACAATGCAACCGTCAGAAGAAAAAGATGACGGCAATGAATGACTCCTATTTACTGAGACCGATGAGCTAAATATCGAAGAAAAGTAGACAAAGTTCCTTTAGATGTTACAATGGAGGAACTCTTCTTGACAGATGAAAGTGGAAATTTTGATTTTCAAAAGCAGGTGCAGGCTTAAACCAAATTAAAAAGGCACAAAATTTCTAAAGAAAGTATGTGAGTCTTTCGCACTGTATCAGTATCGTTTGTGCCCAGGCTCCAGCGGAAAAAAAATGCTGGCAATTCCAAAAAGAGCTTCCATAAAATAAATGTTTATTTGATTCATGACATCACCTGCACAAGCGTAATAATTCCCTACAGGACACAATCTAATGAAAGCAAAAGCATTTCCCGAAGAATTGAAAAACTATGGTGTGGATTGAAACGAAGATGTGTTTCGGGTCCAATTGGTTCGTGTGGCGGAAAATTTCATATCGATTCATTTGCATTCACTCAATTCGCAGTATTTTATTCGCACAAACATTATCACTCGATGAAAGGGTTCTAAAACTCTTGTAAATGGCGGCAACTGTCACTTTTGCTTTGATAAATGTGAAGCAAAGATTCATGTCAATAGCTAATTGTGACTGGAACGTTACGAAGACTAGTTTCATGCTCAAGGCTTTAGTATAGAAGCCTGGACCTATAAATTGATCCAAACGAAATGGAGGCGTTTAACCAACTGAACACGTTTCGATGCTCGCAATTTGTATATCGTTGTCTGGATGTTTTGAAGACGTCTAGGATACCGACTCGAATTGAAAGTTTGACGGCCTAAATGAATTCCGAAAGTGATTTTGAAGAGATTAAACATCTCTGACCTGTGACCACAAGAGGCTGCCAGAAACTGCTGATCGCGTATTCCAGTAACACTCAAAAGTTCTTTTGTCGTCAGGGTGCGTGTAAATATAACCTGCCTGCCTCTGCCTGCCTCTACCTCTGGTCGAAAACGCTCAATGCTCCAACTCGCCGAATTCAGCAAGCTGAAGGATCTCAACCGCTTTAACTCTTTTGTCGAAGAATATTTATCTCGTCATTATTGCCCTTACAAAGGTACTGTGTTGAAGCTGAACTTTGCTACTCTTTTGGCTTAACTTTTTTCATAAAAGCGTCACGTTCAATTGCAACCGGACCATGATTGCCTCATGAAGATCATACCAAGTTTGTTTTTTAAAATTTGATCAAACACTTTGAGACAGAAATACAATAAATGCAGCCAACCATTAACACGGACATGAAGTTTGTCACCAGATGAGCACTTGAATCGGCCGGCCAATTTATTGAGTCACTTTGATGTTTGTACGTGCTTTTAACTTGGTTAACCTTTTATCAAATGGTTCATCTGAAAACGTGATTTAAAACTGACAGATCGTTGCTAATCAAAACAGTTATAATGTCAGACGTGTTTTGATTGGTGAACGAAGATAAGCTTGGACGTCTATGGGCTCCGACAAACGCTTTTTGAATAAATTATGTTCGGAAGTTTAATGGGAAGCTTTGATTGTTGTATGCCGTCGTGCCTTCAAAGAGCCCAATTATCGAATCAAAATTCAAGAAATTTGAGGTGTCTAATGCCTTGGGAGAAGAGGTCAATATCTTCAGTTGTGTGACAACGAGGTGTTTTGCTCCGACAGAATCAGAGTATGAACGTGTTCGAGGTTTTATGCGTTTCCCGAAAGTTTACGTGCAACATGTTTTGCCTTAGAACCAGCCGAAAATGTGTTATAGGTTTGGTTAGAGAATTCATATGGTTTTAGCAGGACGGGTTAAAGTGAGCGACAATGAAGATGTGGTAGATTCTTAAAAAAGCCAAACATGTATAGTTTAAGATACATTAAAGGTCCTACTCATTGACAAGTATAAACGCGTGATTCATTGCTTTTTGATATACTTTTTAAATTAATTAGCAAGAAATCATATAATCTCAAAATGCGTGATGAGAATTTACCGCGTACATGCGTGAAAAGCTTGCCCATAGTTCCTCAACGAACTCTGCGTCAGAAACCACCACTTCGACGACAGTTCTCTAGATCTCAACGGTGACTAGACGAGATTCAGAAACTAGATAAAAGTTCAAGACTTACTCAGAAACTCGAGCCAGTTCTACTTTACCAACACTTGTTTAATGCGGTGTTACGTTTTCACTCGTTTTTCAGAGAGAGCAATCGTTGGCCCTTTGCTATTGAACTTCTGTACGATGTGGTCCTCCACCTGCTAGTAAAATGATTCAATTATTGGCTACGCTTATGCCAAAGCAGCGGCTAAAGGTCTGACTTCAGTTCTAGCTATCGCAGATTGCTACCCGTTCACAAACTAACTGGGCTTAAAATAAAAAGGAAACAAAACTAGAGTAGTAGGCTTACTATTAAAATGAGTTCAGCGAGTAAAAATCTTGGTATAAAGCTCTAACCGCAAGGCTCACTTTAAAAGCGAGGCTTGTGAAATTTGCACAAGCTTAGATGATGGTGAGATGCATTTAAAAACAGAAGCAAATAAGTAGTAGTAGAAGTGCTCTGCTTTGAAAAAGAAGTTTAAAAAAAACTCTGAGTTAAAAGTTTAGGTAATAACTCAGAGTTTTTTTTTTTATTTAACAAGTTTAATTACGAAATATAAGCAATTAAATAAAATATTATAATAATAAAAACACAAAATCCAATATCATGTTTTTTGTCGCAAAATTTGCATTAAATTGTAGTCCATGATTTTGAGACTTGTTTTTTTTTTCGAAAACCTTGATTTTGACCTAATATGACTGTCTGATGTAAGCCAAAAGGATATTTTACAAGTTCTATTACGAAATATAAACAATTAAATAAAATATTATAATAATAAAAACACAAAAATTTAAATTAAGTTATAGTCCATGATTTTGAGACTTGTTCTTTTTTCGAAAACCTTGATTTTGACCTGATATGACTGTCTGATGTTAGCCAAAAGGATATTTTACAAGTTTTATTACGAAATATAAGCAATTAAATAAAATATTATAATAATAAAAACACAAAAATTTAAATTAAGTTATAGTCCATGATTTTGAGACTTGTTCTTTTTTCGAAAACCTTGATTTTGACCAAATATGACTGTCTGATGTAAGCCAAAAGGATATTTTACAAGTTCTATTACGAAATATAAACAATTAAATAAAATATTATAATAATAAAAACACAAAAATTTAAATTAAGTTATAGTCCATGATTCTGAGACTTGTTCTTTTTTCGAAAACCTTGATTTCGACCTGATATGACTGTCTGATGTTAGCCAAAAGGATATTTTACAAGTTATATTATGAAATGTAAACAATTGAAGCGCATAAAAATCCAAAGTCAAAAATCGTGTTTTTTGTTTTAAAATTTTCGTGGGCAATAGTCCATGATTTTCCGATCAGTTTTGGCTTGAAAATCTTTTCCAGTGTCACTCTTATGTTGGAATTTTGTCTCACTTCGGTTGAGATATCTGAAAAATGGGTTTTGCATAGTTTAGCATTGATTTGCATCACAAGGAATTATCATTGTCATTTTCGTTCTGCTGGTTGATTGCTGCTTTGGATTTCAACATAAACTCATATTTCAGAAAACTTGACATTAAAAAAAAAACTCTTCCATAAAACCATTCGTCTCCGAAGCGATCATATTTAATTGTTCTTTCTTATCTTTCGAATGGCCTTCATTGCCAAGCAGAAATATGACTTTGTTTTTTAGTGCTCTTTGAAATTCTACCTAAAACTACAGAAAACCAAAACGTTTCACAAGAAAAGCAAAACTTGATTCGCGAAAATATTATAATATCCGTAATCGTATTTCCCTCGGCCATCTCTGGTTTCCAAGCACAAGAAAGGTCACGTACCATCTTTAAACCTATATACGTGGTGGCCACATTCAAACCATTTAGATACGAGTTAACGAGTGTGTTGCCTTCAGCAGGCATAGAACATGAAAAAAAAAAGAATCATAGAAAGAGTCAAAGACCATAAAAAGAAAAAAACAACTGGGCCTATTAAACGCTTCCCACTTATCCGTAAGTGCACTAGCGCTAGTATAAGCCGCCGCGCCGCCCTGGGTCTTAGCCCTTTTAAGTGATTGCGAACGACCATGTGAAGGTTACTGTGCCAGTTTATCATCTGAAGATCTTCTCAAGCATAATAATAATTGTTGTTTTTGTTGTTACCCAGTTGCACACAACGTGTGCTTATTCCTTCCTCCTTACTGGTCTGGTTCGGCCTTATTTTTATGTGCATGCCAGCACCTCAAACGAAATGGTATAAAAAAAAAAATCGGATGATGCTGATGCAAGCTTATATAACGGTGACTTTATAAATGGCGATTTAACAAATTCCTACAACGGTATCTCTTGTAATTGAAGTTATGAAGGTCTCGTGTTACCTTTTTGCAAAATAAGACACAACGAACCAGAAAAAAAAGGTAGAAGCAGACGAAGGCGACGACATCGGAGCAGAGGTGGATCAAGGCGAAGTGACTGCAATTTGTTGTTCGAGTGTGCAGCACATGAGTGCAGATGGTGTTCCACATTTATGGCTGCAAGGTTAGGAATGAGAGTTACATGGGAGATGCTAGTTCTATCTAGTAAGCTGTGCTTCTGATCTTCTTCTTTTTTTTTTGGAAGCTTGTATCTTGTTGTTGATAGTTGTTTTTCTTTTGAAGTTTATTCTTTGGATTCTGATTGATTTATTACCCTATTTTTCTTCTTTTACTTTCAGGTAAGTCCGTCAAGAAGATTCTAGATACTAAATCATTACATTTGGACAACTGATGCCCACCCAACTGGTAAATTGTCTGAAACTTTGTAAGGTCTGGAAGGCTGCTATTTTTTTTTTGTAGTTTTAACGATGGAAGAATTTATGGAGCCAAAAATATTTTAAATATTCATACATAAATGTAATCACTTTTTTAAAACGCTAACGATTGCCAGCGCCCAATTTTAACAGCACTAAAAAATACTCCTTCGGAAAAGTGCGAGTTTAACCCTTACTCCAAGGGTTCTGTACCATCCTACAGTATGCAACACTTTATAAATCTCTCATTTCAGATTTCTCATAGGATTGTACGAGTAAAATAATTGACGATTGGTTATGTTGTTAAGCGATGTAATGCCTAATAGTGATTTTATGAACCCAATCCGAAACAAAGTAAAAGTTTGAAATCGGTTTACTAGCAATTCGATTAAGAGAACTGAAAATAAAGGAATTTTTTAAACAATTATTTATGAATTAAAGGTATCACAATTTTAAACTGCGAATTGTTGTTATTAGGCGTCACTGCCAGGCGTCGCGTCGCATAAAAACATTTCCATTTGTCAACGGCTCCATGAAACGGAATCATTGCATACTTAAAGATGTTAATTTTATCTGTGGTTTTAAAACACTTTATTTATTATATTTTATTAAACTTGTTGTCAAAATTATGCATTCCTATTACGGTTCAGAAGATACAGCCTTGTGACACACGGACGGACGGACGGATAGCGTAGGCTTAGTACTAGGGTTCCGTTGGCATCCTTTGAAAAGGGAACCCTAAAAATACCTCATTTACGGCGGTAACATACACTCGTACTTTGAAGCGAATTTCTTACCTCGCAGCCTGGTTGGAAACCGTAAAGAGACGCAAAATTTTTGCATGTGTGTATGGAAAAGGTTGCATTAAAGCTCAATGGTTTCCAAGCTCTGATTTGCTATGTGTATCCTGCCAAGCTATGGGGATTACAACCTCAGACTAGCTATTGGATGTGTGCTGCCAATCATAAGGCTGACAATCTCATACAGATTTATGTTGTCTGGTTAAAAGGCACAAAAAAGTTTCCTCATTAAGTTGATGAGAGGATTGAGCAGGTGGGACTTGAAATTATGCTTCATACGATGTTCTTAGACTTAGGGACTATATCGACCGAAATCGACATCAATTCTATGTTTTTCAAGAGGAAAAATGACAAGATGAACAACATCTGCTAACACGATTTTATGCAATATGAACTGGGTTTTTGGATATTTCAATATCAAAAGTTTGAAAAATTTAATCGTTACAAAAGTGAAGAAGCCTGAACTTAATCATAAAAAGCACACTAACGACCCTTTTTTCCAGTGCCATGGAAGCATTTTTGGTTTGCATAAGTTGGAAAAGTTGCATAAGTTACCTGATGGTATATCTTACCAAAAAGTAGACCCACTCTGCATCTTTCAAAACGCAAATTCTGAAAAAGAATTCGTATGCATTGTTTAAAACCTACCTTTCGGACTTTCCTGGTAGTCTTTGATGATTAACCATATAAATGCTGGTGTACCTCAGGGTTCGGTTCTGTCCCCTTCTCTATTTTGTAAAAAAATATGACATAATGCCGCTGTAAAAATTCGACGATGGTTTCTTATGAACTTCTTAAAACTCTAATGAAGGGGAAATATTGAGCCAAGAAAAGTTTAACTAATTCGTTTTTAGCGGCTATAAAACGCACGTTGTGCTTATTGATGAACTGATGAGTATTTCTGCCACAATTGGTTGGGGCTAGACCCCCAGTTAATGAGGGATTCAAAATGACATTCGAAGCTTCCTCATGGCAATTATGTTTTTATTCACACTTTGCTTCTTTAATACTCATGGTATTTCTAATGTCCAACTCACATAAACCAATCCTGAGTTAAAGTTGATTAAGCCTTAAAAACAGAAAAAACAACAACAATCAAATTAAATCGCTCAGCAGGAAGCCACGGAAAACATAATAAAAAAAAAACGGTTCACTTTCCAGGCATTTCCTTGCGAAAAAACAATTGCTTTGAAATCAAAAATCAAACAACACACACCTTTGAACAGGACGCCTGCCAACCAAACCTATTCAAGCTTACATACTCTTACGAGCGCTGTAGAGTGTCCAAGACCTACTTAGGCCACGTAAACCATTTGAATTTATCATGGTCCAGTGATTCCAGCTCGTTACAGATACTTTATCTTTTAAATAATTGTTTGCGCTGTTTGTTTGGCTGTCTGTGGTCCCGATCGGCGGAACAGATGTAAGTAGCCCTGGACAGTATAACACGAGACGGTGACAGATAATAAAAGCTACAGTCGTGTCTGTGGCGCAATCATTGCAATCGCCATCTCCACTGTCATCGTCTTCATTGTGTGCTGTGGCCCATCATGACTTGACCGAAAACGGCAACGTTTCTATGGAAAATTTTATGCGCAAGCTCAGATAAGTCGCGCGAAATGACTTGCGTACAAGAAGCTTACTGCAAGACGTGGTAGTAAGTGAAGTCAGTCTTTGAGGAGCGATGCGAGTATCTTGAGTTGCTCGAGGGGCTTTTAAAATCCTTTCATGCCATATTGCACCACACGAGGCGGCGGAGTTTGTTTGGCTTATCGTTGTTAGATTCGCTTTTTAATGGCATGTATTCGCCTGCAATTTACACTGGTATATAAAATTATGTCTTCACTTGAACAATCGTAAGTAAGTTGGACGCTGTAACGTTGTTAATGTCCTGACATAACTTTTTCTTGTCTTGCGCATGCGATACGCATTTTTGTACTTCTGAATAGCGGATGGACATAGGGCCAGGAGCAGGAATATTCTGTTGATCACTGCATACAAATAGGCTTGTTTTTTAAAGACTGACTGTCGCAACACCTCCTCTAAAGAACACGGCCTAGCTTCACCATTTGTGTGCATTTTATATTATTTTCAAAAGCGTCTGTTGGACCTACAGTTTATTGCCGACTCTGAACGGCACCAGAATTTTTTTCTGGACAGTTTGAACTCATCGGAGTGATTTTCTGTCACTCGTGAGAGATGGACCCGTGAAAAGATGCCGGATGTTCTTGTTCGGATTTGAATCCGGGTCTCAACGCTCAGGAGCAGACGCACTTACCACTGAGCCATGGCACCAGCGAAGTAAAATTTACCGACGAAGTAAATTCCAAGGCATTAAAATTCTGATTATTTTGGCCAGCAACTTATTTTGACATGCGAGTCCTTGGCCAGAGAAACATCGAAAGCAACGAAAGGGCAGAGGAATTCGACAGGAAAAGATCGACACCGGACCAGAGCACACAAATACTTGAGGTTGACAAATCAACTTGGGAACACTTAAATATGTTTTCTAGACAAGGTTGTTTCTTGCTTTGACCAACAATTACGTACAAAGCTTGATCAGTGTCCTAATTTTCTACAATTCATGGTGGGCCAGGGCCTCAAGCAATAAGTTTATACAGCCAGATCGGTCCTTAGCTACCTGTATCCAGTTTTCCTTCCACTTGTGAGGGCCATCTCGCGAAGTCGCGAAGATTTTCCGGACCGGAGCGTTGGTGTTGATCCGCTCTACATGATCGTTCCATCTTATCCGTTGGACTTTTATGCTTCATAAAATTTATTTAATTTCAAATCATAATAAAAAGGACATGGTATTAAGACTTTTGCAAGTTTTTTCCAATTCCGACTGGAATAGTCCAGTTTTTTTTTCAGTTTGAATGCATCTTTTTATTAAATAATAGACTCTTGATAAAACGCTTTAACAAGCTTATATAAAACTTCTTGGCACTTTTCGGGCGCTCTAGGCTAGGCTCATATGCTAAACTCTATGTCTTTTGACTTTAACTTACTTAATAAATTAATTTCTAAACCTTAACAATTAAAAGATTAAGAAAATTAAACACAAAAACAACTTAGTGGGCGGACGTTTTTAATTCTATATTTAAATCATAAGACTATAACAATGAACGTAAATTTTTAACTTTACACTTTTGCAAACAGGATAAGTTTGCGCTTAGAAAAACTAAGGTATTTTTACACAGAAAAAGAGGTCTGAGCTGACGAAGAAGAGAAAGGTCTCCAGGGGTACAAAACGACGTGGACGTACACTCTCGCGTGACTGAAAGCATTGGTGTAGAAAGCCCCGGAGATCACGTTGGTGATCGAAGTCATTGTGTAAATGTGCCTGACTCTGATCAGGTTGGCAGTATTGTAAGGGACTTCATTGCGATAGAATATTTTGTATGGGGGCTTTAGATTTCTATATAAAAAAAAGACAAGCACTGAGATATTGCTTTTCAAAAACCAGAAACTTCTCCATTGAATTTGATGTCACGTTGAATCATACGGAACACTCATAAATAATCATTGATCTGACAAGAACCATGTAGCAGATGGCCTTCAACCTAGCATCGAGTTAACTGCTTTAAAACAGTCTCTTTGGCGTGGCACAAGTCTATTTGGTTCTTAAAAAGAGAGAGAGCTTAAAGACAGATATTGTAAGAGTCGGAGCCCTAGGGTTCTGACTACACATCTTGCCCGCCTTGTTTTCTAATGGTCAATGGCCCTGGACAGTGGAGTCCTGAAAAGAATAGTTTTCGATTACTAGCAGTTGATTTTCAACTTGCTGTCTTCACAATAAAGCTGAATCTTATCAAAATCAGATTACAAATTTAACCTACTGTCCTCAATCTACGGTCCCTATCTGTATGCAATCAAGTCGTTTAAAGAGAACCTAAAGGCCCTTTCATTAAAAGCTTCATATCTTTTAATTCAAATAAAGTTTGCTTGAGATCCGCTCTTGTTTGTGGCTTACTCTCATAGACCCGCGACCGCACAAGAAAAAGTCTAACAGGGTCAAATCGCATAATGTCGGTTGCCAGTTCACATCACCTCCACATAAGATGACCATGCTCTCGAATCGCTCGTCCAGAATTTCCAATGTGGTGTGAGCTGTTTGGCGCCATCCTGTTGAAACCACTTGTCGTTGGCGTCTTTATGATGTAATTCAGGCCAAAAGAAGTTGGTTGTCATCGACCTATAGCGCTCGCCGTTAACGGTGGTGGCCTGGCCAACGTCGTTCTCCAAGAAATATGGACTGATGACGCAGCCAGCCAAAAATCCACACCAAACAGTGACTTTTTCGGGATGCATTGGACGCTGCACTTGGATTAGAGTTGTTCCCAATTCTACAATTTTGTTTGTTGACGTACCCATTCATCCAGAAATGGGTCTCATCGCTGAAGATGATTTTTCGATGAAAGTTAGGGTCAGTTTCCAACTGCTCCTGAGTCAGTTAAATTTTGTACGGGTGCAGGCTGTTTTGGTAAACTGACTTCAGCGCCACCTGATTTTTTTTATAAGCCTGTTTTATGATCTTATTCACGCTAGAATTATTTGCATCCTTTTAATTTTTCTCCCCCTTGGTCATCCGGTGAGTTTGCATATCAAAATTCCGAAAAACAGTCAAATTCCTTATGTCAAACTTTAAGCAAAGGAATTTCGTGATTGTGAAGGATTAGAATTGGAAGATCTTTTTTCCGGAGCTAAACAAAAGATCCAAAAAGGATCATACTATCCGAAAACTGATCATAAAATCAACTAGAAGTGCGAAGACTTTCTCTCCAACGGAAATAGTATTTTTTTAAAGCTATCATTTTCAAATAAGTTTCACGGCTCATAGCCAATTTTCAATGGCATATCAAATTTGAAGGGTCCTGTCCAGATGTATCCTGCCTTGTGTCCGACAAAGTACTGAAATTTTCTGTATTTCAACTCGAAATCTGAAACTGAAAACTTTCTCTTTCTGAAAATCTTGCAGGAATCTGTCTATTCCAAGGCTAAGAATCAACCTTTCACGCGATTGCTGGAGAACCATAATCTAACAACATGTTCATCATCACCATACCACTGATATAACCTCGCTTCTTCGTGGCGATTGGCGTTTCGCCGCGAAAAAAAGCAATCAATCTGCGGATGTTGTCTTAACCCTTCGTTTATGGAAGTCGGTCGGTGTAGTTGGCGTCCGTCGTTTCGTTTCGCGCTGCGCGCTGCGAGCCAAACGTGCATTGACCTTGAAAAATCACAACAGCACGAAAGACGAGCTCAAATCCAGTCGACTCATCAGGTTCAGGTTCACAGCGGCCTTACACACTCTTTTGTGGTCTTTTTGAGGGCACACAATCGCGTAAAGTAAACCAATCCGAAACTAGTTACAGCATCTCTTCAATCGACGCACGCCAATGCCAAGGAAATGAATCTCAACAATTCTATCTATTGGCAATCGGTTAAATATGTCAGTCTGTCTGTCTGAAGGCAGTGCAATGGTGCCTCTTGCATCTTCCCAAGCCAGCTCCGATAGATTGTATATGGTCAGGAATTGCAACAACTGACCGTGTGTCTATATTGGAGGAATACCATGGAAATCATTTCTAATGGACGCGATCAAGAGGAGAATACTTTGGATTTTTTTATTCGAGCGGATGGACAACGGACAGCGGACAGAACTCTGTGGAATCTGGGTTGGATGCAGAGACTCGGTTCTAATAAAAAGATACATTATCTTTTCGCTGATATTTTCTACAAATTAAACAAAAGAGATAGATGATGAGTCTTGTGAGAAAGCGGATCTGCTAAGAATTGTTCTGCAAAGTAGTTTCCGGATGATGTGCTGCTCGGAATTGGACTGGCCGACAACGCTAATTGGCAGTTTTACGTCAGCTTTCAATGCTGCCGCCAGTCAGCCATCCTTCGGCGGCTTGGATGTCAGTTGAGCTATCTCGCACATTAACCATTTATCAATTTGTACACCTGATTAATGGAGATCGATGGAGTGAACAATTTTCGCCGGAAAATCGCATCCAACTGTTATTATTGAAAAATGTTTATCCATTTCTATGGTGAGTTGAATTGTGCTTGCAATTGTGTGTGTTGCTGCTGCTGCTCCTCAGGCAGGGTGAACAATTTGTGCTCGCAGGTCTGGCAATCATGCGCTGTGCCGCCGCCGTCGTAGAGTCTCTTAAGTAGTCACGAAATCTTTGCACACAATTTCTGAAGCTTTAACAAGGCATGCAGTTTCGATGGCTTACGTAACTGAAG
Source organism: Orthonevra nobilis (assembly GCA_963555765.1). Lineage (NCBI taxonomy): Eukaryota > Metazoa > Arthropoda > Insecta > Diptera > Syrphidae > Orthonevra > Orthonevra nobilis. Next base: position 121,911,204 of record OY743225.1, on the reverse strand, counting down.
GACGTGCTAATGGTTTTAAGCTTATGGTGAATGAACTGGTACAGTGGTGGGTAAAATTTTTGCGGCAATGGAAAAACTAGTTTTAAAAAAAATATTTTTCAAAACAACTTTTAGGTTGAAAGTAAAAACATTGTAGAAAAAAGAACAGAAAGTCTCAAAAAACAAAATAATGCTTGTTTTGTTTTTTAGGGTTCCGCATACTAAGGCTCCGCAGTCCGTCCACCTTTATCTTCTAAACCATAATAGGTAGATGCTGGAAATTTTCACGCGATGTGAATTGCTATGATATAGAAGTGATTTGAAGTTAAATTTAAGGTGGGGTTTTTGAAAATTGTACTCAAGCAGGTTTTTATTTGTTGGAAATTTAAAATTAAAAAGATATGTAGTGTTGCATATTGTACGGTGGTACGGAACCCTTTGCTCTTAAGCGCTTTTTTTAAAAAAATAGTGTCTCCAGACGCAAAAAAAATTTGTTTCCCAAATGTTGGAAACGGGTCATCGCGTTTCGTGCCAGGAGGCACCGTCAATTTAGAGGGCGGTAAAGTCTATTGATCTCGGTGGCAATGGGACGTCTTCAGTTCTGACAAAACCACGTACATAGCGAGTAAGACTGATGGGCTCTCAAATTTGGTTTGAAAAACAAAAACTATAAACAAATGGTAGGCCTTTCGAATCTTTTTTAAAAAATACGGCTTTACCCATGTGAGGTTTGTTGGATAACATAGTTGTTTGGCCCAGTGGCGACGTTTCAATGCAGATAAAAATGAGCCTCCTCGGCCCAAAAGATTTTTAATCTATCCTTCATTGTTTGAAAAAAAAGTTTTTGTCGTTAATCAATGTAAAGTTTGTTCAGTTTTTGCAAGAATTGAATATAAAAACAATGAAACATCAAGTTTTTCTTAAAAATTACTTGAACGATACGTATTCAGTTGCTAAAGCGCCTGCACTAAGAGACGTAGATTTTCAAGCAAGTTGCATTCTACTGCCTCAATATTTTCGATTTTTCTTTATGCTGAACTGTGTCCTAGTAGAGTGGTCTTAAGTACTGAAGGGGTCTCGCGAAAACTGTGCAATCATGGCGAATTGAATTAAAATTTGGTTCCCCGCATAATATTGAACAAAATTGTCGGCATTCCCTCAAGTAGAAATCACAACTTTGAATAAAGCATTGTGACGAATTAACCCGCGCTCTAACCCGTAACTTGGTTCATAAGTTTTGAGATATTCGCATTTCAAAACATAAACTGGAAACCTCAAAACCAATTCAAAGACAGGGCACGGTGTTTCATGTTGGTTTGAACGTTATGGCTGTGATTCGCGAATGCATCTTATCCTCAATTTGACATTTTCCAATGTAGGACCAAATATTTTTTTTTCTCAAAAGAACAGCAGATAAATTCTGCTGTCAAGATCGATGGTTTGTAGAACATGAATGTCGATTTTCGTGGCAAGGTTAACACCACGGTGGCATCTTCGATATCGGTTAGGAGTACGGTCACACGCCAGAGGATGTTCGGCTAAGCTCGTCGGATGGGAAAGTCTTTTGCCGCTCCCCAAATACCTTCAGCTCAACAGCAAAGACGAAAGAAGTATCGTGCCGAAAGAGATGAGATTAGAAAATAAGGAAGATAGAAAACAGCAGAAAAGAGAAACCTTCTGCCTCTGAAGATGTATGAATGAGAATGGATGCCATAAACTATCCTAGAACTAAATTACATAAACTTATGCTACTTAAGCTTATCCAGCCGAATTCAAAGCACTGTGCAAGGATGCGCCGTTCCAAACATCAGCCTGCTGATGATCTTACTGGTCTGGTTACCCATCTGGCATCAAATGCTCTGAATATGATTATAAATTTGACATTAAGATAGATAAGCCTACTCTTCTTAATGAGGGGCTATATAGAGGTGAAGGTCCAGACATCGGGCATGCATGGTTAAAAATTTGGTGCGTGCGTCAAAACTCTGGTACACAATCAGAGCTGGCAGAATGGCTGCTTTCAAGCTTTTCAAAATTTTGAGAATATGGGAACGGCTTCTCAATTTAGTTGATGCGGGCACTCGTCTCACCCTATCACTTTCTGAAGTTCATGCCTATTGACACGTCTATGTTTAGATATCCTTATCTGTTTCGAAAATCCAGTTGCCAGTATTTTGGGCGGGCTCTTCGATATTCTTTTAGTGGGAGACTGCATAGACCTTGTTCTCTATCAACAATACACATATTGCCCTCTTTTTAGGCTTCCGCGTTCAATCACACATTTTTACCAGAGTCTTTTTTTGCGGCTTTCTTTGTTGCATTACGTATCCTACACCAAATTTTGTATTCAGCTAGAGCTTTATTTTTTGTCTGGTGTAACCTTTGATCACTGGCCTTCCGGACTTTGAATCAAGCTGCAGCTAAAAGACGTCAGAAAGGACATTTATACCCAGTTGTTTTGAAGCCTTCATAAAATCCCAAACACCCAAAATTTTCCAATTCCTAACCTGACCAATCTTATAAACTGTGAAAAGTGAAATCATATAAGCCATAAATAGAACTTCATTTATTTCCCAGCCATACAACTTCGACATCCGCACTTGAGCAGCCTAAGCCTAAGCCCTTGTATCTGAAGAGTCATTGTGTACCTTTACTCTCGCTGTCTCATTAGGGCGGACTCTTCTCAACGCCTCTAAAGTGACATTTGATGAATATTCATTTGTCATTTAAGAATATCCCGCACCCACAACACCAAAAAAAAAATCCATTTATTAATCGTTACACTTTCTGCTGGGATTGTAGCTTTCCCACTTTCAATTTTAAAGTATCTATGTATCTATTTGGTTGCAGCAGTCATCATTAACTTGACCCCCCAAAGGTGTTTCTTTTTTAGGGAAATTCAATTCCTCTCGCCACAATGAGTGGTTAAACAAAGAACCAAAGAAAACCAAACAACAACTTTTTTTATACCCTAAATGAATAATCAGGGCGGCGTACCTGCATAAAAAAAAAAAAAACAGAATTTAGTATCTCTGCGGTTGCTTTCAAGTGCAAGTATCTCGTTGCAAGAAGAAAGTAAAAATGCATTTTTTTTTTTTAATAAAAAGTTCGGCAAATGTTTGAATTGTTGATGAGTCGAGGTGCCTTTGGATTGGTTCCGATGAGGGATTTTTTTTTTTTTTTTTTAAATTCCGTCTCTTGACGCATGACGATCACGAAAGGTGGTTTCACTAAAATTTGAACTCTCACTCAGAATGAAGTGGGTTTTGGCATCGGAAACTTTGTGGCTCTATTGATTTGATTGTGTTGTTTTTTTAGGCTTTCAGATGTGAGATAGAGACTACGGTTGATCTCTTAATTTGGAAAGGAGGCGGCTATCCACTTGCAATCATCGGGTGTTGTAACTTTTATAAAAATGATCAGTGTGTAATGATTTTTTAATTGATAATTGAACAGAAGGCTCGCTTAATGACTGCATTCGAATGGGAGTAGGGTTATATAAATGCTATAAGATTGCATGATACGTTAGAGGCTGCTGAAAGTTCCACCCTGATTGGGGGTAATAAATCATTTTTATGTATGTACCTCTAAAAGTTTGCCACAGATTTCATTCCGTTTAAGTGAAACTTGTAGAATGCATTAGCTGCTGCAGTTTATATGATGATAGTTACCACCATAGTAAAATAATAAAAATAATGTTGAAATAGGAAAGGATTGATTGGCATTAGGCTACTTCCTTTGCAACCTTTAATCGTCCAGTAATATATTTGTAGACGAATTTAAAAAAAAAAATTATAACATTTTATAACGACTAGAATGCAATAAACATTGATGTTTGAGGGTGATGGAATAAGGAATGGTGCAATTGCTCTTTAGAAGAGTATTTTGATAAAGTAGAGATAAAAAATAGATCCTTGATCTCTTAACTGAGAGAGAAGTAGAGCGGAATTTTCTGCGATTTTGTCAGTGGAGAAAGCGACTGTAATTTCAAACAAACGATAATTAAGAAGACTTTCTTGCTATCTGTGCTCGATCTGTCAAGACCATTCTGTTTTAATTGAATTGAAGGTCGTAACGAGATCTTTTAGCTTTCAAGTCAAAGCCGTTTAGTCCGAGCAGGTGCAAGGCTTATTGTCGACATATGTTATGACCACGAGCATGTTTTACTTGCATGAGACACAGCAGCTTTGGCAGTCGTCAATGGCCTTATGAGCAAAAGTTTCTAGCTCTTAACTGATGTACGCCAGTGTATGTCATTCGGAATGGTCCGGAAGAAGACTGCGGAATCGGCAGTTAGAGTTCTTTTGGTTAAACAGAATCAAGGATTGGAAGGTTTTTTTTCCATGCTTTATGCACATAATAACTTTACCCTCCATGCTAACCAAGTATATTGCTTCAACTGGAAAGGACCTTTTTGACTCCACTTTCAATTCAAGGGAAAGGGAGTCTCACTTCAGTACTACCATAGCTTCAATGGGAGCTTCTCCCATCGTACCAAAAATGCAAATATGATACATAGTTGAACTTCCTTTATTTGATTTGAATTTGGTTATTAAATTTTCCTCCTTTATGCTATGGACTGGAGGACTCCTGAGATTAAACAGGTTTTGAATCGTATAGGCCACTTACTGGGAAGTGTTTACGTGAGTATCTAAGAGCATAGGGATGGATGCTTTTCGGTACCGTCCACGTCCATAGCATCAATTTCAGACATAAAGTCAGTAAATGTCGATCGGTAATGAAATCCATGCATTGATACAATCTCGTCAGTATTATATTCGTTATAACGGATCCAACGACACCGCCAGCCAAAAAAGGTGGCTCACTATTTCTTTTGGGCTTGTGTTTGTTTACGTAATCAAACAATTGGAAAGGGATCAGTCAGTTAAGTCGTTTCCTGCACCAAAACAGTGAAAGTAAAAAAAACAGAACCGATTGAAGTAGGTCGATATCTTTAAAAGAAATGTCATACGAAGTGGTTAAGAAGAGGTTCAATTTCTGTGTTCTTCCAAGGAGACACATCCAAGTTTTCAGTCACACCTCCAACGACTTCTTTATCGTCGCGGTAAAGCTTCTGGTGCCCTCGGGGATTGGGAATATACCGTGCGAAATATTTAACGCCTTCACACAAATCTTGAAGCTAGGGTCTGATTTCCAAAAACGCTATTGCACACAGCATTATTTGAAACCAGATCTGGGTGATTTATGTGCTCGAGTGGATCAACAAAGAGTTTGGAAACTAAGGCTACAAAAAAATCTTGCGTTCAGCGTGCTTTTTGGTTTTTTGTGTACACAGAAAAAAACCATTGTCGAAGTTGGAAATAATAATGTTACTGCCAAGAGCAGCGAAGGTTCCGTAAAAAGTTCCTACATCACGGAAATCGAGTCTCGATTCTCCCGCTTTTGTTTGTATGCATGTCTTTGTAGTACCCTTGAGGTTATGATTCCCTTGCGAATTTAAAAATATGCAGCGAACTACATATTTTTCGATTTTTTGGATTCTTCTTTTATTTAATTTTGCTATAAGACATTTCTTTTTGTCAAATTTCATGACTTTAGTGCAACTTCTACACCTTTATCATATGCAGTCTTTTAACAGCGACAATTTAGAAGCGTGATTTTTGTCACAGTTTGAAGGAACCACATGCATAAGTATTTGGGATAAATTTCACATTTCTGAGGAAAAAGGTGGTGACAAATAGACGTACAACAAAGTGATCGTATAATGCTTCAGTTTTTCCTTTTTGAGGAATGGAACCTTTGAGGGGTATTCAGGTCTAGAGGCATGAATTTTATGTAATTTTTGAAGTGTCATAAAAATAAGGCAACTAATATTTTTATCATCCATGTTTTTATTAGTTATTTAAAGAATATTGAAAAAAAAAAAAAATGTTGAAAATTTCAAAAATTAGTAGTTGTTAAAGTGGGGGTCTCGAAAAATTGGCGCATTGCCATACCCAGGATTTCAACCCTCCTAGCAATCTGGAAAAAAAAAGATTATAAATCTAGAATAATGTCGCAATGTCTGGAACTACGGAAAAGTTGGAAAGATTTTTTTTCACAAAATTGCAACTGCCTAAAAAAATAAACAAGTTTTGTACCACTTTTTTTGACTGTTTCGAATTTAAAAAAAAATAAAAATAATAGAAATTTTGGGATGGGGATAGTTCCAGACATAGACAAGTCTATAAAGAAGGCTCCCTAAAAATTTCAGGTAAATCGGTCCAGTAGGACCTGAGAAATCGTGGGTGTTGTTTCAAAAAGACTGTTTCGAGAAAAATGCGTTTAAAGTTTCGCGTAAAGTTTTTCGCAGTCTAGATTTACATTTATTCACTCTACCATTCCTGCTCATACATCGGACCTTCCTCGACTTCGAAAAAATTATTTTCCGCGTTTCTCTCTTCATATCGAGCAGTTTATGCGTTGGATCCTCGTACCTCGGAGCGGTCAATCCGGTTTCACAGCAAATGAATGAGCTTCCGGGCCAATTTCCATTTCCATAAGGTCCATCATTTTTAAAATAAGAATGAAGGCTTTCATAATATTTTTATTTCACTCACAGCACTTATGTACGTCCACGTGGTTTGAGGGTTAGAATTCAACTGTTAGCAGCTGAACGTAAATGACCACTAAATAAAAAAGATACAAGACACCTTAGGTTCTCGTATTACAATATATACAAAGGACAAAAGGCTTTACAGAGAAATATGGATTCAGCTAGACGGAGAATCCCTAATGTCTTTTGTTCGATTAGTTCCGGCCGAACTAGTTTGGATGCCGGGTCAGCAAAATACCGATATCTCCGAAAATAATTTGAATTTTTAAAAATTCTCTTGTAGATATATTCTTGAATAGTTAAACTTTGAAAATTTCTAGACTAGAATACCCCCTTAAAAGCAAAAATAGAAGTTTTACTTGATCTCCTGTCTCCATTCGACAATCGACCATTACTAGATCTGAAGTCTTCCACAGAGTATGCAAAAGGATAAGCTAAAGAGCTTTTGGTTTGAAACTGAACTGTAATTGGTTACGACATCTGCTTCATGCTTTGCATCCGAATAGGAGATCGACTCATTTTCATGCGTTCCAAATTCGAAGTATTTTATTCATTATAATCCACTTTATCAAGCAAGTGCATTTGAAACAGTTTTTTGAATATTTCTTGCTCAGCTTGCTATGAGGATTATACTTAAACAGCAGAACAGTCTCCGTGGGCCAATTTTGTATCTTATGAAATGTGCACCTTTAACTCCAAGCGAAACTCGAAACCATACGTAAACTCAATAAAAATTCAAGTCTTCAGCAAGGATTCGAACAAGTGACATTGATAAACGCAACCTGGTGTCACAGAATCTTCATGGTTTCAAGTTTCTCGACCTTCTTTAAGCACACTGATCCTTCCATATGTTGCATTCGTTAATTCCTTGATTTGATTGGGTGTCATCTCCGACAAAGAATTCGAATTCTGTTCCAATTCGTGCCTCCAAACCAATGGTTTATTTGTTTTTCACTTCATGGTCGACATTCGTCCGATAAATAAGTCTTTTCTGTATAAAAATCGCTTCTATACTATAAGCTCAAAAGCCTCTATAAAGATCTTTCCCTTACATCGCATGAATTTCCTCGAACAAACCAATATTTAAAATCTCACGCATGGTTTAGGCCAATCAGCATCCATTTTGTCTTCAACTATTTCAAATAACAAATTCTAAAATCGCATATTTCACCGCTTATAAATCAAAACAAAAAACTGACTGAAATACTATCTTAACTCGTGTGTTGTTTTATTCAACTGATCAGGAAACCTTTAAGTACATACAATTTGTTAAGAAACTCCTCCTTCCACATTACAAAGACATCAAATGAAAGCTCAAGTACCATCTGCCTCCCAATTGCAACCTCACATAATCGCGCTAATGTGAAAATCGTGCAAACAATTTACACACACACACGCACCGAATAAGGCAAATCTTTGATTTGTCTAAATGCAGAAAGTCTAACAAACACCCTGCCCGTCCGGTAACAAAATAGAAAAATAGAAAAAAAAAAAAACAACTCTTACTTTCACCACCCACATGAGCTCGGTCCATCATCCACCAAGCCGTCATCATTTCTCTATACCCGCGCCTTGCGTGCATCCATCCGAACCGAACCACAACTCATCTCGACTGAAGAAAGATGAATTCATGTCAATGGCCGTTTATTTCGGTTCTGTAATTACCGCCGTGCCCCAAAACATTCATCTTCATTCGAGACGACGCCAGAGCTAAAGCAGATCCATCAACTGAACACGAAAACGGTAGCCAGGCACTTTGGAAGACGAATCCCGGAGTTCAATCCTCAATTGCCGCCTTTCAATTGACACCATTCGATTCGATTCGTCTGAGATGCCGTCTGGAGCGAGCGAAACGGCAGCAACCAGAAATCCAAAGACTTGGTCGACGCGGAGGTAATTGTGTGCATTCTACCTGGAAGCGATGCACTTCCAATTCTGAATGCAGACACAGCAGACTCAAAGAAAGATGGGTCTTGAGGAGCCGCTTTGGTTGGTGACCCTTTAGGCATCACATGCACACTCAATTGGCATAATCGCATTTAAAGTTTCACCGATCATCCAGCCTTGCTCACATGGCACACGCTTAGCCAGAGTCTAATAAATTATTATGCAACGGGAATTGCCTTCCATAGATGCTACTCCGATGAGCACCCGCAACCAGCGACAGTACCTTTCAATTCGAGTAGGTGGTTCCTCGTTACTCGTTTCTCGTTCATCCAGAAGTAGCAACAAGCAAACGAGCCAAACAAGCTTACTCTCGAGAGTGTAAATTGCCAATCATTCTCGATAAAGGCTTGTTTCTAGATTTTCAGCTTCAGACTCGACCTAGAACTCCGGAGCAGGCGTGTCATCATCATAAATTTTGTGGAAATATGTTTCAATGAATGGCACAAGTTTGCTCGTTCATTTTTCCTGGTCGCCAACCGATCTTTAGAATAAATCACCCGCAATTGAAGTGACAGGCCTATCAAGATTTTGTATCTATTCATGTAGTTGCAGGACTTGAAAAAAAAGAGCAGAAGTAATTGCTGGACTAGATACAAGCTGGAGTGCTGTTGAATGTTGCCTTGGACGGGACCACGAAACGAGGCCAAGTTCTTTTTTGCAAAACGCTGTTGCTATTGTTGCAAGCAGAGTTGAGGCGTTTTATTGATGAAATGGAAATGGATGGAGCGGGTTTGATTCATGCGCCATCGAAATGATAAGGAGAATGCAGTGTTAATTTATGTTTGGAGGATTAAATGGTTCCGCAAAGGCACTAAAGTTAATCGGCAGTTAGTGGATTTGTAGGAAAGTTATGTCAGTGGAATTGGCCGCAGGGTTTGTTCTAGTTTTGTTGGCGAATTTTATTTAGATCAGTTTAAAAGCATGCAAAGCCTATTTTACATCAATCATGTTAATGAAGAAGTGAAAGTAGTTCAAAGTGTTTTTTTTTTGTACTCCACAAAGGATTGCGAAGTACGCAACAATAACGAGTGTGGGGGAATAGGCTGTCTCCATCTACTTAAGGTACACCTAGAAGCTTGTTATTTTGTAGTTTAAATCTGCATCATTGAAAGCATGGAGCAGAGTTGTAATTCTTTTGGGAAGGCATTCATGGAATTCCAGTCAAAGAATTCAGACATTTGATTAATGCAATTAAACTTAAAAAGATTGCGAATCCAATTTAATGACTTGTGCATTTAGCTTTTAGTTATCATTGAATTTAATTCATTTTCGGAAATCATTGAATTCACTTGAGTTAAGTTGAAGTCAGCAGTGAATTAATTTATATTTACTTGAAGCTAGTGAATTCACAGAAAGAAGTTTGAATCCATTTAAAGTAAATTGATTGCTCTCACCAACATGTTGTTGCATCTTCTCATTCATTTTATTGGCGGCATTGTGATCGTGATCGGAATAAGAAGGATCACTGATCAGCCTGTTGTATGTACAGGGTGTTTTTTTTGTTTTTTAAGAGGTGTACAAATTCAATATGAAATAAAACACTTCAAGCTAATGCTAATGTCTATGATATTAGCTTCGTTTTATAGACACATTTTTTCCATTACTGTTTTCAAATGATTTCGGGCATATGCGCACCACGGCTAGCTCAAATGAAGCGCAATCGTGCAGTCCAATTTTCAGAAATTTTATCCAAATCGTCGAACGTCTCTGGTTTATTGACATAGATTCCCATGCCATGTAATCTAAAGGTGTGCTTTATCATGTTTTTGGCCTATTCACCGAACCTACGACAAGCTGAACCCTTATAAGCTTTTAAGCCAAGATCGTTCCGTAAAATCTTCCACAAAGTGGACAGGCATGTCTCCAATTGCTGTACACGATGGCTAATCGACTCCTTTGAATTCTCCTCAACTGTTCGCACTGTTTGTAGTCTTTAGGGATGCGTTTTGTCCACTAGAGTATATGAGGTGCGATAACGATTCATCGTGTTTCGAATAACTTGCTCAGTGTCTGTTGACCGTAAAACAAATTCGCACGAGACTAGTTTGGCGAACCTAATCATAGTTTTCAGAATTAGTTTGCACAATTTGCACGCGTCCTTCTGGCGTTAACCTAATCATCGGAAACTGGCAAAACGTATAAATCACAAATCAGCTTTCAACTGTAAAATTGATAATCTGTATGAACAGTGCTGCCAGAGTAAAAACCAAACATATAAAAAAACACTCTTTACAAGTAAGAAGAAATAAAGATCGTTAAAAAGAGATTGCTGATGAAACTGGTGTTTCGATTGTATTTAGTAACTTCAGCTTACACCAAGCAATCAATTGAAAAAGTTGAATGGATTAATTGAATGATTGCTTAATTTTGAATGTTTCAATTATTAAATTCAAAACAATGATAACTCATTCTCACTGACGAGGAGCCCTATGGTTTGTAAGGCAAATGTAGTAGCTGCTTTTAATGGACATCTTTCTTCAAATCAGACAATGAAGTTAGCATATAAATGGCCCGTGCTTTTAGTCTTTTTATGTTGCATGAAAGGGATTACTCCGCTGCATTACCACTGGTCCTTCTGTGGGACTTGGTTTTAAAAACAACAGGTCACTATCACTTCATCACTTAGGCCAATCTTTTATAAGGTACAGAGGTCTTCTTAGGCCTGCTTCTTTTATGCAATCAAATCAAAATGTTGTTCATTTATATTAACATGCCAAAACCACCTGAGTAGGTCATGCTTCCACAAGCCTTAGAACCCCTTACTCGATCAAGCTTTGTCAACGAAGCATCTTCAATCTTACCGTAAATTTTTTGGATATTGTTCAACATTGTGAACCTTACGTGAGCAGCTTACGGACTCTTTTGTCCACAGAAGAATGCGGAGCTTTACCGTCATTACATTTAAATAAATGTCTGGAAGAGCCTGGAGTGCATCTATAAACGGCCAATATGGACTGATCCGATGCCTGTTCCTCTCATAATTGTCAACGTTGTCGGCAAAGAATAATTGATGTACTTTGGAGTTCGTCATTTGTCATTCAAGCAGATAACCAAAGAATAACAATTAATAGCAAGGAACCTAGCACACTTCCCTGATGTACACCAACTATGATAGGGAAATCTTCGGTGATTCCGATGGGACATCAGTCTTGTCCCAGCCATTCCATATAAGGTTCTGCAACTCGTCGTTTTCTTAGCGATACACTTATCGGATTACTAGATGGTTTTTCGAATCCCAATTTTTTTCTATCATGAACCTTTGAAGACGAAAATCATAACCCATGTGGATTTTTCTTAAATCCGGACGATATATCGTCTTGCCTTTGGAAAACTGTCCTTTTCAATACTGACCCCACTGAATTTTATTGTTGAAGGGATAATGTCTGATGTCGCTACAAAATGCTTTGCCTTTCCCTATGGTTGCTTATACTTTTTTTCTTACCGTTTCCATTAAAATTTCTGTCGGGGAGGAGACAAAGTTGTTGGACGATCGCCTTTCCCAGGATCGCACTGTTCAAAAGCTTTTCTTTTTGAATATTCTTAATGAAATTGTGCACTCTTTTGTCTCTGCCAACAATCTTCCATGCGGATGCAATATTCACCCCACCTCATCTTAGGACGTACATTTGCTTTGCCCATTAAAGAATGAATCAAAAAGTTGTCTTCTTGGAACCGATTAAATTTTCATTTAAAGGTCTTTGGTAAGCAGATCGCAAATGGCTTCAAGCATCTATACATCTATACAGATCAATCAAGTCTTCTATTATTCCCACAGTTTCCCTGTCACATTTGACAGTGATAAGTTCAAGGCTCCATAGACAACTGTTTCACCAAATTGAAATACAATCACTTAGCAATACCACAAACAGTGTAGACCCGTGCTTTCACAACAAACAAACAGAATATGATCGCCCAAACCTCACATCATTCAGCCCACAAAAACAGCAATCAGTTCACAAACCCGGCAAGCTCAAGAGAAAGTCCAATCACCATCTATCTGAGCCATTCTCTCGAGAATCACCACAATTAAATACTCAATGGAAAAAACAATGTAAAACGAAACCAATACACTCTGATGCCGATGACCTACAACTCTGACGCATAAACCACATGACGATCGAGCGATCGATGCCTGCCACCAGGATAAGGAACACCAATCGAAATTGATCGATGAGCCAAAGTCAACGACAACTACTGTACTGTTGTGTGTCACAAAAGTGGGTACTCCAACCCCATCGCTCACGAAGACGATCGTCATCCAGATCACTACTAAAGTAGCTCTTTAGTGTTTGCTCTCCCAAATGTGCGATTAACCTCGAAGGTCGATGGAGATCAGTATTTATCTGTGATTCTCAATCACAATCAAGCCACAACCGTTGACCAACCTTGTTTCGTTCTTTTGTACAAAAGCTAACACACATACTCGTATACTGACAACTGACAGAGACGATCACGAAAGATCTTTCAAAAGAGATCGCGATCTTAAAGCCGATCCGAACAGTGCTTCTGCCTCCGCATCGTTTCCGGGGTGTTTGTTGTGCTGTAAGATGATCTGCAACACAACAACATGCCTTCTCTTCTTCTGGTTCTCCTCGCATCTTCCGAACACGAGTCTCAGCCATTCTGGATGTTTGCATAAATTTTGACTTGCTTCCATAGCGGAACGTATCATTTGGGAGCACCAACTATCTAATGGATGAATATTGTTGCCAAATAAATAGACAGCCGACACAGCCAGAGGCGCACCAGCAAGGCCAGCATATCATGGAATTGTATCTTAATCCTCCTTGTTATGGTTCAAACTTCTGGCTGGACTTACGAGTCAGAGACACGCTCAAGTAGGAACGGAACTGGCTTAGATGACGACGTCTCAAACCAACAACTTTCAAGTTCTAGAAATTGGAAATGATAACAATTTTTAGGTCTTTCGCCCAAATAGAAAGCCAAGTGGCGACAAACACAAGCACCACCGGTCAGCTCTGTGTCCGGATAGAACAAGCATCCATGAGAGTCTAGGTGTTCTTTTTGCTGCTTCGAAAGAAGCCAAATCGTGATCACTGAGTCGGAAAAAAAGAAAAAGCAAAATATGAACGATTGAGATGTGAGCCAGATACAAAAGTAAAAGTTCATAAAGCAAAATGTGGTGCACGCTGGCTGCACTGATTAAGAAGTGTGCGCGTGCTCCTTGGCCAGATTCGAATTTACACATCGATAGGCATGTGCTCGCTCTGAGGGCTTGACTCACGATATTCATTTTAGAGGCCACATCAACGCTTAAACAAAATGACCTATTAAAACCAATTTAGGTGGAAATACAACACAATCGCGCGCTGATTAAGCGCAGCGTAATTCAACCAGAACAACTGTAGTTGGAGGTGTTAAACTGCGGATCACGCTAGAAATGAGCCACTGTTGGATTCTGTGTGCATTCTTTGGTGTCTTAGGAAGGCTTCTAATTTGTGAAAGCCATTAACGAATGAATTTCGATCGATTGGCTTGAGTGATTTTGGCAGTGAATTTTGAGTTGAGATTCCAAAAGAGGTATGTAAGGGCCACGACATAACCCTCTTTGGCCAAAAATCTAGTCCATTAAGCGTTTGGTTAACAGGGAGAATGAACTGAAATTTTGGATAGGTGGAGATGTTGAATTTAAGCGCTGGAGAAGTAACATTCTTCGCATAGCAGATGACGCTAGATCTGTATTTCCTCTTCGTCTCTGCAAGTCATGATGGAGTCGGATGCCTTAGCGACTTAGTTTACGAGTTCCTTTGATTTTTTTTTCGATGTTTCGAAATTCATCATTTTTCCTGTTTGCTCCACGAAAAGACAGACTACTCTACAAGGCCAGCATGCAATTTGGAGTAGATTTCTTTTCTACGAGATAGCCAGCGAATTGGCCAATCGATATAAATATAATTCCTGCCTTACGTGGATTTCTTTATAGCAAAGGAAGTCCCTACAAACCTCAAGAACATTGAAGCATGCTATGATTCTGCTCAGATCACTCGGCACATAGAATGACGTATAAAAACACCAATTGGGACTGCTTCGAAAAAGACTGCAAGGAAAACGTTCCTCTGAATGTGTACCTCAAGACGCCGCTGGAAATATAAGACGAATAAACATCGTCAACACTTCGTTCCGGATGTCTGGAGTGCGGAACGGCGAAAAAATATTCCCACTCAAAAACGAAGAGCCTATGAGTAAAAAAAGAAGAGCGTGCAAGTGATGGCAACGATCCCGAATGCCAGCAGGAAAAATATACTTGAACCACCTTTCTAAGGCACCTTCTTCAAGATTTTAAGAGTCGCGTTAATACTGGTGAAACTTTAAAGGAATTGCATAGAAAAGCGTTGGTTAAGCTTTTGTTCATTTGCATAAGTTCTGATATTGTGTAGAGTACTACCTCGGTTTCTCGGACACCAGAATAGCCATATCCTAAGCATATAACTTTGTAGCCTTGGGCTTCCAGTATTGGCACTATTTGGTGGACTCTGTCGTCTTCCTGCCGTAACCAATTCCTCGTGCAATAGGGACCTGTGCGGGCTTCAGTAACGCTTCCATTTACGCTTCAGAAAATACGCTGAGTGATTTCTTAAAGACAGATCAATTTTTCTAACGTGCTAACCAGCAAGAATGTCTCTACCAGGAGTAGTCCTGCAAGTCTTCTTGTCACATGCTATAAAAAATAAAGCCAGCACCTGACCACCAAACGTGGCCTAAAAATTGATTTAATTTGAACAATAAAAGCCATGAACATTAAACCTCTTAAATTTCGTCAACGAAATCGAAGATGAAGAATGTAAATAGCAAGAGATGTTGAATTTCCTACAACGGCCGTGGGTCACAAAAGGATCCTGTTGAAGAAGTGGACCCATAAGTAAAGAGACGTTCCAGGATCTCGCGAAACTCTTGTAGTATGGATGGTTCTAGAAACCCTCGCATAAATGATAATGGCGAGGTCAGAAAACAAGAGTGGGAAAATCCGTTGGAGTGATTCAAATTAAAGTTGGTGTACCCCAGGGGAGATTGCTCAGTCCTTTGCTTTTCATTGAAAAGCGTACGAACTACAGAGTGCTTTTTATTCTTTGCTGACGATGGAGCATCCTAAGAAGAACGAGTAACTGTTTTTGAGACGAACGGGTATCGTATCTGTCTAAAAAAGACTTAGTACCTGAGCTGCTCATGCTGTGATCCATAAAAACCTCCATTTCCATTCCAGACATTCAATTTGTTAGAAGAAGTTCTTTCCTAGCTGGAAAAGTTCATAAATTCTTAAGGAACTATAGTATGAATGAAAAAAGGGCGTTAAAAAATGTCCTTAGCTGAAAAGAAATCTCTAAGATAAGAAAGAGCGCAAATTGACGACAGCTGAATTGATAGCAGAAGCCAAAGAAGGAGGAAGTCTTCTATAACATGACCGACTCTGTGCAGGAATGTGGCAGTTCCGAATATGACAGGTTTGACAACACTTGGGATATAAAAATGCAGCAATACCAGCATGTGATTAAATTCGGTGATGAAGTGGTCCGAAACCAAGAGGCCCATTGGTATTTACTAAAGCTATTAAAACAGAGATTATACCTTGAACGAATGATAACCTTGTCTTAAATAAGATAGCAGAATAACGTTTGGAGGTCTACGGATATTTCTTGATGACAAAAATCCAATTGACAGACACTTTTTTTCATTTTGACTGCCTTCGAAATCGCAAAATAGTGTTGGAAGGAACAGCTTCTTCTCATATCCTCTCGTCCGTGTGCGTTTTCACGTTTCCATTCGTTGGATAAGACATTCAATTTTATGTCTATTCAAACCTTATCTTATCTCACAACTCGCAAAACCAATCCCCTTCCAGCATGTTACTTTTCCCATCGTTAATAATAATTCCACATGCAACTCCATGCGCTCCCTGCCTCCAGTCACATCAGCACTTTGATTAGAATATCTAATTGCAGACTTGTCAAAAGATAACAATTTAAATGTTGTTGTTTATTTCTCCATTCAATTCTAAAGTCACACCAGACACTTAAGTGGCCGATCAGTGTTATCACGTACGTGAAACAGCCGCGTCAGTTGTGCCACGCCAGCCAGCTGTCTGGGGCTTCGCCATGCAAATGTTGATAAACGCGAGAATTGCGTGATCAAAATTATCGGCCGCGTAATAACAAATCAATTTAACGAGTCTTGTAACAAATTAACACTCTTGGCGACGTGATATCGTAAGACTAATAAAACAAGTGTAGCGATGCTTATGAGGACCTACGGATACAAACTGGCTTTGGTGGTCGATGAGGCTTCGCGCCTTGAAGATGCAGCAGCTAATTGCGATGCGAAGAATTTTGAATAAAAGTCATTGTCATCAACCTTGACAAAAATTGTAGGCTGGTTGGTTGAATTATGCAAACAAACATTTTTTCGCTTGGAAACAAGTTTTGCTTGGAGTGGTGCAATAAAAGACTTCAAATATATTTTATTTGTGATGTTGAAGAACTCACGGACAATCGCACTCACAGATTTACTGCAGGGGATTCGAAGTCGCTAAAGATTCTTATCCTGTTTAGTGATGGGCCTTACATACTACTGTGTCCAAAAAATAAGATTACATATGAACTTAAACTGCGCGCGTCGAAGGATTTGGAAATTTTTCTTTCTTTTTAGGTTGGTAGTACTGTCAGTGACATCTATGTGAAATTTCATGTCAAAATATATTCATAGTGTTTGAGATACGCGTCGTTTTGTGAGCTGCTAAAAGTGAGTTTTTCGTTTTTTGCGATGTCGAAATTTATTGAGCAAAGAATTTGCATTAAATTTTGTTTGCGGAATCAATTTTCTGCTGCGGATACGTTGAGGATGGTGCAGAAAGCCTTTGATGATGAGGCTATGTCTAAAAAAAAATGTTTACAAGTGGTATAGTGATTTCCAAGCCGGCCGTGAACGTGTCGAAGACGAAGAGCGTTCTGGGCGACCATCAACCTCAACCGATGAAGCTCACGTCCAACAAATCAAAGATTTGGTGTCGATTAACGATAAGAGACCTTGCTGATGAAGTTGGCTTATCGAAAGGCTCAGTCAATACCATTTTGAAGGATGCTTTGGGCCTCAAGCGCGTCAAATCTCGACTGGTACCGAAAACATTGAATTTTTTGGAAAAAAGGCGTCGCGTTGAAGTGTGTGAAACAATGCTTTCCGACTACCAGGATGTCATGAAACGCATTATAACTGGCGATGAGACTCGGATCTACGACCCCGAAACAACCGATCAATCCAGCGAATATCGTGCCAAAGGAGAGCCGAGACCAAAAAAACCGCGCCAAAGTCGCTCAAAAATCAAGGTCATGTTGACTGTTTTCTTCGATTATCGTGGTGTTCTGCTTTATGAATTCCTTCCAACCGGCCAAACAGTCAACAAGGAATATTATTTGAACGTTATGCGTCGTTTGCGTAACGCTATCCGCCTAAAAAGGCCAGAATTGTGGAAAGACAATTCTTGGTTTTTACACCACGATAATGCACCATCCCATACCGCACTCGTAATTCGTGATCATTTCGCCAAAAACTCAACCCATATCGTTCCGCAACCACCGTATTCACCTGATCTGGCGCCGTGCGACTTCTGGCTGTTCAACAAGCTCAAAAGACCGCTCCGGGGACACCGTTTTGATACGATAGAGGAGATTCAAGCCGCAGCGAAGACGGAACTGAAGGCCATCCCGGAAAGTGACTACAACCAGTGTTTCAAAGATTGGAAAATCCGTTGGCATAAGTGCATTGCATCGGGAGGGGATTACTTTGAAGGGGATGCAATTGATTTGGAAGAATAAATAAAGAATTTTCAAAATAAATACAATGTCACCTTATTTTTTGGACACAGTAGTATGTATCCTCGTCGAAGTGCTTTGACATATTCAGAACTTAAGTTCACATCACATATTGGACCGAATATTCAAAGAAGAATTTTTCTCTCAAAAGTATGCATTTGGATTTTCGAGCCTGGAGTTTTGAACCCCTTTGTTTCGCCAAACCGAAGAAGCAACGGTTTGCTTGTGTTAAGTCTTCGCCCAAGCTCCAAGTTTGTCATTCGGGGTAGACTGTCGCTTTGTTATTTGTTGATAAAATGTTCTTTGGTCGAGTTGGCCTTATTTACTTCAGGGCCAACTCATCCTCGTATTGCGGTGATGGCCGATGATGACAACGTCGTCTGCGTATAACAGGAGCTGGACAGATTTGTTGCAGATCACACCTATTGAAGAAGTAACGTTATAGTGCATCACCTTTGCGGAATCCGTATACATTTTAAAAAGTTCAGATGATCTACTGAATTAGTTTCTCTGTGATCCTTAATTCAGTCTTCGCATTGTAAAGCTCTAGACGGTGAAAATGCGGTGAGCTTCGACATTTATTTGTCAGTTTGTTCTAGGATTTTGCTAAGCGTTGTCATAAAGTCAAAAGTGCGACACTTTGCATTGCCTTTCCTGGTGGGGCATACAGAGATGATTTTTCAGTCATTAAGCTTAGATTATGCTTGGTTGATAATTTCGTGCATATACCCTAACAAATTTTGAAGAGCTCTGCTAGCCTTGTGGCTCTTCAGCTCTTAGATAGCTGAACCAACATTTAAAAAATCGGTCAAGTGCGAGTCGGACACGCGCAACGAAGGTTCCGCACAAATGTGTAGGTAAGTAAATTGTTCGTCCATCACGGAAATCGAGCCTCGAAGAATTTTCTCGCTTTTGTTAGTTATTGTTTAGGGTTGATTTTCGCGCGAGTATCAAAATATGCCGCATAAAACAAGTTTTCTTATTTAAAATTTTTTTAAACATCAAAGTCTTCTTCTTCTTCATGATCTGGGTGGATCTTCTTCTCTTTCCTTTCTCTCATCCGATATTTTACTTTCGATACTGCCCTCGATTTGCGGCACAGCCTTAGAGGGGGCTCTTTTTCGATCACCTTGTGGCTCTTCAGGGGCTCTTTTTATGTGATAATTTGAGACCTGTATTGGTCTCCTTGAGCTTTTTGTAAAAATACAATTTAAGGGTATTCGTTCTCCCTTGATAGGCAGTTTGTTATGTATTTATTCGATTGAGGCGCTAAACATAAGCAAAACCCAAAAAACGTACAAATTATAACTAGGACTTTGAGAGCGCTTAAATTTACTAATGTTTGAGGGTGGGTAATTTTGATGGATTTTAAAAAAAATTAAATATTTTTGAGTGGAAAAACTGAAAGGGAAATCAAAAATTATTTGCACAGCACGGAAGAAAAGTATGAATCTGAAACTTGGGCCTCGTAGTCCGAAATCGAAAATTCGTCACTAGACATCTTCGCTTCGTCGGATATGGGTTTCATTCTTATTATTTGGTGTTTTTTCTTAAAAATTGGTATTGTACAAAAATTTTGCATATTTTGAGGAATTTTTTTTTCGCGGAAAAGTGCGGTTAGAGATTGAAGCAGGATGTGTGTGAATGGTCACGTGTTTTCTCATTTTCACCAATACGGCTCAATTTTAACGGATGCAATGTAAACAATCGATCAGCATGAACGTCAATTAATTGACTCAAAAAATTGGCGAACAAATTTTCGCTTATGTTAAGATCTGCTAATAAAAACGAGCAATCGCATTAACTATTGACTTTTAAGAGTTGATAGAAAAGTTTGGCGCATAGACAGAGTCTGATCAAGATTTAATGTGAACTTGCAAATGGTCACAATGATATGCCTTTTTATTGTGTAAAAACTGCTCAACGTTCGTCCAACGTCGTCAACAAACGTCCCGAGTATGAGCTATGTTTTTCCAAAACCAATTCTCATCCAAATTTAGGATATCCTCATTAGCATTGTCACATATTCTTAAGTTAACTTCGTCTTCAGGCCAATGTACTCGCACTTATGATATGCAGAGTGTTGACCTGAGTTCCAAAAAAAAAGAAATATCGAAAAAGTCTTTTACCCTCACATCAAACGATAATAATTAACACATTTTTGATTAATGAATCACGGCTCAATGTGTCCACCCGACTTCAGGATCCCATCGAAGTGAGCGTGATTTTCCCAAGAAAATATTGTCGCTTTATTCTCATCATTTTATTATTCTTTTATTCTTTCAAAACTCCATACATTTCCTTTTCCAATTGACAATAGAGGATGCACAAGCATAACTCCTTTATGATGACCGACCTCAACCTGTTGTACACTTTCAAAGAAATAAAATTTATTTTCATAGCTTACCAAAACTCCATTCCAAATATTTACATATTCATCAAACGTGATCTGTGAAAGGTCTACCGCGCTACCGGCAGCCAATAGCTTCCGCGTTGCACATTAAAATCAATCGAACTTGCGACAACAATCGCAACAATTCATTCATCTTCGGCTAGAAATAGAAGTTTCCATCTCTCGCAGTACACCATGACCGCATACTTTCTTCATTCTTCCTCTGGAAAAGTTCTCTTCTGTTTTTAGTTCCATCCTCTAGTGGTAATTTTCAATTAGCAAGAATTACATTCAAGCTTCCCTCCCCAATCGAGACATGGATTCTCGCCGCTCTATCCTCTGCACACCTATTAGCACGTCGTTTTCCTATCCAAAAGACTATATCGATAGTCCCACTAAACATGTTAACTTGGAGGAGAAAAGCAAAACAACAGAAAAAAATATAACAAGAACTCTGTGTGAACTCATTCTAGGCAACGACGAACGATTCCACAACGATTCCTATAGCGCACACTGTCGCTGCACAGAAACAAATACTTAACAAATACACAAAAAAAAAAGTATCTAGCTGAATCTCAACAATGGGAAAAAATAAAATACCATCACTCAGACTCGGTTCTACTCCGTGTTTGAGTGCGCGTTGGCATGCGATGCACAGATGCACTCAATCCCCCACTCAAACATAGGCGATTTCACTCAAAACATATGCAACATGAGTGGAAATGATAAAAGTATCTGAGCAAACGTTTTCCAGCTCAAGAGTTTAGTTACACGCGAGCTGTTTAAACGAACGAACACACGTTATGTTGTTTCCCGTTTAAGTTTTTTCTTCCAATATTATTATTATTATTTTTTCTTTTGTAAATTATTCCAACGTTAGATACATAGATACTTTTTCGCGGTAGACAATATAAAGTTTATTTAACTTAACAAATGATACACAGATACATTTGCCGACTGTTCGCAGATACATTGTTTGCCGGTGTCTACGACAATTGACTCGCATCGAGGTTCATCCTTTTTCCCGGCAGTTTAATTTGAATTCACCCGCATTTTTTTTCTATTTATGTATACAAACATATCGCCAGTCCGTGGAATAAGACCGTTTGCGTGTTTCCTTTAATTAAAACCTGAAGCTTCAGTGAAATAAAAAAAAATATAAATAAATAGAACTTTCAGTGTTTTCCTCATCAAGAAGATTGATCAGATTGAAAAATAAAAAAAAAAGTATCTTTATACATAATTCAAGTCGTGAGAGTGAGTGTTTTGTTTTTTTATTTTATCTTTTTGTGGTTTATTAGTGCCTTTAAAAAAAAAATTAAGCAGATAAATCGTGTTCGCGTTCAACCAACAAGCACATGTTCTGAAATTGGAAATAATCCAAAACAGGATTTTTCCACATCGTCCACATCCAAACGATCGCGCAATTTTTCGTTCTTCCCATTGCGCTGCCACTGCCATTCAGTTTCACAGATACACTTTGTGCCTTCGAGTTCCATCGAGGGATTCACAAAAAAATATATAAAAATATACACACAGATACGTAACGTCCCAGCACCTATACAATTACGAAACGATACCAAACGATCGCGCAAGGGTAAGCGTGCGATCGTCATCATCGCATTGCACACACACACAAAAGTTAAGCACGAAACAAAAAAAGTGTAAATAGAATTGGAATACCGTAAATGTCGAGGTAATGTACGATTTGCTCCTCTTAGATACTTTTTTTTCTTTTTGTGCCTTTCTTTATAACATCCTTCCCCTCATCTGATAGAATTTTGAATTTGTTTTTTCATTTTTCCTTCTTGCATGTGTGTGTATGGGTGTATCTGTGTGGATTTGTGTTCTGGGTTATGATGATATATTTTCTATTTCTCGTCATGAAGGATGTTTATGGAATGTTTCGATTGAATTGGCGTCCCTAGATACATTTGGAATCTAATAAGATAGATCTCTTGAAATATTCTTGATGATAGAGTTGCGAATAATAAACAAAATCATGGGAAATGTATTTTGTTTTGAAATTGATTTATCTTTATTCATCAAGTGTCTAAAATTCGTGCTGCTTAAATTAATTTCTGTCCGATTTATGTTAGTTTACAAAAAAAAAATCACTGGTGATTACTCATAGCTTTGCCTGATTAACATAAAAGTTAATTCTTTCTTGCGACCTCGAATAGCTTTGGGAAATGTTTAATTGTCTAAATGAAGACATAAAAAAGTATCATAGATACATATAGATGCAGTAACAGGTTATTTTTGAGTTTGGAAGTAGCAATTTTTAACGTGATTATTACTTGACCTTTTAAGCAATACAGAATTATTTTTTTTAATATGTAAAGCCAACAAAAATAATATTTTTGAAATTTTGTTTGAAACATATTCAAGTTCTGAAAATAGAAAAAAAATATTTCGAATCTTTACATTATTTTTATAAAACTTGGCCATGAAATGTCAATGTTATTTTTTTTATTAGAGTCAACATCGTACACTTCTTTATAGTGCACTTGAAAATTTTGTCTCAAACATGCAAGGTTTTAGCAGATTTTTTTTAACCTAATATTTCTATATAATTTCTGCCGCCTTTAACTTTCTTCCATCGAAATTCAAAGTTCATTATCCTTTTTTATGGATGACTTGGACACCTGCTTGGTTTCGGAATACACTTTGTCGAAAACAACGAAACAAGATAAGTTATTCAAATTTCGAATATCAACCTCTACATGGTGTGCCAAACAATTTCCGGCGTGGCGCGTTTTCGAAGCAAATGTTTCCATTAAAAGAGATGGATTGAAAATTCTTTTCCCCCTTGAAAAGATGTCCATCAAGCTCTTATATCCTAGAGAGTGATACCGTCTACCACGTCAAACAGCGTTGTCGAAAAGGCCTTAACAATTATGCTCTCAACTCGACATAATGTCAATGCCACAAAGTAAAACGTTTCAACTCTTATTTTAGTTCATAATCACGTCTTAAGACAATACTTACACGGAACTTATATATGCAAAAAAAGAATTATTTTTCTTTGTACGGTCATGTGGTTTTGAATGTATGTATCTAGTTATCTGATTTATCTGAACCTGCTAACAACGTCGGGTAGAAAATGATCTCCTTTTAAGCTGATATAAGATTTTGTATCTAAAAATGCTGATGTTTTTTATTTCACCAGTTTTTTAAACAATAAAACGTTTTCATAAACAAAGTGTTTTGTTTTTTTTTTTAACTGGTCATAGGGTTGGATTATTCTCGAAAATCATGCACATAATCGACTCTTCATGTGATCCATAATACATGTTTACGGAACTACAATATGTCCTTTGTTGAAATCGTTCCATGTATTCCGAAGATCACATGATAAAAAGTCATGCATATTCAGGAAATTTCTACTTCAAAAACATTTTTTTGTTTTGAAAAATTCAATTCGTTTCTTAATTTTTTTTAGTATCGGTGTGGAATATTATCATCAAACTCGATCCATTTCGTTTGTCTGAACAGTGTCATGGTTTGTGGAATGAACAGAGTATTTATTGCATCTGCAAATTCAGTGATCGATGCTTTCTCAGTTCTTTCCTCGAATTCTTGACATGAAAAAGACCCAGTAGAGTATCGAACGTCCGACGCTGTCAATCATAATTTAGCTACCAATTTGTCTATTTGTTTATGTCAAATATTTAAGCGTTACCGCAATGATTTTATGGATCAAATATGACCACTTAAATTCTTATATAAAATCAAACTGAAGTTTGATGTGTCCGCAACATCAATCCAAGGAACATATTTTGACTTGTTCCATATCCGACTCTTTCCAAATAATTCCAAATGTAGCTTAAAACGTTTTTCATTTAAAAAAAAAAAAAAAAACAAATCTTTTTCTTTTTACTTCTGCTCGAGTTCCTAGTTTTCAATGATAGATCCGCCTCACTAGATTTTGAATCAGATTATCTGTCTAATCTAGTTGCTCTCGAGTTATGAATGAACTCGAAACCACAACCTGATAAAACCTACATTGCTCAATTATCAAGCATGCTGTTGTCGCCTGTCTCTTAAAAAACCTTGCTTTTATTTGTTTTGATGTTTTGGGCAAGCAAATAGCCTTTCTTCAGCACTCAAAAAATTCCAGTAATATTAAACCAATTTCAAAAGGGCCACACTGGTAGGATGATGACTGAAAGGCAACTTATAAGATGAATTTACTGACCCAAAATAAACACACGCCATTTGGACAACATATGTGATCCATGCTGCAAAGTGACACAGTTCAACTAGGACATTTTGAAATACAGTATTTACCAAGTTTTTTTTTCTTGAGGCTAAAGTGTTTGCATCAAAATGTTGAACTTAAAATAAATTGACCGTTACAGTTTTTTTTTTTAAATTAGATAATTTATGCTTAAACATACTCCATGAATTCTTTTTGTGGGAATATCTATTTGAATGTACAGTCCCTTTTTTTTCCCTTGACACATTGCACTGTACACATTCTAATCTAGCAACATGACGTCTAATTATGGAGGACATTCGGCTTGGAAGGTAACCACGTGTGACCGAATATGTACTCTATTGTACTATATAACACGGAAACTTGCGTGGTTGTTTGTTTAAAATTTTACAAACAACCTTCCCATTATGATGGAAACGAAGCCACGAAACATATTCGTTTTATCTACAAGGATTATCCGGCAAGTGGTGTAATTTTAAATAGAAAATCGCGGAATATTTATATTTTATTGATGGTGATATTTTTTTATTTTAATATCAGACATTTTGCATTATTGCGGTTGAATTGAGTGAATCGATGACGGATTGTGGCATAGATTTTATCCTTAAAATAGTACCAAAGGGAAAAATCTAATTTGTCGCTTGGAGATATTTTAAACTTAAATGTTCACCTTAAAGTAATTATTGTTCTGACAATAAGTATTGGTAAATTAGTAGCAGGACGAATTTCACCATTTTTATGACATTTGTTGAACTGAAGTCGCTTTTGAAATTTGATTTCGAAGTCCAAGAGGGTGATACTAAATTTTGCGTAGCACGAATATGCGTCTTTTTAGATAGAACACTTGATCGTATCAATTCCTTGTTTGTTTAAAAATGTTTAATCTATTTAATAACAATTTTCTGCAGCTTTATTTTGCGTCAATGTTTTGTTAAATTCGTCAGTAAATCAATTAAATCTTGATCAGTCTATTATCATTGCTCGGTCAATTTTAAAAGGTTTATTTTTTATTTTATCTTGTTATCAAATCGAGTATTCCTTTTTACCTGTCTGCGAAGATGTGCACGTAAGGATTTCGTTCGTTGTTGGATTTTATACTGTTCCTCTTCAAATTCTATATCAATAAATCTTCTGTGAACAATTTTTAGATACCAATTTTCTTATCGAATCGAATTTACAAGTTTCTCTCTAAGCTTATCGTAAAGTGTTTTTTGTGAGGGTACTTTATTTAAGCCTCTCACAATCTTTGATTTATAATTGTTGACAAAAATATCTATGATCAAATTTTATGTAAAAGAATTTGATGTAATAAATTATAATGCTAAGCGACAATTTTGTGTCCAACTTTTTAAATCAGTGGCTTTTTTTCAGCTGAATTTTGATAAATTCCGACGTCTTAAAAAAAACAGGATTCATTGACTTCCACCATCGGCATTGAAAGGGGAATCCATCAAAATATTCGCGGTCAGCTGACAACTTTTAGACATTCATCATTCCACTGTTGATGGATAAAGATATATTTTTTACAAGGTATATTTTTCTTTTAAATGGTAGGACTATACTTCAACTTTAACTTGAGAAGTTTTCAAAATTTTTAAGCATCGCTTTTGATTTTTGAAAAATTTGAGTCCTTTCTCACAAAAACTCTCTGGGGTTGAGGTAATTGTAACATATTTTTTCCGTTGCTCCTACAAAATTTTACAGACTGTTTTGGTTGCTTCAATAAATTCAAAAGTAATCTCCAATGAAAGAAAATCGTAATAGAAGAGTGTCATCCATCAAAATGCTTTTATGTCCTTCTTTGTTCAATATGCCATCGATTTTCAAAAAACCTCCAAGTCTTTCAAAAAGGACTTAGACCGTTACCGAACCGCCTCCATAGGTCACAATTGGAGCCCCCCTCTCTTTATCTGCAAGACTTTTTCCCATTTCAATTTACCGATATTAATACTGACGAACCAACACTAGTAATTTTTTGACCGTAGAAAGTTGCACAGCTCTGGAATGAGAGACTTTTTTGTATTTACCTGATATTCACATGACATAGAGTCCTCAAATACTGTTAACATGTAACCAAGTGTGACATAATGGAACATTTTCGATACATTTCATTTAAAACCAATGAGTATCTGTACCTCATTTTTAAAAGTCATTAATTTCAGTTCACTTTTAATAGTCGCTGTGATATATAGTCCCTAAACACTGTTAACATGTAACAACGTGTGACACAATGCAACATTTTCGTTACATTTCATTCAAGACCAACTTGTATCTGTACCTCATTTTTAATGGTCATTAATTTCAGTTCACTTTTAATAGTCGCTATGATATATAGTCCCTAAACACTGTTAACATGTAACAACGTATGACATAACGGATAATTTTCCTTACATTTCATTCAAAACCAACGTGGATCGGTACCTCATTTTTAATAGTTATTTGTTTCAATATACAAAAAATCAGAAAACATTTAATCCGTGGAACGTTTATCCTAATTGCCATTTTACAGTCATACCCAAACCCCGTGTATGCTGTCTAAATTACTACTCCACTTCAATGCCGCTTTCCATTCATCAAGAAATACCAAATTGGGCGTCTATTGGTCTTCAGGTGTTCCATTCCTTTATGGCGATTGCAGAGGTATCCAGACTACCAGACTACTACTATTCATCACGTTTCATTAAAAAAAAATTAAGCCTCTCCATTCATGAGAAAATTTGCATCTGCATCTGTAAACGCTGGACACAGAACGCATGCCAAATCGCATTAAACTATGATCTTTTCTCAATAGAAGGCGGTTGCACTATAATAATAATCAAGCTCTCGGGCGCATACAGGAGAAGCGTTACGTGAAGTAATTCCATGCAATTAAATTCGTATCACTCATTCATTTCGAATTTTCCAAATGCAAATTGCAAAAAACCAGACGCAAAAATAACACAAACCGCATTCGGGCAAATGAAATACGAGCGCACTCCAGAATGTATCTTTTACTTCAGCAAATAGAATGGAATTTGATAAGATAAGGAGGACGCTTGGCTTTGCTGAAAATATTATACATGCCGAGATAGGGGAGGCCCAGAACGTAAATATTTTTATTTACCATAAAATCGTCAGTCTGGGTCGCAGTAAAGTTGAGATACATTTCGAGTTTCGTATGATGTGAGAATACAGGCAGCTGGCAATTCTGGTTGCTGCGAGTGTGTGTGTTGCTATATCCACTGTACCCATAGTCAACCTTCGACTGGATGCAGTGGTAGTGGTCGTCCTTTAAAATATCACACAACACATGCACACAAGCAAAATGTATCTCGAGTGTAGATTTCAGGTATAAAAGTGTATCTGTGTGACTTGCCAAGCGACTTCCTACCGAAAAATTGAAAACAATTGACAAGGAATATCGCGTATCGAGTCCAGAGGATGCACCACGAGTGGAATAACAAAACATCCCACGGGATAGAAGAGACAGACGAACAAAGAAAAAAAGTAAGTGGATGACTCTTCTGCAAGCGACATCTCAGACAAAGTCTCATCCTGAATAACTCGAGTGAGTCGACGACGAGGATGTTCTTGGACGGATTTATAGAATTGGAAAGACAACAAAACTTCTTTTGCTTTGCCTTCTTCTTCTTCTACTTCTTTGGGTTCCACTTTTGTCGCTTTTGAGATACAAAACAAAACGACAAAGTATCTCGTATCACCAGAGCAACTCAGAACAACGCCACACATTTGAGGAGGAGTAGAGACGAATCTGGAAGGCGGAGAAGGCACAATTCCATGACGATGCGAGGTGAAGGAAGAATTTGTTGACCTTAGCGCTCGTGATAGTCGTCGATGTCTGCGGCCTGGCTCTGAGTAGTAGAACTCCACACGAACTTGTTCTGCGGTGCGGATTCATGGAGTTCGCTTCATGTGTTCCCTTCCCTTGTCTGTATTGGCGGCTGGTCATCCGTGTGGCTGTGGATTCAATTTATATAATCGTGGCGGTTGCCGAAAAAACAAAAATAAGTAAACTGGTAAATCAAGTGGTTTTGGTTAATAGCAGAAGTTGGTACGTGAAAGGCTCGCAGAGGACACAGATTTTGTGCAGCTTAAAACGAGCATCTGCAAATGCTTCTAGATGTGCTTTTTTTTTGGCAATAAAAGCTGTGTCGTCCGACACACATACCTATGTACATCTCATTGATGATGCAGGAAAACATTAATTGATGGAAAGGTGTGCACGTTTAGGAAACAGCTGCGTGAAAAGGCACAGTACGGATATGTGTGTTTAAATTGAATGTTGTAGGGTGGAATGCTCGTTGCTCGCTGCTCGTAAACAATCAAAGGACGCCGTTGAGGATGTTGAGAGAGCAGATGCTTGATGTTGGAAGTTATGGAAAGTGATACAGAGCAAATAACACATAAGAACGTTTAATTTGAAAGGGGGAAGGCGGATTGTGTGCGCCGCATGGTTGCCTGTCAATCGGTACAAAAGTTTATCGGAATTAGTTTGACAGAGTTTCGAATGTTTGTATGTTTTGATTTTATGATAAAGGCCTTTGCACATTCTTTAAATTCTGTAAATTTTGACAAATTTGATACGACAATTGAAGACAGTGTTTGCTGAGGAACTAATTATTAAAGCTCGGATTTTCTCTATCACGTTGTTACATCAAGAGCATTTTCCTGGCTCCAAAAAAGCGTTCCCAGTTGTTGTTTTGCTCTGAAATCAGCTGGTCTCAGGGATTGAATTAAGTTCCTCTGAGAACTTATTAATGTTTAAAGCTCTCAAAGCCTGCTTGCATTTAAAGCAAAGCCGATGAAGTCACCTAAGTTACTACGATTTAAGCTAAAATGGATGTTTGCATCATCTGCATGCATTTGAATTCAGCTGCAATAAAACAGAAGGTAGAAAATGTTTAAATGAAGTGAAAGGAAAAGGTCCGAGAATCGACCCTTGTGGAACTCTTATATTGCTTGTCCGACATGTCTCCGGTCTTTTGCGAAACTTTATCTAAGGTCTTCAGAATATCTCTCAAATAGTGCCCATTGTTTGCTTAGACCTGACGTGATCTTTCCAGAGCTTTTTCCATTACTTTTCTTAGATTTTCAAGTCGCAGCGCCCTCACTACTTCTGCGAAATGTTAAGGTAGCCCCTAAGAAAAAAAAATCGAAGCCCTTAAATCCGGCGAACGCGGTGGCCAGTTAAATTCAGAAAAACCTGATATCCGATCACCAAAAATTTCACTCAGGACAGCAATAGTTGGACGAACTGTGTGAGTCGTGGCTCCATCTTGTTGGTGCCACAATTCTGAATTGTTCTCTGCCTCTGGCATCAAAATTTCAACCATTGCCCGACTTTGAAAGCTATCCACATTAACCGCAACTTGTTCGTCGTCGCTTCAGTCATCTCTTAGAGTCACGGGTTTTTTGAAGAGGCCAGCAAATACCCTCGCAACTGTATCCGCGCTCGTCTTTGAGGCAACAGTGTATAGGACGACCTAACTTTCTGCTATGACCGTTTGTTCCTGACAGAGTTTCCGACATGGAAATCATTGATTAAAACTCTTTTCCGGGACTAGGGTTGGGGGTAAGGGGTCCGTCTTATATTCTGTACGGCCTTTCAATTTTTAAGTATGGCAGCGGGACCTTATGAGTTTTTCCTCTAAGCCTCAAGGCCGATGCACACTATCAAGCTCGACTTTAAAATCGGCGAACAGGAGTTGCGTATCGATCGCTGTGTTTTTTCTTAGATCTGAACATTGATTGGTTTTGAACTTAAGATCGAACTGGTATGGACCACTCAAATTTTTTGACATGTTTAGAAGACCAATGTACTTGGTGCAATTAAGGATTCTCCTTCCAACGGGCTCGAGAAAAATTCTGGAAAATGCTTTTGGCGAGATCTTCTCCAGGCCTTGTAGGTTTAGAGGTTGTCGGGTGTGTGTCAATGCTTACGGTCAACACGTATGTTAAATTGTTCATTCTGCCTTTTCATGGCCTTTCATATGTTAAGCATCCACCGTATCACAAAAAAAAAAATTTGTTGCCGCGCCTGTAGGGTCCTTCAAAGCGTTCAAAACCTTGTTTTTTTTTTTAAATCATAGGTATGGTTGTATTGGGCGAGCACAAACTATCACATCAGAGACGGTAGTTCTGATCCGTTGAGAAGCATTGAGAATCTCTTCATCATCAAATCTTTTGGGTTTCTTGAGTCCGGGAAATACACATTCAGAATCTGGCTGAAACTTAAAAGTGATTCCACTCAATGTTGACTAATGTGTAGACATTCAAAATAATTGCAGAGTATGTCGCGTAGATCGCAGCGTAATCAGCTTTGTTAACGCTTTGCTGATCCGGACACCGCTATTTTGATTACGTTAGATATCATCTTTCAGCCCAAGTTCATAGCCGGAAGAATTTTCGCGGTAGCTGTTTTGTTTTTTCTTCAAACAAGTGCGTTAGAAGCCACATCAGAAAGAGAGCTCTCGAAGTTCTTCCTATGCCTCATTCATCATAGACGGCGGCACAAACGTTATCGGTAAATGCTCTTCCCAAGTAACATGCAACGTTATATGTCTCATCTTAAATGAGGCCTTGAAACATCATAGTCTTCCATTCGAGAGGGTCCTCCTCTACCATTAGAACACTCTGTTAAGCAACATTAGTGCCAGCTATCGACCATGCCAGAACACACTAACTAATTAAAAGAAAACTCTTGCAGAATACAAGCCACAAGTTTGTCATTGTACAAAGGGTTTAATGACTGATTTTTATCACATCTCATCCTCTTACCCCATCGCAAGCAATTGAAGAAAATTGAATTGCCCGCCACTATCCAGCGAGCGACATCATTCGAGGCAACAGTGTCAACGCCCTTCAGTGGCACGCTCGTACTTTTAATTGAGCCGACAAGTTATAAAACAAAACAAAAAAAACTGACATGATTTTCCCGATAAACTTTTAATTTCCTTCCCGGCCGAGTGGACAACTATCTAATAGCTCGGCTATCCGCTCCTATCCGAGTTAACATTGAACTGCAACTTTTGCTCAAAGCGCAAGTACTAGATCCACTGAAGCTGCAACAAGACAACAAAACAACAAAAAAAAAAAAATGTTAATAATTTGGCTTAATTGGTTTCCGCGGAACGCTTAAATTAGTTTCGTTTTCAATAGTTTTTCCAACATGTGCGACTCTCGCTCTCTCCCTCTCTCTGTCGGTCGGATTTTAGTCCTCTTCGTCTCGGGAGGGGTTTCTTTGTTTTTTCCTGACTTGGGTTATTATTTTGCACAATTGCAAATTATTGGTAATTGCTTAGTGGTGCGGTTAAAGGGGAAATTAAAGCGCGAATCCATTACACGACACAAAACACACATTTTTTTTGTAAGTATTTTTTTTTGTTTCTGAAGGTATAGATACTTTTTTATTTTTTGCAATCGAAGGTACGAGTGTTGTCGTTTGTTTGTTCCAATTTACTCGTAAGCCTGACAGAAATAAAGTTTGCGTGATTTTATGTGCAAACTTAGTTAGAGGCAATGACCCAACACTAAGGCGGTTGGAAGTTCAACGGCAACTGTATCTATTGAATGTATCTAGAGCTAAAAATACTCTATGTACATGCGGCAGCAGCAGCTTGTACTGTGGACGACATACTCGTAGTTATGGAAGGATATTTTGTTTGCTACTTGTTGGCGGAAGGGCATGTTCAACAGGATGAAGCGAATTTCTAAGGTGCGCTGAACTGTGATGACCTTTTTTTACCACCGTTTAGTTGGTTCTATGTCTTGGGTGTGGAAGTTCAGAGACAGAGAGACCCCGAGGCAATTAGTTAAAAAGAAAATTTATAACTATGTGCTTATAAGGAGGGAGCAGGTTATAACGATTAACGAACCGAGCCGAGGGATTGAATGAATGACTGTATAAAGGGAAGAACGAGCTGACAGTTTAAAATTAATTTACTTGATAGTGGCACGTAAGAACGTTAGTTTGAAGTAAAACAATTTTATAGCTTTAGACGACTAAGTTATTTCAGATTGGATTACAAACAAGTGGACGATATCTACTTGTCCATTGTTATTCCTTAAAGAAATCCAAAGGACTTGTTTTTTAAAGGTTCCTGTTGAACCAATCCGACATACTTTCTGAAACTCATCAAGTCCATCTTTCAGTGATTTCTAGCTGATCTCTGTGAAATCTGTTTCTCAGAGTAGGTGTTTGATTGTTTCTGTTGCATTTTCATCATGGTAGCCCCTCAATAGTCTGAGGAGATCCTACCTGGTCTGTAACTAATCGCGATTGTCAATGTTAAGTTGATTGTCACGCTGGCCATCTCGGACATTTTTACTCCTTGTCTAGTTTATTACTGACCATACTTTGCAACAGATGAAGCAGTCGTCTCAAGATCGCTAGTCTGAATTCAAGAGTTCTGTAAATCTTGTTCTTTTAACATTTACATATCAATTCTTTTATTATAAAGAGATAAAGTAAGTAAGTTTGTAATCTTCGAAAACACCCCTCCGATTTCAAAAATTCTTTTCCCAATATTTACAAAGACTCTTAGCAAGGAGAGATCAGCATCATTGATTGGGTTTAGTCATAAGGACTTACGTATGCTAATTGGAGTCCTTACCGAGCACTTTGCCCTAGGCACTGATGCAATGCGTCTGAACATACCGCACAACGACTTTAGCAGAAGTTGCAGCTCCTGAGTCAGTTATTTTTTACGGGTGCAGGCCCAAATCACGGCTCAAAATTCGCCAGGTTGTGGTCTGAGAAAGGCCGAGTTCTTGTGAGCGACGGGAAATCGACTGCCTCGGATTCTCCTGTACACTTTTACGGACAGCGGCGATGGTTGGTTGACTGTTTACTGAACCAGTTACCTCAAATTTATCGAGCACACTACGAATAGTCCTCTCGGAAGGACGATTATGAAGACTGTAAAATGCGAAGCGTGCGGAACGTTGTTCGAACGGAACACTCATTTTAATAAAAAACAATTTTATTATTTGTACGATCGCTATTTGGGAAAACAGACTGGATATATGACAGCCATTTTGACAGAAGCAGCTATATCAATATGGCCGCTATCAACTGACAAATTTCGGAAGTCCCTATCAAATGTGTTCAACTCAATGATCAGCATTTATTCGACGATTTCGATCTTCTTGAAAAGTTGAAAAATGGTCTTTCGAGTGTTTTCGAGAACAAACGTCCCCGATTTATGTTTGTTTGCTGGAAATTTACATGATCGTCCCGTACTCTGACACTTATTGCAAGAGGATCAACATACGTCTTTTTTTCCACAGAGATTTTCTTAGCTTTCAGTTTTCCGAGTCTTCGATTCAGTCTCAAAATAATTTAGTGATGCTTATTTATGACATTCATTTTGATCATTGACAACCGAAAAAACAAACAAAAAACAAATTTTCCACTTGAACTCCAATTAAATTGAAACCGATCTGTGATCCACACCAGAAGAAGTCAAACCAAAAACCAGACATTAAGCTCTCTCTCTTCTTGTTTTCGTGCTCGAAAACCGCAACCGAAAACACTCGCACTGTCATCTTAAATTTCCACCACAAAACTATGCCGGCGGACGAGCTGTAACTCGTACTCGTATATTGCAACTGCGAACTGCCATCAAGGCACTTAACCTCTCCCAACATTTTATTGGCTTCCTTGTTGCTTGCGACTTGGTTCTGTGAAAAATGGCCGACCTCCTCCATAATTACACGTTTTGAGGCTTGTTTCTCTTTATGCCCCTCGAAGAGACAATCGCAGCCAAAGCCACCGCATAAAAATGATCCCCATGAAAAGGATACGTGCCATCTGTTGTTGTTCATTGGAATCTCTGGAACTCTGACTTCCATTCGAGCGAGTGGTTAACCAAAAATGCAATGTGCCGATGCCTTCAAGACACCGAGAGTGTGCAAAATGTTCAACAGGCACGTCAAATATATCGAATTACCAGCATTTAAGCCAAAATAACTTTCAAATTATAACATTTTATTCTGTAAGGTGAGCCTCGTTGGCACGGGCACGGGCACACCAATGGACACCAGCAGCACCAGCATCTTCCGTTTACATGAAAATTAACACGCGGGGAAAATTCCCCGGCGAATTTGATTTTCTTGCACTTTTTAGCGCTGTGCCACCGCAACGCTGCAACACTATCTGAAGATAAAAATTAAGTGAAGCATAAAACTTAAACCGAACACGAGAGAGCCGTAATAGTGCAAAAAAAATAAACACAAAAATGTATCTTTGTATCTTTTCGGATCTTCTCGCGCACACTGACCGCTGAGATGGTGCTGCTGCTGCAGATATGCTACTGCTTAATGTTTTTAGCCTCCGATTTAAGCCTTATATGCAATATTATTAGCTTAGAGTCTTATCATGGCTGCTCAAGCGTTGAGGCCCCCGAGAGAGAGAGGGAACCCCCGATCAAAGGCTCAAGCTGAACCATTGGAATTGTGTTCTTAAATTACACCACACTCTGACTGCTGGCGCATTAGTTTGTTTTGTTGCTCGTTGTGATTTTCCTTTCACTTTAATTTAAAACACTTTAAGCACGAAACACAATGGAGGGAGCGCCAAATAAACTTAAGCAAGCAGCAGCAAAACAAACGCCCAAATGAGCAAAAAAAAAAAAAAGTCAGAAATTATGTCGGGACAGACACTTGAGTGTAGGAACAAGAATTTGAGCTGCAAAGCATAGCAACAGCAACTTGGCGAGCCAATTAGGGGAGGCGTTTGTTAGCTACCGATGGACTGTCATAGATTTGCGTTAGCTGTCAACACGTTGCTCGGAACGAACAGAAAAACTTCAAATTGAAGTTGTTTGTTTGGCGCCCGTTATAGCTGCCGTGGATAATTTTGGAGACTGGACTTTTGCATAGATGTGGAACCTTTCATGGAACATACTCTATGGAGAGTAAGTCTTGAAGCCTTGAAATGTAAATTAAAAGTAACATAGAGCAGGAATGTTTACAAATACGTGCTTCACAAGACAAAAGTTGTTAAGCGAAAGGAGGTTATTCATTTAAAGCAGTTTGCATGTTTTCAGTTTTAATTTCTAAGCTCATTATTTTTACCATCGGAACATTTTAAGTCAGATTTTTGCTTCATAGTCACATTTATCAGAAGAAGTTTCACTCTATAAGTGACAGTTTTGATAACAGACCACCATCTTGCTTGAGATTAACATTGCGTCACGAAAATGTTCGTAGTCTAAGAAAAGGGACTACCGAACTTTGACAGTTGATAGCGGCCATATTGTTGGAGCCACATATGTCAAATAGGCTGTCATTTATTCAGTTTCTTTTGCCAAAACACCATGGACGGATAAAGCGTTCAGCAACTCGTCCTAACAATAATTTTTTTTTATCAAAATGGGTGTTCCGTTCGAGCACCGTTCCGCACGCTTCGCCCATTTTACGGTCGCCAAAATAGATCTTCCGAGAGGACTATTCGCATCGATAAATTTGAGTCCACTGTCTGAGTAAACGGCCAATCAACAAACGTACGTCGACGAATCGCCGCTGTCCGTGAGAGTGTGCAGGAGAATCCGAGGTAGTCGATTTCGCGTCGCTCACGAGAACTCGGCATTTCGAGAATTTTGCAGGAAAGTGACCCTTATTTTTATTGAAAAATCATGTTCATCGATTAGACCCAATTCTGGACGAATGGGTACGTTAACAAACAAAATTGTAGAGTTTGGGACGATTCCAATCCACATGAGATGCAAAAGCGTCCAATGCATCTCGCAAAAGTCACTGCTTGGTGTGGATTTTGTGCTGGCGGTGTCACCGGCCTTAATTTCGTTGAGAACGACGTTGCGTAGGCCATCGAGCGCTGTAGATCGATGATTACAAACTTCTTTTTGCCTGAATAACATCATATAAACACCAACGACATGTGGTTTCAATGAGGGCACGCCAGAGATAAACCTGAACGTCATCAACAACTTTATCATCAGTAAATACTTACAAAAAAAGTACAGGACCCGATATGGATCCATGCGGTACATCACAGAAGTTGGAGAGGAAACGCGAAAGTTTATTTTTTGCGACAAATTCGGCAAGTTTAAGC
Source organism: Orthonevra nobilis (assembly GCA_963555765.1). Lineage (NCBI taxonomy): Eukaryota > Metazoa > Arthropoda > Insecta > Diptera > Syrphidae > Orthonevra > Orthonevra nobilis. The sequence continues at coordinate 121,874,214 of OY743225.1, read as the reverse complement.
GTCAGCAGACGTGCGAATCGGCACGTTGTCATGAAGCGAGACGTCGTTTTCTTTTCATAAAGAATTTGCAGTCTTACGTCTGACGCGGTCTTCGACGTCTTCGGAGTATGTTCCACTCTTTCGAATATGACCCGTTCTGAGTTGATCCCTTTTTCACCAATATTTAGGCAACGATGTATGAAGTTCATTCAATTGTGCTAAAGCAGATTCATTCACTGATTTGAAGGCGTCTTGAAGTGAGAAAACGCTCATCGATGACAAAAGATATCGACTTTCATTCTGCGATTTGCCGTGACGATATCAAGGATTAAATTCAAATTTTCAAAGTTGAGACCTCTATTGGGCGTCCCGGGCGGTCTTGAATGAAATTTTGACAGAACTCATCTGACAAAAAACACCAAACAACAATCTATGAAGTCGCAAAAGCGAATTTATTATTTTAAATATGGACATGCAAAGAATCGATTCATTGTTTAACCTCGTCCAAAATAATAATCAAATCAGCTAAATTCTTATGTATACGATGTCAAGATTTTCTTTTTCACATCATCAACCACTCTTCGATGTGAATTCAACGCTCTCATATCTCGAGTGAAACTTTCATTAACGTCCACATTCTGCAGATAACTCTTCTTACATAAATAATCTTTGCATCTTTATTGAAAAGGCAAAAATAAAAACCCCTCGATATAAGCCCACCTCAAGAGTCGCAATTCATTCCGAGATAATGTCTCTGTTAACAATCTCCGAAAGGCAATTCCCAATGCAATCTGAAATTGAAATATCTTCTCCCAAACAATCCGTACAGATAAAAAGCCATTGCATGATTGCATAATAATTGCCGGCAATAAAAAAAAGTATCTCAATCGCATGCGAATGCCATCTTCTTCATTCATCCCACACGAAATGGAATTATGATGTTGGCGCTGGCTGTGCTAAAGCTGGAAGTTTAAGTCGTACGCAAGATTCCACTTTTACTTTCTTATCTCGAAAACGCTCAACTAATGCATCTTCCCTCGTTTGCGTGACAATAGTACGGTGCCCGTTGCCGATGATGAAAGTCGAAGTATTCCAAATGTCCAATAAATTATTTTTTACCTTTTTTTTTTTTTTTAGTAAAGGGATACCCACAATAGTAGAGCTTCCCTTGGAGGGGTTTATGGATTTAAAGTCATCGAATGATTTTTATGTGGCGATATCCGTTCGATGGCATGCCGAGGCTTAGAGAAATTGGATTGCCTAATGTGGAGATTGAATTAAATTGCATAAAATGGTGCCTAATTGGCTCCGACTTGGTTTGAGGCGAGGAAAGGAGTTGCGATAAGCATGCTCGTGCAACATTGTATGCTGGTGGAAAATGCGACAATCTTATTGATTCTGCTGAAGCTTTGGCGCATTTGTTTGGGCGTACAATATTGTTTTCTAATAGTTAGTTCCCATATTAGGAGAGACTGAAAGTAGGAATTGAAATGGAATTTAGAGGCAGGCTTAATTAGACAATACCGCAATCAATTTGACAAGTTCTTGACTCTTTCGAATTCCGTCTTAGTGTAGAAGGTTTTTCTGGGAAATGGTAAGCCTCTACTCCATGTTCTAAGATAACAACGACAAGACTTATGAATCTTCAGTTTTCTCGACGGATTAACTTGTCTTAAATCTCTCGTTATCTAACTTTTGGATAAGTTCATCTTCATTGTGAACCGATTCATCAAATACCTAAATAAATTCAAATTACTAAACAGTGATGACAAGCTAATGAAGCAATCTCCACAGCGAGTTGAATAGTTTTCCATAATTTGGTGGCTACTTTGGGAAAACCTTGAGACTTCTTGTGATAAAAAAAAATCGCTTCGGGTGTCTTCCGTGTTCCTGTTTCCTTGGTGCATTATGAGTTCTCAAATGAGAATGTGGTGTAGTTCGAAATGAGATAACAAAAATAGAGGTGTAGATATTCTTCGATGAGAAGGAGTTTTGGAGTCTTTTAGAATCATTTTGACCAAAGTTTTTTATCGGAGTTCATTTTCTAGGGCTAGAGTGTAGTCCCGCCAAAGGTAAACATTTGACCGAGGAACTCTTTGATTTGAGATTGACGGGAAAACTGAATCGGGGAAAGATTTGACCACGCTTAAAAAAAAGGAGTCACAAAATGTATTGCGACCATCCATTCTGGACGTTGCTTTGAAAATATTTCATTTGGAAAAGGACAAACTGGCTCCGGAGGATCTGATGCATGTCAAGAGAGCACGAAATAGGGGGTTGCATCCCGCTCATTCGAACACAAAAATCGATTAAATACACTGATCAATAAACTCGAGAATTCGATTAGAGATTTCGAAGAAATTTATGCGTAAAAAATCTGAGAAGCGAAAAATTGTCCATCTGCAGAAAAAGTAAAGCGGACGGTCTTCCCGAATCGAGTACAGAACTTTGCGACTCTCGAATAAAAAGTTTTCGCTGATCGTACTTTGTCAAGGTATGACAAAATTTTTAACGAAATGGTATCTCATAGAGCTGCTGGAGGAAGCGGTAGAAAAGCTCTTAGGTATTTCAAAATCTTTGCTTGGATTGCAACACGTTCAGGCCAATGAAAATTCGCAGTAGTGATTTCAAATCCAAATAACAATAACGATTTATTTAAACCGATCACCCAAGAAAAACTGCCTTTTCCCGAGAGTCAAATTGGTTTCCAAATCAATCAGTGGGCTCATTCTTAGAGAAAATAATCTTCCTTGTTAAGCACAACAACGATTAATCTGTATTATTTCAAGATTAATTTTGGGGGTCCTCAAAGAAGTATCCTTGGTCCAGTATTGTACATATTGTAAACGAAAGGATGGTACGAAAGTTAGGAGTTGGTGCAAAATAAACATCCACTCTCTTTTTAGTACTTTTGACCTTGAACCTAACGAGCATTTTTCTCCAAAATCATATTTTCAAATGAGGCGCATTTCCATCTCGGCGGCTGAGAGAAGAAAGAAATTTTCCGTATTTTGAAGTCGGAAAATCTTCACGTACTCAAAGAAAGCCAATGAATTCTGAACGTCTGACTGTATGATTTGGTGTAGTTTTTGAAGTGGCGGTATTATAAACCCATTTTTCTTTTAAGACGATATTCGACCAAGAACAGTGATTTGGACTTGGGCGAGCTAGTGGATTGTACCACAAGCCATCCAATTATCGATTCATAGCACGCTTGGTGTAGCCAGTCAGCAGATTTACGACGTTGGACGTTTTGTTGTGAAGACGTTTCAAGTTCTCAAGAACAATTTTAATCATATTTTTAGGAAAAAGGGCCGAATAATTTGGTTGTCAGTATTAAAGACAAAGAAACCAGCTGAAACGGTCGTTTGAGTGAAGCTCACGGAGCTGCCGAAGCTCGGTTTACTCTGGTTAGCATTTTTTCCTTAGACATTTTCAAAAAGAACAAATAGATGGCTCATTCTTAAGTAGAGCGAAAATGGGAGTTCATTGTCAGTAAGTAAAAGTCTAAGACGTCTTTTAGCACGTCTATCGATCCTCATAAAAGAAAATAAAAGCCACCACAGCTCTCTTGAGTCTGCTTGTCTTAAACTGACATGGACGCGTCCACAACAATCGAGCGTGTCCATTCTTAACACGCAACCTAATAGCCAAACCAATTGAACGATCTGCCAAGCAATTGAGAAACCATAATTGATCGTTCAGTGTCAATTTGCCAATTCAAATGCCCGGCATGACAATCCCTCAGGACACGAATCCGTCCACAGATCCAATGATATAGACGAGAAATTGAGTCAATGGCGGTCACAGCGTCCCCGTCGCCATCCATCATTTCGTCACGACAATTTCATGGCGGATTTTCTTTCAATTATTATTTTCTGATTGATTTTTTCAGACTTGATCGTCACTTAGCGGTACCTAATAAACAATCCACATTAAAGTGGACACGAATAAAGTTAGATGCAGACACAATAGAGTGATACTTGCTACGCGCGCGCACACAATCCCAATAATTAGAAAGTTTAATTACAAGTTGCAGTTGCATTTACGCTCGGACGCTGGCAAAAAGAATGCTCAATTGTGTAACCATCCGACACTTTGATCTTTGGCGCAAAGATACTTTAGTACGGTGTATGAAATGACACACTCTTTTTTCTTCGTAGTGATTTGAAAGCAGCCAAACGATATTGGTATGCTTATCGGGTACAAGTTTGGACGACGACCGCAGCAGAAGAAAGCGCTCAACATCCTTTTAAGGTTGCAAGTTCATGCAACATAAACATTAGCTTTAAGATACATGTTTTCAGATATGTTTTAATTAATTGTGATTACTAGAGGAATTTTACGACTCCGATGAAGGGGGTTTGTTTAAAAAAAAAAAAGGGGGGACTAATATGAACATATGGCTAGCAGATGAAGTGAGGTTTGATTTTTCATTCAAGGAATTTATTTATGGAACATGATTCAGTGGGAAAAACATGAAAAAGATGAGGATGATGTGAGTCTTGCCCATGGTATTCTTTTATGGGGGCGATTGGGTCTAGTGGTGTCATAAAAATACTTCGAATCGAGGGGAGTATTGTTCACAAAAATTCGAGCAAGTGTGTCAAAAATGATGCATCACATAGAGATTTAAGGCGGGATGAGAAACTGCTGAAGGTACTTTATTAGTGGGTATAAAGTGTTGCTATAAAATTTGTACAAATTGTGCCTTTAAAACTGAATTGAAAAATCACGTCGGACAATTTAAAGTGCATTGGAACAGGTGGAGAAGTGAAATGCTGACACTTTGAAGATGAAATATAACTGCTATAAATAGTTTTTAAATCTCTAGCCTCTAGCTTTAAACATATAAGACACTAAAAAAGGTTGTGGTCAAACGTACCCCTTCTTGCGTAATTGCCGTATTCCTTTCCATGTTTGATTGGGTTTTAGGAGCTTACGATATACTCCACTATGTCGATGATTTTTCATGCGCTAAGGATTGTTGATATGGATTGATGTACACCTACGTAAATGAAATCATCATTCAAAACCTGCCGGCTTTAACTTGTTCAACTTGCACCTCGCAGGGTATTCCTTCGAAGTACGTTACCAGCTTTTTCTCTCTCAAATTTTTCGGTTCACAAGAACTCTGTTTAACATCAAAATCATTAGCTTAGAGGCATCTTCACCAAAACGTATACTCTTCCAAGAAAGTACTTCATCCTAACCATAGATTCATCGGCCCACAAGACTTTATCACAGAACGAGTTTTCTCTTAGGACATATTCTTAAAAAAAACTACATCTTCTTCTGAAAATTCACCTTGCTGACAAGGGAAATCTTTCGATGGAGCCATACGACCTTCGTCTAGTAGTTGCTTACAAATTTTTGATACTGTCATCAGTGGCTTAGTGTCTGAGATGGCTGTAATTCTTTTATCTAGCTTTTTGGATGTCGCTTTTTTTTATTGGCCTCAACTCTCCGTTGATTTTAAAGACTCGAATAACTTTCCTATCGGCAGTACGCGTTGAACATTTTAGCAATATGACGATGGGAACCTGCTGGTGAAAATTGCTTAAATTTTTTCATTTTGATGACTTTTAAAGTCAATAATCACAAAATCATTAGATTTTGCTTACCTTATTTTGTATGTTTCAAAAACTTACTTAATATCTCTTCTTGTCCTCAAAATTAATCAAAATACTCTAAACGACCAAAATATATACACCAGCACTTCGAATGGGAACTTACTTTTGCAGTGATCGATCCACTACTAATATTTTTCAATGCCGAAATCACATGAGGGAATTATAGTATGAGTTATTTAAAAAAAATATCAAATGGAAAATTATTTTTGCAATACACTGTCTTATATACTTATATCGAATAAAATACTGCGAATCATGCGAATGCAAATTAGTCGATATCGAATTCTCCAACCCAGTTCGGACTGCACACATTTTATCTGAGTTTCAAACCACTGTGTACTTATCTTTCCATTCATCTCTTAATCCTTTTGCTTGCTCTATACAATAAGCATTAAAAAAGAATTCGGTACGTTTTGATAGCGAGAGAGATTTGTCTTAACAACTTGTAGTAGGGTTCCCGCGACTGTACAGTATGCAAATCAACCTGGGCAGGTTCAAAAATCGAATAAGTTACTCTTTTTTAACCACACTTTCGGTCTGACTGCAACTTAATCAGTGAACATTTCAATGTTTTCAAAATTAATTACTTACATCCAGGAAAATAATGTTTTTATGCGACAAGAAACGTAACACTATTGCGTCGCGTCTTACATGTAAAAAGAGTCCACTCTCTCTTGTATTTTTTTTTTCTTTACGGAAAAGTAAAAGTGCTCCACTATTGATTTACTGCTGTCTCTTAGCAAAGGGACAGTTGTAAATTACCGCCTGAGATTGTTCCATAATCGTTTTCTCTTCGACAAGAAAAAACCAAACTAAAATCCGTTTCATTAACTAACAGCAACACTTTTACACAACGTATAAGAAACCAAGTCGTGTCAACCCGCCATTTGTACTCATCCGAGCGTTATTGTTTTACAAAAAAAAAGGCTAGATAAAAAAACACTACAGTCCACTAATTGCTTTGCTCTCAATTCGACTTCGTTTCACAATCTCCACTGCCCATTGTACGAGTACTTCAAAATTTTGTCATGCTAATTCCAGGCCCACAGCGCATACCCACAACTTAATGTATCTAAAGTTGAATAAAATTGTATCTGAACAAAGCTCTGACATCATTCGCAATCAAACATAATTCACGCAATTAAACAACAAAAAAATACACCATAAAGTTGGACAACAGTAGCCGGAATATGTGTACCCTAAAAAAACACGCATTTCGCTATTTAAAAAAAAAGAAAGCAATTAGATACTGTATCTAGATGGTCATTCGTTTGTTGCTTTTTATTATTTTCCAACCACACATTCGTCCATTGTCTCATTAGAGTTAAAAATGAGTTAGGTTATACGTAGGGTCTTGCCAGGTTACCGGTATCAAGTGTTAATGGTCATAATAGACATCATTCTAAAAGGGAAGTGGCCATAACTTAGAATTAGATGAAGAGCTAGAAAATTGCTTAACACAAAAAGCACGACAAACCAGAAGCAGCAACTATCTCTCTAGCTAAAAGATAGAACAGCACACGAGAAAACCAGAGCAGTAGCAAGTAGGCAGTAAGTACAAATGTTGTAGACCCCTTTTGTGTGCTAATAACTTGAACTCGATTGTAGTAGATAAAGAGCAGCTCCAAGAAGAAAACTGCAAAAGAAGAAAAAACAGGAATGCCTGCGACAGACAAACGTTTCACTGCGTGCGACTATACAAGTGAGTTGATGAAGAGAAGAGGCTCGAATTTAGGTCGGTCTTAGTTTTGCTTTGTATCCTCTGCTTTCAGCCGCCTATGATCTCATCGTGCAATTTTCTTCTTCTTCTCCGTGTGCCCTCGATCGTTGCCATAAATCATTGAATTCACCCCGTGTTCCCCACATAGTTCAGATACAGATAAAGTTTGAATTTAAACATGTTTATGCATCAAATTGGCCATAATTCATAGAACCTCGATCGTTTTGGGTTTTGCTGATCGCGCCGATCGTGATGACTGTTCCGCGTGCTGGCGGGCGGGCGATCTTTTTCTAATTTGAAAAGATCGTTTATAACTTGAGGGCCGCCGCCACGTCTCATCCATTGGGTCTCAACATCAGCAATCACAGTTTTGCAAATCGATGTGTGAATGTGTAGTGTCTTCGCCTATGATTTTGCACCTTAAAGGCATACACCTGGCGTCTCACTTTCAAAGTATCACAATCCAAAAACGCACTATGCGCCGATGTATATCTGTAAAACGGCGATCGCCGAACGCCATCTGTTGAATGCCGATAATGATGATGTTGAAGTTGATGTTGATGCCCGATGTCTATAATGATGGCGATTGGTGCAAGAATTCTGCGATCAGATACTTTGGCATTTTTATGCGCCCAATCGGCAACGGTCTCCAAAAGGAGTTTTACATTTCGTAAGACGTTTGTTGATCGCAGAAACTATGGATTGGAAGACGGCGCCAATGTTGTTGCACATCAAGCTATCGAGTTGTGAAGGTAATAAAAGCCTTTGTGAGGCCGATCTCTGATTGCCGTGTGAAGCACTCAGTTAGATTTCGATATGGACCTCAACAGCGCGATTCGCTACGACTGTCGATGATGTTTTATTGTCGGTTCAATTTAGCTTTTAACAGATCTAACCACCGCGTTGATTGTAATTCGTCATTAAACAATTGTAAGCTGTCAAGTAATGATTTCTTGGGAAATTCCATCGCTTCAAGACGTTTAATGTAGAGTTTTAATTACCAAAAATGTTGTAAATTTTGAGAGTTGCTTCTTTGAATATCTCCTGTGCAAGTTTTGTTTTTGATTGACTACTGACAGTGTTTCCTTATTACGAAGCACATTGATCGAAGCCGTGACAAAAGCTATAAAATCTCAGCTAAGTCTGGCATGTGCAGATAATTTATATCTTTTTTGTTTTGAAGTTTTCAAAACTGATTTATTGGTTTCAAAGAATACTTCTACTAGTGTCATCAATCAGTCGAATCATTTAAGGAGTAACCTTGAGTGATTTTCGTAATTAGAATACTGTAGGTGCTATAAGTCTGATAAATCCCAACCACTTCATCCCACTCTCTCTCCGCTTCACTTAAATTTGTCTCTGAGAGTTACCTTGATTAATAAAGCAGCTTTGTTGTAAGCGGAGAAAGTTGTATGACACAATCATCATCAAGGAAAGTCTTAATGTGGGACGAGGTCAACATGACTTCACCACCCGAATTCATACGAATTTTAATCCATCGAAGAGTGTCACAGCTTTACAGAACCTAATTTGCTGACCCAACACAGAAGCGAGTTGAAAAATCTAAATTAAATTTATTTAAATTATACCTGAACAACTTGGACCCTTGTTAAGTCTCTGTAATCCTCGGGTTTACCAAAATAATCTTTTTTGTGTTGATTATAGGCATCTGGCTTTCCATAGTTTGCCCTACTTTCTGAAGATCAAAGCAATCATCGAAACTAAAACTCGCCTTTCAGTTTCATTATCTTAAAAATCGAATTTTGGTTTCCATCGTGAAATCAGCCATAAGCTTGCAAATGGGTGCTTAAATAAAGCCTACACAAAATTAAGAACAGTGACTTTAACACGATCTTCTTAAAATAGGTATTATTTTGATTTGTCAAAAAACATGAGGGTTTGCACAATGTCAAATGACAAGGTCCAAGGTCCTTGATAAAATTCGAACCTCAAACACATTTTCGAATATTTGCAAACCTAATTCATCAATTCTGACGAGAATATTCTGCATGAGTGCTAAAGTTGCAGACATTTGTACAAACCTTCTGTTCTCAAAAGAAAGATCAAGTTTTAACACAACTTAGAGAAATAACTCGACCATAAAAGTGCAATGCTTTTGGCCCTTATGGCAACGAACATGACCTAAATCAATATCTTCAAATGCTGACACTTAGAAAACATTAATCAAGGCCTCATAAACCGCGTCCGGCTCATCACTCCGGGATGATTCTGAGTTCAAATCTGCTGCGATGCGTGAGATTCCGGGTTCAAATCCACAAAAAAAAATATCTGTGATGGGCAATCTGTCGAAAGAGTGAGATTTATAGGAAGTTTCTGGGCCATTCGAGGCTAACAACTGCACACACTTGCGATTTGAATGCGGTCAGTCGGAAGACAAAATTTTTCAAGTCCGTTAAAGGGCTTACGGATACCCTTGAAATGCTGAAATATAACGCGTGTTATATGTGGTGAAACTGTATGGAGTCGGGTAAAGCCATATTCGTGGTAAGCGGCTAAAAAGAGAAGTTAATAACTAACAAGTTATACGGTCTGAAGTTGAAAATTTTCAAGTGGTGGAGTACAACAAGAGCATTTGTGGAAAAAAAATGACCATGGTTTTTGTTTTCGTAAAGCTTTCTCGCTCGGTTTTGAAACCCGTGGAGCAGAATCCCAGCGGTCCTGGCATAAACTGCCCAAATAAGCGCATTGCATTCCAACTTTTGGCCAATTTATCGCTTTAAAAATTCCAGCCAGATCAGAAGGGATCAAAAATTTCTTGCACCACTTCACTTTGATTACTTGGATCCCGAACACATTTATCCGAAAATCGGAATCAAAATGGAACCAAGCGGTATTTTTATGGTACAATGAAAACTTGAAACCATCCTATATTTCTTGAATTGAACGGTCCGAGACGTTATTTCTAAACCACTGAAGAAGGAATGAGTCGTTGGTTGAGTGAATTGCCGCAGACTTTAGATTCTCTGCGGCTAATTTGTCACACCAGTCGTGCCATTTTCTGACACAGTCGCACCATCATCATTGAAGAAAAAATACGAATATTGGGTTTGGATAGATGTGCTTGTTAACGTATTCATATGATTGAACTGAGGAGCCTCATCCCTCGAAATAATTTTGTGTTAAAAATCCAGATCTTTTCCATACATTTCAAGAACCCAATCAGCATAAGTGTGACTGGCGCTTCAAATCTTGCATCTTAGCGGTGCAAAAAATTCCTGTCATCATCTCAAAAGAAAAAGACACAACTGGCAGCGAAATAATTAGCTTAACCTACCGGGCTAACGCGAGTTGAAGTCTTTCTAGCCCATTTATTTCCCCATCTTTCCGCGCTTTAAAATTCTTGTAAATGGACATAATTTCGTGACAGTTGACAAAGTCAAAGGGTCAGTTGAAAAATGGCGCCAAATTTAAAATGACACCTCATGTTAGAAGGTTTTGCTTTTTAGTGCAGTACAATTTTCTCTGGTGAATTTTTGAGAAGCAAACAAATGAAGAACTTAATTTTTTTTTTGTTGACTTATTGTTTAATCACTAAAACAATCAAACTGACAAGTTCGACACATTTGCTGTTGCTGTTGCACCAATTCAGTTCAATGACTTTTCCACGTCTTCGAAACCATTTCACACCTCGTGTAGACACATGCAAAACAGAAATGGAAAAAAAAAAACAATTCACAATCTGAAGAGAGAAATCTTTTGAATTTCTCAGAAATTCGTTAATGCTAATGCAGCGGCCATTACCTCAATTCCCCCTGTTCAATTCATCATCATCTTGGTAGAGAAAATTGCGCCGACACTTCCATCCAGCACTTCCATTGCAAGCCGCCATTTCCAAATCGGAATCCATTTTAATGCTCCAAATTGACTTTGGCCAAATTAATGCCGTGATTCGCGAAACTGGTTAATAATAATAATAGTAAAAAATTTTTTATCCGTATCTGTAAATTCTTTTTTTTTTGTTACCCTTTCTCGTGTTCACATTTCTCTTCGTTTTGTGATTTTTTTTTTTTCGTTTTTTGGTTTGCCGGTTCAGCAAACTTCAAAATCTTTTGACGGGCTAATGACGATGAGATGTTATCGTGGCTTGTTCATCAAAATCGTTTCACTATTCACGGACCACTCGTAAGGAAGGCCCTAAGGCCATACAAAAGCTTTACCTCTTTTTGTGCTTAGTTCATCAGTTTTTCTGCTCCTCTTCCAATCACTCATTCGTTTATGTGTACATGGAATTAAATGAACAAACATTAAATGCGCCATGAACTTTGGAGCAAAAAAAAAAACAAGAAAAACTAACTTATTACATCACCGGAGGCGGCGGGGTTATAATTTTTTTTTTTTTTTTTTGGGTAGAATTGTGCAAATCCAAATTATTTGTATCTTGTGGGCAATCAAGAGGATTGTTTCCACAACTTCGTTGGAGATTTTTAAGGAATAGCAATCACGTTAATTTTTCCGTTGTTGTGCTCCAATTAAATCCGAAATGTGATGGTTTTTTTTCCACCAATAGATACACGCCATAGATACAGTATCTATAACTATTTTGTGGGGTTACAGAAAAAAAAAAACATAAAATCTACACGATATGATAAGTTTTATGTGTACCGGGTGCCTCCAGCCTGGAGTTAATTACCGATATTAAGAGTCGTGTCTGGGTGCGGCAGGCGTGCGCAATCTTAATCTCAGCGTCACATCGTCGGGAAGCCAATGAAATGTGTAACAATCCTTTTCCTAGCTCCCAAAAAACAAAATTATCTCTTTCCGTATCTATTGGATGTGATTTTCTTTTTAATCGAAAGTCATTATTATTTTTTTTTTTTTTTTGAAAGAAGAAATTATGAATCTAAATACAAGTGTCATTGGCACGAGCCGAGCGGCGCGTCGCGTCGTACCTTTCACCAATGGTTGGATTGGATTGTGGTGTGTTATGTGTGAAATTGGTGTGTAATTAGTTAATGTTTTCCAAGGAAAAAAACCGTTAGATTGACATCATCCAATGTTCGAATTATGGAACACAATTGAGAACGTCTTGTGGCCCATTGGCTATGGTGACCACAGCTCGATGTCGACGACGACGTGTCGGAAGACGATGAATAACAGAAGAGTAATGCGTAGCAAAATCATACTCGTACAAGTATAACATGACTTTCTATTGGTGGAACGTTTTATCTGTGCATGGAACTTAGTGAAGAAATGCAACGGAAATTAAAATGAGATGGTCCTAAGACTGATGGCTTTATGACTGTGCCTAAATAGGTGTTACGAATTTCATTGTTCGGTTGGTTTTGATATCTGTATCTAAAGGGATTTTTTCTCACGTAATTTTAAGCCAATCCAAGGTGAATTATTCATTTTTCGTTCACAGCTTGCCATTTGCTGTCTTTCAAGTGATAAACGAACTTCTTTTTGAAAGAGAAGAAAAGAAAAATAAAAAAAAGTTCATAAAAGTAGTTGCTCAAAAATAGTTGGGGTTGTCTGGGTCATGAACATCTTCAAGATGTAGGTTTATGTTTTTAGCGTGAAGAGAATCCATGATTTTTTGCCTTTACAACGGATCACCGTATCGGAGTACCTATTCTACAAAAAAAAAAAAATAGGTGACGCGACGATAGTCGTCCTTCGCTCATCATGGCTTATCACTAAGGTGCTAAGTCACTCATCTCGAAAAGACTGAAAGAACACGAGACACGAAAGATGACGGAATGCTTCGTAGTAGTTTCATTCCGATGAGAACATCACAGCTGCACGTGAAGATATCGCGGGATGTTAACCGCACGACGTACAACCAATTTGGCTTGCACTCGTTAGTAAAGTCCATCATCTACTTTCGGCAAACCAAAAATCGGGTACCAACTACGCTCATGTCACCTGAACTACACCAAAGCAGGGGACGTGCGTATCTATTGCTGCTTTGTCAGTCGTTTCCCTTGAAGGTTTTGTTTTAAATAAGGGAACGAAGGATAGGTACTTATCCAGATTATCACCACCCACTGGTGAATTGCTTTGACACTTCATTCACGCACAGTATCCGTGTAATTTCATGCCATTTGAACACAGTGTGTCGTGAAGAATCAGCACAATGCCGGTCAGTTACACATTTTTATTGTACTCGATCAGCACAATTTTCTATGAGTCCCAAAACACTTAGAAGCTTTGATTTTTTCGACAGATGGAATATTTTCGAACTTCTTTGAAGAGCTTGTACCCATCATCACCATTATTAAACAACTCTTGAAGCTGTCGATTATCGATTTGAAATATCTAAGAAACTCTACCAGTTTTTGCATATTCGTTAGACTCATATATACATAAGTACTAGACTTGTAAACATTATTTGATTTTGAGTTACATGTTCTGTACATAAATTAAAATCACAGTCAATTATCAAAAATGATTAGAACTTACAGTTCCAAATATTGATCTAACAATGCCTTTGCGTTCTCAAGAATAGCCCGTTTCAAAGTATCAAAAGGCAGATTAATTTTCCGTACGAACATCTTAATCGACAAGTTAGAAAGTTGTAAGTTACTAACTTACCCTTATCAATGTTGAACTTCATTCTTGATCCTTATCTACACATCAAATAAGGGTAAGGAAATTGGCGTCAAGTACGCCTAAAGAAATGGAACCAACGCCAAAGTCCATTAGAAGAACCTCTAGCTGAAATCCCAGGATTAATTGTCTCCGGAAAAGAAGTTTCTTTGAGATTTAATTTTGAAAAGATAATACTTTAAAAAGACAACAAATTACTCTATACTAAACTGAACGAATTTGAGCTCCTTCGACAGGACTCTAGAGCAAGAAGTTGAATTATATCTAAGCATTGGGCTTCAAGCTGTACTTGCTCGTTTAAGCTCAAATTCCTCGCGAATGAATGAATGAAGAACCAACAATTGCAAGCAAAATGTTGACCTTCAATAGTTTCCATTCTCCTATTTTCAATTTATGATTTCAACATAAAGTATCATCCTTTTCAACTTCAAAATCAAACCGCAGAATAATTCAATCATAAAGCATACTATAAAGCATAAAGCATTCAAAGTCAGTTCTACAACGTGGTTTCCTTCATGATTCTGATTCGAGATGATCTCTCGTCATAAATCCTATTCCGATTTTATATTAAAAAAAAATCGACGAATTAAAATGAATGCAAAACATAGACTACAAATTATCCGCTTCTATTTAGTCACCAACCATTAAGCAATACGTCCAAGATTCAAACCATTATCCTATCCAACCAAATTCTTCAGTGTTTTTACATGGATTAAAAATGAAGTATAAACGCGATGTGGTAAAAACACGATAAGGGCGGAGTAAATGTTAATACAAAAAAAAAACATTTTTGAAAAACAGATATTGATTGAAAGAATGAGTAATATTTTTGGCTTCCTCCAACCCGCCTCATAGCTAGTGTATCAATTGCTCACCTCATTCACGCCGGGTTAAATAATATAATCCACATAAACAGGGTCGTTAAAAGTTTCATAGTGCTGGAAAATGTATGGGTCGAGAGTATAATAAAAAAATAGATCAAGCATTGGCTTTAGTTTGGTCCTTATGAGAAGACTTTTCAAGTATCTGTGAGTAATAATTCCTGATGGTGGAAGTTTCGATGGGTAAAGTAGTTTCAAACTAACATATAAAATGTCTCTCATTCCTTTCGATGTATTTGTAGAAAAAAACATTCTCGTAATATTGATTTATGGCCTCATCTATACTTCACACCTCGAAAACTAAGGTGATTTACGACGAAAAATTCTACAACTCTTTTTTGATTGTTTCAGCCGACCGATAAAGCACTTCTTGAATATTATAAATCCAGTTGAGCAACAGCCTATGGTTCCTAGGATGAGGGTTTCGCACTTCGCTGATCACCAACATAAAAAAGAACGGTTACTATGCGTGTGTACGGAGCCTTGCAGCACTCCATCAACGCTTCGTATTTTTGACTTCTTCTTCGGCATTTTATGACCTAACTTTATTCCTCATGAGCAAGTCATTCACCTTTGCCATCGGATGATTTACGAGGCGAGTTAAATCTATTGAAATCGATAGTATAGGGTGTGCCGAGATATACTCCTAATTGAACTGCTTTAAAAGTTATTGTCTAATTTATTGAGGCACCGCGCTTACCTAAAATTCCATCGCTGAGGACAAGCCTTTGACTCTTAACTCAAAATAAATATTTATGCATTGATTGATCCAGATCAAGTCTGCTGTTCATCTCATTAGTAATAAAATCTGCACTACTTCCATTGCCTGTTGTTGTTGCGACGAATTTCTCCGAACTAGGCGGCAATCTGTCAGGAATTGCGGCATGTCAATCTAATTCTGATTCCAACTTAATTACCTTTTCGTTTCTTTAATCCGCTGTTGGAGGTCATTAATCATGCCTTTGATCTTTTGCTGAATCTTGTTTTTATTTTTCTCATCAGCCTTGGTGAAATTCTTTGCAACAAAAATTTTATGATGAAAGATATTTAATTAGGAAGAGATCGCTGCAAGCCCTAGGAGGCTAATCTAGAAAATTAATTTCACAAATTTTCCTTTCTATTTAGAGAAGTCTGCGACATGTTGAGAGGAAGCAAATTAAGAAGTGATTGTGAATAGACAAGGTAATGGATAGTAATCATGGATAATCAATATCGTGTGACTGATCATTTGCTGTTAAGCTTGACCCAAAAACTCTGCACACAACATAGCTTAGGTTTTTATGAAATCAGACTTTGGCTATTTTCTGATAGATAACAGAAAATGAAGTGAAGTTTTTTTTTGAAAAAAATTTAAAACTTTACAGCCTTAAACAAATAAAAGGAAAAAGATAACTTATTCCATTCATCAAGAATTGTGAATTGTTATTTAAGTTAATGCAATGCAATAATAATGTAATCAATGGCACGTGTTGAAGCTGAATTTCTCCAGAATCAAATTTTAAGCTTCTATGAAAAACATGTGTGTACTGATGTCCTCTTACTAATAAAGAAACGCGATATTTCTTCAGGATCGTAGGATAACTTTAAACTTACAAAAAAAGCGGAGCAAAGTCTGAAAAAGGTATCAGGTAAAAATATGTGGAATCACTTAAGGCAAATTGGATTAGAAAGCAGATTCTCACAGTTCCCCAAGACAATAAAATTAAATTCAAACTTCATTACGGCAACATCCATGGCCAGTGATCAGCCTGCTGCAGCGATTTGAGGAAACGGATGATGAGGGGCATTGCCATCTATAAAGTTTAATGCCACGGGATGAACAATTTTTAAAACTTTTCACATCACAAAAAAATTCAATTCGAATTGAAACAAATAAAGGCCAGTTGCTAGTGCAATTTATTTATCAAAAGTCTTTGAGAATGTTATAGTGAAGCAAATATGGTATATGAACACCTTGTAGAGCAACAACTTCATACCAGTCACCAGTCGGGTGCAAAAAAGCCTTCTTGTTAGTTGTAAACCAAATTAGAACAGCAATGGACAATATTCAATTTTCATATCTATCAGTTTTGAGATTTTTCAAAAGCGTTCGATACCGTGAATCATAAAATTTTGAATATTGGCCTATTAGCCAATCTTCTTATACTTGAGCGCACAACAGCAACGAGTAGTTAAAAATGGAATAATGTCGATAGTGACTCCAGTAACGAGTGGAGTTCCACAACAGTCCATTCTTGGACCTCTTCTATTCTCGTAAACATTGCTCGGTACATATGTTTGCAGACGACATCTAACTCATTTAGTTGTTGAAGCTACAAGACATTTAAATGAAAATTTGTCATGTACATATATATAAATGGTTACCTGAGAACTTAATGATCTTAAACTCTGAAAAAACGAAGATGCTAGTTTTCACAGCATTGTTGAATATGCTATGACAGCAAAACACTTATGCGTAGTTTTCAGTAGAACCTTATCCTGCAAGGCTAATATTAATGCCACTATTGACGTTTTGACAAGATAATTAAAACAGGCAAAACTGACTTCTAAGATGAAAGAATTCTGTTAGTGCAGCCACGAAGAACATTTATGGTAGTCCAAAAAAAGTTCTCATGTCCGATATCGGAACGACAATTTTCGTCAATGCTGTTCGGCTTTGGAATTCTCTGCCTTCAACTCAAAAACACAATGCGTTTCTCTCTTAAATTACTTGGCTATTGAATATTGAATACAGATCAAATGTATTTTTTAATACCCAGCATAAGTAAATATAAGGTAACCATACTATACTCATTTTTTCTTTTACTGTACCTTTATTTTATTTTATTTTTTGCATATTCATGGTTCCATGTATCCATAAACTTTTCAAATTGTTTTAAAGACTTCGTTTAACTTTACAAGATGAGGATATCTTAAAAACGTAAAAAAGAATGTTTGTAATAAATTGAAATTAAAAAATGAAATATTTTAGAGCTTTTATAATCAAGTGTTTAAAAACAAAAAGAACTCAAAATTTGAGTGGTAAATAAAAAACTGATATCCAAACAGAAAGCAATTTTTGTAACACATGAAAAAGGATACTCAACTTAGTTTTGAACAGCTTTTCAAGGGTTCTTCCTCAGACGTTTCTTTCTGGTTGCCTTGACTGATGTTTTTCTTTTTTATATTCTTGCTAAAGGTAGATTGAAAACCCTTTAAAAGAAAAGTTAGAGGCGCTAGAAACATTACTTTTTCTGGAGTCATAAGTCTTAATAGTCCAATAAACCCAAAAAAAGAACAGCTGGTAAGTGAAATCTCAACAGGAACAAGTTGATACAGAAACTCATACGCAGTTTGTACTTCCTTATTGATCAAAGTAGATCATTACAGGAAGATTTACAGCCGAAACTGTTTCGAAAAGGCGATTTGCTTTCTAAAAATTGACATACAAAAATTGCGCGTTTTTCCTCTCCTAAGGAAAAAACCAAAGATAAAAAAAGCTTGGATAATCGTTTTACCAGCGATAAATGCCATCTAGACCAGTTAAAGTCAAGATATTTAAGCACTTTTGCTACTTTACATATGGCAAAGCGGAATCGTCTTATGGAATATTTGACTTTGGCAGTAAGGCGTAAGCTACCGAGGACAACAGAGTTTGGGGTCAAATCACCGAAAACATCGTCAAATTTCTGGCATTCTACACGAATGTACAGAGGCTTCAAAAATTTTGTTTATATCTCTAATTCTTTTTAAAAAATATTATGGGCTCGAAAAGAGTATCGGCATCGTCATGACGAGGGCCAATTTGGCTCTGAATAAAGCGGCATCTACTCGACATTGATATTGGTGGAGTGACGCTTGGATTCGTTTATGGATTCAATAATTGTGTTCAATAGTGATTTGCTTTTGTCAAGCCAGCTAGTAAAAAAAGGCTCCTAACGAAATGGTGTCGTAGGCCTTTTCAAACAAGTTCGCTAGATTTCAGATATCAGCTTGGAAGCGGGATTGTATCCGCTATAAAACCAAATTTATTATCTGGAATTATATATGTATCAACATGCTTCTATTGATGACATTTTCAAATACTTTATCTTTAGTTGGAAGTAGGCTATTCTTATGCCGTTTTGTATTACATCTTATTATTCAGTCCAATTTGAAAAATTGTATAAACAAAGCTTATATTCGACCCAGAATTGAGCAAAACTACTATGCATGTTCCAAAGACCATGCCGGACTTGTCTGGCAGCATTCAAATTCGGGCTATAATCATAACCTGGATCAGGCAAAGGAAAAACGAAGTTAATCGACTCATTTCATGACCGATGAAAATTCTCACACCTCTCACTGTTTTATTGTCTTTGTGATAAGAAGTGCTTCAGTGCATAAGCCAGTTTCATTCCTTCACTCATCAATTTCAAAATAAGACTTGCCTCGCCAGGAATTTTAATCAATACACCCTAAAGTCCGATTTCGGTGTAGGGACTCGGTTATTAGCCGCACAACTTGAACTCACCCACAATCGGTTTTCTCTAATCATTAGAATATAATGAAGTTTGTAAAACAATGCGTTTCCTGCATTAAGTGCTAACGTTATAAGGGTATTCTTACCCCCTTGAACGTGTGTATATTTAAAAAAATTGCAAAATTATGAGCTATCTGAAAAATATTTTGGCGTCTCAAATTTGATGGGACAGTGTTTTCTTCATCGTCATTTTGCATGATCGGCTCAGCTTAATAGGAGTCGGAGAGCTCTACATAGCCCGTCTCCTTTAATGATGTCATACGCGGTCTCAAAGAAAATAGACTTTATGCTTTCTTACAGAATGCAAAAAAGACCAAAAATGATTGCCTCAGTTTATCAATAAGAAGACTCTCAAAATGTATCCATATTTTGTGTCCCCAAGGCTAACTCCATTTTATTTAATCATTCAAATTTGAACGTATTATTAGCCTAGCATGTTACCCTGAAAATGGTTGTTCCCACAAAAGCTACATTTCGCAATACTTTAATCTAAGGCCATTGTACCTTTTCTGGGCTATGAGTCAGACGACGACTGTTGGCTTAAATTACACGACTCCATGCCAAAGTGCGGGCTTAATTGCTGCCTCATCACGTCGTCGTTAAGGTCTTTCTCATTTCGTGTTCGTCACACGCACTTAGTCGAATTCAAACGGAAAACTACAATCTCTCGATTCCGGTTGGCTTGCTTCTAAATTACATAAAAATGTGAGCCAACATTTTGGCTCTGTACCGCTACCCGTAATTCATGAGCCAACCGAAACCGTTCCAACTTGCGTAACTTGCGGTGCCAGAAAAGCACCGAAATTAAATTCAAAACTTAACAAAAAAAAAATCCAAACGAATTTCCCGACTTTCTTTTGGCAAAACATCGAAGCCAACCCTGAAAAACAATGGATTGTAGGTTGGCTGCTGCCATTGCATGACCAAATGTCTTCGACGTCTTTGACGGTAATTTTATCGGAAAAGAATTCAAAATGAAAATTTTCAGTTTCCCAATTCAGTCGCTTTTTCTTTACCGGAAATAGAAAATAGAAGAGAAAAAAAAGCGCCAAGCATAAACAATAAGCCGCTTATTACAATTACATGCTCGAACTTAATCAGAGACTCACAAGAGGAAGCTGTGCTATTCAGGTACAAGAAAACACGACAGATACAGATACGGATACATATCCAACGTACAATTGAAAATCCAAACTCGATCATTATTTAATATTTTCCCTGCTTTGTCTGGGTTTACCGTAATAGAAAATGACTATAGAATGAGAGGACACAAAGCCAATAGAATTGGTAGAAAAACAAGAAAAGAAAATCACATGCAACAGTAAAAAAACGGAAATTGGCAACGCAAGAGTGCGAAGAAAATTATCCGACTATATGCGGACAACACGGCGACCGTCGGAGGCATAACGCATTGATGCGGCGGTGGGGAAGCTGTAAAAAGTATCTAACTTTGGCACAGGGGAGAATTACCATATGCCCATCATTAGCACCACCACCAACTAGCGGCCGCCACGCCATCATTATGGCCGGTTCGTCACCACGCCATCATCATTTGGAGGCTAGAAGCAGCGCACCACAACGCAAATCGCAAAGTGGAACGAAATATTTTCCTTAACTCTTGTTGTTGGAGAAAATTTGATAAAATTATTACGACATATGGCCACAGGTTGTATGGGAAGTCCCTGTTTGGCGGAGTTAATGAATCCATGGAATATACAGACTTATGGAAGCGAACCGGGCTTCGGAAGAAGTGAATCGAATCCGATGAGGGAAATTGTGACGAATTGTATGGTGTCGGCGGTGAAAATGGTCAGTGGTGGATCGATGGTTGTTTGTTGCACCTTGCAGCGGTAGAATGAAATTAGAGGTTAGCCTGGGAACTAGACGGAAAGAAGGGTGTGCTGCTGCAGTGGTGCTTTACGGTTTGATACTTGGAGTACGCCTAACCTTACGTAAAAGGGTTATTATGTAATTATTACAGCAATAATAGTGTTCGAAATGCTGTAGCAAGTGAGAGGATATTATTTTTAGTATTTCACAAAAAAAATACTTTTCCGGAACGCAATTCAGCGTTTGTTTGCGTTCGTTAGCCTGTCAACTCCAATGAGCTCTAGATAGATGGAGAGTCTGAGACAAAGACTCTTTGCTGCCATTATTTAAGACCAAGGAACCTAGAATTGGTTTCAATTCGAAGGTTCTCTTAGCAGCAACTTTGATTTACATTTCCTCGCAGTGTGATTTTGCTTCATGGACTTCATTTGCGCACTTACCATATATCTTTTCCACCTTGTATATGCATACGTAGCAGATAACCTGTCCGTATATCTTCCATCTAAAGGACCTCGGTTTTTGCTCTATTTCTCTGCTTATCGGCGTCAAATTATAATAGTGGGCTCTTTTAATGCTGCGAAATGGGAAAGAAGGTCATTCACGAGAGTATTCCATTGAATCGTAACGACTTAACTCTTTCATTATAGTAGTTTTTATCTTAATAAGGTCAGTACTGTTAAATATGGAAAAAAATCGAGTACCGAGCTGTTATGAAACTTTTTACCAAGCAGAGGCAGTCGGTCAAAACTGGAAGAGATGGCATCGGCTTACGCTGACTTTTGCCCAATAAAACCATGATTTATAAATGGTACAATCCACTTACACAAGGCATGGCCTCACTTAAAGACAAACCACGATGATGAAGGCTGTTTGAAGTCACTACTCCGCTTAAAGACGAACCACAATTATGAAGGCTGTTTGAAGTCACTGCTCCGGAAATCGTTCAAAAAGTAGAAAAAATAATACTGAAAGATGTCAGACCAAAGAAGACGTCAATTCGTCGAAATATCAATGCGGACATAATTCGAGATTATCATTAAATTTAGGCTCCAAGCAGTGGCGATAAAAGAGGGACACCAACGCCATTAAGAAAAAATGGAGGTGTCAGAGTCGGCCTAAAAAATCCAATACGGCAGTCTGTTATGACTAAGAAGCGAATTTGTTCAAAGATTAGAATGATAAAGGTGTCTCCATAATCAAAAACTATTTCGCTCAAAACCTAGGACGACTAAAAGAAATCAGAAATTCAAAAAGTCTGCCTCAAACCTGACTCCAAGCGGGTTTTAAAGAAGTAAAGCACCAGTTTTAACTGAATCTTCGGTCAAATTTTCGAACTTTTGAATTATATCTTTCGATGTCGACATATTTTTCGTAAGCATTGAAGCGATTGTGTTTTTTTCCTCATTGACTGCGAGAATAAATCTTTTTATCTTTTGTTGAAAACCCAGCTAAGAACTTCGTAATGGACTTTGAGAACTGACTTATAAATGTGTCTTCCATGCTCACACTTTTAGTGAGTGCACTTTATTAAAGAAACCGAATGAGAGAGCAACTCCTTGTCGGACTTCCGTGCACATATGATAGAAACCGACCGCAGCCATTTTCAAATTGCATGAAGCACCGCATGTTCTTAAGAGTTCAATGACGGAGCTAGTTAACTTACCAAATGATCTCGAAATCAGCCATAGACCCACAAGAGAATATATGCCTCCCATTCACAGCTTTGAAGACAATGGTTTTTGAATAAAAATTCACTGGTTTTGAACCGTCGTCTTTCTGCAGTGTCTGTTTATAATAAGGTTACAAAAGGGTTTAAAATGCTCACAGATTAATCTCTTATGCGACATTTAAGACCGATGTGCCTTTTTAAAACAAAGAAACACATTTTTTTTTTTTTATTGATTCGACGTTTAGATGCATTGTATTGCATTCAAGCAAAAAACTCTCTCAACCCTTGTATCCTGCAATTTTTAGCGGGATCCATCCGCTGATAAATGGAAACATAAATTTAACCAATCAAACTTTCCGTTGTGGTCTTTTTCCAAAACACTACAAATAATCTGAGGATACAAATAATTGACTGTCGCGCAAGTACCCACTTCATTGGATTACATTTTTAATTCACTTTATCTCTAACGTTATCGTTAGACGTTAAAACACCTCCTTCAGTATAGAAGAGCAAATTAAATAACTTTATCGACAAAATAAACACCAACCTATTCAAAGTAAACGAAACATTTTCAAGCGTCGATAATTTTATCGGGTCTTTAGTAAAAAACAAAAGCTAAACTCACCTTCATCCGTTCATTAATTTTTTTAGACAGTCATTTACCGACAGAGGATCCTTCTGATTGTTTTTTACCCCTTCGCTTTATAGTATTTTTAACATTATTTTATTATTTCTAAATCGCGGTCATAAAAAAATTCAAATATTCTGATGTACCTCAGGGAAGTCACCTGTGGTCACTATCGTTTTTCCTTTTTAAAAATGATCTGCACCTGCATCATTAGTATAGAATTTCAAATGGATGTGGTGATTGAATTTTTTAACTCTTTCATCCTCACTTGAAACGTTTTGTTGTCCAGTTGTTTTTCATCAAGCCGTTAATCGAAAGGTCCTGGATATCTTTCCATATTGATTTCTAGTTAGGAAAATGATATATAAGATCTTTCGCACAGGGACAGTGAGCTTAAGGATTTTTTTTTTTATTTTTTGTTTTCGACTTTTGCTCGAATTAAAAATGTTTTCGAAATCGGATTGAAAATAAGTATTTTTTCAAATCCAAGCCAATGATCGCTAGCCTGACAAATATTCAAAAAACACGTCTTTTGAACAGATCTGGCTTGTATAAAAATTTCTTAAATTACTACAACTCTCTTATACGGATTTTTAAAAACTCATTTTGAGGAACGAAACGGGTGTCATGTTCTTTCCGCCTCCATTCTGTGTACTTGTCTCCGAATCCCCTTATCTTTCCATCACTCACTTTCGATTTTGTTCGTAATAGCCATGTAATCGTCTGTAACCGATAAAGATCTGTCTGCCATCAGCCATAGCCGTGTAGCTGGAAGGCACAAACAGAAAAGATTCGTTTGAAAGTTTGTTGCTCCCTAAGAGTCAAGTGATTGTCAATTCCTGTTTTTTTTTTTCTTCTCAAAATCCAACCACAGATGTCACAGGGGAAACCAAACACCCATTCCAATGACGTGCCTCCCCCTCCTTCTATTTGTAGCTGTAAAATGTAAACTTGAACCGTGACCAAAGTGCATCAGATTACATAATGCAGCAGCGCCTGTCTATGCCCATCCACAGCCGCCTCGGATAGTAACACAAAGTGTCACTAGTTATCACTTGGACGGAAAAAAGCCACAAATAACATGACGCAGCCAGTTCCACACTTCGTGAGCCATGCTCGGTGATCAACAAACGATCATCACATATTTTATGGATCGCAGATAAGAAGAGACCCTTTAGAATGTTCCCAAATCCCACAGAGCACACATTCACGAGTGGGCTAGATGGAAAATGATTAAGGCTAAGAAGAGTGGTGATCTTTAGAGGGGGGAAAGTGTCTTTGAACTTGGGCCTTTTGTTTCTCTCGTCCATCGTGTGTCACTGTTTCTGTGTGTCGCGGTCGTATGTCGCATCTTCATTTTAAGTTTGCTGACACTTTGAACTTTTTTTTTCTGTCGGAAGAAAACAATTTGCTGGTGTATCAGTGTTTCAGATGTTTGGAGATTTATATTCCTCCCCCTCTAGATGTGACAAAAGTTCAAGTGAACAAACAGAGGCTTGAAAATTTTCCTTCACTTTCACCGATGAAGTTGGCAGTAGTGACGGCAAATAAAAAACCAACCTGCGTCGAGGTGAAATTAGAGACTCTGCTAGTGTCGTGTCAAGAGACACGAAAGTCCAAAAGCATGGAATACATTTTTGGTTAAATCCTCTTATTCGTTTCATATTACTGGCGAATCGAAATTTACTTTTTCATATGTACATATACTATATGCGTGCCAGCCAATCCATCAGGAGTCTGTCTGTCAGACGTACAAACAGTCATCCGGCAGGTGAATGCCAAAACTTATCTTGTATCGAACTTTATGCAAACTACTCGTGCACAAGAACTTTCCCTTTTGTTTTTTTGTGTAGGCATAAGCCACCCTCTCTAGTTAGATTCTAGGGTAATTTGATTCCTGGGAAAGGGTGTACCAGTGGTGGGTCTTTCCGCTCGCTTTTTAATGATAATTACTGCAATTAGCTTTGTAGTCCACCAGCCAATCAACCCTCCTCTCCATGCTGCAGTAACATGCGCTTTAATAATCTTTTTTTTTTATTTTACTTTATAAATGAGAGCCTCTACCGTCTGGAAGTTGGTCTTTGGTTGAAGTGTGTACAGAGTACCTACACGAACAATCAATGGAATTGGGTCGATTGGTATTGTTTTGTGAAGTTTTTTTTTTATTTTTTGTGTTCTGATTATCACAGTGCTTTCCGTTTGTGTTGGAACAAAAGTGACAACATGCAACGAACTTTGTTTTGTTTGCGTATCCATTAAATGGGAAAATAATTTTTGGATGAACAGGAGAGAATGTGTTCCGGCTGTTTCTGGGGGGAATAAAACAACGACACACGCAAGTGGAATTTATTTTCCCCAGAAATATATTCATTTCGAAATAGACAACCTTCCCTTCGGAGAGAAATTCCCCCCAAATCGAGTTGACCCAAAAAGATAAATCGTTTCAAATGGTATAAACTAATACGAAACCGATGCAAGGAGGAATTTAAAGAATTTTAATGGAGTACCACAGGTGACTGGATTCATACCACTTTTTGTTTTATTTTAAAATTTTGATCATATGTACTTTGGCTATTTGGAATTTGTGGAGGATTAGAAGTTGTCTTTACATTGCAAAATGATGTGATGTTTTCCTCCAAATTGAGCTTGAATTGGCGTTGGAATCTGTGGATCAACATCTTAAATAAGTTTAATCCAATAAGTCGGCTCAATACTATTCAAATATTCATACACGGAATTCGCTCTATTGGTACTATTGTATTTCTCCTAATCATTAAAGATGTATTTCAGCACATATTTGGGATCGAATTGGATGCGTTACAACTCGGATTGTGTCGACTTTCTTTAAAGTTTGTCTGTCCTCGGTGGCAACACTCTTTCTTGCTTTCTCCATGACTTTCGCAGCCGTGTTTTGTGTTGTCTGTGCTCGCCGAACTCATCTTGACAGAGAGATTACATCGATACAATTCCAAGTTATTTCCCCGATTTCGATTCTGTTTGGCGTTTAACTCTGTCCTGCTCGACTTATTTTTTTTTTTAATTTAAGGTGTCATAAGCTTTTCTGCGTCTTAGGTCCGCCTCCTGATAGGGCTCTTGGTCTTTAACCACCACATCGTTGAGGACATCAAATGCTTGTCTAGGTGCATAAATGTGATGCAGGCTTTTGACATCTGCCTTATTTCCCGGATTGACCTCGCTTTTACAGAGTTTTTTAGGATAAGACTTCCTTCCTACCTCCGCTCACATGATGATTTATGACATGTGGCTCCACAATTAAGTGATGGGTCCAGCTAAAAATAATTGATTAAGAAAGCTTCCTTGCGGTACAACGAGATTGATTGGTCAATGGTCACCCCTGATTTAAGACCACCCCATGGATTGCGATTGCAGATGCCTTCGAACACACGATCGGTCGGCGATTGTTTATCAATGTTATCACTTATTAATTTGGACATGTAATTACGACTTAGACACGACGCATCGAATCGCTGACCTCGACGTCTCGAAGCTAAAGAAGAACTATTATCCGTTCATTCTTGGTCTTGAGAATCAGTAATGCTACCCCATATACTTCTGATTCCTTTTTAAACCCAGGAAACAAGACCACATTCAGGCGACGGTTTTAGACGAGGATCTCTTCGATGGCTTCAAAGGGGCGTACCGCCATAAGGACATTCAGGAAGTGTATAGATACTTATGAAAAACACTGTTTGTTTTTATAAGTATCTATATTTCATATCTTTTGATTCTGTAGGTGACAAACATTTAGGTCATTGGCCATAGCTCAGTGGTCTGAACATTTAACCGTCTTTTAAAACATGAAATGAATTTTTGTTCGAAAATTTACAGCTGCACGACCTTGTTTCATTTTCAAAAAAAATTATTAAATCAACTCTAATTTATTTTTCATTTTTCTTTACTTTCAGGTAAGATTTATTCCCAAAAATTCATAAGCTGAATAATTTATCAAAACCGTAAGTTTGAATTTTTAAATTTATTTTCATAATTAATTTTAAATCCATAAATGTCGATATGAATTTTTATTAACATATCGAAAGGAATAATGCGATTGGAGAATATCAAGTTAAGGCTGAATCAAGCTTAGGTGTAGGGTGGCGCCAAAATAACTGAAAATAACTGATTGGCATTCAAATCCTCACTCGATTTCTTAAGGCGGTAACTTTGTTTGCCTTAAAAAAAATAATCAGTTTTGTTTTGCCAATAAAACAAGTGACTGGACTGGCATACTTCACGAATGTCAAAGTCGTGATGAATTAAATTGTCGTTTACAAAAAATGAGTTTATTTAAGGAACACGTTCATTGATTAGAAAGTAAAATGATACCTTAGAGTTGCAGAATCGGACAGGAAAGTTTTTCTATTGCTGTCAACAAATTTTCAAACAGGACCTTTTCAGCGCTCTCGAATGGTCAACTTTTCAGATGGCCTATGGGAAAGCTTCCACACATAGCGAGTGATTTCGATGGGCCTTAACTGAGCTGCTTATAAATTTGAAAAAATTGCAACAAGCAAAATGCCGCCTCTTATTAAAAAGTTCGGCTTCTCCTCGTCGGACGTTGGTCTCGATTCTTAACAAGACTATAAACGACGTCTGACATTCCACAAAGATTGCAAAGAACCTGAACCGTCGGAAAGAATCACACTTTCGTCTTTGTGTTGGTAAAAAGGATCTGCACACAAATGCTTTACACAGATTACCAAAAAATTGTCGTTCAGGCTGAAAATTTCAGTATTCATAGAGCAATACGGTACAACATCATCTGGCATTCGGATGTGATTTTGAATTTGGATTGACAATATGACAGAAGCGTAAAAAACGTGACGCAACTGCATATGTGAAGTTTGAACGTAGTTTGACAAAAGAATTTAAGAGCAGACAATGGAAGTGTACGAGCGGTTGCTTCGTTCTCAGACGCCAACGCCAACAGAAGCCAAGTTATCATTTTTCTTGGTGTCCTGCATGTAAATTGCCATCAGACTTGATACCGCCTCAAATCTAAATCGGAAAATGCGGCACGCTTCACGGGGAATCAGAATGCATAGTGAACTCGTTGTTCGTAGAAATTCTTGATAACCCGGTTCGCAAGTAAAATTTAGATTAATTAAGTGGTGTTCCAGAAGATTGCTTTCTTAGACCTCTACTGCTTCCTGAACATCATTGTCGTACTGCAATAGTGCTTTAATATAAAGTTGTGACTTTGAAGGTCAGTTTGTCTGTCTCTTAGGAACAAAGAAATACGAATTGACAGTTCATTCATCGTCAGACTGTACGAATACATTGTTTTGATTTTATGCAAACCTTTGTTCTCATTCTTGCACTTCCATGCTAAGCACCCCAAGGAGCATTGCATTCTTCAGCATGACTTATAAGTTCTTCCAACCTTTTAACCTCACATTGTGTGCACATCCGCGAGTGACTCTATCCACCACCGGACACACCACTAACCACATTTTCGTTCGTTCCCCTCGTGGATTGCATTGGTGCGCAGACCAATCAACCATATCGCAAACGAAATGCAAGTGTTTGCACGTCCGTCTGTCTGCCATCAACTTGCTCATCTTTTGCATGGTTCTAGATACAAACGCTTGCGTTGCCTTGAAGGGAATACGAAACAGAATTCACGCTTGGCCTGTTCTTGACTTTGCGCGACTCAAACTGGTGCACTCCACCATCACAGGGAATACACTTGTACTTCTCCATTTGTCGCCAGTTGAGACCAATGTGCATGTACATATCTGTTCCAAGCCGCAATCATTATTCGTAGGAGCAAATACAAACAGAAAGTGCACACGGTATGACATGAGACGCCACAATTGAAATCCATTTACCACGTCAACCATATAATGAACCCTCCGACTCCGACAATAGAGTTGACTTCGTTTGGCCTTGGGCAAAGCAGCGCGTCCCACATGTGTGTGTTGTGGAAGCAAAGGCGGCGTGCACATGGTGTTGCTGCATTTCTGCACATAGGAAGCAGACACAAATCGAGAAATTCTGATTCCTGGAAGACGTCGGCGGCACAGCCAATGAAGACAAACTGCTGAGCTCTTGAGGATGCCTTCACGGATGGGGTTTGTGTTTAGTTTTTTTTTTGTTTCCAGATGTTGGCCACTGCCATCATCCTGTATGGATGCGGCAATTATAATTTTTCAGTGAATTTTCCGGGATTCTTTTCCTGATTTATGATCGCAAATCTGTTGTTTGGTTAAAGGATTGCCAGGCAATTAGCTGTTCTGCCTCTTCAACGGGAGGGTTTCCATTAATTCCACACATGCAATCGTCAGGCACAGAAGGATACCTGTGAATATTTCCATTACGTGACAAGGGAACTTAAGAGTGGCGCTAGGTTTGGTCAAGTCAATTTACACTTTACACGATGGTCTAATATGTCAATGTCTGCCCGGCTATTTCCTAGAATTCCATGCAAATGTGCTGACCATTCGGCAAGAGTGAAGAAGAAGAAAAATTCCAAATATGCTTCTGATGGAAACTATTTTCAGAACTATAAAAAAAAAACATTTGAAATTTCGAAAATTGCAGTCTTATTCATTTAAGTCCCCAAATCATCGCATTACTTGCGACAGGGTTGACAAAGCATTTTTTTATGTAAAATAAGACAGGTCCAAAAATACTTCCTTGTGGAAAACCAATGTTTTTCCGTTTTTCACATGTCAAACAAAGATCATGAGGTTCTACATGCTTCCAATTTTAAAAGGCTTGACAAACGTCCTTGAAGGCACAGTCTCTTCTCCGTTGAACACATGGAACTGAGTTTAGTAAAAGTACTTGTGGGGCTTCAAAAACCGGTTGTTCTTCCGACGGTTTAAGTCTTTTCTTCATTTTATTCGTGTCTGTGAGCTGGCACTCCGCACTCCCTCGCAAACGCAGTCATTTCGAAGTGCAAAATCGATTTTTTTTAAAGCTATTCAAATGAATAAAAAGTATGTCCTTCGGGGAATTTTTAAAGTATTTTTATCCTCATTTAAGGAACTTAGAAGTGCCATAAGGTACAGCCTTCATTTTATCTTCTCATATACCTTCTGCCAAAAAAAAGGACCGAAAAGGTCTTTTCAGACGACACGATTAAGAGCTTAAGAAGTTCTCTTAAGAGCTTCGTTATGAAATCTTCTTCTCCAAAGAAGCAGAAGTTGGCAAGACTCCTTTGATTTCTGAGCTGATCTTGAAACTAAAATTCACTGCATATCCAAGGTAGATGCAGTCCTGGACTGTCTATAATGACATACATCGATGGTATTTGTCGCTCAGTGGCTTTGCTGCATCCCTTTTGATACTTGTAAAGACAACATTGATTGCTCGTTGCGTTCTTCCAATTATGTCAATATCGTGTCGATATCCAAGGAGTAGACCAGATTTCTTAAATATCAAGCATCTGGTGTGGCGTTTGAGTTTCGAACGTTTCTTTCCAAAGTTATGTTAGAGAAATCTCATGATAGCAAATAGCCTGTAAACTTTTGTGTTATTTAAGATTTCGCTGAGATTGTTACCGACAGACCTTAACGAAGCTGCAAGCAATCCTTGTTGTCATCTTGCACAATCGGTAGAGATTACCATGGACCTGGAAGCTTAGCATGAAGAATCCCTGAATTTTTGCAAAGTCTGCCGAAGCACAAAGATTTGATAGATTGTGGTGTAAACCTAAGCCCCCACTGACTGACCCGGAAAAGGGTTTGAAGACACATTATGCAGTACAGAATTGGTATATGTATGTACGTAACGAAGTTGTCTTTCCGTGTGTCGATCACGCCGTTTGAGTAGATGTTCATCTACATTTTGCTGCCCCTTCCAATGGATGGCGTTGATGTTCGCTTCTTTTTATAATTTGCTTGTTCTCAAGGGATTATGACTACCCCTATAATCCAGAGAAAGCAAAAGTATAAGGAAATTAGATGTTTTTTGGTTTCAATCGCCTCTTGGATGGAGTCAGAACTGCGACGGAAATTTTAAATTTGACTTATTTGCATTTGTTTTATTCATAGTATTTTATTACTCGAAATTAGTTGTTATAGTTGAGGTTTGGGTCTTCACACTGTTGTCCTTGTTATGCCTCCACAATAGACCCATTATTTTGATAACATGAAGTTGAAATTCCGGCATAACAAGCCCATACATAAATCACTTCAGCAAAGCCACCCACCCAACTGCAAATGGTGACTGAGAAAGATTCGAGAACTGGATAAAAGTTCAAGATTCACTCAAGGATTCGAACCCGTGAACCAATAGTTGATAGAATTGAAAGGCAGTCTAAAAACACACTGTTTTTTGTAGACACCCAGTTGTTTGTTTGTTCACACCGTTGGATAAGAAATTAAGTACACACAAATTTTATTGATAAAAAATAAATAAACAACATTTTGAAACTTCCGGAAGGTGTCAACAGATGGTATCCCCAACCAACATGGTTTCCTTATTTGCGATTTTCATTACGAGTGGTGTGAACTTAATCTTTGGTCGCTAATTGTGAGCTTACGTCTATCTGCGAAAACGAAACATGTTTTTTTTTTAAACGTATTTTAATACAAATCAAACGGTTATGTGTTCCGATTGCCGCATCCATGAAGTATGTTGCTTCACTACACTGTAGGAAATGCACCAAGTCAGGACGGTGACACCATAAAACATTGCCTTTCGGAAATAGTTTCGCATCCTGAGATCTAACGTGTGCGCGGATATGCTAAGGTAGACTAATCGAAAAATCGTAACCGATGGTCAATCCGCTGAATCGAATCGGAAATGACCAAATGTCGGTGAAAATAGAAACCTCACAACCACGCAGCATGTACACAATGTGTGCTGCGTTGTCTGATAATATCGCGGCCGGCCACACCTCTTTACAGTGTGTGATTAAGCGCGGCTATAACACCTTCCTGGATGCTGCGAGTACGTACAAAGGGATCCAATGGCCAAAGCCGCCACCTCAGGTGGTAAAAGTTAGTTTTCCTGCTTCATGGCACTTCAATTAAAACCTCAAATGAAGCATAACCACCGCAAATGCAACTGCAACTAGGCGGCAAATGGAGCAATACAGAGGAGTTGCAACAAGCTCTCCAAGGTGCCAAAATGTATGCCTCCAAATGAATCAGTGATCTTTCGACCTCATTAGGCTAGGTTTCACCACATCCAGGAAATATAATTAAAGTTTTTTTTTTCACTCTTTCTGTGGCCAAAATAAATGAGCACTGAGCTCGAGCTCGAGCTCTCTGAGCGTATTATCTGTTTTGCCGTTGGCTAGTATGTAGTTGCACCATCATTGTCGAGCCTGAACCATACAACGCCTCCAAAGACCAGGAAAAACAAAAGGAACTGATTAAACGACGGACCGATCGAATAGACGCGAGAGGACAGTGGACAGTGTTGTGTTTGCTCGCGCCTACATCACAGCGTCTCGGATACACTGTATCTAGTAGCCATGGCGTGTGTCTTGTACGCGCGCTGTTAACTCCATGTTATGCCATTAAAGTCACAGTAATTTTCATTGCCAAATGCCCGCTGAGTCTTGACTCATAGGCACGACACGACAACCGTGTGTGCGCACGCTCGCTCTCAGATTGATGCGATGCGATTAAATAGTGTGGCAACCACGACACCTAAACTATCAGGTACTCCAGAAAAGTGAAATGCGAAACCGTTGGGGTGCCTTCAAAGCTAGATTTTCGGGATCAACCTACCAAAGACGAGGACGTATTTAATTGATTCAAACGGGTGGACAGATGAAACACACTGCAACTCACTCAGTCAAGGCGAAAGTAGGCACGGTACCGAGTATCTTTTGCTACCTCAGCTTTGTTTGGTCAAATGGTGAGAAAAATCCTATTAACCGTAACATGCTGTTGATGCTTAGTGAAGATTTTTTTTAAGGTATCTTCAATTACACTACGATTGCACGAGATTTAATTATTTAAGTGTCATGGCTGCATCGGCTCAAGAAATTCAATTTTATTGCGAAAAGTTAAAAAAAATCTTCAAGAGAAAGATACGATTTTTTCTTGTGAGCATGATGCTGGTCATGGTGGCGATGGTTAATGGATCTATCAAAAGGAATAAGTCATTAGTGGTGGATGGACTCGAGTTGTGTGGTGGTGGTGAAACATGACGGCAATTAGGCATACAAAACGAGTTGGAATAATAATAATTTGCACGGAGCCGCTAATTGTCGGAATGTTTTCAATGAGCGTTCTGCAGCAAGTTGTGTCTTTGATGAAAGATACTTTTTGTCAATTGCAAATTGTGTGTTAAATGGTTGCGTATTAAGTTTTATGAAGTGCGACTTGCCGGCACTGAACTCGTCGGGGTCACATTAGACAGTCACTTACTTAGCCAGAGGGCAACAGGTTGAACTAGATATATTTCTTAGAATGAAAGAGTCTTTTGGGCAAGAGTACAAGGCTGTGATTGTGTGTACAGTTGTTAGCCCTTTGAGCTGTTATGACCCTCTAACGAAATACAAGATTAACCAATTGCAGTTGGAATAACGAGCAATGGTTAACTTACAAAATCAGAAGCTGTTGGAGTAGTTCAACTAAAATGTTTTTTCCATGACCTAACAACTATTTCACTCATGCTAATTAGAAAATGAGTACTAAGCCATTTTCAAATTCGGCATAGTTTGATTTAAAAATTCAATTAATCTCAAAACGCTATTACAAAATACGTCCTACGAACTGAAAGCTTTTTCCTAACACTCTTTAAAATCTTTCCCTCATATCCGAGATTAAAGAGCACAGGAACACTCAGACTCCATTGATTCCCTAAAAAAAACCCTTGTCTGCCGAAAGCATTACTTGGAATTTCAACCTTTTGTGGCGACCCAATATGTAGCTAAAAAACTATCGAGTGAATGCGTTTTTTGAAAACGTTGCTGTAACGGTAATAGATATTTAATTTCTTTCTAGAGGGAAGTTTAAGAAATCGAAAAGTTCTATTAAAAAGTCCGCGACTTTTCATCTCTATTCGTTAAGGTTATGTCGCAATTTAATAAAGAGTAAAAGCTCGTAAGTTTTTTAGTTGGTATTAAGGAGGTTATCTTCGACACGACCCACCCGATTTCAAAAGTTCTATCACCAGTGCTTACAATGGACCTTCGGAATGAACATATCCCATTTAAATAAACGGGTCTATCGTGGCGAGACGACAAGCGGTAGCAAGTAAGAGATATTTACTTGCTTTCGAAAGCAAAGTTTTAGAATTGAAAATCTTCTCTTAAAAAAGTCCGTGATGACGTACATACCTCTATATGTTAAGGTTAATACACAAATATTTTTCTTTCTGTTATGGTAATTTAAATAGGCAGGAAATTTTTAAGACAATCCACTTGCTTTGGTGTCACAGGACGATGAGCAAACCTTTTCGAGTTCATAACTTTTGTACGTACACGAATCAGCTCCTTTAGAATCTTACGTTACCATTTTTGTTTTCAATTATTTTTTTCCAAAATTTTGCTTGTAGATTTTATTCTCACAGTTGATTGCCAATCACGAGCGATAGGTGGTAGATAAATCTTCTAGCTCGAGCTCAGAAGCTCAAAATATTTACCACTAAGGCAAGGGTTCCCGCGAAAAAATCACTGATTAATTGAAGTCATAATTTCTTTTTGTTTTATGTCATGGTATGGTGTTCGAATTGGGATAGAGAAATTTCTATACAATTTTTTGATTCGCTCCAAATTCACAGTATTTAATTCGATACTGGCTGCAATGTTTTCAAGTACCACTTGGGTTTTTTCAGATTGTTTTAATACTTTCCTTTCATCATCATACCATTTGTTTAAAAACTCTTTTAGAATGCGATCATGGAACTGCAGTAATAGTATGACTCGCACTAGGATTCTGACACGAATCCTGTCTACAGATCCATTATAATGCAGGCGATAAAATAAGTACGCACCTCAGCCTTGTCCAATTCCTTTTATTTTTATTTTTTAGATATGAAAAATTATATCCCTTAAATGGTCAACAGCTCAAGCCTCAAAAAGATGCATTCTTCCAAGAGCACCTTACATGTCTCTTAATTGTGCCACTATCGTATAATTGGTTGTATCGTTTTCAATGTACAATGGGCTTTCTTGTATAACGCCACACTGTGCCAGTACACTTCAGGGAGTGCAATTGTGACCTATGAATCAATCTTGAACTCTGTGTACCTGTTTTTTCAATAATTAACGAACTTAATAATAATTTTCAATAGCTCCTAATATATCTATAAAGTCGAAGAAAGCCATTTTTGTTGTAGCTGAAGCTTTTCGAAATAAGGTTTCTACACACTTTTCCCAACTCGCATAACATTATCGAACGTCTTTGAATTTGTCAATAAATTGAGTCCAAAGGCTTTATTTTTTTGACAACCTAAAGTTAAAAACTTAATCGTAACTCGAATACGAGTATCGATATTATTAGACAAACAGTCTACCAACTTTTACTTCAGCAAAGACTTTGTACAACGAGCGAAATCTCTTGGAATCGAATATAAGAAAAAGTATGGGACACATGGGGCAACCTTATGGGACACCACTGATCTGATTATCTATGAGAAATGCATTATGAAAAATCCAACCAAATTATTCAATCAACAACAAAATTTCGTTTATTGCTTGAGTCTTCCTTGAGCCTCCAAAGTTAATGGTCGATTGAAATACACACGATAGGAACACATTAAGGTAGAAAGGAAGATACAAAAAATGGGAAGGATCGCCTGGAGCTATGGTTTAAATAAATAGGCGCGCCACGAGCTACGAGCTGTTAGATAAGTGGATAACAACTCCGGGCACAACTACTCATTCCTTTGGATTTTGTTACAAGTGTCATAGCTGTTCGTGACGTCATAAATTTGTTATTGTCATTTAAATAAGATAATCACTTACATCCCCAACAGGTTTCTGCTCATTAAAGTCATTACTTTAATCAACATGTCAAGAGTGCCTCGTTAGCTCCTTGCTTTCTAGCGGAAGGTTCGTTCAAATTTTTGCATTTCAGTTATGTGCCATCCTAATGGATATTTGTAAAATGAATGCCATTTAGCATTATGACAATGCTTTCTCCAAGTCCATCCACAACAATTAACGCTCCTTCTTCACACATTAACAGCGCGCACAACCTTTCAGTAAACAAACAATTTGTTGCTTGAACAATATATTAGCATCCCGATGCGCTGCCACCGGTTTCAAACATGCCCGCCGGTTAGCCCATCCCATAGTTTGTCCATGCATCCAGCGAATGGTTGGTTGGTCGTTCCAAGTGTCAAGCGCAAGGAGAGGCTCTATAGGGAATTAATTTATCACACCTAGCGAAGAGTTTGTCGGCGAGAGCGACGAGAGCGCTTGAAAGGTCCAATATTTTTCTACGCCGAAATCTATTTCAAGCTTTAAGGTTACGGATAGCTCAAGAGCACAGCTTGCGCAGCATCGCCGTTGTCGGCAGGTTGGTTGTGTGAAACATTCGAATCTGAAAACCCCCTGCCGCCAAAAGATACAAAAATGCAAGACGTGCGGCGACGTACTCACAAATTCAATTTGTTTGTACTGGTTTTTTCGGTCTTCGACTTTGGTTTTTGTTTTTATTTTTATCGTGATGCATGCCTAGGTGGTTCGCGCCATCGCGCCATCTCACAGGGGCCAGCAGTCCTAGCTAGGTTGGCCTTCGAATAATTTATTACTTTTGGAATTGGTAATAAATTTAGCAGCCAAGACCAACAACGGTAACAACTCACTTGTTGTTCTTCGGATGTTTTTGGCGCTGCTGAACTGCGAGCACAACCATCTATTGCCAAGTGTACGTATCTGTGTATCTTTTGGGGTGTACTTTTCTTTGCGAATGTTGGCAACAAATTGACATGGTAACGCCAACTCGTTTGGTATTTTTAATTACTCGAATAATTAGTGTCAAAGGTCAGTCAATGTTGCCTCGACTCTCGCGATGAGATGCTCGCTGCAGATACGGATACGGATGTTTCGTTTGTTGTTCATATTCACTGCCATCTGTTTTTCGTGCTGGAGTTTCGGAGACTTTTCATGTGCGCCTGTAGATGCTAAATTAATTACACCTTAACCTCGGAGGCTTTCGCTTGTTATTTTGTGAGTTTTTTCGTTGAATTGTTTTATTGCGCCGGGATTCAAGTCACAAAGGTTGAAATTCAAATTCAACCCATCGAAGGTAGATTAGTATCTTTTTGATTTTTTTGTATGCCAGAGTCATTATTAATAATTCTGACTCTGGCGTCATCTCGCAGGGAATTCTGTTGTTGAAAATGGTAATTCGTGTACAGCAGGATGAGGTCATGCTTCGTGTCGCTTTGACGTAACTTGTTGTAAGAGTATTGTCGTGTATTCGCAAGTGAATAGAATTTTGCAGATTAAACATGTTCGCAGGAGTGCGGTTCACACGGATCACTGCTGTGCATGAGATCAGAGGTGGCTGAGAGTGTCATCGTCTTATGACAGGTAGATATGGAAAACCAACAGACTTGGCTTCTGTGAGGCTTTTTATGTTTGTCAGGCCCAAACCTCACAAAAGGTCTCGTTGAACACGAAATGGTGTTGTTTGCGGGTCTCTACGAGAAGAGATTTTGATCTTTGTCATCTCGTGAATCATGTAGCTATTGGAATGTGTGTGAAGGAAGAATTTTAACATGTTGTTTCTGTTTAGGGTTTAGTGAATTGAATTGGAATGAAATAGAAGATAGATCAAAGGTTTGCCGACCAACATGTGTGGGGCTTAAGACGCCCCA
This sequence comes from Orthonevra nobilis, assembly GCA_963555765.1. NCBI lineage: Eukaryota > Metazoa > Arthropoda > Insecta > Diptera > Syrphidae > Orthonevra > Orthonevra nobilis. The sequence goes on along the minus strand of OY743225.1, from coordinate 121,836,046 downwards.
ATCTTAACTAGCTCAGTCGTGAAAGAACCTTAAGAAGGAGGTCGATTCGTCTTAAAATAAGAGACGTTACGTACTAGCTACTCGCCAATCAACTAGCTTGAGTAGGCCGTCGCAGGTTGCTTCTCCCAAGGCAAGCGATATCTGCAAATAGTTTCGGCTGACGCTGGTTCCTCCGCAGCTCGTCTATGAGTGTGTTTTAGCTGCTCGAAAGAAGAATGACTTATGCAAGTGTTAGTGCAAAAAATCTGGTTGAAATCTAACATAGAGAGCACCTCTTCAATAACAGTCTTTCAAATATGCTGGACTTTTCTTCCTTATTCTTCAAATCGAGAAGGTGAATAGCTGCGGTTTGTATCAGTATCAGTAGAAATGGGCTAGAGCATCTTTGAGAATCTCAGAAATACAGCAGTGTTTCTTTTGTATTTATTAACTCACTCGATTAAGGAATGAAAAGTGGGGAACGTTCGGTGCACTCACCCGAGGACTTTCAGCTAATTCCAACCCTTCAGGAAACTACTGATGTCGTAGAGTACTTGGTATCGACTTGTGCTGCAATATTCAGAACTTTCTGGTTCAAACTGCAAACAGTTTTAGAATTACACTCCGAAATCGGGTCTTAGTATTCATAAAGTACGATGCAAGCTCTCCCTTGTAACATCAAGAATACAAAAAGTGATCGGATTCCACAGACCTATCACTTACCGGAGATTTCTGTTAGAGAAGTTTTTTTTTCGAATTACTTTACGCAAGCTATCACTATGGCTCTACGAACATAGTGGAATTTAATGCCTCCAAAACTCAATGCTGTCTTCTGTCACTAAAGAGAAACGAAAACCCTCGACCATTATCCATGAATGGCGCATGCATTGCTGAAGCCGAAAAACTTTCAGTACTTGGTATGTGTATCAATAGCAACCACGGTTGGAATGATCAAATAACCGTTATCGCCAAAAATGCTGCGAAATGTTTATGTTTCCTGAAGCAGTGCAAGAAATACTTTACCCCATCTGATCTGGCTGCCATATATAAAGCGTACATTCGCCCCAAACTGGAATACAACTCCCATTTAACGCTCCAAAGACCATTTTGAGCCTGCTAGATAGAATTCAAAATCGAGCGATAAAACTCATAGGGGACAAAAATGTTACAAAGTCAATTGACTCTCTTCACCAGCGTCGTAACGTGTCCTGTCTAACCATGTTTTATCGCTTCTACCATAAGCAGTGCTGTAGCGAATTAGCCAGCTGCATTCCACCCTCCTATCACTTTCACCGTAACACCCGTCTCGCCAGGAATGCTCATCAGTTCACCCTCAAGCCCAACTTCGGTCGTACAGTCAAGTATAGAGACTCGTTTATTAGCCGCACAACACGAATGTGGAACGCTCTACCACGCTCGGTATTTCCTACTCATTACAATCTGCAGAAATTCCAAAACAATGTGCATCAGTACTTATCCCTATTTCCTCCCTGATCCCTTCCACTCGCGTTATGTACTTACATTTTAAGGGTAGTCATAAACCCTTGTACGCGTGTGTTCTTTAAAAAAAAAAAAAGCTATTCTGTTTTCCCATACCAGAAATTTAGTTAAAAGGTTGAGAACTGTGTACAGGACCTTATTTCTGCTGTTTCAGACTTGTGTGTCAAGTATAGAAACCTTATCAGCAGAAACCTGCGATCGAGACAGATCTCAAATTTGTTTGGAAATGCTATTTTCAACCACTTTACGGCCATCATCCGAAGAATAATTACTCCTAGGCCAACAATAATATATTCTTAATCACTTCCTTCGAAAGCTAACCAAAGGTGCTAAATTATACGATCTTAAAGGGCAATTTATGGTCACTTACACGCTGTTAGACGCTCGTCGAAGATTTGTGGTGTGCAGTGCTGGTAACTTGGGGAATGAACAATTCAAAAATCAAGGATCATGATGTGCTCGTATTGAAATATTTATGGACTAATGATGTAGAAAAACCATCGAATAGTGACTTATTGTTATGACTTGCCGATTTGCTCCACTCCGAAAACGCTAGTTGATTGACTTAGCCATTCAATCCAAAAATAGCTTGACGCAATTGGATGGCGAAATTGATGCACATGATGGACAAGCGGCTCTTAATCTTGGATCTTGTTAGTCATAAACTGTATGACCAATAATTGTATTTTAGGTGCGGTAAGCGACCATTCCCATGACATGCTCAGATCGACGATTTTATAGACTGTAAAATGGACGACTAGCTTCGATCGCTCACCTTCGTCAAGCTCAAATATAAAAGTTCTTTCTTGACTACGCGTGATGCACCATCTGCGCATATCCAATGAACGAAACAATTCTCCCAAATCCAATTTCTCAGTTCAAAAATTCGTCTCATTTTTGAACAAATAAACCATAAAAAAAACATGCACGAAGAGAAATAAAAACAAAAAGTCAAAAGAAAAGAGTCGTTACCAACTAAGCCACTGAAAAACGCATAAGAATGCATCTCTCATCGTTCGGATGACCTTATTTTCGGTTCCGATAAACACGAAAAGTAATAAAATTTAAGAATTAAATCCAAAATCACATTAAACCGTGTATACATCACAATAAATATCTGAAATTACACGTGCACACAGAAGGGCACAATATAACGTGCGCGCGCGTTACTGTCCCGTGCCAGATTAGTGGGAAAATCGAAAATCGGCTTTTTGAAGAAAAACCAAAACAAAAAAAAAACAAAATTAAGACACAAACGGTGAACTGCCTGTCGAAGCTGCTGGAAAATCAATTTCGCTCAATTAGAGTTGTTCGTCTTTTTCAAAAAGGTCTATATTTTTTTAACGGTCTAAATCCATTAACTGACAGTTAAAGCCAAAAATAGATACGCCATCTGAGAGGTGATGTGATGGATGCAGGCTAACCGTAGGCCAGATTTGGTAGTAAAATGTTTATTTTTCTGGAAGCCTTCATGGCTTCCCTAGGGTGGGAACGTGATTAAACTTTCTGTGATTTGGAAGTTGGTTTTTTGAAAATTCAAGGCACGGCGCCACGTTCTAATGAAGTGGTGAGCGGTGAATGTAGGAAAAATACGTTCAGTGTTGCATTTAAAGAAGTGGCAAGAGACATAACGACATTATTAAAATATAATGTAGAGCCTCAATGGGCTGTTTTTGTTTTTAAAATTTGACGCGATTTTGAAGAAAATTATAAAAAAAAACCGAAGTGATTATTACGAGACGTTGTTTTCGAAGCCCAAAATCAACCAAAAATACGTACAAATAATTTTCGCTATTTGTTTTTAACCAAGAAAGGTTTTAAATCTTAAACAAGTGTAAAACAATGATCGAACAATGTTTTGCAAGCCATTTTCCAAAAAATTCAATTTTATGATTACATTTATTGAATTTCAGTTTTAGTTGCAATCACCATTCAAGAGATTGCATTCATTTCCCCACAATTCAAATGACTGCATTCGCTTAAAATAATTTACAACCATTTGCAATCTTCAGCATTCATTGCATTCTTTTTGCAGTCGTTGAATTCTTTTGCATTCATTAAAATTATACATGCGTTAATGGTGGAAGCCAGATTCTAGAAATACATATATACAGGTGTGTGTCTGTTTTCCAAAACCATAGCCATTTTCGGCATTCTAAGTTGTCGTTTCCGTTTCTAAAAATCAAGTCACGTAAATGTCAGTGGGCAGGACACGCTATTCGAGCTGCAACTAAACATGGGCATTTACGGACTCGTTTCCAAAAGAAGACACGAGACAATTTGGATGACAATGCAATTAAAAGTTGTATGTTTACGTTATTCTCACAAAGTGGACAAAGCGGCAAGTCACACTCTTACAAAGGTTATTTATTCGTAAATAACCATCTCACTAAGAATCGCAAACGTGAAAATTCACACCACAGAAATGTCACACCATAGGTTCAGTTTCAACAGAACACTTTTATGATTGCAATCTTTTTACGCATATTAATCGTTTCAAGGAAGGACTTGCCAAAGAGTATGGCCCAAGCTTTCATATCATACATTAATAATGTTGGTTCTTATGTACTTTGTCGGGCAATTAAAAAAACATATTAATTTGAGGCTTTTTACTGATTTCGAAACTGAGAGGAAACTGTTAGGACAAAAACATTTTTGGATTAACAAGCATTCAGCTGACAGTAGTTTCTGAAGCACTTTCGACATAACCTGCATAAGCGATATCGATCCGAAGGATTTTTTGACATTTGTTTTTTTTTTACCCTTTACACTTTTACCAACTTTTATTGACCTGAAATATCTTATCGTGGGCTTGAATGTAGTTTGAAGTGTAAACTTCAGAAGTTTTATGATTATTACAATTTTAGGTGGTGCGCGGCATAATTATTTGCATATTTCTGTCACTTGACTTAAATATGCTTATATTATTTTTCTGCACGTTTGTATGTCACCGAACTCCTCTTAAACGGCTGGAGCGATTTTTATGCAGTTGTTTGTGTGTAATCGAGCTGGTAGCTGATTAATCTTCTGAGAAGTAAATAATAACTCAATGAAAAAATTCATAATTATGTTTGTGCTAGCGCTGATCTAACTTACATCGTGGTTCGAAAAAAATACAGCATCATCGAAACTAAAATATTTAAAACAATGTCAAATGTCACGTATTTTATTACAAGTTATCGAAAATACGAACATATAAAAACCGTTTACTACGCCCAAACATTTCCCATTTCATGAAACAGTTGACGATTATTTTACTCATAAATGTGTTCAATGCGATGAGAAATCTGCAATTAAAGGAATATAAAGTGTTGCAAACTGGACAGTGGTACGGAACCCTTCGGCAAAGAGTTAAATTCGCACTTGGCTTCTTTTATTGAAATCCTGCCGGAAGCTTTTTTTTTACCAGCTGTCCTATGAAAGTTGGCAATTTACCTATATTTTCATAATCAGCTCCCCCAAAAACTCTTATAATTCAAATTGTTTTAAGAACTGTGAACAAGGGTAAGGGTCCCTTGACGGCTTCTTCCGGGCTGGGTGAGCCAGGAAATCGGTTTTTTTTTGGATTCCGAGTATGGTGTGCTCGGAAGATGAAAAATGTAATTTTTTCTACTTTGTTATAAATAATACACTTCACTTTAACGTTATAAAAAATGGTTTGTATTTCTTGATGGTTTTACTGATAATAATTTGAAGTTTTCACCCCAGTTCCCAAGAAACCTATCCACTGGAAATTTGCTTATTTACTTATCTGTTATATAATTCATGTGGTCAATGATCTTTGATCTTGGCTCTTTTGTCAATGTGTGTTGCATATATTCACACATTGACGAGCGGTTTCGTGAGAACTGTGGGTGATTACATTAATGCCCCATATTTGATGTTGGGAGTTAGAGCTGACGGAACTCCGATGCACCTTTTCTCCCTGTCATTAATTCGGCCATCATGAAAGCTCTGATTATAGCAACAAAGAGGAGCACTATAAGTGCGCCTGTTTGCAATATAAGTAAGAGAGAGAAGGAGCATTGGAGGAAACGAATTGCACATTTGACATTTAGTTTACATTTGATATTGTTCGTGACGCGCGGTGGTTCAATTGTTGGGCCGTTCCCAATCGTTAACAAATTGTGTCTTTTGTAAATGATAAATTTCGGTTAGTGTTTGATCACCAGTGAATTGACCCGACCATCGGGATATGCGAATGTTAATCAGATTAAATTATTCATTCGCAGATCTCGATGGTCGGTGCAATGCACTGCAGCAAGGCAACGAAATGTCAAATGTGCGTGCGTTTGTGATTGTTTTTTCTAGAAGAACTTCCTGAAGGGAAGTTAATAAATTTGATTACAATTTTTTTTCATTTGTTTTACATTCTTGTGTTCGCATTGTCGCGTTGACAATATTTTTTGCGTTGTGTTGTTTGTTGGGGACCAACACGGCTAAAGCTATGCATTATCATAGGACATGTTCTTGGAAATATTTTTTTAAGACCTTCTCAAGATTGTGATTTGCCCTTAGTTAGTCTTAGTTTGCAACAGTGAGTCGGTTTCTGCCCGAAAAGAAATCAATCTTATTAGGTTTTTCCAATCTTTTGGGCAGAAAAATTTGTGTTTAAAAAATAAAGAGGAACTGGCGCTAAGCTTTAAACTTTCCCGATGAATGGTATTCGAACTATCCTATTAAGCTTTCTCTAGACGTTTCTTTATCTCCAAAATCAAACCTTACAGTCGACCTTACAAATAGCCTTAAAGAACCAACCAGGATATCTAAGTTTCTTACCTCACTCAATTCAAAAAGTAAACAACCTCATTTTCAACTGGGTGCCGCTCTGAGCTTCTTTATCTTAAACATGGCCTGGCCTGGAAATGAAAATATTTATCTCGATCATACGTGCCTGCCTTAAAAATATATAAGCTAAAAAAGGATCATTTCTTTTGAACATAAGTTAAAAATGGAACCGCATACCTCTCGTTCCATTTGATCTTATAAGCCATTGTGATCCTCATGGTTATGTCTTCAACAAATAATGCCCACAATCAATGAATCCCAAAAAAAAAAAACAAAAAAAAGGATGAAAACAAAGCCTTATATTCGACTCGCCCTACCTGACCTCGAAAGCCATTCAACTTGAGTAGACTTGGATTGGATCAAAGAGATACACTTGAGTTTTGCGTGCAACAAACAGCAGCCAAATTATTTTATACGTTTGACCCAGAAATCAAGAAAAAAAATGTTTGCCAACCTATTGCTGGAGGACTTTAATTGCTGTCGTTCCAGCCCCTTGATCCGTCCATTGGTAGTGCTTATGATGCGATTCAATGTCAGTTGGACATTTTGAGGTGGACTCGTCGGATTACACGAACGTTTTTTAAGTACTGTGCTGCTGTTCATCAAGTGTCCGACACTAAAATCATTTGTGTCTCGGAACAAAAGCTGGTCAGGGCTTGAAGAGAAAAGACACGCCAAGGTAAGCCATAATTTCGGTTCGCATTGAGGTTTCGGTTGTAAAACTGAACTAAAGTCCCTGGCAGGAATGTTTTGACCCAATTCTCTTGCTCATGGCAGGATGTTATTAAGCCAAAGAGGCACCAGGAAATTACAGTCACAGAATTGGATTCCATGAGATTTCCATTCCATTTACGATCCACGAAGAGCTGCGCTTATCAAGCGAATCATAAACCATGTTTTGAGTCTGGCACGATCATCGTAAAAGTTTTTTTTTTTTTTTTTTTTGTGGAATCGTCAATCGCTCTCTTGGTCGTGCCCTTTTATTGGTTGGATCCATGATTGGTGTTAGAATCAGTTGAGTCGAATTCGGTGCACTCTGTGGGATGCATTGGGACTCGTTGCATGCGCGCGGTAAATCACGCAACACGATTGAGGTTATAATTTTTTTTTTTTTTGTTTTAATTATTTGGCTCCTCTTCGGCGTTAGGAATGAATCATTCGGCTAAGAGGTGCGTTCGCTTCACAGAGACAGCTCCGAGAGCAATTGTGGGCATTCGTATGATTCTAAAAGAGATAGGCTTGGCTCCAAGGCATTGCTCGTTGTGACACAAGTTGGATCGTGGCTGTTGCCGCGTGGGAATACATTGAACCGGCTCTAGTCAAAGTGCAGTGCACTCGTGGCTCGCTGGGCGCCTAAATGAAAATTAATTGATTTGAACATTAACGCCAACCTGTTGTCTGCAGGGGCTTGGACGCGTGTGCCGAGTTTAATCATTCGTAATGTTTCCAAATTTGTTGGTGTCAATGATTGTTTAATAGATTTTATGTGCGCGGGGGTGCAGTAAAATGGGCCTTTTGTGCAGTGCAGTTTTGTAACAATTTCGTAATACAAGCACGTCGATTTTGGTTGTAAAATTTTATTACTATTTTGGAATAGACTCAAATTACTCACTGTGGGAAGGTCGTAAAAGTGCCGTGAATGTTTGTTTAGACTGTAATTTTTATCGCTTTACAGACTGCGCATATGTAGGTTTTTTTTTAAAGTCCAATACCTGATGGTGGAGGACCTTAAAATTTATAACCACGAACATGAGACGTTTGTAGCATCCTGCTTAATTGCAGGCGATCATTTGCTATATTTCAGATCTGAATCTTTCGTCGTCTTGCCATTTCTATTCCTGGTGATGAAGCTTAGCAATTTTTACCACAATGTGGACCAATGTTGACACAAGCCAAAGGTTGTCCTCTACTGCGACAGTAATACGCTGTCCGATTCCATCTGAAGAACTGTTTTCCAGAATCCTTGTAGTGAGTTGTTTTTGCGAGTTTAGTATTAACAAAACAAATAATGCGGCATTCACACTTGTCGAAATCTTCGCAGACGTTAACAGCAAAACTAAGTCTGTAAAGGAGTCAAAGCGGAATCTAGACATTGACAGCCTTTCTCACATATCTCTTGACTTATGTTTCGTCTCTTATCTCATTGGCCTCACGAGAAAGCCAATTCGGCAGGCTTCAATAACTTCTTTACAGAATTTAATTGATCACTTTGCTGGCCTTGGTGCTTCCTTTTTTTTCACTTGTTAAAACAACTCGTCTGAGTATATTCGATTAAAATACAAAACAAGTAAGAAATGTCTGCATTGCTTTTGTTTGGCATTCAAAATTCGCGTAGAGAAATGGTGGGCCTTTTTCCTTAGCTACAAAGTTCCAAGCATATAAAAACGAAAGAGTCGCACTGTTCTTGCCTTCAATTTATTTTTTGAACAAAAATTGTTCACGCTTGTATAGAACCTGGAGAATTCAAAAACCTTGGCGTACATTAATCCGCTAATCCAGTTGGTATTTCTTCCTTTCTTTTGAAGATATGTTCTCGTTCCTCGTTGTCGAAATAAGTTGAGTAAGGTTTTTCATCTGCCTTCCGAGTTAGGTGGAAAAGAGCATTTTTCAGTCCTTACAATTGGAATTGCCCCAAGCTAAAATAGAATGCATTCCACCTTTAAACACTTTCGAAGATATGTTATTTGTTGTGATTCCATTGTGTCCTGGATTGCGTATCGCGATATCATGGGCTCGAATCCGGAAATCAAAACCTATCATCTTTTTTTCTCACCCTCCTTTAAGAACTTTACTGCCACAAAGTACCTTTTTTAGACTGTTCGGAGTAGCCGGTGGATAAATTGTAGGTCTCACATAATTTCTGTGTAATAAAAACCCGTGCGCGTCAACTAAATAAAATACTGCGAATTAAGTGAATGAAAATTCATTGTGGAAATTTTTTTTGAAAAAACAGAAAAAACTTACCACATACTTTCGTATCATTTTCGATTTTAAATCCTACTTTGTTTGTGTTTTTGTATTGTTCATAGATAAACAAATCATGAACGAAGCTTATTCGTTTCCAAGTTGTTTCAGTTAGGGGTACCACCTTAACCTTTAAAAAATCAGAAAAACTAAAAAAAAGGTCTAAAGACATCATATAGTTTCTCAGCTCGTTTTAGGCCAAGCAACACCACCAAAAGGATTACTGAACTCAGCTAACAATAAATTGGGTTCCGCCATGGACCCATTTTAATTTAAACTTACGAAAACGATCATCCTGACATAGTTTAAAACTACAATATGTTCGCTGACGATGTTCTGGAACACTTTTCACGTCTAGGAGCACTGTGTCGTCAGAGTAATGGCGGGCCTTAAAAATATCTCAAAATGGTCGGAAAAGAACTAACCTTAAACTAAATCCTTCCAAATCTGTATACCCTTGTATAACTGTCTTCACATCCATAATGCTTAATGGTAACGCCGTTCCTTTCATAGAGTCATTTTTTTTTTTTTTTTTTTAATTAATTGCTCGCTCTTCAAGAGGATATTAGGACTCTTTTAATGCGTGTAGCACAGAGCGAGCGGAAGAATTAGGAGAAGAATGTGTAGTGGTTTGAGAAACTCAGGTGTAATTGGTTTCAACTCACTTCCGTGGGTGGAGCCCGAAACGGGACGGAGGATTTTGATATCGACCTATTAACTTTAACCTAATTCACAGGAATTTGTTCGACATTCAACAACTTTGAAAGTTTGGAAGATTTAGCTTAGACACCCCCGCTGTCAGTGTTATGCCTTCACAGCAGAGCCATCTATACACAATCTACACAAACAGAGCTATTTTGAAAACTTGAATTAGGAACTAAGCCGATACAACAACCACAACAACAAAGCCACCCATTTAGTCAGACTTCTATCACTGGTCGACCAATCCAGTGATAGTGCCATTAACTTGATCCCAATGGCAAATGGTGACTGGACCAGATTCGAAAAACTAGACCACTACTCTAGGAATCGAACCTGGGACCTATCAATTGAATCAATTGAAAGGCAGGCGCTCTACCAACTCCGCCACCCAGCTGTTCAGTCATTTTAATATTTAAAATGTAACATTAACTCTGTACTTTCCTCTTGTGACATCAAAAGAAACAATTAGAAAAGGTTGTGGATGAAAATTATGTTTCGGAGAAGGCTCTTCGCACATCTTCCTACTAGCAGTATCACAATCAGATAATAATTATTTTGCTTAATCCTACATTACTGCGATTTTAACATTTACTATCAAGTCTGTGTACCAAAGTCTTGAGTAATCCAGATGTTTCTTATTAATTTGTTATAAATTGAATTCCTACTATCTGCACATGGCGGACATTTTTATTGAACTTCTTGAGTTCTACATCTTTTCTTTAGAAAGCAATTAAATATCTCTTACCGTTAAGGCAGCGTTCGAAAAAAAACCTTTTCCCTCGATCGTTTTTTCTTCGGCTAAAGTTGCAAAATTGCTCGCCACGAAAGGCCCTTTTGTTTAAACTGTATAATATAAAGCATAAGTTCACGCTGAAAGTCCTTTTGTATATTGCCACCAAATATCAAAATAAATACATAAAGTGTGCGCGAAGCGCCATCAACATCAATTAACCGTCGTTCTCAACAATTGAACATTTCGGAGACATCATTGAGACGAATTTTGCATAAAGACCTTGGTATGACGCCATACAAAGTCCAATTGGTTCAGGAGTTGAAGCCAACTGACCATCCAATGCGTTTTCGCTTCGCTAAGTTGGCCTGCGATCGACTTACAGAAGATGCCGATATTGCCAAAAAAATCATCTTTTCAGATGAAGCTCATTTTGATCTTGACGGGTATGTAAACAAGCAAAATTGTCGCATTTGGGGCACAGAAAACCCGCACGCATACATTGAAAAGTCGATGCACCGAAAACGAGTCACTGTTTGGTGCGGATTTTGGTCCAGAGGCATAATTGGGCCATTTTTCTTCGAAAATGAGCAAGGAGTGGCGGTTACAGTCAATGGCGATCGTTATCGGGCCATGTTGAACGAACTTTTGTTCACAAAAATTGAAGAGGAGGATATTGGCAACATTTGGTTTCAACAGGACGACGCTACGTGCCACACAGCCGAAGCTACACTCGATATTTTGCGCCCTGTTTTTGAAGATTGCATTATCAGCCGCAGAGCTGATGTCGTTTGGCCACCTCAGAGCTGCGATTTGACACCGTTGGACTATTATTTGTGGGGTGCCCTCAAAGATAAGTGTTACGCCGACAAGCCAGAGACAATTGACGCTTTAAAGGACAATATTAGTGAAGCCATTGGTGAAAAACAGCTGCACACAATCGATAATGTGCTTAAAATTTGGACCGATCGTGTAGGCTACTGCATGGCCAGCAGAGGCAGCCATTTGAATGAAATTATTTTCCGTTATTAACCGGAAGGACTTTCAAATAAAAAAAGAAATTTGAGAAAATATTCAGCAGTTTTTTTTTTATAGCATTTTCAAAAAAAAAATTATTTGGCGGACCCTTTATTTGATTCAAAAAGAAGCCAACAGATTGGACATCATATATTTTATCTGACTGTATTTCCTCATGATTACTTTCTTTAGGGTTTCTGCTCCCATATTTTCAAGCTTTTCAGTTTCAGTTTAAATCCTGTACTGATCCCTAAAGCGCCATAAAATGGTCCAACGTCTTGAGCTCACCTAATTCGGTTGGAAATGTTTTCGTTGCAACATGAAGTTCGCTTCCAGAAAGGCTGCCACACTCGCTGCACAAGCCGACTTCCTTATGCCCCTTAAATCAACACATGCAGATTTTTTTTATTTCCTTTTACTCGGTTCAGTTCAGCTTCGAATCATGCAATCAACTTCTGACAAATTTAAAAGAATTAAAAGAACAAAAAAAAAAAAACATCAAAATCATTGCGAATGGAAACTGCTCAACAAATTTTTTATCACTCTGGGAGGGCAATAAAAATATCACAACACTCTCCCGGATGAATTTGTCAAACCCCCCGCGCTCCACTCGAAAAATTGGAGCTCGGTTAATCGTTAACAGTCAAGTTTTACGAGTGCTCCAGAATTTTTATTTTTTTTTCGAGTACTATTCCGATTGCAAAACAAAAACGACAGACAATTTGCCTGGAGGGAAGCAGCAGCTCGAATTCAGATTTGATCATATTTGCGCGCCAAAAAGCAGCTGCCATTTCTCTACTCTCGCGCGCATACGCTTGCATGCACGCCAAACAACAGTGTATTAACCGAGAAGTTGTTATTATTATTTAATAACACACCACACTCATCTAGATGAAATGGAAATGCCACTATGGGGTCGCCGTTCCGCGGAAGTCTGTTCAAATTTGCATCCACAAATCGGGGATCCATCGGGCCCCGTCTGTCCGTCCGGGGATCCATCAAAAAGAACAGAAGAGAATATGAACCCATGCGATGTGTAGAGAGAAAGTTTTCCGGTTTAATTGAAAATTGTTCATCATGTTGCGTCAAATGCAATGTGTGTCTTGTTTGTGGCAGCGCCAGCGTCCGGATAGATGTCGGCTTTTAGATAACCTTCTGGTGTTTCTAATTGTAAATCAAATTCATCTCTTTTGCGGCGGCATATTGTTTTTGTGCCGCGGTATTGTTTTGCTGGAGGAATAGCGATGCAACGATGCACCAATCCTCCTCAGGGTCGATCGATTGCGAAATGAACGCAAGCGCGCACGCGCACTGTACGGTAGATAGATCTCTCGTCGCGCATCACGTAGTCGTTTTTTTTTTTTTTTTACCGTACTGGATAGGGTATTCTGGACAGGAGTCAGGAGTCAGCACGTTAGCGACTGTTGGCTGGTGGATCGTGCATAATGTCGATTATGATTAAACAACATTTCATTTTGGCGAGAGGCGGCCTCTGAGGCATCACAAGAGGCAACCGCTACAATGATGCTGCATCAGATGGCTGCTGCCATATGTGCACTGGGGCCGAAAATGTGGAGAATACGGCTCCCAGGGTTGGTCACGAAGGTGAATGGGGGGGGGTAGACGACGAACGAATATGGCAGATGGTATCTATTAGTGCGGTTTTTGCGGTTCGGTATGCTAACACGATGTGTATGCCGTGTGCCGTCAGAGGGTAGCAAAGGTCTCGCATGGATAATGTCAATATTTGTTAGAAATGATTTTCTACACATATTCGTAACTTGATTTTGGCTAATCCGTGTGAATGTGTGTAGAAATCAAGAAAACACGCTCGAGTGGACAAAATGGGAGGCGGCAGTACCACCCAAGTTTGGCGTTTTTGCAATTAGCTTATCCACTTTGAGCTGCTTCGTTTGTTCCAAGCAGACTTGCAAATTGATTGTCGATTACTATCAGTGGAATTTGTGTTGTGTATCTTTACAAAAAAAAAAAAAAATGAATTTCGAAAGTTTTCAGGACAGAGCACGAGCGTCCACAACAAGAAGTGTCGATTTTTCATCTCCATGAAAACCATTGTTTTTCCAACGAGATGATCTGGAAAAATCTAGATGCAGCTTCCTCGGCAAAGCTGAGTTGAATGTTTCAGATGACTATCTTACGTTAATGTATACATAATCTTACATTCCATAGAAAGCGTTTTTTCTTCTTATACTTGTCTATGCTGGTCCTTATTTATGACTTCATAAATACGGAAGCGGTCTCAAATTCTTGCGGAAAAGGATCATCCCTAGATTATTTTTAAACACCGCCATGGTTGATTGAGTCTACACAGATTCCGGGAGCTGTAATCCATCGATTATAAATATTAAAGTCTTGTGCCCCTGTTTTATGCTTTATACTTAAAAACGTGGTTAGGTAAACAAAATAAAAATGATAAAAGCATTCGTGCCTACACGGATGGTCATCGGCATTTCCCCAAGAACTTCATAGCCTGGATCGTGTCGAGACTTTAGATGCGACCACGTATAAATTCGTCGATCATCCTACTAAAAAGGCTAAAAGTTCAGTGAAAAAACTTAAATGATTTATTTTCATTTCTTTCCTGGTATTCCTTCGAGAAATAAAGACGATTTCTGATTTTAGTTTACCGATGAAAACTGCCCAAACCATAAAACCTCCACCATCTAAAGACCTGCGTGACATGATTTTTTCGTTTTTTCCAGAGATCATGCCAATTGAATTTGAATTCTTCGGAACCGTCGAGGTTGAATTTCTTCTCGTCACTTTAGATTACACGCGACCACTTTTCAACGTGTTGGACATGTTTTTTCAACAATTTCAAGACATGCTTGTCTATGCCGTTGTTTTAGTGATCGTTTTAATTGTCCGAAGCTGTTACCCTTTTTCTTATGAGGCTAGAATTGCAGTCCAAATTAGAAAGTCGAAGCATTTAGGATGCAGAAGCTCCTGTTCGTGACATTTCAACTCACATTTCATAAATTTTCAAATCCTTGCTTGTAGAAAATTCTGTACTACGCATTGAGAGCGATTTATTTCAGTGGCAATTTGTCTCTGCGCCATTCCAATGTTATTTAAATCGTCTATTCTTCGGTTAACAAAGTCGGTTAATTGCTCACCAAGTAGCAGGCGGATTGTTGTTTTTTTTGCCAGTGGTGAGCACATCAACCTTCACTTTACAACTAAGCATGCCGTCGAATTGACGCCTGAGTGTATACTTTTTCACGAAAAAAAAAGTATTTCCCGAATTGGTTTCGTTTGTCAATATTTTGGGGAAAAAACCAATCAAAAAATGTTTATAATTGATTCGACAAAAAATTTAAATTTTAAATTGAGTCAGTAATTTTTAACTGGACTGTATGCACCGTAAAAATGGACGATATTGCGACGACGAAGCAGTCAACCAATTCTTCGTCATCAATTTTATTCAACCATACGAGCGATTTATTAAAGAGAGAAGAGATGCTATGAAAGAGAAAACAATAACAATGTTGGAATTTTTTTTTTTTATTTTTAAAATTTGGATCCATCCTTCACAAAAAAAAAAACAACTTGCGGGCAAGTGCGCTAAGAGTGTTCACGATATTATCATGATGAATATAATGCCGGGTTCAACGTTCGACTCCCGAACTAGGACGATTTCAACCGAATCGTCGGAACAGCGTTTTTACATGACCATTCAAAAGATGCGCTTCTCAAAGGTTTATGTATGAAATCAGTATGCGTCGAAAATACAAGAGTTTATATAAAAGCTTTGCGTTAAAAAAAAAAAAAAAAAAACATTGCGTATACGCCACCGAAATTAGAATTTTATTTTCAATATAGAACTTTTTAATTCTTAACAATCTGTTTTTCTCAATAACAATAAATTATATATTGGGGCAATGCTTGTAAGTTTGTATATATAAGGAGATCTTCGAAACGACTCATCCTCTTTCAAAAATTCGTTCACAAATATTTACAATGGACCTTTGAAATGAACATAGGCTACATATTACCACGTTTAATTTGAAGGTTTATTCGTGATGACCAATTATTCAACCAAAAGAACTTTCGAGCGAATGCGTTATTTCAAATGTTGCCTTAACGGTAAAAGATATTGAATGGCTGTCTATAGAAAAGTCTTAGAAGGCAAAAAGTTCTATAAAAAAGTCCACGATGATATATCTCTATATGTTCAGGTTAATACACAAATTGTTAAAATAGGAGAAAAATTTCAATCTAGGAATTGACGTCCTTATTCAGATTTTTAACAATTACCTAGTTTCAGGCAATAATGTATGCGCAAGATCTTAAATGCAATGACGTGGCTTAAATCTTTATTCTCAAAAGGTACAAATATGTTGGTTTAGTCAAGAGCAAAATAACGTTCTTCAGTTTGCGAGTACCTCAAGGTTCTGTTTATGGGCCCGTTTTGTTTCTTCATATAAGTATAAATTTGCTATTTGTTATATCAATGAAATTGGTTCCAATGCACATTGATTCTTTCATACGCATCGACTGTCAAACTTCCCCTTCCCATTCCTGAAGTGATAAGAGTTGCTTGATTTTAAACTTGATGAGTACGCTTTTACAGGCGTCTCCTATAAAATTATATCAGAGAGTTTCAAACTATCTTCGTAAAGCAAGAAGCCTACCGCCTACCTAATAAACACGTTAAAAATAGGAAACCCTAAAAACCTACGTTTTCGAAATTGTTTGAGAGCTTTGTTTTGATATTTATAAAAGCTCTTTTACCTATTTGCACCACATAATATATATCATACTTAATTTTTTTAATCTATACTTGGATCATGCAACTGCTCAAGCTCAGATGATATCAAGCAATGGTTTTTTCACACAAATCGTTAAGTTTTGGGTAATACCATATGTTCGCTCGAAATCGGAATGCCATGTTTTGCAACCAAGACATCGGAGTATGCATGCGTCGGATCTCAATTCCACTACAAATTTATGTCTGAAACGTTCTTGTTCTAATCAACAAGACTGCGCACTTCTTTGACACATTCACCTACACGAATGTGCATCATCAAATTGTACGGTTGGGGTTTATTTGATCATCTATGATTTGCTCTCTAAACATCTTTTTCATTGGCGACCACCGGAGCCAATACGACTAGTTTTGGTCAATAATTGCACAAGTTTTATTGTTGTTTTTGTGTAAATTCCAGCCCAAGTCCCTTATGCCTCTTTTTCTGTCAAATCTGTTGATCCGAAAATTTAAAAAATTTTTACATAACCTCAGTTCAAATCTTCCTGCAATAAGCCCTGCTATAACCCCAGTCATTAAATAGCAATTCTTTAAGCTTGATCTATCCTTTTATACAACCCACTCATTTTCGCTGAACTCCTTGAGCTGCATTGAGTGACTTTCTCTCTCGATTCACCTGCTTTAGATAACAGCGGTCAGTCATTATGGCCAAAACAATCTGTTACACTTGCAAAATGATTGCTAACCACGTTCGAGGCTAATTTGACTGGGCCTCTTAAGATTCCATTTCAGCCTTAAATTGCACGCCACCGGGTGACGCCCCACAGCGGTTATGGCTATATGCTCATCCCGATCAAAAAAAAGACGTCTTCATAAATCCCAACCATAGATCTGCCTTAGATTCGGAAATTGCCTTGCACCGATAGATGAACCGAGCACTGAAGAAGACCCAGCTGAAGGTGGCCGTACAAAGTAAAAGTGCAGCACATCGGGAGATTACCATTTAGCCGATTAGATTGCGGACGTGATTTGCTACCACCACTGGCGGCCGACGACGACCATGCAGCGCAGCACGGTCGATTTGGTTCGATTATAATTACGGGACGCGGCAGCTGCTGAATCTATTCGGAGCTATTGTTGTGGCCACTTGGAAATTAAATGAAATCGCTTTGCAAAATAGTTTATCGCGCGCCATCCCAAAACGTTAGCTGGCTTATAAGCATCCTCGAGCAAAGTTCGGCTGGGTTTTGATGTATCTATTGTGCGGCAACGAAAGTCTCCCCCCTGGAGCAGCCTTAAACGATGATGATGTGTTTTTCTTCCTAGGCTAATCGATTGCTTGAATAGCGTAATTTTCACTCTTTTATTGCAAGAAAGAAAGGAAGCGATGCTTATACGAGTTCATGCTGAGATACTTAGATACACTTTGGGCAATTCTGTGCTGTGTGCTCCTTGCCGATGTCGAGGTGATCCTCTTCGATGGTAAATGACTTTGAGTTTCTTGTTTTTGTGTTTGGATTCAAATACAATGGTTTTTTTTCACATTTTGCCAGCCACCGTCTCCTGAGTCCGCATTCGATTTGCATGCACAGAGACGGACTTGGGCAAAATGTATAAAAAAAAAAAACTTAACTTTCTACGGTCGCAGCCGAAAGCGCAAGTGCAAGGTATTTCATGTGTCAAGGGTGCATCAAGATGGTAATTTGTCAAAGAGGAGGCCCACCGACAGGTTGAATGTGTGTGGTGTGTGTTTTGCGCCGCGTGAATGCCTGGAGCCTCAAATCAAGGCATTGTCTCGGTTGGAATTCTCCTTGCTTTATGAGGCTATACAAAAAAAAAATGTAAATTGTCTTCTTTGATTTTTGTATTTTCGTGCAAAAAGTATCTTTTGGTCAGGTGGTTGCATGCGATGGCCTGAGTTATGTCTTAGTTCCGCTTGGCTTGAGAAAAGTGATGTTGTCATTTTATTTTTTTTTTTTGGTAAAAGGAAGCGGGTTGAATCCTCATTTGTTTGAATCGGATGATAAATTTTCAAGACTTTCCCCAAATCATTGAGTAAGAGATACTGCCTTTAGGGAGTTTACTTTGGTGTGTGTAAAAGGAAGAGGCGGTAATTGTGTGATCACGGAATTGTGGGAAACTGTTGGCACTGAAAAGATTGTCTTGTCTTGAAACTTGACTTGCCTCATCATAAATTGTTTCGATCGAGGAGATTATAATTTTGCTTGATCGGAAAAAAAGCCAGCCTCGCAATAGACAAACTTGCAACAGAGTTTAAGGAATTTCGTGGAACTTTTGCAGGACTTTTTTTTTAAAGGCAACAAAAATCCTTCAGTCAGTCGGTTTCATGATTGGATTGATCAATATTGTTCCTGCGTGTTTCCATAGCATTTATCTTAACTGGCAACGCACAAAAAAGGTCGCAGCTCCATTGTTGTACAGTGTTTGATAGATTGTTCGACAGCTTACGCGGTGTGAAGTCCAGTATCGAAATCATAGCTTCCCCGAAATCATAAATTTCTGGCCTGTAACGTTTACTGTGAAATTTCTTCGATTCTCGTCTGTGAAGACACTCCAAAAACCGCTTTCAACAATCACATAGAGTTACATTGGCACCTCTATGGTTATCTTAAGATTTTTCTGATGTTTTTTTGAACATATTTAGAAAGATATTTTTTATTTTCGTTTTAAATTTTCTTCGACCTTTGCTGCACAATTTATTCAACCTTACAAATTAAAGTAATATTATTACAAATATACAATAATGGAAAAATCATAAAAAAAAAAAAATTTTAAAGTATTTTTAAATATAAAGTTATGCCCGAAATTAAAAAAAAAAGAATTTAGAGATATGTTTATATAAGTAAAGTTAACAAATAAATAAACATTTATTGTATATGTGTAACAGATAAATGAACATATGATATTGTTAGATAGAAAAAAAAATAAAAAAATAAACAAGAAAATTAATAAATACATAATTAAATATATTAACACAGTCTTATAGAGATCTCCGTAATAATTGTATTAACTTACTGTGTTGTGTTAAATCTTAAATAGGATAAAGAAGCTAAGGCATTTATCAGAGGATTTTCCGAATACACACAAATATTGAAGAACTTTTATCTAAGCTTCAAAATACGGTCGGAGATCAACGTTCAACGTTCGCTTGCGAATGTAGATCATGAGTAGAATGATACTTGTCAAATTGAGCATCATTTTTAAGAGTTTGTTCTGCTTGATTTGCAGTTTTGAAATATGACAACTTGCACAACTTTCTCACGCTTGGCATTCGTAGAGGAGAATGGATTGGAATATTAATTTTTGTTATATATTTTTTTTCTCCTTTCTTAGTAATGACTTTCTATTTATGAGAGGGTGGAGATGGATTCCAAGGTATTCCGTTTAAATTTAAGGTTCAGGATACTTTATTTTTCTGCTTAAAAACATAGTTTACATTTTTCCAGCGTTCGGTTTTATTTGGACATATTTGTCGCCAATTTCGAGTTTTATTATTAATAATTAGTAAACATGTTTCGGACCGAAAATTATTAACTGGAACGATCGCTCGAGTATCACCACCAGTCCAAAAATTGCACAGTCACTGTTAAGATATTGTTCCTTTATTACTCTTAAGTTTGTGAAGTGCCATAGATTTCAAATTGCACCCAGCAATTTCCAGCCCTTTAAAGCAGAATAACTTTGTATAAGGTCGATGATCTAATTGACTCATTTAATGTATTAGAATGTGGTTCAAAGCCTGTAACCATCGCGAAATGGATTCACCTGGCGGAAAGGTGCTTGGCGCAGCATAAATTATACGCAATATTTCCGTGGCGACTTAATCTTATTGCTGACTCATTATCAATTTTCCAAACAAAAAAACTAATTACAAAGTCCAAAACCTCTGTAATATCGTCTGTCTGCTTTTTCGTAGAACGATGTGTCGTAGCAATTTACGGTGTCCTCGAATCTCTCGTCGGTGATAGTTCGTAGGCTAAGGAACCTGGGTGCTGGCTCTAAGGTCTGCTGATTGATATTCTTGATCTCTCGATTTGAGTGGTCCTTTAATTTATCGATTGGCTGCATACAATCATCTTCGAACAGCTTCGTGTTGCTGAAGTATTTCAACATGTCCGGTTTTCGGCAGAGTCCTGTACATGACCGAAGTATCCTTCTTCATGCTTGTTGGTGACACCATGAACCAAATTGGGCAGCCATAAGTTCTTGTAGACCAGTAGTTTGGTTCTTAAGCTCGACCCATTCCTCTTCTCCAACAGTGGGATAGTCCTACACAGTCTCCGCTGCAGGCTTTCATACGCCTTGCTTATCTAGAGTTACGGCAAGGCTATCACATCATTGATCTTGCCCACGACATCTGAACATTCTTCATCACCGACAAGACAATCTTCTTGGAGCTCACGTCATAGCTTCACCTTGTTCGGCATCATGATGGCGTTAAGCTTCCGTTGCTTCCGTTACTCCCCACATGTCCTCCACTACATCGTGGTCGTTTGGCAGCACCTTGGCGATGATATATGGACCGAGGTACTGAGGTTTTTGTTACCTTGATTTATCCATTGCAGCAGACTCAATCGAGGACACCTGACTAATACTGCATTGGCTATCGACGCCTGAAGTCAAATCGTGCATTCTTTTACGATTGCGTTAGCTCAATATTGGCCAAGACCTAACTTCGTCGCCGTCTAATTTAATCGGCTTGTACCGCAGCTCCAGCAAAAGTTTGGCACCCGAAACGCTCCTCGGCAAATACGCAAAAAGTAGTAAGTGCGGACTTGCCTCGACATGCAGATTCAAACCGTGTTCAGACCCCAATGGGCGGCTCGTACGAGCTTAGCCCAGGCTTCCACTTTTTTCTACGAGTGCATGAATAAAAGCGACAAACACGAGAGAACCATTTACCCTGGGTGTTTTGATTGCAGCGATCTTAATAAGCTGCACTCCATTCCATCCATTCCCGGTCGGTGACGACTTATCCCCTTTGATGCTGGCGGGTTTTACGGCTCGCAGATTGGTTTAATTGGTGAAGTTCTCAACCAAGGCCGGAACGTGTCTGGTTCCACCCTTACATGGCCCAAGATGGTCCGGCAGATGCATGGTGTGTCGAATGGAAGCGGAACGCTTTCACACAAATGTCCTCTTCATGAAACACATTTAGACTTGCTCTAGGTTTATGCCAACTTACGAAACGAAATAAATTTATTTTCAAGAACATATTTTCAGATAGAAAAAGGTCGAAAACTGAAATTAAAAGTATTGCCAGAGTCGAGAGCTGCTCCGTGGAACGATAAAGCTTAAAATTCTGTTTGCTTGTGGACTTCAGACTTGAGAATCGCCCACTACATTTTGGTACATTTTTGGAGTAAAAGTCACAAGTTGTTGTTCACTTATAAGCCGAGAACCGCGTGAGGAGAACGAGTAAGATTACAGACTATAAATCATTTCACAAAATGCACAGGCACAGAGTATGAATCATTAAACAACCAATCATTCAACGCATCTTTTTGTTTATATGACTTCAACAAAGCAAATAATTTAGGGACTCTGATGTTGTTGATCGCATAGAAACGACTCAAGATTAAATCGCTTAAAATTGCAGTCAAGGCTGAGCAGACCTTTGAACTCCAAAAACTAGCTCGTAAATTTTTTTCTTGAATTGTCAAATAAATATCAACTCCGAATTTCAGGCTTTAGCGGGATTCGATGCGAAATCCACGCGTCTGATGCTATTGGCTACATTCCATTTTTCCATGCGAAGAAGAAGTAACTAATTCCTTCAAAGATCATCCGCTTTCCACTTAAATAACATTAAAGAGGCAATAAAATTCGAATGCCTTTATGCAGGCATCGTTTAACTAATAACATAATACTCCTCGTAATCAACTTAGACAAGTGAACCACAGCAGCAGAACGACCGATTCAAGCGAACTCCTGTCTGAGGGTCAGCTCGAATCATTTAAGGCATAACTGTTGTTAAGTGCTCAATGTAAATGCCTCTCCTAATGGTATCATTATCTAAGTTAGCATAACAAAAAAGCCCCATAAGGCAAACATCTTCCGCATTTAAGACTACCATCTTTAAAGGCTCACCTAGGAGCAGCGCACATCTAGTAAATTCATCCTTTAAGAAGTTAATGCTTAACCTGCTCCCTCCTCGAGTAGGCCGTCCCTAATTTATGCAGAGTTAATGAAATCACATGAACCTCACCTGATGGATCAGCATGTGATATTTACGACAATGATTATTACCGCAATGGTGACTATCAAGAAGACGACCTCGTTGATGATACTGCTACGGCTTATGTTGAACATTTTTGTTGTTGGCCGGTCAATCTTATCCACCTACTCCGTGGCGTGGTCTCCGCGCGAATAGTAAATTGCTATGCTGGCTGTGCCATGCTCAACAGCCTAACTGGCATTTACCTTAAATGCCACGCAGACAGAAGCCAAATGCCGTCGCGTTGTCTGTTCGCAACATGATTGATTAAAATTTATGCGTAAGCTGGCATATCGCAGCCTTTTAAGAGAGGTGCACATTGTGCACAATGCGACATCATTAGTTACCGCATTCGAAGCTCGAAACCATTGCTGCGCATCTTGCATCCTTGCCGCTCATGTACATATCTGAATAAATCGATGGTGCGGTGTCTCTGACTCGGTGCGCCTCCGTTTATCTTTTATTGCAAATTAATCGACGTATTGCGAAATTTGTTTTCCCAATTACCGCTCGAGATCGCGCACACATGTCGAACGCGCGCATCCATTCATTGTAGCGATGGTGAAGAGCGAAAGCGTTTTTGGCGCCTTGACGCGCGTTCCATTACTTTAGATACACTTTTTCTTTACGTATGCGCATTTTTTT
Organism: Orthonevra nobilis; assembly: GCA_963555765.1. NCBI lineage: Eukaryota > Metazoa > Arthropoda > Insecta > Diptera > Syrphidae > Orthonevra > Orthonevra nobilis. Next base: position 121,812,754 of record OY743225.1, on the reverse strand, counting down.
TTTCGGGATTGTCCATCCGGTTCGAGATACTTTTTTGTTTGTTTATAGAAACGCACGTGGGATAGTTTATTTATGCGTACAACTGGTTCTTAAAGCGCACCACCAGATGGGAGGGAAAGAAGTGCGTAAGTGAAATTGAAATTGAGCCTGATTTTGACTGAGAAACAAAAAAAAAAGTGCGACTTTCTGCGTTCCAAACGACAGAGTAATTAATTTTAATTTCGAAACTGGAACTGGAGGTGAGCGATTGCTGCTGCGGGCTAACATGATTTTTCCGAGCGTTTCGATTTTGACACCACCCTATTTTTTGTTTTTTGTGTATGTAACGATACCTCAGGCTAATATAATTTAAAACTGACCATCACGGTATGCAGCTGTGAAATAACCCTTGTGGATAAGAAAGTATGCCGGTTGGATTGGAATAATAAATACTCAATTGGCACGGGTTCAGTTGTATCGGGAGAACGATATATCACTAATCAGTGGACACGGGAAATTGCTTTAGAGTCCCCGGTGTGTGACTTGTAAATTTAAGTGAAGGTTTCAAGTCTATGCGAAATCAAAAGCAAGCTGGCAAACAATTCACTTTTCGTGCGTTTCCGGAGTTTTTAATCTCGACCAACTGGTTTTGGCGCTTAAGGCTAGACGTCGAACTCTTGTCTAAATGCGTTCGAAAATTGAGAACAAATTCACTTTTTTAATGAACATGTTCGTAATATTATCGACTTGAAGACGGCTCTTTTCACCCTGTCCGGTTTCGACCGAAAGGCATTGAACTTTGTGCCGTCTCATTTCATTGATAGCTTCTTCTGATTAGTCCTGCATAATCAGAGCCTGCAAAAGTCGTTTGTTTTTTAAGGTAAATTTCGATCCCGGATGCCATAGGCGTTTGCGACTTTGAATCTATTCGGTGACGATGAAGACGGTTTTTTTTTAGGTTGTTTTACACCAGGTTCAAAGTCACGGATCCAGGTCTCATACAAGTTTATGAGTCGCCTCAAAAATGTGTCGTCGCAACTCGTATTTTCTACTCTACGGTGGTTAAGATTTTTGATACCCACCACGTCCACAATTTTTTTACTGTCACTCTTCACTCAACTAAGTAAAATCTTGGGACGTGGATTGATGTCCTCATGATGCTGTAGCTTAAACTTCTTGCCACAGCATGAAATTGTAGAATGTAAAGAAACAGAGTTCACCAATGCCTCTGCCAAGTCGACTTGTATGGGGGTAAGAGAAATACGTAACTGACGAAATGGGACATGTTGTCCCAAATTGATTGTTCAACCGCACACACAGCTCGCACGACAAAAGCACATTTATAAGGAGGTGTTGGCTGACAAGATAGCACACTTTGACTGCTCCAGTCTTCTTTCTTTTGGAGTTTTTTAAGTTTAAGGTCTAAAAGAGCCAGCCACAGACCCTGGAAGCTCTCTTAAAGAATCTCCGATAAGAGTGCAAGAACTTTTCGTCTGAAGTTCTCACCAAAGTGATTTAAAATGCGGTAATTCTTTTCAATCAAGCGAGAACGTGATGATAGATTTATCTTAAAAAGTGACTATATGTAGACAGAACCGAGGCAAGCTTTGACAGGTATTACATTCTGTTCCTAACCTCCGACTTGCACTTCTCATTCAAATAAAAATATCACTCCTTTTCATAAAAAACAATTCCTGCTTCTTTTGATTTAAAATGACACCTCCTTTAGGCCGCCTTCTTTTTCATGATTCGAACCGTTTCCGTTGGAAAATAGACTCAGTGCTAGAATGATGCTAAAGCGTTCGTTTTTTCCTTCCTTTTTTCGAGTATAAAATCATTGATGCACTCTTATGATTCACAACTAATCGAATCATTCAATTTGACTACAATCACCTACTGAACCTATAAATTTCGATTCGGAAGCCCTGAACTACGACCCAGTCATTTGAATCCCACCAATTTTACATGTAATTCCATGACACACCTTAAAAGCGCGGCATTAATTACTGCTCGACGTCTTTCGAATGCGCGCCATCAGCAGTTTCACAACTCCAAAGAAACAATAATTATCTGGCCAATTATTGCAATACCCACATTCACTTCACGACCCCCATCGGCCATTTACTAATTCGGTTCATGCTCAAATGAGCACTTCTAATGCAACATTCGTGATTCCGTCAGGCGACTAGCCGTATAATGAACATCCCTCTAAGCTATCCAAATCCATCCGCCAATCAATCACTGCTGCGCGCATACAATTTCCACGAATTAATTCAAACTAATTTGCTTCCACAATTAGCCGCTTAGTCAGTCGGAGATGGACGACGACAAAAGACGTTCCCACCAAAAAAAAACTATTCCTTTCCAATTCAAATTTCCAAATCACCTTTAATCAGGTCGACTTTGGTTTACGCCGCATTTTCAATTGGCGTTAATGCTGCATCGATTTTAGATTGACCTAAAGGCTAAAGTGCATTCCCGAACCGTGTTTCGCCAGGTGGGCCTCTCTACTCTCTATCTGCTCCCATTAGAATGTCATTTGTGTCGATGGGTACTTTGCCGCGCATACCTTTTAAAAATCTCGTCTATGCTCCGCTTTCATCTGGGCAAACCTTTAGGCCAAGCACCTAGATTTGTGCCGCTTTTTCCATTCAAGTCATGTGTGTGTGACCGATATTGGATGTGAAAACCCGGAAAATATGGTTTCCCACATCATCTGTGACAGTTCAGGAGGCTTTAATCTTTTCCTCGTCGCATGGAGGCAAAAACTTCTCCAAGTCATCGTGTCACGCCCATAATAGGTAAAATTACCGTCAGTCAGATTCAGATTCAGGTTGGCTGTCGTGTGGCCTTTATTTTTTAGATGCACTCGCCTGCGCAAGTGAGCATCAATCAGTTTGACACTCTGCGCGAAGCCACCTCCACTTGGAGTCAGAAAATGGCATCCAGCTGCGGTCTGCGGAAGGTGGAAATGTATTCTGTCTCGTTGATCGACGGTAATTCCCGACGTCATAAATTTATAAGCTTCATTCCTCCTCCTGTTGTTTGTTTAGTTTCGAGACCTTTTTTTTTTTGCTTTGTTGCTAAGCATTTTGTTGTTTCCAATTTTATGGTCGGTATTGATGGTTTTATGGCTAAATAAATGGCTGCTTTGGTATTTATGGTTAGTTGGGGGCCTTTCGAATGTGTAATGAGATGTAGAATTTGGGACATTCCATCCGGAGGAAAGCTGAAGAACTTGTCTGTTTCCCTCAGTCGTTGGCGTCTGTTAACAGGCTTTGAAGATAACAACTGTTGATTGATTAAAATTTGATGATCTTCTTTTGATTTTTTTGTCGTTATTTAAGTGCTTACAAAGTCTTCAAGTTTAAGATTTACTAATTCCTTTCTGTTTTCTTTCTTTATAGGTAAGTTGTGAAAGAAGTTGGAAAGTGACTTTCAGTGGCAAGTATAAAGTGATCTTTAAAAACACAAGACAATCGTGACGGGAATTGGGCTTGAATAAAAGTTCTTCTCTTATGATGAAGATGAAGTCTTAAAGTCTTACAGTCTTAAAGGACTCATGACAAGGTTTGTCATTGCAAACAGACTTGACAGGCGAAGGTGCTTCAATTAAGTCTCCTCCTGACTTTTAAATTTGCATTCGTTTGTCGAAAAAGCCGAATGGAACTACTTATAAATTGTAAATTCTGATTCTTCTTCTTAAAGGACTTTCCCAAAACGAGACCTTGCCTAAGAAATGTCTTTTGTCCGAAAATATTCCCACCTGCCTTTTTAATATATTTCATCATTCGGCTTGCGGCATCCTTCAAAGTAGCCACATTCGATTGAAAGATACGCGCTTGTCGTTGCAGTTTTTCCTAATCTTGAAGCAGGTCTAGAGCTCAGACTTTGCAATGACATGATGTCCTCTCGTTCGTTAATATCCTCGTAAAGACCGAAGAAGTATGCATTGCATTTGAGTGAAAGGTTCGAAGAAGTTGCCTGAAGACCGTGACTCGTGACGGTTTACGTCGTCGTACAGCACGTCAAAGACGCAGAAGACAATTTTTGATCGAAATTCACCATAAACGGCAAAGAAGCCCATTTCCAACAGAACGGATTCGTTAACAAAAAAAATTCGCGTTTTCATGAAATTGGGAATCCATGTATCATTCACGAAGAGCCTTTTAATCCACTCAAAGTCACTGCATTGTGTGCCAAGTTGTCGAATACTGAGATTGTATAGAAAAACAGAACTATGATCAACGAATTTGCATTCCCACACATTGATGAACTGGGATAAGAAACTGGATACAGTGCAACAACACTAACAGCTCGCGAAATAATGGAAATTTTAAAGAATGTGCTAACGGGTCGCCTAAAGCCTTAATTTGGCGATTTTCACAGGCTGACAACATCGTACGATTTGACTGCCTCAGATTTCCCTGGTTAGGTTTTTTTTTACAGTACAAAACTCTGTGTGCACTCAAAGTAAATTACCGAAACAAGTACGAGAACTCTTCGCCTGAGGTTCTTTTTGGGGTAATTTTTTGGCCTGTATCGTCGTCAAAACGTATTGGAAAACAACATAATAGTCAATATAAGCATTTTAAAAAGAACTTTCCAAAATGTTTGTTAAGTTTTACTTAAAAAGCTATTGAAAGAAACTCACGGACCACCCTGTACATTACTTCAACGACCATATATTCGATCAATATAATATAAACTATAAAACTACATTTTATCTAAAATGTGTAAAAAAAAATCATCGATCCGGATCAAAATAGATTCCACAGTAAGCATAAAGATAATGGGTCTTTAATGACTACCTTGTGGTAATTCAGAGACATGGTATAAGCTTCTAAGGATGCGCTTACTACAAAAAAAAATAGTTTTAGAAAAGTTCGCAATTATAAAAGTATGTGTCGTTAAATTCCTAACTCATTTATGTTCCCGGGTCACCGCCTTCCTGCAGCAACATTTACTATATAACCAAATCTTTCAATTTCAAACCTCTATTTTTAGGGTTCCATATTCAAGGAGTACCTACAAAACATTATTCCTGTGGTTCCGCTGTCCGTCTACCACCAGACTGTATCTCTTGAACCGTAATAGGTAGACGCTTTTTATTTTCACAGAATGTGTACTTCAATGTCCGCTATGGCAACAGTTAATAAAAATTTAACAATTAAAGGATTTAAATGCAAAACACGTCATCTTTACTAAAGTTTTTTTTATAAAATAATTCGTCTTCTTAGGAGGCCTCGATCCTCGAAAAGTCATAGTCTGAGACGCTGTTTCCAGTTGGTTAGGTTAGACCAAGCTTCTTGCGTTCACGATTTCTCGATCCTTGAACCATAGGTTCGGTCTTCCCGGTCTTCTTGAACCTGGTGGCTTGAATTCGTAGACTCTCTTGGATGTCTCTCGATGTGACCGTCCCAATGTGGTCGACGCATTTTTGCCTTTACAGCTCGCAGAGTTCGCGGTTATGTCTTTTCGTTTATTCGGCCTCCTCGCTGGTAGGACTAAATATCCGATGAAGGAATTTTTTTTTCGTAGGATCGCAACATTCGGCTCCATAAAACCTGGACTGGCAAAATCCTCCTCTTTTACTTCCTAAAAATTGTAGCATAGTAACGTTTTGACCGAGATGATGTTCGATGGATCTATTTCTGGTTGACAGCATATATTTTGTTTTGTCTTCATCCTGTTCTTTAATCACCATGAATGCTTCCACTACGGCACGCTGGAAACAAACGAGCAATGATGTCGATATCGTCTGTGTACACCAGAAGCTGGGAAGACTTGAAAAAGATAGTACCTTTCGTTGTACTACGCCCGTCGTATGATCTGTTCCAAGGCATGATTGATAAAATCACTTGACAGTACATCTCCTTGCCGAATAGTTCCAAAGTCTTTGGATTAAACTTCACGGTGCCTCATGTATTTTCGAGCGTTGTTCAAAACAACCGGATCCCTTTTCCCGGGAGCTCTACAGCAGCCATTGCGTTGTAGAGCTCGCAGCGGTTTAAACTCTCATACCATATGGAATCTCGTTGGTCTTTGGCGTAATGTGAAAATTTGGTCTATCGTTGATTTTCCGAACTGGAAGGCACACCGGTATTGTCCGACTTGTAGGCGACATTGAGAAGAGCTATGCCGCGGTACTTGTTGCAGGATCGCCCTTTTTATAGATGGGATCGACAGAGCTGAAATTCCAGACGTCGGACATACTTTTTCCCTCGCAAAGTTGGCAGATGTCCTGGTGCATGATCCCAACCAGAGACTCGCCACTACAATCAGACAGCAATGTGTCAGAACCGGTGTCCTTGTTGTTCTTCAGCTTGTTGATAGCTTCTTGCTCTATCACGCTGCTTAAATACATCCACAATTCCCTGTGGATCGGTGATAAGATAAACATCACAATTTCGAAAAGCCTGAGTGTTGGTTGCATAGCCAGCCTATGGCTAGATTTTTTTCTTTGTCATAAAAGCTGCTTGCAAGATTTCGATTTCTAGATTCGTCCTTTAGCTGGGAGACTCCGTGTGCTCTTTTTTTTTCCCCATAGTTTTTTTTCTCTTCACTCCTTCTGGCACTGTACTCCTCCCATGCTGCTCTCGTTTTCCGTTGCAGTTGCCTTCTTTTTCATCGCGCATTCGTCATCACACCACAGATTACTTGTCGAGGCTGGTAAGTAGCCTATGGTGGTCTCGTCTACTTCCTATATGAGAGTGCGGCATCGTTCCCACATACTGTTGGCGTCTGTGATTGGCAATGGCATATTGGAAAGTCTTTCGCTCAGCTGCTCTCTGTAAAATATTTAGTGTTCAATATTATACGGTGGTATGGAACCCTTCGTATGCGTGTCCGAATAACTCAAGCATGTCAAAATTTTTTTTAAATGTTTGATATATTTTATCATGTTTTGAATATGCCGGATTGAAATAAATTTGTGAAGATGGACAGATAATGGACGGTGCTTCCTATTAGTCTTTTCTACAAATCAAGCAGACAATCTCACGCAGTGTTGATCTCTGCACCTGATGGTGAAGATGATAGGCACAGCTAATCAATTTGAAATTCCTTGCTGTCTTCACATTTCCAAGTCGAATATTATTTATGTTGACATTTATTGCCTATCATCCATCATGCGGCTAATGCCCAAGGCAAACAATAAGCCAATAAGCATTGCGTACTTTTCCGTCGATGAAAAGCCATCGCCACTCTTACTAATTCGGCCGATGATCACTTAATTAACATGGCTTTCACTTAGCTGCATACACATTGTAAAAAAAGCCTCGGGTGACACCATAAGCTTCGTTAAAAATGTGTGAGAAACATGCGTCAAGAAAAGTATCAATCGAATCACACAGCAATAAACTTTGTGCAAGAAAGAGGCTTGAAACCGATCAAGTCTGAGCTAATGGAAGCCCCAATCCAAAGTTGACTTAAACGAGAAGTTTACTGCTCTTGAAATTTCGAAAATGATCTTGATGTTAACTCAGAAGGTGTGAATTCGGCTCGAAGGATCAAATTTCGTTTCACAATCAAATCAAATGGATTCACTTAGTTTCCCCAAAATTGGCGGTGACACAACCTTCAGCACTTGTCAAGGCGGCACACTAGAGTTTTCTCATTTGTGTTAAGCTTTTTCCAAACGGTTATCAGAGATTTCACAAGTTTTAGACAAAACAGTCTCACTTAAGCCGTTGTTGTCCAGTGAAAGCAGTGATAATTAAGTGATCGTTGGCTGGGATTAGGGGCGATAATGCGACTTAGGCTTAATTGGGTATCTGTTGACCTATCACTTATGCAAATGGCATGGTGCATCTGATGTTTGCTTTGGATATTAGAAGATGAAAAATGCCTGACCAGTATGTCAGCTTTAACAGCTTTAACTGGCCACAACGAGTGGGAGCAGTGAATTTGTTTTTAGGGTCTGTGCATAAATTTAAAGAGAGACCCAAGTTTGCCTAATGGATTGGATGTCAAGCTATGAATTATGCATTCTTATGGCGACGAAAATCTCTTGTTGCTCAATAAATAAATGACTTGTTCATTGGGCGGTGATTTAGGTGATAAGTCGAAAAATTGGGTGGCTAAGTTGTAAATTAATTATGTTCAACTGAGATGTTCGTGAACTGAATAATTTATCACAGAAGATGATGATTGATCGTAACTTGCTTTAAAGAATGCACTTTCAAAGCTTTAAAAAAAAAAGCTATATTGTATTTCATCGTGGACACGAGTTATCTTTACGGAGATGACTTGTGTCATCTCAATCCGGATGTAAATTATATTTCTTGACCATTTTCATATGTTTAGTGCTTTTCTTTTTTTTGTTTTATTGTTTTTCCGTTTTGTGTTTGGGTAAAAGTTAAACGATGTTGGCCTTTCATATCAGGAATGTAGATTGCTTCCTTTCGTCATTACGTGTTGAGACATTCTTTTTCGTTATTGTTTTTTTTTAAACTGGTTCCTCATCCAACTGGGTTGACATATCTGACCATAATCAAGATTGCTAACAAGCTTCGAAAACGTTGCCGGTTATGCAGCTGCTTGAAGAACAAAGCGCTGCCAACTGTAAGTCTGTTTTAATATAAAAGTTTCATAACTAAAATCTGTTTATTGTTTGACGGTTTATTTTTATGACAAAATCAAATTCATAGCCCAGCTTCTCGTAGCTTGATTAATTCGGGTTTTTTCATACTAAAGAGTGTGTATTCAAAAAGACATCGTTAACGCATTAAAATATAATCACTCGTATTATATTTAAATTGGGAGAGTGTGGATCGACTTTCTGAGCTTTTAAACTTGCTTTTGCGGATTATCATAAGAGCTACAATAGAAACTTGGGCATCATATTTGAATTAGTTTCAAATAAGTGATCAAATGCTCCAGGCTAATTGACAAAGTCGTACCATCTTCATTTTCCAACGAGTAAGAAATGATCGCAGGAAGAAGTTAGTTCTGACTTCGAACCTTTTCAATGGACTTCATTACTTACTTGCTTATGAGGCTTTCGATCCTTTGCGGATTTGAACTAGAAAGTCGCTTTTTATCCCTAAGTCTCCATCCATACGAAACAATTAGTGGGCAATTTGGATCGTTGGCAAGACTTGCAAGTATCCACGATCGTTCGCTCCTTGAACTGGAGATTCGGTATTTCTTTCTATGGTCAACATTGTGAGTGGAATTCAAAGACACACTCAGCTGCAGCATTGTGGTCCATTGGTTTGATGTTGCCGAGCCATTGCGACGGAAATTTTTTTTCCCAAAGTACCTTAAATTTATTTTGCTATCTTGCTTGTTGTCAAACATACGGCACCTTATAAAAGAACTATCAAGATGAGTTGTTTTTAGAGCATGATTTTGTCCTTCGAATTGGAAATTATGATCGTAGTTATATGGACCAACCGAAGCAGTATCGATTCCCTAGGACGAGTCTTTGTTAGATCCCCACCAAGGTATCGCTAGTAAAGTTAATATTTGTCCTTTACTAATACAACCGGTTGAAAATGTCGTTTTTTTCAAAAATCAATGCTTTATTGAGGAAAAATAGATATAAATTCAATATTCAAAGTATTGCCCATCGCTAGCCACACATTTTTCCCATTTTTCTGTCAATTCATGGATACCCGTTCTGAAAAATTCGACTGGTTTGGCCGCAATCCACGAATCGATCCATTTTTTGACATCATCGAAATGGCGGAAGTGCTGCTCAGCCAGGCCATGTTGCATCGATCGGAAGATATAGTAATCGGATAGTGCAAGGCCTGGACTATACGGCGGGTGGGGTAGGACATCCCATTGGAGCGTTTTAGGGTAAGTTTTGACGACATTTGCAACATGTGGCCGAGCATTGCCATGTTGCAAAATAACTTTATCGTATCTTGCGACCGTTTCCGGCCGTTTTTCCTTCAGTGCTCGGCTCAATTGTCGTCGGTAGACCTCGCCTGTGATTGTTTCATTCCGTTTTAGCAGCCTTTAATACACAACAACCTTCTGGTCCCACCAAATGCACAGCATAACCTTCATATTCTGAACGGCCGTCGATGTTGAGGTATGTCCGGGGTATCCATACGTTGCCCGATGTTTTGGATTATCGTAATGCACCCATCACCAGTGACGATTCGATGCAAAAAAGACTTCTTTTTGTGGCGTTCAAGCAGCAGTTCGGACATGCAAAATCGGCGTTCGACGTCTCGTGGCTTCAATTCATACGGCACCAAATGTCCTGCCTTTCGGATCATTCCCATTGCTTTCAAATGATCGGAAATGGTTTGTTGAGCGACGCCAAGTGATTTTGCAAGTTCTTTTTGCGTTTGTGACGGATCTTGATCGAGTAATGCTTCCAATTTATGGTCTTCAAACTTTTTCACCTGGCCGGGGCCTTCTTTGTCTTCGGTGTCGAAATCACCATCTTTGAACCGCTTAAACCACCGCTGACACTTTCTTACATCTATAGTATAGCCCAAGTAAGCTTCGGTAAGCAATTGCTGCGCTTCGGTTGCTTTTTTCTTTAAAAGAAAGAAGCATATTAAAACTTCCCGCAAATGTTGTTTTGATGGCACGAATGTAGACATTTTAAGGCTTTACAAAAACTTGTGTGTTTTCACTAATGACCAATAACCTAGACTGAAGTAATTAGACAATGACATGATGTTTCTGATGTGACAGCTGTCATGGTCAAAATTCACCTCAGAGTAATAGATATGAAGTTGTCTGCAATAACGACATTTTCAACCGGTAGTCCTATTCCCTCAATGTTAAAGATGTCGAAAGCGATCTTGTTTGTGTTGTGTTTTGTCTACGATTGTAGCTGACTGATCGATTTATTCTTATTAAACTGTTTTCAACTTGTAGCCAATCTGAAACCTAGCCTTTGCTGTTTTGAAGCTTTTTTGGCCTAACTAACTTCTTAAGTATTGGGTTTTCTTCATACCCTCTCTCCCCCTGTCTCTCTCTCTCTCTCTCTGTCTCTCTCTCTCTCCTGCTCCGTCTCTTTCTGTCTTTAACTGTCAATGAGCTGATGCGAGAAATGATGATTTTATGCAACCGCAGTTCTCTGTGCCTGCCGGTTTTGTAACCTACAGGAAGACTTTTTGTTTCTTTTCCTAGACTCTTCGATCTTCTCGAGGTAGGAAATTGTGTTTTTTTTCTCTTTTTCTGGTAAGGTTCTGCACTCTTCTCTTACTGCTCGAGTTTTACTCTTCAGCATTTTCTCATGCGTCTCATTTGTTGCTTTCCTCTTCTACATAAAATCGTTGTCATCCTTCTGATTGGAGGTGGTTGGTAGCGTCAGTTGGCCTCTGCTGATTCCTTGGTTGCAGTGCCGCATCTTGAACATATACATATTGTTAACGTTTGCGATAGGCAAAGGCTCATTTTAGACACTTTCGCTTGAACGTTCTCTCCTGGTTCTGGCTTGTACCCGCATCCATCCTTGAACCTTATAAAAACAACGTCTGTTGGGCTTGCGAAGGATATGGTGGCTGCGGTCTGCCTACAGTCTGTTCGTAGCCTGGAATTCCGGCTACCTTTGCGTATTGGCGTCTGCTTTCTGCAGTGAATACTGATCGGATAGCGCTGATGCTATCACCTTCGATTTTTACTCTGACGACTTTTTGGATGTCCATGTGGTAGCTATTATAGCCAATTTAGTGAAGGTTTGTAGGGCTTTGAATGTTGTGCTCTAATCGACGTAATGGGTGGCCTGCTGAGTTGTGAGTTGAAGCTGGGTTGTGGTTGTCGATTCGTAGGTCTGCTGGGCTATGGTGTCAATCAGACTATTGTGCCAATTGTTTGCTCTGTGACGTATTCGTGTGATTTTGACAAGCTTTGAAAATATCAAAAAACTTCGTCGAAAAATGTCTCCATGCTGAGGTTGTCGCTGAGCAAGCGATCGCGACACAAGCATCACATGCTGCTTAAATTTTCAGCAGCTTTTCTTTCTACCTCTTCCATTTTTTGTGTGGTCCCGGAAACCTTATCAAGATGAAACAAAGCCGTTGCTTTATTATAGCAATAACTCTGTTTAAAAACAAATGTATTTAAGTCTTCGTCATATCTCGCCAATGAGGCATTGTGTCACCTACAATAAACGGTATCTACTCCTGAGTCATTCGTTGATCATTTTTTCGCACAAATTACTTCACACGCCTTCCTTTTGTTACCTTAACCTGTTCTAATTGTAAACAAAAGATTTCTACACCCGATTTCGAGCCTAGCCTTGCATTTTTTGTAAAAAAAAAAAAAAAAAATGAACGTCAAGCAAAAGTTGAACAAAAACAAAAAAAAAAAGACGTCGTGTCTCCAATGTTCACGGCATATCCATTAGCTACCAAGCTCTCCGGTTACAGTGTCGGTTTCCATTTTAATTGAGAGTGTCTCTATACATAAATTTCTGTACTGTATATATCTACATTCTACTAAAGGGTGTTCCACACTGGATTTATTGAAAAAAATACTCCGTCTTGGTCCCCGCATCATATTTCAGTCGAAGAGAATGTGGAAACCTTCTCAAACGCTGCAAGGTCGTTAGTTGCTTTAGATTCACTTTTTTTTTCTTTTACTGTCCCGACCCACTCCTTGTTTGTGTGTTTTTCCATTACAAAAAGCACTCAGCCAACCCGTTAGCCCGGGGTTCAATGTGCTGCCACTTGCACATGCACAATCCAAAGGGTAATTTGATGATTATGAGCCTGAAGCAGACCGTTGCGTGCGGTCGTATCGTCTTCGGATTATAAACGGAACCCACATGATGATGAGCCAAAAAATAAAGAAAAAAAAAATAAAAATTTTTGATAAATGATCCAAGTCAAGGCATGGGTAAACATCCGCTAGATGAAAGCGATAGAAGCGCATCGCTATTGTTCCGAATTTGGTGCATATCCGCGGCATTTCTCTTTCCCCATGGGGGCACTCGTCGTCGACGACATTTTCTCTGACCATTTCGGGCGACACAATACATGGCCAATGAACGTGGAAAACATCTCTTTAAAATGTCATTAGATCGCGACTACTACTATTCGGAATTTATTGTTCCGCGGTACAGTGGTCATCCACACAGCACACGTGATGTTGCGCATGTCCACTTTATGGCAAGAAAGCTGTACGAGTCGGAGCACATTTCCTACCAAATCCCGACGACGACATAATTATATCGCATTTCCAAACGACAGCAACAACGCACGGCCGGCATCGGCAGCGGTGTAGGAAGGTAATCATGTCAAGCCCCCCAACACTGTTTGGTTGTTAATTGTTTTTTATGGATTTCGTTGCGAGCTTAAAATCTGCACGACCAACAATGACGACCAACGATGACAGTATTTTTATTTATTTTTTTATTTTCTGTCGCTCCTTTATGTTGCTTTGCCGAGGTAGTAGTAACCTGGTTAATGGACAGACCGTGGCTGGTGATGAAATTCCCAGTGCTATCGAATGACCAGGAAAGAAAGACTCTTCTGTGTTGTGCTGTATGGCAGGCAGCAGCACACATTTAATGCGATTGGTGGAAGCAGTTCGCTGTTAATCAGAGAGCGAATGAAGCGCGGTTGTAATTTCTTTAGCGCGCGCACTCAGGTACTAATTATGGAGCATGTTGTTGATATGACGACAAGGCGTTTGTCGACGCTGATTTCCCTTAATGTAAATTTCCGCCTTGATTGCTATTATTTTTATTTTTGTCTTCCTTTTGTTGACAGATCACGGATCGGGCTGTCACGATAATTGAGCAATTTTTCAAAGAACCCGCATGATTTTAGTGGAATTTTATTGCTCCACGATGCGGGAACTCATTGCGATGTTTTATTCGCTCAAAGTTAATCGGATTACGAAGCACGCTGTTCATCTTGTTGTGATTTGAAACTTGCAAATTGAATAAAAAAAAAACGAATCCCAAATTTCACGGTGTGTTTGCGTGTTGACAGTGGAAATATTCCAAACTAAGAGGACCGACATTCAAAACATGCATCTCATTCAGATGTCAAATAAGTACTCTACTTTTTGGAACCCCTTCAGCTGTATTTACCCTTAAGCTGGAGATTATAACACTTGTCATTACCCTCTAGTTACAGATAGTCTGCATCCCGACTTTTTTAAATCTGCTTTTACAAACTGATAATCTTGACGAAAACGACCAACTTTTTGACCTTTTGTAATCTTTTAACCACTTGACCAACATAAGGCTTATTATCACTACTGACAATATAATGACATCTACATGTTCCGATCATTTGATAAGTCCACTTTCTGTTTTGTTATATCAATCTTTGTCCAATTGTGAATTTCCTATTGCCTGGAAGATGTCGTTTATCATTCCTTAATAAAGAAAGGGTCGAAAAAATGGCATGCACAAATAACATCCGATTGCGAGGCTGTCGAATCTGTTTTGTGAGAATCCCTATATTTTAACATACAATTTATAAAGGTCACTCTACAACTACTCTCTTACATGAACCAACAAAATCCTGCGTCGTCTCATATTTTCAAATCAAACATATTCGCTGATTTTACTAAAGCTTTAGATAAGCTTGCCCACCGCACCTTATTTTTAAAGTTAAACAAAATTTGCTTCAGCACAAATTTCTAAATCTGGCTTGAGTCATATTCGACAATGTTTTTGATTTTATTCGAAAAAGTTCACCAGCGTCTTTCGCATTTCGTCCGATCCTCCAATATGCTTGTCAAGTGTGGTCTCCTCACTTCAAATGGAATATCGACAGAATTGAAAGTTTTTGAAATTTCCCTTGAGAAGCATTTCGTCTCTCGAGTAAGAAGTAATTACCCATATATTTTGGGCTCCTTAGATAGGTCTTCACCGAATCTGTTCTAAGTTTTCATTGAGGCAGTTTACGCATTAACTTCAAAGCCAATCAAATTCGCCATTGACTTCGCACTTAGTACAACCGATAATGTCAATGACGTCTGCGTACCCGAGCTGCTCGACGCATTAATCTAAAGAAGTGATTTCCTGTGAAAATTCGATTCTAACACGGGGTTGAAGAAGTCACATATTTAAAAATGTTTTGAATAGTTCGAAATATCATATCAGAATTGCAGAACTGCAACGCTTTTTTTCCAAAACCATGCACCACAAATAAGTCAATTTTGGCGAGATCCCTAATTCGGCCAATTATTAAATGCGGATTTGAAGTCGATGAAGAAGTGATGTGTCTCGCCTTTAAATTTATTTTAACAATTCAAAGATTTGCATTCGTCAATCAGCCAGACAGGTACAATGGTGTACACCGATCAGTGTGTTGTAAACATTTTTTAAACGTTCACACAGTACGTAAGCTTGGATCTTATATGGAACTATAAGCAGGAACATTCCTCAGTAGTTTAATACATTGTCTCCGATTGTCTTTCAACTTTAGAACTTTTATCTTATTTGATGATTTTTACAGTCACCATTTGACGTTGGGTAGAAATAAGCGGATCTATTTGACTCAGTGAGTGACGGCACTGAATCGGGAATCCTATCAGTTTATCAGGCTATAGTTCTCAGATTCTGCTGCGAAAGTATTGTGGCGAACCAATCTTTCCAAAAACACAACTTTCTACTAAACCAAATAAATTCGAATAAAATACTGCGAATTTTACGAATGCAAATGACTCGATATAAAAATTCTCTGTAACCATTCAGACTCCCTCCATGAGGCAATCGAACCCAAAATTCATTTGTGCATTAAACTACTACAGACTTTTTCAACTCGTCTCACAATCCTTCTAGTCACTTATGAGGGTAGTCATTAAACCTCAAGTTCGAGCATTCAACACTTCGTTGATAATTAAGTGCATGAACAATACCTAAACTCCACTGATAGATCATCATATTCGACGGCCTTGTTGGTCTTCAGTTTTTTGATGGCTTCCTGAGGACAAGATGTTTGTTCTCTTCTTCTACCGGTCTCTCTTCTTAAAGCTCATTAAGAAGCTGTCTCTTACCATGCATTTTTTTGACTTGGTTTTCTTCACTACTCCGAACAGCCTGACTTGATAGAAGCCAGCTGCTAGTTGCTTGGCTTTCCTTAAACCGTATCCCCATTCTATGCCAATTGGGAGACGTGTCAAAATTCTTGAGCAAGAAAATTGTCTAGAACCTTTCTTTTAACTCAGGATGTTCTTTTCCTTCAGTCAGTTCTATTTCTTTTTCAGTTGTGGTTTTGGTTCATTATGTTTTCGTGTAGTTAAGGCTGTCCTGCGCCAATATAGGAGCTCCGTTGTTAAGTTCTCTCCTCAAACTACTCATTAACCCATTGTTTCTGTGGATTTTCCGTAAATACTTTCCAAATCATTCCACAAAAAAAAAAAAAACATGCTCGTATGCGTTGTCACGACAAATATGTCTCATCCTCACTGCGACTATAATCACCGCCATTATGGGCGGCGGCGCTCTAGTTTAGTCACATTTTTTGGCAGCATATCAGCACTACTCTTTCTGACTCAAGCCACATAATACATGCGGTATACGCAAAAAATAGATACTATTTCAGTACCGGATGGAACTCGCCGCACGATCACTGCGAGCGAGCACACACAGTTCGTTGACTCATCCCGAATTCGTATTCTTAGAATCCTTCCCGATGATGCCCAAAACAAGGCGAACCCAATTCTCGACACACACACACACACTTCTCCGCGAAATTGCAAAATGCGTTTTCCCAATTTCAAGGTGTGAACGAAACTATAAATGTATCTTCTCCGACTTCCGAAATTTGACTGTGAAAAAAAAAGTCGAATCAGTGAATTCTTCTTCAATCGATCGGCCGATTCGGAACGTCATTGATTTTTACTTTCACACCCTTTTAGTATCTTTTTATAGAAAAGTATCTTTTGGGTTTCAAGAACTAAAAAAAGATTTCAGGGACATTGACAGTGTTGCTGCTTGTTGGGAATTTCTAATCCCATCTGACAGAAGACAAATTGACACATCGTTCGCGTTGACTTATGTCGATTACGAGGAGATTTTAAGTGGAAATGACATTTTCTTGCAGTACACACTCTGTCATGGAAAAATTTGACCTAAAAAAGGGAATGAGATACATATACATATGCAATACCGCCGGGAACTGCAAGCAGTATTTTGACTGTCGAGTAGCGATAGACATTCGTTCGTTCATTCTCCGTCGTCTTCGTCGTCGTTCTAATCCAAAGAGGAAGTCATCAGATGTCATGTGTGGCTTTATTAGACAAACGCGAGACAAATATGCCATGAGTGGGTTGCTGACACACTTATTATGTATACAGATACATTTTTCTAACGCTTCTCTAAATTCAATAAATCCCTTAATGTCAGACTGATGGCGGCACGGTACGGTTCCAGCTCACAAATGTTCTCAATGTCGCGTGCATTTGCTGCTGACTTTCACCCTTTTTTGTTTTTTTTTTTTGTTCCTACCCAGAAGGTGTTTGGATATCTATAAAACTCTCTCTGGTGGGGTTTTATTTAACAAATAAATCAGTCATTAAAAGCCAGTTCCGGCAGGCATTTTTTCGTAATTTTATTGATCGCACATCAGTAGAAATATTGAGCTCAAAACATCTAAAATTGAAACTGAAAACAAGAAAATCATTCTTGCTGGTCTGATCGTCTGCTTGACTTTGGCAATGAAACTCTCCAAAACTCTTTTAGCCTCAAAAAGGCTTCTAGAAGCAATTAACATTTCATTAACCCACTGGGGTTATACCCATAATTGGATTTTATTATTATTATTTTTTTTTTGAGCAGAAATATCATTGTATTTGTGCCTTCATTTGTTGGTGGGAAAGGCACTCAGAGCAGTTCCTATTGCTGTTGGTTTATGTGGTTATTTTGTACAAGGCCGTGAGGAACATTAAAATATGGAAACGTTAAAGCTAACTACTAGTAAAAGTATCATAAAGTCGAGCATGTTGTTTATTTTTTCTACCATTGGGAAACAAAGGAATTAAATTTTTAGTAAAAATTTGAATAGACGACCTTTAAGTCTAAATCTAAATCGAAAGCTTTCCGCAGAATGAGCTATTCCACATAAAGGTAAATATGAGAGGGTAGCTTTAGAGTTAAAGGCATATGGATCATGGTTGTTGTTTGAAAAGAATGACAGTGGTTGGATAGGAAGAGACAACCTTATAAAACTTAACTTAAAGGTTAAGGTTAAGGTTAATGTTCGAGGATCGTATGTGATACAATACTTTCAATTGAAAGGACTCTGTCGATGCTTTAGTAAAGTATTTATTGAAGTTAAAATTATTTACATTTTTTCTTATTCTACAATATGCAGAGATTTAGTATATTTCTACTTTACTTCTTGGGAAAAATATAATTTTTAAACTAGTATTTAAAGTATTATTATATAGAATAATATAGTAAGTCCAAAAATACTTTAGTAATTAAGTTTATAATAAATAAATAAATAGGCAAATAAATAAATAGATAAAAATATAATTAAATAAATGGAAATAATGAATACAAAATGAATAACAATTATTAAGTTTAAACCCTTTTTATTTATTTTTTTTAAATTAGTGATCAATGGTTTCGGTAAGCCTACAAGATGTATTTATTGCTATAATAAATTTGCTTATATTAATGAAACTTTTTCTATGTTGGGCAATTCGTGGAGATCTTCTGTGGAATTGTGCCATGGTAGGTTTACCACATTTTGAGTATATTGCTTTGAGTTCTTTGCAATCGAAGAATATGGCTGTTAGCACATTTACCCCCAAACAGGTGACCCATATCAATCAATCAATGAGCCAAAATCCAACTCTGTCGCACATTTTTGCCCGTTTAATACACCCTCTCCCCCCCCCCCCCCCTTATTATTTTTCGTTTCCAAATTTTTAACGAATACCTGGATGTGTAAAAGATTTGCTAACAATGAAGAGGTAGATACTGCGGTTCTAAGGTATCAAATCTATTTATTGGCTGTTCAATTGGATCAATTGGTGGTTACTTGAGTAAGTCTTGACCTTATATCTAGTTTTCGAATCCATCATTTGCCTTTGAGAACGACACTATCACCACTGCTAGAAATCTAGCCAGGGTAGTGACCTCGCTGAAGTGATTCGTGTATCGGCTTGTAAAGCTAGAATTCCAAGTTTGTGTCAACAAAATAATGGTTGTGTCTAGTGTGAAAACATAACACTCACAGCAGGGTGATGAACCAAACTTGCAAAACTCAGCCTTCTTTTATTTAAATTTCTGTCGAGTAAAATAATGCGAATAACGCGAATGTGAATAATTCTTTCTGAAATTTCCGTCTCAATTCGGACTCCATCCAAGGAGCTGTTAATTTTTCCCCTAATCTTTCTGCTCGCCTTGTGCTTTTCATAACCCCTTGAAAGTGACAAAATTATTTTTAAAAATAAACTACAGAGCATCGATTTGAAAATCGCTCGAGCTTAAAACAAGACTACGGTGGGTTCTGGTACTTTTGGCACCACATCGGATAACTTTTTTTTGGCTTTGTTGCTCAGCAGAAAAGCTCACTCTGCCTGCTCGATGTTCACATTATGTAGATCACAAAAGATCCTCAGTTCACAGGTCAATTATACACTTCAACAATTTTTTTTATCGAATCGAATTCAGCGGCCCTAAGAATATTCAAATTCGAATGCACTCAATTCAGTCCATGAACCCTTCTTCCACTTCAACTGTTTTTTCTTTTTGTTTTTGAATAATTGCTTTGTTAGCCTTGGTGTAGATATAGACAAGTCACGATCTAAAGGGCTGATTGATGCAATTGTCATATCTGGAAATAAGCGTGACCAGAGAATTGAAGCGTATCAACTAGATTGGTGCACGAACTTGTATGGAATGTGGCAACACATTTTCCAAAATTAAGGTCATTTAAAATAACATTCTTCACGAAAAATTGTTTAGTACCACACGAAAGTATTCTCTGTTAGCTGCCAGTTTGTAAATCAAGTTCAGTTAAATGAAACCACATTAGATATTTCAGAAGAGCTTCACTATTTTTCTTCAGACTTCTTAATAATAAAATTCCATTTATTGAAATTCCTTATTGAAAAAAGGAATGTTTGGCGCTTTGTTAAAAGATTAGGCAATAAATGCTCGCCTTCGATAATCAATTTCCATCAGCGCCAATTTTCGCTGCAATTTTATATGAAAGATCCTCACCTGCATGCTGTCAGAGTTCACTGCTGTCGATGAAGTATTTCAAAACCAATGTATCTACAACACTGGTTTATTTGACGCAGACAACATTAAGCTTGAAAGTGAATATTTTCATGTTTGCCTCATCGGAATGCGAACAATGGAAATAAATGGTTTTCTTATTTCTGAAATCTCATCGTGCATCGAAAAATGTTTCATTTACAAAGCTGGCAGTTAATGCAATTGCAATGACGGTCATTGTCTTGAAGTTTGAATTGCGAGGCATGCATATTTTAGACTTACAGTCCAATCCCCCCGTTGGGACTAGTTCAAGTTGTCTGACAATCTCCATTTGGGAGTTCATTGATGCTGATACTTATACATTTGATTTGAAAGCTTGAACGAAGTTGGGAAATATAGCAGAGTACCTAGATACTGTGTTAACAAAACAGTGCAAAGAAATCAAAATTGATAACCAAAGATATTCCCGCGATCAAGAGACAATAAACCCGAGAACCCCAATGGGACAAGGATTTCAGCTACTCAACATCAATTGCACTAGCTTGAGGAGAATTTTGCATAAATATTCCAGACTATTTGATTACGAGGTCCATTTCATTCAAGCCAATGGATCACTTGCTTTTTAAAGGCTTCTGTGTTTGGGGCTTTAGAGCAACCCGAGAACTTCTTCCTTTGAAATGTTTGTATTTGGGACTTTTATATTTGACATGGTGTCAAAGTCAATGCATCTTAAATGTGCCATTTTTTTTTGGCATTTGGCCCGTTTTGCCTCCAAAACGATTGGCGAAAGGAGAATCGTTATAGTAAATGGAGTGTACTATTGAGGCCAAATACTGATATTTTGTAGCAAAAAATATGACTCTTGGGCAAGATACCGTCAAACAGCCGGTTGATAGTTTAGTCATCGTGTAACGAGTCGTTTTAATGTTGTTTCTTGTTGCCACGCAATCGTGATTGGATGCCTTTTGACTTTTTTTTAGCGGACAATCTGAAGACGAGTCGTCTAATCCAGAATAATGTTGATGAAGCAGTTCGTTCAATATGCGCCGAAAATGAATTTAAAATCTTAGTTGACTTAATAAACTACTGTCGATCCATCCGAGAGCCAGTCCCTGGAATAAAAAAGAGGAAAAAACTCCTTGAAATTCAAGCAATGAGTATGGAAATGGAGGGAATATGCATTTTCTCCACCTGCTGATACAAACCAAGCTATTCAAGAACTTCTACAACAGGACTTGACACATGGCGTAAAAATCTTACGAAAAAAGGAACCTCAAAAAAGAGATTTACAGTATACAGAAAATTCGTGCACCAATTTCGAGGTTGTACTTTCCAAAAACCGCTCCCAACTATTAAGTTCAAATTAGGAAAAGCGATTGGGTCAAGAGAGGTACTCTCTGAGGAAACATCGGATATAAGTGACACATTATTCTAGTTTTTTTACGCTTTACAAAAGGAAATGATTATTTCCTTTCTTTAAAGCTGGTGAAGATCATTTAGGGAGTAGAAGATAGCCGGTTGATGTGGCTCATTTCCTGACCAGAACGAGGTTGTCTTTTGATTCCTAATAATGTTTGCCCAAAGTTTCGCTTGATTTTGAAAAAAACGTTCAATAAACAATAAGGAAATCTGTTATTAGTGTGGACTAGAAAATGAGGAATTTTGAGATCTGTAGTTAACTGTGAAGAAATTTGTGATGACGCACTCAATTATCGCTGAAGTGTTGAGTGAATGAAATGGCGGCTAAACTCCAATATCTTCTGCGAACGAAAAATGCCCCTTGTACGGTCGTGTCACAGATCATACGAACCAATCGTGTTAAATTAACATTCACTGAGAATTTATCATGAACCACAGTGAAATTAGAGTGCTCGACTTTTACAAATCAGCATAAACGTCCATTAATCTTAGCATGAAGCTCATTTCGTAAAAGAAACAGCCGCTTTTGGGATGCAGAACCATCATGAACAACGTCACCAATGGGTTCGAAGACG
The DNA here is from genome assembly GCA_963555765.1 of Orthonevra nobilis. NCBI lineage: Eukaryota > Metazoa > Arthropoda > Insecta > Diptera > Syrphidae > Orthonevra > Orthonevra nobilis. The sequence continues at coordinate 121,790,671 of OY743225.1, read as the reverse complement.
AGCGCCATTATTGGGCCATATTTCTTTGAGAATGTAGGAGGCTACCGCTGTCAAAACGTATTCGAATGCTTTCTTGTGTCCGAATTTTTCAAAAAGGCTTTCAGTGCAAGTTGCTCCAACCAAACGGTGCCATCGATTCCCCCCATGTTCTCCTCATTTTAACTTTTTGAGGTGCATACTTAAAATTAACCAACCTTGATGATGACAACAAAACCATCAGAAAAATGTGTTTTAAAGAGTTCGCAGCACTACCAAAGAGGCTTTCGGTTGGGGATTAAGAATCTTATTTTGGCAGCCATACATTCCTTCTTTCAAATCATTTTCAGATAACATTGATCACAACGAACGCGAACATCTTTTTCTTTTTCAATTGAACGTTTTTGAAGTTGTTTGAAAATTACAGAAGATAATTTAAAACTCATGACTCAGCCGTGACACTCAAGACCAGTTTATCTGCTCCCATCTTGGCCTTCATGTGAGCCAAGTTTGTCTTGTTTGTATATGCTGACCTATTTGAGAAGAATGTGACAAAATGAATTTCTTCCTGTGTTAATAGGACCACCGGTTGAAAATGTCGTTATTGCAGACAACTTCAATGAAGGTGAATTTTGACCATGACATCTGTCACATCAGAAACTTCATGTCATTGTCTAATTATTTCAGTGTAGGTTATTGGTCATTAGTGAAAACACACAAGTTTATGTAAAGCCGTAAAATGTCTACTTTCGTGCCATCAAAACAAAATTTGCGGGAAGTTTTAATATGCTTCTTTCATTTAAAGAAAAAAGCAACCGAAGCGCATCAATTGCTTACCGAAGCTTACTTGGGCTATACTATAGACGTAAGAAAGTGTCAGCGGTGGTTTAAGAGGTTCAAATATGGTGATTTCGACACCGAAGACAAAGGACGCCCCGGCCAGGAGAAAAAGTTTGAAGACCATGAATTGGAGGCATTGCTCGATCAAGATCAGTCACAAACGCAAGAAGAACATGCAAAATCACTTGGCGTCGCTCAGCAAACCATTTCCGATCGTTTGAAAGCAATGGGAATGATCCGAAAGGCAGGACATTGGGAGCCCTATGAATTGAAGCCACGAGACGTCGAACGCCGATTTTGCATGTGCGAAATGCTGCTTGAACGCCACAAAAAGAAGTATTTTTTTCATCGAATCGTCACTGGTGATGAAAAATAGGTACATTACGATAATCCAAAACGTCGGGCAACGTATGAATGCCCCGGACATGCCTCAGCACCGACAGCCGTTTAGAATATTCATGGCCTGAAGGTTATGCTGTGCATTTGGTGGGACCCGAAGGGTGTTATGTATTATGAGCTGGTCTACCGACGACAATCGATGCGTTTGAGCCGAAATGTCGTCAAAACTTACCTTGAAACGCTCAAATGGGATTGCGCCATCCGATTACTATCTCTTCCGATCAATGCAACATGGCCTGGCTGACCAGCACTTCCGTCATTTCGATGATGTCAAAAAATTCGTGGATTGTGACCAAACCGGTCGAATTTTTAGAACGGGTATCCATGAATTGCCAGAAAAATGGGAAAAATGTGTGCCTAGCGATGGGAAATACTTTGAATATTGAATTTATATCTATTTTTCCTCAATAAAGCATTGATTTTTGAAGAAAAAGAAACGAAAAACGAAGTTATAAACCTAACTCTGTACTTTCTCGTCTCCATTTAAAACATCTATTCTGTAATTTCAAAAAAAGCCCATAAATTGTCTCTTTCTTCGCGAAGTTTAATATGTGCATTGTACATATACATTTTTTTCTATAAGTTTTCAAGCAACACTCGTTGAATTGCGATTGCCTTTTGTTAAGATAGATTTTAGTTTAAAGTCAACAATCGAACAGCCAACATCCGCCAGAATTCAACATTATTTTTTAATTGCTACTGATTCTCTGAAGAAATCTCACATTCATGTCTTTAAATCTTTTCAATCGCAAAAAAAAATAAAAAAACCATTCCTCCGACAAACGTATTCCATTCCATTGAACCCTTCACAACAATCTTCGCAAAAAAAAAAAAAAAAGAAAGAAAAACAACCAACATCAAACACGTGCAAAACATGCTGTATCCGTAATTATTAGAACCAATCCTTAAATCCATTGTTCAATGAACTTCATTTCAACTTTAGAGATAATCATTTCCCGGCAAGGCAACAAAACAAAACAAGACAAAAAAAAAGAATGTACAAAAAATAAAAAGACAACCAAAAGATAATAATAACAATTTTCCTGCATTTACCTTTGCAGTCGTGCTGCGCAGAATCTCCTCCATAGATACACGGATACTAGTCTTTTTTTTCCCCGCCATTTCTTAGGCATCGCATCGTAGCGAAATCGTGATAAGATCTCAAATGTTATTGACTCATTGTTCAATATTGTTTCATTTAGGGAACGCCCACATCGGCTCATAACTATCCATGCAAGGAAAAAAGAAAGATATTCCGCACCTTGGCTCGATGTCTATCATCAATAAATATTGACAATAAATTGTCCAAACGATACTGTTTATTGGATGCATTAACACTTTCTTTCTATCTGGTGGTGGAAAAGTATCCACACGATCGCAGGTGTAGCGTGAAGCTGTGCGCACAGCAGAAGCCAATTTTGAGCCAACAAATTGAATTATCCGTCCATTAGGCGGCCCGTTACGAGTATCTACGAGTTACTGAAGGCCGTATTGCAATTGATTTTAATAAGGAAATCGCCTTACAGCGTGTTTAATTCAACCCGGTGTGCCACAGATGCGTTCTGATATCCAAAATGCCAAAGGTTAGCCACTCCTGACACCAAACACTTGTAACACTTTGTTACGAGCCTGCTGAGTTTCATTTTTGCAAGAATTTTTTTTTTTGTTGTTTTTTTTTTTTTTCATTAATCACTCTCGGGTGCAAAATTAAATCCAAAATGATGGCCATTCAAGTCAGCTTGTAGTAGTTGATGAGATGCAATCAAATAGGAAGCACGACTTGAGAGAGATGCTTGGTGGCACTGTGATGTGCGATGATGTTGCGAAAGATTACTTCATTTGTGAGACAAATGATTTCAATGAGGCTGTGTGGCTGTGTGGCTGTGATCTTCTCAACCTTCTCAAGACTTACCTGAGGAGGAAAAAACTCAAAACTCATAGTCATCTTCGTTGTGGTTACATCGTTATCCCACGCGTCTATCTCATTAGTGATGCCATTTAGTGCTGTGTGATGTGATGTGCTCGAACAACGCCTAAACACAAACACCCAACAGCAACACAACAGATGAACCATGGAAAGGCACTAGGCACAAGACGACGACAGCCCTGGGGCAAAATGATGCGCTGTCTTCGACTTAGTCAATGGGGCGTTCCTTCAACGTGACCCTTGCTTTGCCTGCCTCTATTCGACTTCCTCTTGTTTTTTCTTTAGTCATAGTTTTGGCCTTTTTTTTCTGTTCTTCTCTTCGGTTAAATTGTCTCTGCGGGCTGGAGGCTCAATTTGATGTTATTATGTCGTCTGCCCATGCAGATAAGTGTAGGACACAATTATTGGCAAGTCCTACAACCAACATACAAAAAAAAGTATCTTTGTATCTAAGGCTAGAAAATTGCAGTAATTGTGTCTGTGGCTTTCGACGTAATATGATTGTATTTCTTTTTTTACACTCATATAAAAATATATTTTATTTTTCAATTATCCTCTCTTTCCAGGTGTTATACCGTGAAATAGTATCTCATGCTCGAGTGGTTGGTGCATGCATAAGGGCTTCCGAGAAAGAAAATAACGCTGACCAACAAAACTCATCGTTATCGTCAACAGATGATAGATCAGCTGGTAAGACTCCATCCCCGAATAGTAGCACCACAGTCTCAAAGAGGCCAAGTAACGAGGGAAATTTGAAAGGATTAGAGCGTCGCTACCATTTATTGTATTTGAAAGCAATCGAGGTACAGTGCCTTTTTGAGGGCCTTTTGGGCAAAAAAATATCAGCAGCGGTAAGTTTCATTTTTATTGTTTTTCTAATTAGTTAATTTCTTGAAAACAAAATGAAAGGCGCTTTTTTTATTAGATAATAAACGGATACAAGAGCAATTTAACTATCCCTCTGATTGATTAATGAAACTATTTTAAGCACTACGAGTAAATATGTTTCCTCTTATAATAAATTGAAATAGAAAGTTTCACTTTCCCCCACCATTGCCACAAAGTTTACCTATTTTTTTTTTTTTCAATGTAACGAATTCAATTCAAGGAACATGTGGAAAGCCAAAATTTGAGACCCTAATCGCCCGAGAAAAAGCACGTAGTTAAAGTTATCCTAAAAACGATTTAGATCTGATCTCTTTTTTCTAGAAAATCTCAAAGAAAACGAAAACAACGCTAATTGTTCTAATTTGTAGAAATCCTTGTTCACTTTGAAACGTTTTACCATTATTTAATACTTGAAAACAAAGTTCCCCTGCCTGACTGTCTGTCTGAAAGCGATAAACTCAAAAACCGCCAATGGGATTTTCATACGGTTTTCAACAATGGATAGATTGATTCATTGGGTTTAGTTTTGTATAAATTGGCTAAAATATGACAACGATTGTAAGCCAAGGACTAAAAACTTTGAGAACTGTATAATAAATACACATCATTGCCCATAAAAAACTCAACGAGCCTATATGCCTTACTATTATTAAATTTGTATTATTTTAAGTCAATCAAAGTATGGAAAGAATAAAAGTTGGTGACATTCCTATCATGATATTAATCCTTATTCCTAAATTTCGCTTTAAATAATTCAAAACTGGATTTTGGCTTAAAAGTTTCGACGGGTATAAAAATTCTAAACGTAAGAACAAATGCCGCGGTTTTGCCCGAAAAGTTCATCGTTTAATTTATAAGTTAACCACACAATTTGTTTACGTATATTATTATTTTTTTTTACATTTTATTCATACCCCCAAGCTAATATTATATTCGAAAGCAACTCTGTCTCTGTTACATTTCCACACCTAATTTTGCTAACCAATTTCGATGAATTCAATGTTCGCTGGTGGTTACAATATTGTTGTATGCTGAATTTTTTAATCAAATTCTGATTTTATCATATAACATTTTTTTTTGTTTTTTTTTTTAATTTTAAAATTAAAATTGGTTATTGTAAATAAATACAATTTCTTTTGTCCTTCTTGTCATCACTTCCCATCTGGAAGTTGTTGTAATCAGTCCGATTTACGGAATTCAATATGTTTACATATCTCCAAGTTTCGTGGTCACAGGACTCGGATTCCACTGTTTTTATAAAGATGTAATAATTTTTTCGTTTCATCGCATTTTTATTAAATGCATTAATTTTCCTTAGATGCTAAACAAAAACGCTTAAAACTAGCTTAAACTTAAATAATCTTGCTTACTGGCCCTCTACGGGCCTATCAAATCAAAAACATGTCTTTCGACTTAATACTAATATTATATTTCAATTTCAACAACTGCTAAGAAAACTAATAAAAAAAATATTTGTTAATGGACATTTTTATGTTTTTGAGAAAACTAGACCTATTTACTGAAGTACAAACGAATCTTAAACTTAAAAGCATAACCTTAAAGAAAGACTAGAAAAATGCCTGCGCGTGTGTGAACGTGCGTTTGTGCGGACTTTTTCGTCTCGCATAACTCGAAAACAAATCAAATTATCGAATCCAAATTAGTTTCATTCGAAGCATATTTGCCGACATGTAAAGGTTTTGGTTGAGTTAGAAATGGTGGTTTAAATTTAATAACATAAAAAAACTGTCAAAAAGGCGAATATGTCGCATGTTCACATTAAATCAAACTGATCAAAATCCATTTAACTTATAGTTTTCAACATCCTCATAAGATTCAAGCCGGATAAATTCGTACACTTTTTTTATTATAAATTTTAATACCAATATTTTTTGCAATAGTTTAATCAACATTTTGTTTATTGAGTCAATCAACTTGATTGAGCAAGCCTAAAAACTAAAAAGACTTTGGTCATAAAATATGGTTCGTCCTCTTTTTTTCAAAAATCCGCCTCATAATTGCACCAATTTCCAGTTGACAGAATGGCACGGTCAACATTCAATCAATCAACTATTGAATGTTTTCGAATGTAAATAATCTCAAGACTATTTGCAAGTACACCGTTTAACAACTCATCTGTCAATTTCCTCCTTTATCAGTATTAAGTTGAGGAGGTTCTAGAAACCACTCGATTGGAACTTTGTTTTTTCAAACACTCTATTCATCATAATGCAGTTAAGACAGATTAAAACAAGGGCCTGTGTTGATCAGGCAATCTATGAACAAGTAGCATTAGCTATTGAGACATTGGAGTATCTAAGCGAAATAAAACGTATGATGAAAAAGCAAGTCAAGGGCGGTCTAAGAGGCAGCCAACTCTCTCTTTATAGTTACAAGGAACATCAATTGGTCCTTGATAAATTGACCCGCGAATCCTCACTGAAGTAGCGGTATCTTCAAAAGCTGCGCTAATGTATGTGAAGATGAGAATATTAAGCTTTCGTTAACCAGTAGAGTCTATGCAAATTAGACCTTACGTTCTTAGAGTGGAAATGAGATCTTAAGTGATTTAACAGAACTATAATATTTTTTTATTATATATAATGGGAAGTTCATAATGTGGACAATTTTTTGGTTTTGTTTAACGCTGTGAATAATTTTTATTAAGACTCAAAACGTCTGGGGGTAAATCGAGATATTCAAAATAATAACACAGTTAACTATAGAGAAAGGTTTGAAAGTCACAATGAGATAAGCTCAAGAAAATATTTTAACGGCCGTCCTGTAGTACTAAAAAGATCGAGATATGAAGTGAAGAGTATTGGAACTATTTTCAGAAAACATTGTCTTAGTTTTGATATTCATTCCCACATGTACTCGTACACCTCTCGAAGTGAGGAAATACGATTGATTAAAACTTTCTATACTTTTGGAACTTCGAACACATCTAACAACATTATATTGTTTTAAAAAAGCTTTTTATTGTGGTATAGGTAGAACCAATTTAAAAATATATCAATGTTTTATTGCTCACAACCGAGTTCACTAATATCGTTGGATATCATATTTGCAAACGCCGTAATTTTACCTATAAATGTCTGTTTTAGATTCGTATTCAAAAATATCAGAAATAGCAAGGGACCTAGCAGTGAACCCGGAGGTACTCCCGTGCGAATATTTCATTTATCACTATTGACATCCTAATACTCTAACAAGGTCGAGAAGTAAGTCTAAATCTATCTCATAATATCTGTCTATCTTTTCATAAAGATTTGAGGGGCAAAAAAATACTATTCTTACCGGTTCTTAATTTTGAACTCGACTAAACGCCGGGGTAGGACACTTATGCTTCGGAAAAAAGTACTCCTACCATGAGACAAGTCATATCATGAATGTGGCTTGGACTGCTGTGCTGCGAGGTCTCGGATTCAAATTCGGCGTTTTTTTTTTCACTGGCTCACATCTCAACCGAAGAGTACACAACTGTCATGATAAAGCTTCTCTGGCCATTCGGAGACGGCATTAAACCGTAGGTCCAACCTCTCAAAAAATCTCTCGAGTCAAGAAATGATTTTGCTATCTAGTTTTATATGAAGCAAAGCTATCTAAAGACATATCATATAAAAGCTTTGTGCTACTTTCCTAACTCTTGAATAGCGTGCTTCAGGTTTCATTTCCACCTACTACCATAGTATTTGCACTTCTTTTTAAAAGTCATCTTGCGTGTTGACAGGCTTTGAGTATTATTTAACAGCCCATTATTTTGGGGTTTATTGTCCTCTCATTTCCAATGGGCAGTTGATTGCAGAGCACGTGAATTAAATTTTCTCCTCTTCGACTTGAATGTATACTTTACCATTTCGATTTCGCCCATCGGTTTCGGTTCCGCAAAAGTATCAATTAAACCTCTCCATGTCACAGAGCACTTAAGTCCAATAAAAGGCGTATCGTTCGTTTCAAAGAACACACGTTTGTTTCTTCTTGAATAGTCTCTGCTGAGTGTAATTTGGCTTCCTCCGCTTCTAGCTTATAGCCTACAACTTTTGCGAGCAAAAATCAATACCATCCTATTAGCTTGGAAAGTGTTGTTCTCCTTTGAGCTCGAAAAAAACATAAAAGATATATGAAGCAAGACACATTGAAAGGGCATAAATACAGATACAAATAAAATGAAAATAGCGATTGGATTGGAATTTTAAACAAACACAGCACACCCGGTGAGACATGTTACTCGTACTCACCACAAACGGATGATTATTCGCTTGGATTAACAAAAAGTATCTAAAATTATCGACAAGGAACAGCTAGTGCTGCATTATTCCCAGTATCGTTTTCATGGAGTATCTCTCTAGGAAAATCACAGTTCGCCAAGGCATTCTCCATTTTCCTATTTCATGGAACATTATAGTTATTCAAGTGCTTTTTTTTTTCTTTCAATACATTTACAAAAGTGGAATAATATTATTTGGGAAGGATTTTCCATGCCAATGCACAGATGTTATCTCAAAATATCCGGTGAAAAATACAGAAAAAGAAAAAAAACAGCATCTTTAAATGCAGCCACGGGTGATGTATGTAAATTGAACCGAAAGTGCTGCCAAACACGATTTGCAAAACTTCCTTGTTTTGGAGTTAAAGATACAAATTTGCATGTCGGCTGTCGTGTGCTGCATGGCGAAACACATGCTGCCAGGACACCAGTTGCAATCGTCACTTTTAAAAGTATATATTACCTCGAATGGGAAACAATGTTAAAAAGTAATTTCCTCCGAATTCCGATGGAAAACCTTTCTAGAGGTTTTAGATGGAAACAACGGTTTTGTCAGACGATTATAGGTATTCTGAATTTTTGTTACACTTTCGTTGGGATTTCTCTTGTGGGTGGTTGTGGGGTTTAAATAAGAAAATACATGAACGAGTAATTGTATGACTCGAGGGAACGGATACGGATGGGAATGGAGTGAATTTCGAGCACGCAGTATATTCAAAATGACGTTATGTCGTAGGTCGTTATGACGCTATGAAATTTAGGTCAGGCAATTTTATGATAAGGCGGCAGATTATAGAAAGACGAGTTGAGCACGCAAAATCACAACGACATTCAGGTTGGATTCCTAGGGAATGGCAAATGTTTTTGTTTTTATTGACTGAATGAAATGCAATTTTGGAGTTTGTTTGTTACGTGATTGTCTTTGGTTGGAAAAAAAAAATGTTGTGGGTCACGAGATCGAAGCCAAAGGTAAACAGAGTGATTTGTTCTAGAGCCATGGAAATATTTTATTGTTTAGTTGAATAGTAGTAAAGGACTTTTTTATTATCAGATAGTTCACTCGAAACCGAATTCACGAAAATGCAGTTTATAGTTTTGGTACACTTCTTGAGAACATATTTTTAAGAAGCTTAAAAAAAGAGAAATAGCGTTCAATTTCAGCATGAAGCGTCATATTTCCAGAATCTACGTCGGATCTTCAACTGCAACAAAATGTATTTCATTTATTTTAGAATATAATATTTTTAATTTTTTTTTCTCACCAATCTGCCCAAACAAATGGAGTTCCAATTTGGAATCCTTTTATTTTTGTTTTCGTAAGGTGTCTATTAAGGTACACGAATTTTTCTGAAAAAGTGGCCGAAAATGTTAAAAATACATTGAAAAATTGAGTTGACAGACTGGCCTTCTAACGAAACAGCTGAGGTAGTCATTTGGCCTCATTTCTTAAAATTTTATAGCATGTTATTATGTTCAATTGTAACAACACCATCACATCAATTTTATACAATTTCAGACCATCAAATTAACACCGCTAGCACTGGAGTGGTCGCTAGTTCGAATATTCAAAATAATGGTTTGTGTCTAGTGTGTTCACTCATAGCGGGGTGATGAACCAATCTTCAAAAACAAAGCTTTCTTTTATTTAATCTGCTGTCGAGTAAAATACTGTAAATTACGCGAATGCGATAAATTCTTTGTCAAAATTTCCGTCTCAATTCGGACTCCACACATGCATTAATTGAAACAGAAATATATCTAAGTTTCAAACCACTATGCAATTTTTTGATTTTTCTCCTAATCCTTTCGCACGCTTTGCGCAAAACTTGTTCAAAAACTAAAGGAAAGTGACTTTTCTGAGCGATAAATTTAGCATGGTCTTGGAAGGTAAAGTGAGCGCCTAAAGCATGAGCAAATTTCCAATACTTTTTTCTAAGGTAAGGAAGCATAAGAAAATGTCAACAAGTGTCCTTCAAGTTTATAGGGTACCAAAAACCTGCAAATGACTTCAGCCTTTTGAAAGCTTAAACTCATCTCAATAATATTCAAAGTTAAAAGTTTAAGTAAGCTTCAGGCTAAGTAAAGCAACACAGAAAAAAATCTATGATTTATCATTTTCCCAACGTAAACTTTCTGAATATACTTCCCGTAACCAAACCTATGAGATGAAGCTATTAACAACAGCCCTTATGCGATGATTTTCTTAAATTATAAACGTTCATTTTAATACTTAGCAGCTTGTTCGGCTAAATTTTGTGATTGCAGTCTCGATGATTTAAGCCTTTAAATGCTCAACGACGTCGGATTTTTTAGCTGAGACATTTTGTCGATGTGATTATTTTATCCTGTATACTACGTTCAATAATAAGCTCTATTTCACCCAAATACAATACTGATCTTTTTCATTGGAAGACTAAAGTTCGGAGATGGATCTATAGTTTTTTTGACGACTCCGAACAGCCACGAAAACATTTGCCGCTGAGCCACAGGCACTCCCTCCCTTTCTCGCCCTTCCACTTCTGCTCGTGCTTACAAAAATTCACTTTAAGGGTACTTCCAATCCCTGGAGCACTTGAGCATTACAACATACAAATATTTCGATTGTCTATTAGTGTCAACTTTTAAGAGATCCTTTCCCATTTGTTTGGCGCAAAGCAAGCTTGCGCAGGTGATCCGTCGCCAACTGGCTCTTATTGGTTCCTTAAATTTTTTAAAGACGCTTACCTGGGGAGCTATTTAAGCCCTGCTTTATTCGCCTTCTGTTTTTTTAGCACACTCATTACAATTTTTTTTATTTAAATCAAGTTTAAAAAAAAACTGTGACGCAAAAGTTACACGATTTTTTTTTAATTTGTTTCTCATATTTTTTCTAATTGGCATTTACTTCACTTATAACGGATTAATCCAAAAAAAAAACAATAACATTTTTTTTCGAATTCAAAATCCATTTAAAGCCGAAATTAGAATGTAAAATAGAAATTCACAATAAAAATTAATTACTTTGTTTTAATAGCATCAGGAGGCCCCTCGTTCTAATCATTTTCGACAACAACATATTGGTTGCCTTCACCCCTGCAAGAACTGTCAAATGTAAATGTCATTTATTTATTTGACACATAAACTCATAAATGTCTTCTTGTCACTGAATGCTTTCCATTAAACTTCAACTAATGACACGGACAGTGTCATTTGAAATTTTTCCTGTCACATTATTGACTGAAAGGAGACTCACTCAAACTGTTTGGTGGAGTCGTGGACACTCTTTTTCTATGTTTAATTGACATAATTCAAAAGTCGGGCATAGAACGAACTTTTCCATACAACTGCCCATCATAAATGATGACCGTTCAAGTCAATGCCGGAATTAGTTTTTCAAATGACATCTTGTCTGCTTTTCCGTGTCCATAAAGACAGAAGTTCGATTGAAATCCAAATAATTGTCTAAGCCCTATGGAACTCGATCGTACTCGTAATCAAGACGGGAATGAAAAATAAGTAAAAGTGATCGTGGAACAAAAATATACTTTCCATGTCGTCGCAAGTAATAATAACGAAGAATCAACAACAATACCAATCGATGGCTCTATAGATACATCTTTGAGATACTTTGGGACTCATTACAGTTATTATTGTTTGTTTGGTGTGTGTTTGCCGAAATAGTATCTTCGGCTTCCCATCGAAACCTTTCATTTCACTTTCGATTGAAAGGTAAACACAACGACATCGCCAACGACGAATACTACGATGGCAGCAACAGCAGCAACGTCGCGTCCATCGACTGAGATACAAGATATTAGATACTGCGAGAAAATTGAATTATTGTAGAGGAAACTCGGAAAAAGAACCTTATTTGGATGAAAGGGCATCTTATAGCCAATTGTGGGTGCAATATGAGGCCAATTTTATACCTCAATGTACTGAAACCGAAGCCCCCTCTTTGCGGAGAAAGAGGCTAAGTATCATCATGAATTTTCATGAGTTAATATAGATCGAAATCGAGCACGGGTGTTCGGTCGTCCGTATAAGGAATATCATACCCACAATGGCCATTTGGTTGTTTTCCAGCTCGGAACTGAAGAAAGCGAATAGCTTACGCCTGAACTCGGGAAATCATTTGAGTCTGCTGTGTCTGGCTATAGGGTTCCGTGCTATACTTAGTTTTTGTACGTGCCTCAGTGCGATTTTAAGTGCACAACAGATGTTTATTGTTTGTCGTAACTGTTGTATTACACAATTCGATTGTTACCTCTGACGACGACGACTACGACGACAACAACCGCTTAACTAACCGTGTTTGGATATCTTAACTTCGAAGATGTTTCTTTGTTGAAAGTAATTAAGAGGTCGATGGTCTCTGGCTAACAGATGTGATAACTTAGCCAGTGATAAATGGCCTTTAGGGTCGGAGGAGGTAAATCTTCGCAACAAATTGTAAAAAAAAACGATTAAAAAAGTATCTTCTTTCCACACTAATTAGGCTACTTATAAAAGACTCATGAAAATTAAAAGTTAAGGAGAATAAAGTGCTAATTTTTTTAAAGATGTTTTTCATTATGTCGTGTGGTGATTCAATTAGGACCAATAATGGACTCTTTAAAGCAACTGGAGATCTCTTCGTAAGGAAAGGAACAACTTCAAATCCTTAAAGACCGTAGACGAGATATATGTAGGACTTCTGGTATATCAAGCGATGATCTTCCTGTCGGTCCAAATTTGGGCCACTCTTATAAGGATTATTAAGCGAGCTTCTTGTTTCTACTTGAAAAAGAGAATAATAAGAACATACAAATTTGTTGAGTGCCACTCTTCTTATGTGTCATTTATAAAACTCTGAGTGAACTATATTCTCGATAACACTTCTAAGACCATTCAGAGTCAGCCATAAAGACAGTCCTTATCTAAAATTTTTGCTGTCATCTTTTTCTTTTTTTTTTTAATTCAAAAAAAATTTGAGCTTCGATAAGAGTTTCCTTTTTGTCGTTACCGAAGTCTTATAGAGGAAAGGGAAAAACTCCTAACAGATCTGAGTTAATGAGAGGAATTTTAATATTTTCCTTAAGCGGAACTTTTATAATGGGTGATTTTTTAGCTATTATCTTTTTGGCAACACTGGTTTAAACAGCTGACGCACGGTTCGTGTTTTGTTTCACTTTCAAACATCTTCAGTTTGGTCTATAATTTAATCATGAATCGTCCTACAAACGAACAACGCTTGCAAATTATTGAATTTTATTATCAAAATGCGTGCTCTGTTAAGAAAGTTCATTGCGCGCTTCTTCCATTTTATGGTCAGTTTAATCGACCCACTGAAGCGGTTATTCGGGCTATTGTGACTAAATTTCGCAATTTACATTGTTGGACATTAAACCACCAAAACGCTTACGTAGAGTGCGAACTGAAGAAAATATCGCAGCTGAATCGGCCAGTGTTAATGATGACCATCAATTATCGATTCGTCGCCGTTCGAAGTAATTGGAAAATTTTGCGGAATACAGCTGGTGCAAGAATTGAAGCCGAACGACCGTCCGCAACGTTAAATTTTGGTGAATGGGCTCTTGGAAAGTTGGCCGAAGATCCACTTTTTTACCGAAAAATTGTGTTGAGCGAGGAAGCTTATTTTTGGCTCAATGGGTACGTAAATAAAAAGAATTGTCGATTTTCGAGTGAATATCAGCCAGAAGCATTGCAAGAGCTATCAACGCATCCAGTTTGGTCACAGTTTGGTGGGGTTTATGGGCTGGTGGCATCATTGGACCGTACTTCTTCAAAGATCATGCGAATCGTAACATAACTGTGAACGGTGAGCGCTACCGTGAGATGATATCCAATTTTTTTTTTTTGCTCAAAATGCAAGAGCTTCAGTGGTTTCAACAAGACGGTGCCACATGCCACACAGCACGCGCAACAATGGACTTATTGAGAGGCGAGTTCGGTGAATATTTTATTTCACGTTCGTGACCGGTCAATTGGCCGCCTAGATCGTGCGATTTAACGCCTTTAGACTATTTTTTGTGGGGCTATGTTAAAGCTCATGTCTTTACAGACAAGCCCGCTTCAATTGACGCATTGGAAGACAACATTGAAGCATTTATTCGTGAGATATCGGTTGAAATGTTGGAAAGAGTATGATGGCGAGTCAACTGCTCTATCGTTACATTCAGTTACTGTCTGGCCAGGAACTCAGACGATGGAAGTTAAATGGAAATGTATTCGTCGTACATTAAGCAACCGACTTCGATTTCATTTTGCTGTTGTGTAGTGCTTTAAAAGCTGCTTCAAGGTATTTTTGTTAGCTCATTCCATGCTACTTTTTTCAACATGAAGTCTACACAAATAATTTCCATTCAATGTAAATTATTTCTTCTGCTATGGTTCCCATCTCCATCCATTTTGGTACTTTGAGTTCTCTATTTTCTTTTTCTCCTTATAAACAGAACAAGCTGCGAGAAGCAAGTTTCTCGGGATTTTTTCTGTCCAGAGGCTTGATATATCAAAGCTCAAAGCATGCAGGTAAATTGCATTGACTCTGAACAATTATAGGTATACATATGGTAAGCTGTTTTTGTAATAAACGCTTTATTGAAGTAAAAGACTTAAAGGCTCTTATATCTGCGAGCCGTTGAAAAAAAACAGCCATTTGCGAGTCGTCAATAATTCGCCCACCACGATTATCGAATCTCGAATAGTTTTTCTGCTTTTGTTTGTAGGTAGTACGCTTTAGGTTTTCATTTCCTTTCAAGTATCAAAACTCGCGGCATAAACAGCCGTATTTTTTGGCTGCGTCGATAAAGAAGCTTGACTATTTCCACAGACTGCAATCATAAGTCATTTGTGTTATTTTCAATTTGGTACCTCCAAGCGTTCCTGAAAGAAAGGTATGGAACCTTAAAAATTCTCCATTGTTTTCGGAGACTGAATAGCCTTAGGTCATTGTGATGTTTAAGTTATTACGGATTGAACATACTCGTACATACACCAAAAGCAACCCAATAAACCTCGAATGAGGCAAAAAGTAATGAAATTAAAAAGACTTGCAAGTCTAAGTTAATTTCCTTGATATTGAATTACTTCTTGTTTCCGAATTGATAGCTTACCACCATTTAATAAATTATTTCGAAAGCTTGCTTGTAACAATCTAAAAACTCAATCGACTTTCAACCACAAAAGAATGTCTAGTCAAACAATAAGTATTTTAATAGGTTTTTTGTTTTTTTTTTTTTGTAAAGAAAACTCTTTCTCCAAATTTTACTACTAAACTCAAATTACCATAAAAATCAAATTCAACTTCCAACCGATTAATCTAAATCGATGGAATGCTGCACGACGTCTAGTATTTGGAAAAGTCTTGCATTTTGAGGCATGTACCGCCTCATAGGAAAAAGTTAGCATTAATTTATTACTCTTATTATTGGTGCGTGGTATTTGTTAAACAAATGTTATGACACAGCCAATTGGTAATAAAATGATACAGTCTTAGGTGGCCTACTTGCTTTAAACCTCAGAGGGAAAACAAGCTTCCTACACAAAACCAAATGCACCTTCGGAATTGAATCAATCAAGAGGGGTTTATTCGAATGTGAAGCACTAATTAACTGTTTAACCAGAGTAAGTAGCAAGAGAAAGTCGCCTATTGACTGCTGATCAAGACTTAGATGTAGTTTAATCGGCAACTTCCTGAGCAGTGATATTAGAGTGCACCGCATCGTATATAACTTTCCGTCGTATGATTCACTAAACTGTTTTCATTTAAACCGAATCTGTTAAAGATTCATCCTTTATCGACTCAGTTTTTGCAACAGACAAGGTTCCAATGAACAAAATGTATCATTTGTTATTTAAATTGCCACAAATAGAATATATATGTATATATTATAAAAATCAACTTACTTCTGTGAGGAGAGTTTGAACTATGCTGCTTTTAAGGTAGTTGGTCCTGCAGCATCTCTCGGATTGCAAGAAGTAGTGCTTCTCTAGAGAGAAGTTTCTTTGAGCGGACCTCATCCTAGTCGTCTCCTGTGGTTCTAAGTAAAATATTGATGATCCGTCGATACCCCTCTGATATAGGACACCTTTAACAACCAACCAATCAAGCTAGACAGAAATTTCAAATGAATCGAAATCAATTCTGGACTAAGAAGTTAAAAGTTCAATGCCGCAAGGATCTAGATCTAACTAGCCTGTCTCAATTGAAATGATCTTGTAAGTCTTCACTAGCTGGCTCCAAGCTGATTGAAGTGTCTTTCAATTTGTACATCACGAAAGGTAACTCTTTCTATACTTCGGTGAATCTCTTCCGCTCCAACGGACTTCTAAGCTAGATCCATATCGCTGCAGAGCCTACAAAGGTCTTTATTGGCTTTTTTCTCTATATTCCGTCTACCTTAAGGCGACCACTCAAACACTCGGATGAGAGAGATCTGTTCTTATAGAGAAAAGAGCATCGTAGACTTTAAAAAAGGTATCTTTTTAAAAAAGATAAACTAACAGTCGCACAGAAATGCGCTTGCAGAAAAGTCCTTGCAAGAGAGCATTCAAAAGGAGATCGATTGACTTATTCAACAAGTCAATCGATGAATGTTCAAAGACTTCTTAGGATTAACATTCAAAGCGGCAAGTTCTCACTGCTTCCCGAAGATCTGATAACCTTTTAGCAGCATTTTAACAGCCGACAATTTTAGTCGCTGCTTATCACCTAAGATGGTGTCTAGCCTTGTCTAGTTTTTGTTAAAATTGTTAGATCCCGTCAATCTCTAAAGTCTTCAATTCATAAGGCATGATTTAATAAATGTGAAACCGCAACCATAATGGAAAAGAGATATTGCTCCTCTTATTATAAATTCTGTCCTAACCATAATTGAAGTAGAACGACTGCAGTACATCGGAGTTATGTAAAAGCCTAAAAGAACATTCTATAAAAGTTGCCAATGGTTGGATGAAGGCTCTACCGGCCTCCCTGAAACGCTCTGTTTTACCCGGTCTGCTAATAGTCCAAAAATCGACGTGCAAAACCAAAAGCCGAAGCTATTTTTAGGGTTCCGTATCCAAAGTTTGCGAACGGACACTTATTACTGAGACTCTGCTTGCCGACCGTCCAGCTGCAGCAGGACTATATCTTCAAAATCGAAGAATGTGTACAACTATGGACCCTATAACAACAAATAATTGAAAATAATATAATGTTAAGAAATGAGGGGGAGTCTTCGTGCAACAAAAAAACGTGTTTAGAAAATCGTATTTCAATTTAACGCCAACAAGTACGCTATGTTGCATGATGTACGGTTGTACGGAACCCCTCGTCTGTGTGTCCGACTCGAACTGTGCCGCTTGTTTAGTCTGAATGCATTGAGAGCCATCTGCCATGATATGAAGAACCCGTCTTAAGAGTGCCACAGTTCCTTAAATTTATTCTTCACTTTGGCTGTCCATGTTTTAACTTTCTCTGTCACGGCATTCAGTAATGTGTTCCACCTTAATTAAAACAAACATCCATGAGCCAATATTTAGACAAAAAGTAACTTGAACGAGCTCCTTCTTTACCGTTGATATTGATTTGTTTAACTTATCGACAGCCAGCCCTGAGAATTTTAAAAACTTTTCGCCCCTCACTTTCGGTTTTCATGCACCATCGAGCAGCGACCATGCCTATTTGAACGTTCTACTTATTGTTTTGAAATTCAAATATTCATCACATGCAAGCTGTCCTCCATGCTAAAGCCCTGTTTACACTGTACACACAAAAGATCTTTCACTTTTTTCTCAACCCAACAAGATTTTTATCGTCATTCCAGCGCCACACCACAGACCATTTCTGAAACGTCAAAGTGCACTTGTTTGACCTCGTGTTTTGTATTTGCCAAAGAAAAAGTTTGGGCGTGGAAATCCATGTCCAACGACCACAATTCGAATCTCCAGCAGCAAAACTCGAAAACAAAACAAAAATCTTGATATCCGTCCAACATTAATCAAGATCAGAAAATGGTGTCTCCGTGGAGGATAAGTGTTTTGGGAGAATGCTGAATGCTGTTGCTTCAATTCGTACCTGAATTGCGAAATAGGACAACAAAACGAATAGATCTTTTAAAAACAAAAAAAAAATTGTTAGGTAATACCACATTGCTTATCGTTTTTAGAAATCGGTACTACTCACCTGACATTTGACAAATGTCATATTGAACGAAGAGGTGCGATTGCGCGCCATGACGTTTATGGAGGGAAACACTTTTGTGGAAGCAATTTCGCCACATCACCTTTTGTTTGATGATGTGTCTCTCTCAGGTGATGATTATGATAATGCTTGAAGAGAATGTGATGTCAACTTTGACGTTTGTTCACCTCTGTGAAAAGTAACCACAAAAACCGAGGAAAATATAATCTGTCACGTTTGGATGGTGACACACATGTGCCGATGCAACTGGGGTTAACGCTGACACCTCGCGAACTCGCGAACTGTCACACAAATTGCACTTTCGCGATTGTGACATTTCGTAGACGCCAAGAGACCAAGGAAGAGTTTACACTATGAATTGTGTATTATATGACAGCGGTGGTGTCGGTGAATAAACATATCCCGAACCACAAATCATTCGAATGCGGTGGTCTTATAAATAAAAAAAAAGCAGGGCAAACGAATTGCATGAGGGAAACAATAAACAAATCAATGGCAGCAATGCGTTTCCGGGATTCGCTCACACACAGTAGTGAACATTTGAAAGGAACAAATTTATGGGTTGACGTATGAAATAGGGGGAATAAGTTGTCGGACTATGCTGTCAGAATGGGGGAATGGTTTTACATAGTTTCAGTGAAACAAGTTAACAAATAACTATTACTATTTTTTTGAATTGTAAAGTTTCTTTTGGACACCAAGCCAGATTTTCACCTAAGGCGGTGTTATTTTCAGGTGGCCTTGTCACAGACTATCAAATTTATCGCTTGAACTCACTTAAGTTGTATGACAAGACGCTTGATGATGACCAAAAGCAGTACGGACTTTTTTAAAGATTCATTTTTTTATATGATAGTCGTCGCAATGACAGTTCAATGTTTATACGTCAATAATTTAAGAAAGAAACAAGAGCTCGAAATACTCGTAGATTCAAAAGAAGAACTTTCTTTTATTTCACATGGAAAGCAGCCAGAACCAAGTACCGAATTAAACACAAGGAATTTGTCAGGATGCACTGTTTCCATGGGCATCGTTTTTGCTGCTATGTTAAAATGTGCACGCGAGGTTTTCCAAATTTCTGTGTTCCTGCTACTTAGCCTGGAATGTTTGATACTACGTGCTTTTGAAAGTTCTACTGGAAGATGCATCTCTCTGCATTCAAATGGGTTTTGATCAAACCGCATTGGTTTTCATGCCTTATTCGCAGAAAAGGACACCTTCGGGAGAGACTCGCCTTCAACCAAACCATTATGGAAGCGAGGTGTCTTTTTTGCCGAAAAAAAATTTCCTTGAACATAGATAGATGTAGCTTCCATTCTTTCAGTCCAATTTTGTGTTGTTTATCAATTGAGGAGGTAAAAGATAACCCGTGGATCCACTCCAGGCTTTCATTGAATCCGAATCATGAAAGACGTAAATCTTTCGTCTTCTCCCGACAATTTGCCGACGTAACTTATTAACGAAGCATCTTAAAAATTTGACTTGCAGGCTGTTGGGATCGACCCAAGGTCGGCCGCGAACAGCAAAACAGATAAACCTACCTTGGAAAGTTTCGTTTTTAGTGAGCGTGCATCATATGGCGTTTTTCTTTTTTCGTTCAGAGCAGAGCCTGAGTTGTCAAAAAAAACTTTGTGTTTCTTTTTAAGCTCAGACATATCAGAGCTCTGAATTCGTATTTCTTTTTGCGTTCGGAGCATGCTCAGAGCGCACTCTATGAGCTCAGAATAAATTGACCGAGTATTCTGAGCAAAAAGTTGAGCACAGCCATTTTTTAATGTGACAGGAGTAAAAACAAACAAAAATAAAATCCAAAACTATTTAAATGCAGCACGAGATTTGTTATTCTAGCGTAGAAGGTTATAAAAATTTAAAGTATTACTTAAAAGAATTTTATACAATAAAATTTTATTATTTTAACAGCTTATCATATAATTGCTAATCGAATGACAACTAAGCGTTCAGCTGTGTTTCAAAAACACATCGGAGCGCCCTGAACACGCTCGGCTCAGAGCGCACTCGATGTGCTCGAGCTCTGTTCAGAGCTCTACTCTGAACTAAAAAAGAAAAACGCCTATAACAAGGCGTCCACGCTTGGTAGGCATATTCGAGAAAAAAAAATAAAAAAATAAATTGGTAGCACAACGCTCCGTTGAGGGTCATGGCCTAGCTTCACCATTTGTAGACGTATAGTCTTACATTTTTCCGACTCCGAACGGCTCCAGAAGCTTTTTCAGTCAGTTAGTTACTCGCGATAGGTGGAGCCGTGATAATTGCCCAATGTTCTTACCCGGATTTAAACTCGGGTCTCCACGCTGAGGAGCATGCCTGAATAGAATAGGTTATGTTTTTGCATGTGTCAATATAGTGTTCCAACAGATTTTGCACCAAATGTAGAACAGATTCAAGTCGCTTTGCAGAAAACAATGATCAGAACGCACTCAGCATCGTTGTAAGAAAGAATAAATAAGATAGGTCCGAAGTGGATTCCTTGAGGAACTCCAGAGATGGGGACAATAGAATCGAACTCTTCGGACTTAAAAAGAACTTGATGCTGTCGATTTCCTAAGCAAGATTTGAAGGATGAAGAAGTAAAAAGTACAAAGTGACTATCCCCAAAATTTCGAACAGTTTGAAGTTAGATGAGTGCTTATTGCTGATGCGTAAGAATTACACAAAGACTTTGAAAAAAATCGCAAGTGTTGTATTTTGAGTAAAGTCGAATTTTGTTATTCAATGGATCTCATCTCACGAACTAAGTTATCTTTTGTTTTGTTAAAAATATTGTTTTGCTTCGTATCAACTTTGATATATGTACAACAACGATTTTTAGAAAATTTTCTCCTCTGAATTTTAATTATTATTTTTGTGGTAGATAAAGACTTCAAATATATTATTTTTTAAAAAAACAAAGAAAAAACTTGTCGAAAATGCCCTTAACATATAATGACGAAGCTTAATGATGACTGTGTGTTAACTTGTTTGTCAACGCACATTTTATATTAATTTATATTGCCTGATAAATCATTTCTTCTTTTACATTTAAGCGAAAGAATAAGTAATCAAATTAGATTATTAGAAGGACAATACGAAAAAAATGCTGATATTTCGTGCTCAACATGTGTTTTTTTTTCATGATTTTGAAGAAAAGTGCCTTCGTTTTAAGCTCAATTTCTTATATATTATATTTAGTTACAGGAAATTTAAAAACTCTAATTTCTATTCATGACCAACGATGTCTAAAATCATTTTTATGTTAACACGTGAACCTCGTAAACTTTGCTTGTTTCGTTTGTAAAAGTAAAAGAAGAAGCGAAAATAAATGTTCCAAACAAAAATAAAATTTACAACAGGAAACAAGCATCTATTTGGCTGTCACAAGCTTTTTATAATTATGATCTTCTCAAACATAAATCATAAAAGCTATGTTTTTTCCCCAATTAAGTGACACCAAAGATATTGTCCAAAGGCCCTTAAACAAAATGCTTCTCATAAATAAGATTCTTCTCAAAATTTGCACATGAACTAAAAAAAGACCACGAGATATTTGTCAAAATATTGTTGTTTTTTTTTCGGTTTAAATATCTTCCCTTCGAGGACGGACCAATAAAAAAGATGAACACACCAACTTACATAATTTCACTCGGTTTTTCTAAACGAAATGATTTTTTTTTTTTTATTTTTAAGTGATGACGGATTAAAAAGATATACACGTAAGCCTTGGGTGAAGAGATTTCACTGCCCACGCATGTTGTTTTTTTTTTACGGTATGTTTTCTTCCAAAAATTGTGCAAGAGAACCAACGAAACATCCATTAAACGTCTGAAGGTTAAGGATGGGCTGCCAACAAATAGTATCTTCATCCATAGTAATTGCGAAATAATTGAAAGCATCGACGAAAACATTTCTTTCTATCTTAGCTTACATAAGTTTTACACAAAAAATGTTGTTTGGAAAATTCACGAGCAGTTTCCCAATGGAATCCATTGAAGGTCGTAAAATCATGTCGATTTGACAGAATTAACGACTTTCATTATTAATAAGCTAATAATAAAAAGCAAAATGACCCAAAAGGGCGGGGAAAGAACTGTGATGTATTTTAAAAAAGAAAAACTATTTTTATCTGTCAGTGGGCGCTTTAAGATACTGGATAAATGTGTTGAGATACTTTCAAATCCAATTAATTAATAAGTCACATTTTTTTCCTCTTTCGTTATCGTTTATTTCGAATGCAATACACCTAAAAGATGGCTGCAGTTCATATTTGTGCGTTAGTTAAAGAATATGGATCGGAGGAAACGTTGTGCACATGATGCGATGGCGGGCTTGGTATAGAACCAGAGAGCGACAAAACCACATGACAGCTTCGTTTCGCAATTTCTGTGCGCTGGAAAATAAATACGCGAGAAAGTATCGAGTAGCGTCATCATCTTTGAAGCTGTATCTCCGCTCGCGGAACGAGTATACAAGTTGAAGTTTTAAAAAATAAATCAAAGAGAAAGATGTTAAAAACTTTTTTTGGAGTGGACTTCTTTTGATTAATTTGAATCTCATCATGACAAAAAAGTTTTGACTCTTGTGAAATATTTATTCAAACAACTGCTGCGCGGGCTGACTGGTTGTTGGACACAGTGGATCCCGATGGGGGTTCTTGGGTGTTAAGTTTCCATTTACACAAACAAGGTTTTTTTTTCTTATATCTCATCTGGTTATCATCATCAAAACATTGTATTTGAAGACACCTTGTCAGCAGGTTTGATGCTGGGGGTATTTTAGTTTGTTTTGACGGAAATGGGAAAGAATAGTGATTTGTGTTAACTGTGGGGGGTATTTGTGCGTTGAATGAGTAGACTGTTAACACACCAGCACTTTACACAATTTATTTCAATGCATATAAGATTTTCTGTCATAAATCTTACTTTCATACTCGTGTGTGGTAACGATTATGCAAAAACGAGGTTCGAAATTCTATTTCGTACTATTTGTTGTCGAAAAGCTTGAAAACTACTTTGTTAGTTAGAATGCATTTTCTACTTATATGACTTTATGTATACTACTCTATGCTATTGACCCTACGACTTATCGATTTGAGATTCAGTGATAACTACTGTTTTTTTAATCTAACATCGAAGGGGAAATAGATGACCTTATAAAGTTGGGAAGCATTTGAGAAAGTAAGCTTATTTTAGAAAATACTTTATTTCCCATTCGTTTCGAAAGGTTATAATCTAATTATTTGCATTCACTCAATTCGCAGTATTTTATTCGCCGTTGGAAGACTGGCTTTTTTCCTTGCGGCAATCGACGCGAACTTGCAATCCTCGTTTGGCAAGCAAATAAACTATTCATTACATATACGGGAAGTTTAGCCATACGTTTGCAGCAATGAGGCAGAGAAAGCTTCAAAACTCTAAGATTCCTTAAAATTCGGAGAACATGACACCTTTCGAGAACCTTGAAAAAAAGCACAAAACAACAATCCCCACAAGAGCTGAGCGGGATGGTGTTCAACTCGAATGCTATGGAAATCCACACTGACGGTTCCAAGTCGGAGGAAGGTACAGGTTCCGGTGTATACATGAGGACGCCTGAGTTATCCTTAGCTCTTTCGCGATTGTGACATTTCGTAGACGCCAAGAGAACAAGGAAGAGTTAACAGTATGAATTGTGTGTAATATGACAGCGGTGGTGTCGATGAATCAATAAATATCCTTAGCTCTGCGTCTCTGCAGTTTTTTCCAAGCAGAAGTAGAAGCCCTTCAAGAGGCATCCCCACGGCTATCAAAGACCCCGATATACGGTAGTTCTATTGTTATATACATTGATAGTCAGGCTATCTATCTGTCTATCTCTAAAGGAGATAGGGGACAGTAAGGCACAACATGCTTTAAGAAAATTGCCAGTCACTCCCACCTACCTACCATATCACTGCAACCCAGTTAGTCAGACCACTATTGAAATTCGATATCAAACTCGATCCGAACGTGGAACCTCTCAATTGATCCATTTGGAAAGTAGGCGCTTCGAAAACTTCGTCCCGTTCAAATCCAGGGTGGAATGGAGAAGACGTATCTTCAACGACAGATAGACCGCTTAAACGAAATTTGAAAAATCATCGTTTATGTTATGGCAGCCATGACTTAGCGAATTTCACCGTGACCGAATTTCTATATTTTATGAGGACAGTCGGGGACAACTTAGAGAGA
Source organism: Orthonevra nobilis (assembly GCA_963555765.1). NCBI lineage: Eukaryota > Metazoa > Arthropoda > Insecta > Diptera > Syrphidae > Orthonevra > Orthonevra nobilis. The sequence continues at coordinate 121,766,003 of OY743225.1, read as the reverse complement.
CCACAACTGCGGATCGTGTTGGCAGACCGCTGATAGGACCAGGTATAGATGTGAGCACTGTAGTGTTCGCAACTTCTTCCTATCCTTGAATTCACTTGCTAAATCTTCGTTTTTCCCATATTTAATGCCAGTGACATCTTTTCACGTACCTTTAACAAGTTAAAACAGTGGGAAGACCACTTGCGAAGAGTATCAACTTTAATCAACCTAAGCCTTGTCACACAGAAATGCCCTCTTAAATTTTTATTCACCGTCAAAATAAGCAATTTGAACCGATAATTAATGGTCCGTTCAAATTGTAGCTAGTACTATTACGCGCCAAAAACTTGATGCAACCAAATAACTTCCCTCACATAATTCCCTTCGTTTTAATTTATTGCATCAACAATAATAATACAATAAGTTTTTTGTACCCATTCATGATTGTATAAACTGCACCTTCCGCGATAACTCAACACTTTGTAAACCGCCAGTAAGTTAGCCAGCAGTACGCACAAAATAACGCGTCTCATGGGTAGGCGGTGCGGCAGCGACTCTTCATTTGCTTCATTGTTTGCCCTACCCTCGTGTTCAAAGGGAAATTTATAAATTTCTACACTATGGGTATGGAGACGGCACTGTATTCATTTACGGAGCTCTACAAAATGTGGACGACGATCACAACAAAATAAAAATTGACCCTAACTAGTGGGCTTGATTAAAAACTCCTTTTTTCTTTTGTGTACAACAAATGACGACGACGACAACAATTGTTGCCATAATAACATCATAAAATTACCATGCAAAGGAGAAGACCAGACTAAAGAAAAAAAACAGGACCAATGGCAGAGGGTTGAAAAGTAGGCACCAAAGCACCAATTTATGTCACAGGCATGATAAATGTCGAAAGAGGTGGCCCCAGTATCCTCCTTCCATATCTATGCTGCCGACAAAAGCACCAACCAACTATCCGACTCAATTGCTTATTAATTATGCGCATGCAACCAACGCTTTAATTGAAATTTTATACGAAACGCAACCCACGCACACAGTCGTCGTTTTGATCTCGTGACGTTGAATGGTGGAACTCTTGTAACCGATTTGCTGTCAAGGCTATATGGCATGGGTTGTCCTGAATGCATTTCAATGGTGGTTTTCAAAGTCAAGAGCAAGACCGACATACTTTAAAAAATAAGATTGAAGACCACTTTGGAGATACTTTAGACCAGATATGCTTTCTTGGTTGTATCATGCTTGTTTCGTTTTTTTTTTTTTTTTTTGCTTTTCCGTTTTTGAATCTTCAAAGTGAAGTGGTGAAATTCGAGCAAGGTCGCTTGGGTTAGTTAAATTGGAATATGTAAAGTAGCGAAGGGAACTTGGAAAATATGTCAATCGTGGGTGTAGCCTTTTGTATTAAGTTTCATTCAGGAAGCCATTACATTTATTTGACACTTAAAATGTTTGTTTATGTCGAGTGAAACGTGAGTTTCGGTGTTGTTAGAATCACGTCCGGGCTTTTGATAGTAAAATATTTTTTCCATTGGTTTTGTTTTTGAGATGGTGGGAGATTAAGTTACACGCAAATTGAAAAATTTTAAATATTTTAGTAAAAGACAGAAAAAAATCAAATAAATTGACCAGCATTTAAAAATATACACATGAGCTAGGGGTCCGGTTGAAATGTCGGTGCCTTGAGATTCGCTCTAAACAAATTTGTCTCAATAAAGTGATGGTTTGACCAGAAACCATTTGTCTCTAAGACGGTTTTTTTATCGATTCAGGGACACAACAAAATCGCAAATCAAACGCGAGGACCTATTCTGAGTAGGGTGTAATTTGGGCCAACTATGTACCCTGTATGCAAACCGCACAAAATAGTTTATTTTTTCTACATATTATCGAGCCGCTAGAGTCATCCATCTTTTGAAAAGATTTGACTGCAAAAGTGGGTTCAATTTCCATTTGATTTTCAGTCCAACAACGGCTCACTGGCTTTAACGGCTGTACTTGTTGCAACTCATGTTGCAACTCAATCTTCTACGTAGTGTCCTTGTGGAGACCGAGTTGCGTCGATTCGATAAATGTTGATCACTCGATCACTTTCACCTCAATAGAGGCGATGCCTGACAGGCGCAGCACAATGTATTGTGTGGACGTCTTAAGCCTCTTAAACCCGCATATCGGCCAATACTATTGCGGTTTTCGGCCCGGTAAATCGGCGATCTATTTTGTTTGATTATCTCAGACGTATTTTTGATTTCAATTGCAGCATGGCATTCGCTTAATTCGCAGTATTCTATTTCATAGTAGTTGATATACTAAAAATGTAGAATTTTCGAAGATTGGTTCATCACCCTGCTGTTAGGAATATGCCTTGACCGCAGACACAAACCAAGTCGATAAATAATTTTAATTTCGCTGGTGGACCACTCCAGTGAAAGCGCCACTAATTTGATTCTAATGGAAAAATTGTGACTGGATCATATTCGAAAACAAAATATTTTCTAGGCTTCACCAACAGCGCCAGCCAACCGTTGAAGATATGTGCCCGGGACAATAAGGGGCAGTGCTCAGATCCTACAATAACCGATGTTTTGTTAACTCTAAAAGATTTTCTGTCAATTATTGTTTAGCACTCCTAATAAATCATAAATCGCCAACTTGAAAGACAGCCGCACTCATCGTGAGAATTTCTTAATCTCCTAGATTATCACCTCGTTACAACATCTTTCGAAAAACCTAATGGCTTAGTTCCATTGAGTGACGTAACATAGTTATTATGTACTTCTTTCCATTTAAACATGCCAAAGGCGCTGTAAAAATAATGTTAATCCACAAGATCCCTTCAAAACTGTCCGACTTTCAATTCCAAATTCGAAAATCTATCAGTTAAGTTTATTTATTGACAGTCCTACGCAAATAACAAGTAGCCGCCTAAAGTGTCGTTGTCACAACTTAATTTTACAACGTCAATAAATTAGCGCTTAAAAACTCCATCGGTAAACATGACCGTTAAGTAGGCCAGACAAGTTGTAAATTTAACACAAAAAAAAAAAAAAACTTCACACCTTAGGCCTTTTAATCGGTTCTACAGGCGCTACCTGAGAATTCTAAAACAAAACGTTCAAATGGACACCGTGAAATCTTTTCCAAATTCGAGGAATTTTAATTAAAATCTAAGAGTTACTTCTGGCGGCGATAAAAGATACAAAAATGCAAGGCAAGCTGTTTGATGAAACGGCCGTTTGGTATGCACGCCTTTTTTTTGTCTATCTCTTTATCTCTTTTAGTACAAAGAGTTTTCATTTTCCTCTTCATCTACATATTTTGAAAAGAAGAAAACAACTTTTGTTTACACTTTTCCAAAAAAGATAAGAAAAACAGAAATCCAGCAATGGTGGTATGATGAAATCCCCCCTTTTGGATCTCGGGCGGGCTCCTAGCTTCGTAAAAAGAAAAACATTTTCTGGGAAAACAAGCTTGGCGTGGTTTACAAGGAGTTGCATCATGTTGGCTAACTCGGAACACAAGACCGACAAGAAATCTAAATAAGAAGCGTAGCAATTTAGTGCGTACGAGGCGAGTGTGCCTTTGCATGAGTTGTCATCCTAGAGAGGCTGAATGGTAATGCTTTTTTTTTTTAAATTTTAATCCATCCGTTGGTTGTCAAAGCATGTGTCCAGTGATGTTATTTATTTTTTAAAGAAAGCGTAGCATGGTCTTTTGAATGTACACCTCGGGGTATTAAGAGTGAAAAGATGAATTCAGTTTTTATAACATTGTGCGAGGCACGCACCTTTCACATTGAATAACTTGCTAGATCGCCAGATGCTGATAACTCAATTCAGTAAACAAATTGTAGATTTGTTTGAATTGAATCATCCTGGCAATAATCAGGTGTTGCACATAGAACACCGTTTTACTTAAGAGGAAGCTTTTAGCTCTGAAGACAGTTCAAAATGTTTTTTTTTTACTTTATTTCTTTGAGTGGAGTATGAGTATTTCTACTTTGATGACTTTATTCCAAATTTTCATTGTTTGTTCAGAAAAGGGGATACCTTTTCGTTCTTCTCAATGCTCGAATGGTATGAAAGAGGAAACAATAAACTGTATCCTTATGTTCAATTCAAAGAAATTATTTTAATAAAGTTGAGCCGAGGACACTCCTGGTGCAAGGGAAGATTCACGCTTCTTAAGCTTTTCGACAGGTAGGGAAGGCAGGCAGATCTTCTAGGGTATATACACAGTCCTCCGAATTTACGCAACCATCGGTGAGAATACGAAGGTGAAAGTCTTTCCATATCGTTAAACTGGAAATGGTATATTCTCGAGCCTTTCGTTTATAACCTGCGAATTCAGATATTCTTTCGGTCAGTTTCATGAACGTTTTCAAAGTTTTTGATTTCCTAAAATTTGATTTTCGATACCACTACGAAGATCGTACGCAACAGGATTGCAACAGTCAGGTTGATCTGTTATTTCATTTTTGTTCACAAACCCGATGTGTGTTCTTCTCCCACACAGAAATGGAGTCTTCAAGCTTTCGACCAATCCCCAGATGTCTATCGTGGTGCTCTTTTCTCCCTAGCGGCTTGACTTTGTTTTCGGAATCTTATAAAGCCTTCCATGATTTAATTCGACATTTAAGGTCTAAATAAGCAAAATGCAGTTTTATCGTGTACCGTAGATTTTGATATTTAAAGCTTATCTGCAAAAACGCCGTTTTTCTTGCCATTCGTATGTTTATGGGTTCCATACTAATACCTACCAACGTTATTAGTTGCTGTAATGGAACCCTTCGTGAACGTGTCTGACTCGCATTTGTCCGCTTTCGTTGCTTGTTTGCAGTTTTATTTTATTACAGTCTACTACTGTATCCAAAAAATAAGGTGACATATGAATTTAAACTGCGCGCGTCGAAGGATTTGGAAATTTTTCTTTCTTTTTAGGTTGGTAGTACTGTCAGTGACATCTATGTGAAATTTCATGTCAAAATATATTCATAGTGCTTGAGATACGCGTCGTTTTGTGAGCTGCTAAAAGTGAGTTTTTCGTTTTTTGCGATGTCGAAATTTATTGAGCAAAGAATTTGCATTAAATTTTGTTTGCGGAATCAATTTTCTGCTGCGGATACGTTGAGGATGGTGCAGAAAGCCTTTGATGATGAGGCTATGTCTAAAAAAAATGTTTGCAAGTGGTATAGTGATTTCCAAGCCGGCCGTGAACGTGTCGAAGACGAAGAGCGTTCTGTGCGACCATCAACCTCAACCAATGAAGCTCACGTCCAACAAATCAAAGATTTGGTGTTGAAAAACCATCGATTAAAGATTAGAGACCTTGCTGATGAAGTTGGCTTATCGAAAGGCTCAGTCAATACCATTTTGAAGGATGCTTTGGGCCTCAAGCGCGTCAAATCTCGACTGGTACCGAAAACATTGAATTTTTCGGAAAAAAGGCGTCGCGTTGAAGTGTGTGAAACAATTCTTTCCGACTACCAGGATGTCATGAAACGCATTATAATTGGCGATGAGACTTGGATCTATCCTTACGACCCCGAAACAACCGATCAATCGAGCGAATATCGTGCCAAAGGAGAGCCGAGACAAAAAAAACCGCGCCAAAGTCGCTCAAAAATCAAGGTCATGTTGACTGTTTTCTTCGATTATCGTGGTGTTGTGCTTTATGAATTCCCTCCAACCGGCCAAACAGTCAACAAGGAATATTATTTGAACGTTATGCGTCGTTTGCGTAACGCTATCCGCCTAAAAAGGCCGGAATTGTGGAAAGACAATTCTTGGTTTTTACACCCCGATAATGCACCATCCCATACCGCACTCGTAATTCGTGATCATTTCGCCAAAAACTCAACCCATATCGTTCCGCAACCACCGCATTCACCTGATCTGGCGCCGTGCGACTTCTGGCTGTTCAACAAGCTCAAAAGACCGCTCCGGGGACACCGTTTTGATACGATAGAGGAGATTCAAGCCGCAGCGAAGACGGAACTGAAGGCTATCTCGGAAAGTGACTACAACCAGTGTTTCAAAGATTGGAAAATCCGTTGGCATTAGTGCATTGCATCGGTAGGGGATTACTTTGAAAGCGATGAAATTGATTTGGAAGAAAAAATAAAGAATTTTCAAAATAAATACAATGTCACCTTATTTTTTGGACACAGTAGTATATCAGCTTAAGCTTTAGTTCTGCTCATTTTAAGGGTTCCATACCCAAAGTGTGCCAACAGAACTGTATAAGTTATGATCCGTCAGTCCATTGGTCAAAGGAATGTATCTTCCGAACCATTACAGGTATTACAGGTAATATAAAGTTAAAAATAAAAATAATAAAGGAAGGCTCATTATATTTAACGCCAAGATAATTAATAATTCATGTTAAATATTCTATGGTGGTGCGGAATCCTCTGTATGCATGCCCGAAGAGCACTTGGATGCTTTTTTATTCCTTAAACTTTCGATGGAATCATGTATCTTATATCGACCCTAACAGTATGTGAACGAATTTCGTGCATTTATGTCAGTCCTACACAGAACAAATTGTGGTGAAAGATAGTTTATCTGGAAACTTATGGACGGCAGTGAATACCTATATTAATCATTTTATTTTATTAATCGAATAATTACGACCAACACCAGCCCAAGTGTTGATGTAAAAACTGCAACAAAAAACATTACTCCCTTGATACGAGTTTTCTATTCTGTTTTTTTTTTTTTCGAAAATCGAGGCTGTGTTTCAAAGGCATAAAAGTTCGATGCTTCAGGCCTTATCATGATAAAAATTAAACCTTTCTCTAATGCCATCATACTTCGAAAGCAATTCAATTACCTCGTTTATTACATGACATCTGTTTATCCATCAGTACACCAGCATCCTCGAGCTTTAAATTGCTAAACTCATTAGCCAGGTGCTAGAGAGGTCCACTAAAAATCCTTCATTTCATTAATAATGTCAATAAAAAAAAAAGTACGAATAAACAGAGACACGTGTGCCTTTAAAGGCACAATCCACAAACTACATTAATGATAATGATGTCTCATTTCATTTTTTTATATTTTTACCATCCTTCTTTACCTTAATGTCTTCCGTAAGTTCGAAAAAATATATAACTGCCTTGAAGAATCGTCGCACCATCAGATCGTCAAGAACTTAATCGATGAATCAGCACTAAGAGCTCGAAAAATGTGACGAGATGACTGGACAATTGTGTTCTCTCTCGTGCTAGCCTGAAATCATTAAACAATTCTTGGCCATTTATTGTTGGTTGTAAGGTAACAAGAAAAGATTGTTTGAATGACGCAGTGGATTGGGACTTTAAAGTTACAGCTGTCGTCGGTTTGGATAGCTCTTCCAAGGAAGGAAGTACGAAGGTTTTTGTACCTTATTTTGGCTACAAAAGATAAGAGCAGCGTCCTGTTTTAACCCTTAATGGCAGATACAGTTCCTCTCGTTTCGGATGACAGCGTACTGTTAGGTTCAGTTTCTATGGTGATATGAAGCACATTTGTTCGTCAGCGCAGGACCTTTTTGATAGTTGGATCTATTAAGCTTTGATGGACTTCTAAGGAAACGTCGATGTGGTAAGAGGAAACACGCCCGAAGGCACAAGAGTACTTTTACTTGCTAGCTTGTCGGCTTTGTTCTTAACATGAACGCCACTGTTGATACACTGCCGTCCATAACTTTCCGTCGAGCCGAAATTAAATTGTTTTGTATCCTCTTTACGTCAATACAAAATATTAATACATGTCGAAGCAATTTAAGTGGTTTAACTAGAAGGAGTAGAGTCAAGGATCTCACCAATAAAGAAAATAATAAAACAGAATTGATTAAGTCATAGAGTGACCATTAAATCAACTTTTAAATGGAATAAACTAAAATGTTCGTAGAATTTGGTTGAATTCGTTGTTTTTCTGTACCATGAGAGTATTTGGTACATTCTAACGCCGCCACTTTGACGCCTTCAAGAATCATCGACTCTTAAAGCCTTTAAGAAAAGCGGAAGCCCCAAATTTGATGTTCATCAAAACAGGGGGGGCCAGACTTTAAAATTAATAAGCAACAGGCAACGACAGCTGTTGATGAAGTGCTGATGCGCACTCTCAAAACATGGTTAAGCGGTTAATGGACGGACAAGTCGCAGTTCAAAGGTTTCGGATAACAGAGAGGAGAGTCAAATTATGTCCATCCGGTTTACGATAAGAGGACCATGTATTCATAATAATACAAGATAAAGACGCGAAACATTCCCGCAAGCTAGGTCGAGTACTCGGCGGTTTAGAAGAATGAAAACGAATACCAAAGTCGCCTGTCAATATTCACCCAACCTCAACCCTGCTAAAAAATATGTGACTGAGGTGTTAGAAAACAAAGTGTGGACCTAATCTAAAGAATAGCTTACCTTCCAGTAGCCTGCAGATCAATGAAATTGGAAATTATTGAAAAAGTGTTTAAAGTACGAGGTATTTTTTGACGAAAAACGGGTCCAACTCCATTTTTTTACTCAAAAATTTTATTAAGAAAATGACATTATTTTTTGTCAAGATATTCTACTCTCGCTAATGACAGTACCTTCAGTATTTCATATTAGCTCTGGAATCAACGGCCCTCACCTTCGGTCGTGGAAATTGAACGAGAGCGTTGAATAAGCTTATTTAATTCCGATATAAGAAACATACTTTTATGGGTTTCAATAACAGAGTGGAAACCGAAAACTTTATGTCCCCGGAATGTCCTCGGACAACCTCAGTTTTTTTAATAGAATGACTGCTGTGGTCAATAAACGATTCGAAATTCTAAGATAAGGCTTTCTAAAGCAGCGCAAGAAATAATTTGCGTCTTTTGATCAGGCTGCTCCCTTTAGAGCTAACATTCGCTTCAAAATGGAGTATAACTTATAAGTCTGGCCACGAGCTTCAAAGACCATTTCATAAGAAGTGCTCCAACAAAATAGCCAGTGGCATGCCTCCCTCTGTTCAATTTCATAGTAACACTTGCCTCTTAAGAAATGGTCATATAGTCACGCACAAGGATTCGTTTATTAGCTTCACAACTAGAATGTGGAATGCTCTCCCACACTCGGTAATTTCTAATCATTTCAATTTAAGGATATTTAAAAACAATCTGCATCATGGCCTGTTTGGGGGTATTCATAATTCTTGAATGCGTGTTTATTACAGAAAAAAAAACATAAAATTGACGTTTAAAATTAATTTTGTTTTTTAAGGTTCCGTTCCTCAAAAGGTAAAACAGAACCCTTTTCGGATCACTTTGCTTTCCGACTTGCGGTATCAAGTTGAATTTAATACCAAATTCTTATGGCTACAGTCCTTTTAAGCTGTAAAAAAATCAATCAATCAAGCTCACGCCGAATATTTTGGCTCTCGCAAGGGGAATCAAAACATATGGGGTTTTGTCCATAGACCTAGAAGCATAAAAGCTATTTTTTAAAGCTTCGGTGACCAGTTTTCTCCCATTTAAGAACACATTAAGTACATTTCTAAAAGTACAATTCAATTTTGCCATACAATTTTTTTCAAAGTTAAAATTTTACAACTATATATATTATAAAAGGACTACCGGTTGAAAATGTCGTTTTTTTTAAAAATTAATTTTTTATTGAATAAAAATAGATATAAATTCAATATTCAAAGTATTGCCCATCGCTAGCTACACATTTTTCCCATTTTTCTGGCAATTCATGGATACCCGTTCTGAAAAATTTGACCGGTTTGGCCGCAATCCACGAATCGATCCATTTTTTGACTTCATCGAAATGACGAAAATGCTGGTCAGCCAGGCCATGTTGCATCGATCGGAAGAGATAGTAATCGGATGGCGCAAGGTCTGGACTATACGGCGGGTGGGGTAGGACATCCCATTTGAGAGTTTCAAGGCAAGTTTTGACGACATTTGCAACATGTGGCCGAGCGTTGTCATGTTGCAAAAGAACTTTATCGTATCTTGCGACCGTTTCCGGCCGTTTTTCCTTCAGTGCTCGGCTCAAACGCATCAATTGTCGTCGGTAGACCTCGCCTGTGATTGTTTCATTCGGTTTTAGCAGCGTCGGCGTTCGACGTCTCGTGGCTTCAATTCAAACGGCACCCAATGTCCTACCTTTCGGATTATTCCCATTGCTTTCAAACGATCGGAAATGGTTTGCTGAGCAAGTTGCTGAGTGATTTTGCAAGTTCTTCTTGCGTTTGTGACGGATCTTGATCGAGCAATGCCTCCATTTCATAGTCTTCAAACTTTTTCACCTGGCCGGGGCGTTTTTTGTCTTCGGTGTCGAAATCACCATCTTTGAACCGCTTAAACCACCGCTGACACATTCTAACGTTTATAGTATAGCCCGGATAAGCTTCGGTAAGCAATTGATGCGCTTCGGTTGCTTTTTTCTTTAAATGAAAGAAGCATATTAAATCTTCCCGCAAATGTTGTTTTGATGGCACGAATGTAGACATTTTACGGCTTTGCAAAAACTTGTGTGTTTTCACTAATGACCAATAACCTAGACTAAAATAATTAGACAATGACATGAAGTTTCTGATGTGACAGCTGTCATGGTCAAAATTCACCTCAGAGTTATGGATATGAAGTTTTCTGCAATAACGACATTTTCAACCGGTAGTCCTATTATGTTTTTGCATTTTTTAGTTTCACAAACTGATTTCAAAATGTAATCTAAAAATACAAACGTTTTAATAATTATAATTTATTCCTTTACTGTTGTTGAGTTCATTTAAACTTGTATCCTCATTTTTCACCTCTGGAAAAATGGTCACCGTACTTATAACACAAGTAATGGAAAAAAATCCGAAAATCGTAAATTAGTAGTTATATCACAAGAAATTTTATTTTAACAACTCGAAACTCAATTTTATGCAAAAAAGAAAAATGCTATGTGAAATTTGAAGCTGGAAAAAAGTTAGGTATTCCACATACATTGATACTCGCAGAGGGAATCAAAACCTACAAGTGGAAAAATCTTCGAAACTCGATTCCAGTGATGGACGAACTATTTACATACCTACAAGTTTGTACGGAACCTTCGTTGCGCTAGTCCGACACCTTACATCAATTTCTGTGACGGAATGTACTGCCCAAAAACTTATGGACTGCAGTGTTTGCAAATTTATTATCTGAAGCTATGTTGTTTCCTATGAAATTTTCAACATGACTATGAGTTACTTGAGAGTGCTTTTGAAAAGGGATAGATTTGATCTCAGGCTGGACCATTTCGATGACCGGACTTGAGACCAATCGACTATATTCTGATGCATTCAAGTAAACCAGAGATCGTAGTCGATTTAATCAAAGTGCAATGTCACAAGGCACCAATTAACAACAAACATCCACCGATCCTCAATAAACTCAGTTATGAACTTCCAAAATAAGTTGTCGTTCCTATAAAGTATGTATCTTTGGTAACTTCTACGCCAGTCTTTCAATCCAGATAAAAATCTTAACAGGGAATACCTGTCCTGACTAAATACAGAGACTCAACTCATCATACACAGCTTCAAAGTGGCTAACCACAACCATCTCCTCTAGCGTGCACTGCCTGTGCTTATAACCTAAGAAAGAAACATTAGCCCAGGCGGAAGAGAAAGAATCTTGTGGTTTGTTGTTGTGTTGTGTTGCTTTCAAAGCCGCTGAACTTATCTAATTGGAGGACGACAACAACAACAACAAGAGGAACATCCATGACTAAGCAATGCGACAAGACTCCATCATGGGAGCCTGCCATGAGTTGGGACTAAAATTTGCTTTCATCACGATTTTATGCAAATGCAAGTAATAAAAAAAAAGTATCTATCTATTTTGTTGGCAAGCTTTTGTCAAGTCAATTGACAAACAAATGAATCTTATTAGCGAATAGGGAATCAATTTAGATGGCAATCACCGCAACAACCAACAAAGTTGGACCAAAGGAGCAACAAAGAAAAATATTAAAATTAATTGGATGAGTGAGTGGAGGATTCAATTAAGTAAAAATATATACAAAAAAAAAGTCCTTACAGAGCAGCAGCGATATCTGTAAGCACGACAATCTCCAAATGCAAATGTGAACAATTTAATTTAATTTTACGAGACTAGTGGTGGCTTTGCGGTCACATTCGCATCTTACAAGTCCAAATAAAATGGGAAACATTTGTGGATAATAGATTGACGCCTACGAATGGCTTGAGGTGTTTATTTTGCTGGTGTGGGAGGATCACGTAAGGAATAGTCGGTTTTGAATTAACGGAAGATAGTCACGCAGGACTTGGCTTGGTTTCGATGGGTCATCGACACATAAGGAGTTGTGTTTTTTTCTAATCATTAAATTCAGCTTTTATAATTTCTTTAAGTACTCAAATCCTTGTAAGTAAAAGGTGGCCATTTAATGTCTCCATTGCGTGATATCAGACGTCCAGCCAATAGAGCCATTAGTACACCAGTTGTTTGGCATGTGGAGCAGTCAACGTCCATAGCACCATATTCAGACAACAAAACAAGCCAACCGACATGTTTCCGTAACGCATTCGATTCTGATACTGCAACGGGCGGTCCAAATGTCGAAGAGGTGCATCTCGTAAGCGCGCTGTCTTGTTTTGCTTGAGTTCCATATTTTTGTCAGATATAATTTTAAAAGGTGTCAATTGCTGTGAAGAAATAAAAATAACATCAGAGTGATGATAACATTTTTCAATCACAAAAATTCCACGTGCTAATTTATCAACTAATGTTGGTGATAAAAATACTGCGAACTGAGTGAATGCAAATAAATATATGTAAATTCGATTCAGATGTCGGCTTGTGATGTTTTGTCCAAGCTGGTGTCCGAATAATCCGATTTCTTGTCGAAAGCATGAAACTTGTTTTATCCTCATTAATTTGAAGATCAATTCTTTTGGACTCTTTTCTTTTCCAACCCCCGTGGAAAAGATGTTGCATTCCATCAAGAAAAAGTTTGACGAAAACAAATGCCGCGTATCTTTTCGTTGGAATTCGGCGCAAGTCTTGAAAAACTCGTAAGGTTACAGCACAAGTCGCGTATTTTGGACCATTCTGCGATATGAGCGGGCCATTTCTTCCAGGTATGCCGGATTCGTCCATCACTTTATTTGGTTCAACGTAACGCATGCTTTCATATACGGCCTTGAAGTCGATTAATAGCTGATGAGTATCGACTTGAAATTCGTCCGTCTTTTGCGGGATTTGGTCTGTTGTCGTCTTGGCGATCCACAAACCACATTGGTTTTCGCGGATTTGTGTGTTGTTTCAGACGTTAGTAGGGTTATGCCTCCTTAGTGAGCTTACATTCCGACAGTAGAGCATGCTTTTATTGTTCCAACCCTGACCAATGATCTGATGCATGGTCCCCAGCTTAATGCAGCTTTGTTGTTTTTGAGCCTTTTTCTAACCACCCCAACTCCTTCAGCGGGTTAGAGAAGTTCTTCGTCGACTAGGGGGTGGTTGTTTTTTAGCTGTAAGGCCAGTCTACAATATCTTTTGAGTTTTGTCAGCAAGCCTTCTTTGTTCAATCTTTGAAAAACAGACGTACCCGCCAAATATTTTATTATTGTAATCCAATGTTTTGATCGCTCTTTAAATAAGCCTTCCCTTGTTTTCTTTATCCACAGAACATTCTAAGTCGTGGCACTACAACAAGTGAAGAAACCGACGAAGAACCAGCTTCAAAATTAGCACGTCTCACCGACTCAGAGAGTGACGACTCAGCTGCTTCTGGACATCGTGAACTCTTGACTGAATGCTGCAAGAAAACGGTCAGCAAATCTGACTGCATCAAGGTAAGTCCGCTTGGAGTGTTTTTCTTTTGCAAAAGCCCCGCTTAAAATTAACCCAAACTACAACATATATCTATCTCTTTCTAACACTTTTTTTTCCCTCCCAATATTCCCGAATTTCGTTCACCCCCTTGCGCCAACGCCCGCAAATTTTAGGCTGACTACGCTGACGGAGACGACGAAGACGACGGTGACGACGAAATCGATCACCCCATCATCGCCCATTCCACAGCAAATTGGTCAAGTCTAAGCTTCAGGGGCGCACTAACCCAGGAACGTGTCCATCAGTGTTGCATCATCACATCGGCTGCTTCGACAGACTTTGACGCCGACTCTGAAGGCAGTGACTGTGAGGTGATCAAACGTCCGCGTAAAACCGAAAAATACACGAGTGCTGCTAACGCTGCTGCAACCTATCGCTGCTTACTCTCAACACCGCTTAAGAATCATAACACCGCCGCTTTTGAACCCCCCTTCTCGCAACTACTGTACTCTGAAAATGATTCAGTGTTTGATTTGAATGAGACTATGGATGCTAATTCGTTAATGCAATCGAAATTGTTAAATGGCGCCGCCGCCGGCTGCGTTGTAGGCAGTGAGCTCGCCAGGCTACCACAACAACAACAGTCGCCAAAATCGTCACCTAAACTGCTAAATATAAGTAATCAAAATGTTAGTCGCCTGTCACCACAAGAACACCAATCACCGAATCAATTGGTGCTGGTGAATTCGAAGACAGGTACTGCGACAGCTATGGCACCTGTGGGCGTGGGATTGTCATCATCAACGGTCTTGACATCACCCTGCAACAATGGTAATGTTGTAGGTGCTAACATCAATGGTTCTGGTGGAGGCAACCCTGCCAATGGGAAAATACGAAAACGTCACCGTAACATTGACATTTCCAAATTTAATGAGTCCAACCGCAAGTCGAACAGTTGTGCCATATTCTATTTTAAGCATTTGGATACAGATAACGAGACAAATTTCAGCGGTGGCGGCGGCGGTGGCCTGTCATCATCCCATGGAAGCGATGTAAGTATATTTTTTTTTTTTTTTTGTTTCATCTTTCTTGATTTATCGATGGTGATGGTCCCTTCTTCTCTCTCTGCGTCTGGTGATATGGTGGGAATTTCATAGAAATAAAAATTGGTTCACGCTTTGGTAGGAGCATATTTCTAGAAGAAGTTTGTTTTTGGCAGTTGTCAACGAAGATAAAAGTTGACATTTGTCACATTGGTACGAGGTTCGTGTTTTTACTCCCTGGATGATCTGTTAAGTATGTTTCTTTGATCGTTTTGTTCATTTATCCATGTTCAATTCATGTCTTACCATATTGGATTTTGGAGTCCAAAAAAGGCACTTGCTCTGATTGACGGTGTATAGAGTAAACGCCTTCGCAAGTCAGGTTGAATTGATTCAAAATAAGTACAGAACTACTTATTCAGGCGCAACTTAAATTCCGTAAAAATAACGCGACGTTTTCTTGTCCATTTTCTTGAGAGCTTAAATCCTTGTTCCGAAAACAGTGCGATACAGACAGTTCTAATAATCCTTTTTTAATCAGCTTTATTTTGGATGCCTTGGCACAACGAGTTCTGGTTCAAATTGTGCCACCTCACGGCTCTTTTTTTGTAACAACAACGTATAATTTATAAAAATTCAAAATTTTTACATCACAATAATTTACATAATAATTGTTTCCGAAGATGATAGAATGAACTTCATGCTCATCCACACACATGCGACACCTGATCTGAAATTTATTCATTGCGGCCTGAAGGGTTGAAGTTGGGTTCGCCTCAATTATTGTTTAAATGGACTGCTTTTCAAATTCCTTGGTTGCCCCATCTTGCTGAAACCAAATGCTGTTGAAACAGATACTTTTTCGAAGCAGCTCTAAAAACCTTCAACATCTTTAAACAGCGGTCCCCATTGACAGTTACTGTTAAAACGTTTTCGTCAAAGATGTATTGCCCGTCTTAAGGAGTATTCCTGGATTAGATTCACTCCATATACAGCAATTTTGCTGATTGCCGATTAGATCAAAATGGGCCTAATCAAACATTAACAAGCAATTAATGAAGCTGTTGTCTTCTTCGGTCATTTCAATAATTTTTTTGGCGAAATTCGAGGCGAACAGGCAAATCCAGAGGGTTTAATTTACTTGGAATTCGGATTTTATACGGAAACGGATCCTTTGTAATGACCGTCTGCTTATTTCAATTCGAGTCGAAACGCTTGGATTTGCCTGAATTGAAGATGCTACAGTCGCGATTGTGTCTCGAACCCGAACATAGGGATCTCGATGGGAAGGCCTTCGTGCGATGCTTTCAGATTCGGCAAACATGCTTACTCGTGGGAGTGCCGCTTTAATTCCCTTTGGACAGGAATGAAGGACTGCAAAGCATGTTACCGCTGTACTATCCAAATCCTCTTTTTGGTATCCAAAGCGTTGATTTAATAAATCTAAATAGTAACCTGCCAAATAAAATAATAAATAAATAAAAAATATAACCCGATTACTCACATAGAAAATTATTTATTATTACGTTATACGCATACGGGACGGACTTTATGACTATTAAATTGGAGGCGATTTCCTTTCTGGCATCAAATTTTATATTAATATATAAAAAATATTCTATAAGTCAAAAAGATGTACCTATTTCACTGTTCTTCAAATTTAGTCCTCTGGAATTATTCCAATTCCACTAAAAGTTGGTAAAACTGAAAAATGAATGGTCCAAACTTTTCGTAGGATCTCTACTTTGAAGATTAGAGAACTGCAAAATTGATTATGTATCTCAAATATTTGAACTTAAACTTTCAAGCAACTAAACGTCTGTATTGGACTGAAAGTGAGCTGCCCCGATTCTAAATATTTTTTGGACTGATACACCAATTGATCAATTGAACTGCTGCACTCTGGAGTCTGTACATTTTCTTCAAGCATTTGATCAAAGGCAATAATAAAAAGCAAAGGACTTAAAACACTCCCCTGATGTTGCTTTGGAATAAGCAGTGTTGAATGCTTTTTTCCATTGTGATCCTTGAGTGTTGCATTGCATTGCATATGGTGTTTTTCCAACGATCTTGATCTTGATATCAGGAGGAAAACTTTCCCTCTACTGTTTAGGGAATCGATCACCTTTAAACCTTTTTGATGATTATATCCCTATCCAAGTTTCTAGGCCACTGTCCTTGTGAAGG
This sequence comes from Orthonevra nobilis, assembly GCA_963555765.1. Lineage (NCBI taxonomy): Eukaryota > Metazoa > Arthropoda > Insecta > Diptera > Syrphidae > Orthonevra > Orthonevra nobilis. The sequence goes on along the minus strand of OY743225.1, from coordinate 121,749,003 downwards.
TTTCTTTTCATAAAACGAGGAAAAAGATTTTTCATCCAACCTCGGACACAGGCGCCTTGGTCCATTTTAGGCGCATTTCTCCGAGCCGTCTGTATTACTCTTCGAGACCAGTTTTATGGTCTCATTTTAAGGCCCCAAGTAGTAATTTACTTTTCATCAAACAACAACATTGTAATGAATCCCACATCTAGTGTTCCAAGTTCGACTATCGTATTGATACTGAGTACTTTTTGGTATCGAACCGGTGAGTATCGATACCAAGAAAGTATCGAATTAAAAGTACCGATTCTACTCTGTATCGAATACTTTTTTTTAAAAAGATAATTTGAGACTTCGGTTTTACGTTACCACATTATTTTGTTCGGTAAAAATACATCTGTTAATGGAACAATATTTGTTTAAGAAAAGTTTAAGCTGGGTAGAACTGGGCTGTCAAACTTGGCACGCTTCTTAACCGCAGCAGTTAAACGGTGAATTTTTTCATTCTGCAACGCAGCTTTTATAGCGAGGGTAGAAGCACATTGGTAATAAGTGGTGCTGAATCTATCATCTAAAACTCATCAAAATCACTCATGATTTTAAGCAATCTTTTTCACAAGAATGAACTATTTCCCAAACGCACAAATGCTCGCAAATGGTGGAAAAGGCGTAAGCCGATTTGTGTTTTGTGTGTCGAATATCGGACTGTCCCAAAATGGTGTTCAGACGATATGCTATCGAGAATCGCATATGATGACGCAAATATATGCCAGTTTTGCATGCCGTGTACCCGTAATTCAAGAAAATATCTAAGCCCCGTTTGCTCTTCTCTTGCAAAGCTTTTCCCCTTCTCAAAAATGCTTTTACACAGCAAAATACTCGATACTCAAATGACGATTCTACTCAAAGTATCGGGCCACAGAATCGAATATCGAATCGTTAAGTATCGATATCTACTCAGTATCGAAAGTATCATTCGAGTCCTAGCCACAACCGGGGTTTCTTGAAACGTCAAAGAAAGGTGCCCGACTTAAAATCGCGACTTCGTTTCTTAAACTTCTTGTAACCGTCATCATGGCTTTTAGCTATGAGCCGTGACCACTCATACTTCAACTTCAAACTCGCGATCCCTTTGGTTCCCCTAAACTTTGCTGCTATTTGATATCCTCCGGAAACCGCCAAGCTCGGCGGAAAATCAAAATCGAAGCATAACAAGAGCCTGGCACGGGAAAAAAACTACTTCTATCAGAGACAGATTTTTGTAGTGACCTATTCCAGCAGCCAAATTGTCTTGATTCCAAAAAACAATACCACAAATGAGGTTCATTAAGAGGCTCCCCTCATATTTATTTTTTTTTTAATTTTAACGAAACCAATATATTTTTATTTACTGTACAAGTCCAGAAGGTTAAATGTTAAATGATCTTGAAGGCTGAGCCTCATCCACTCCCTCGATAAGCTGCCTCAAAACTAAAGTTATGTAACTGGTTTAATCACCCGAATTTAAGTGGCTCGTTCTTTATTCGGCCATTCCAAAAACGACCATCAGAGTGTCGTCAAAATCCTTTAAAGCTTCCACTAGTCTGTTTACCAATATTTTTCCAGCGGATAGTCTGACCTTTGAAAATGCCGCTGCTACTTAAAATGCATTACTTTCTTATCTCTTACGTCATTTATTTAGATGATCTCTGTCACAGACACTCACATCCTCTCCGTCAAGCGGACAAATTAACCGGAACTGAAGCAGTCCAAGACCTTAAACAGACAAAATCAAGCGCTTATATGCATGCTCCTTTCCAAATGCTTCGCTTTCTACTTTTAGCCAAATATTTGTCATGCCTTGCATCTTTCTGTATCTGACTCTTCCCATTTCATTTGTCGTATATGTCAACCACTAATTAACCCCGCATTTCATTCCCTAACCATACTAATTCCAGTTCACCTGACAGTTCTTCATTACCATTTATATATTTTTTTCACGATTTCTCTTAACCAAATGGTAGGTCTCTGGTTCCTGACAAATTTGTTAAAAGTTCACCAATTAAAATCTTGTCTCTATTTTTCCTTCGAATAGATCTCGAAATCAGCTGAACCATCTTCAGACGACGATGAAGGATGGCTATATACAAACAGCACCGAACACTGTATTGTTGAAGGCAACCAAACAACAATAATCGTAAACGGCAGCAGCACCAGCCAAGAAAAGAGCCAGAGCAGCCTCAACTCCCAACTGAGCAACGACGATTCTGATAAGGAGAACAAAACAGCTACAGCTGCAGCATCAATTTTAGCCACCAGCAGTAACAATTCACCGTCCATTCGAAGTTCCTCATCAGTGAATTCGTCCAGTCAAATTGCCATCACCGAAATTCAATTGAACGCTGGTAGCAATTATAGTGGCAGTACAACTGGTAGCTTTAACGGCTGTGCAACCTCAACGACAGTCATGCATCGCAGCGTAATGGAACTGCAGTTGGGAGGCAGCAATAATAACGTCAGCCAGAGCGTTGGCAATAAAACCTCCCGTATTCCCAATGGAACTTGTAACGTAAGTATAGTAGCAGCGCCCAGAGTGAAGGCAAAACAAACCTAAACTTAAGGAAGCGATTCATGTGATTTATTCGGGTGCAACAGCTGTGGCCGAGTAAAAGTTTAACCAAACCATACTGTATTCCCAGGTGTTCACAATCGATTCCTTTGCTTCGGGTACACACCTTCAATTTATCTCCTACGCATAGGATCTCCATTTCTTTCGCTATAAAAGATTCAGGTTCATTCTGGGATCATATTGTGGGGGCGGCACACGACTCCGCATACCTCACTAGCACACCCAGGCACAAGGCTCTTGGTGACCTACAAAATACCAAACTGGTGTAAATACCTCCTGGACATGACAAAGAGCAATGTTAATGTAGTGCAGACAGAGGGCATGTTGTTGGTTATGGCTTGTTTTGTTTCTGTTGTTGTTTCTTTGAAAGTCTTGTCAGACATGATGATAATACCAGAGCACGAGCAGCGTGTTGGAACACAGAGATACACCCAAGTGTACGAGTATTTACAGAACTCGAGCGAGCGGACCACTTAGACATGACACTTTGACATGAACAATTTCCATCGTCTAATTGAGGTAACTGTGTCCTGCACTTTGGCGCGCGTGATTTTCCCGACTTCGATACAGATTTCCAGCTTTTGCTCTGAGTTTGTTTGTACCGCACCCACACGATGAACTCAGCATATGAAGGGCGGCAAGTAAAAGTGTAAAGGAGAGCCGCCGGAAGACACAAATTTATTCAGATAAAAGTGGAGACCTACTTTTATGTTGCTGCTCCGAAACTTGCACTTAAATATCGCTTTCCTTAATTACCTGATACAATCTTTCATCCTTTAACAGGGCTGAAGAAGAGTGCGATAATTTAGAAAGCATTCCTTAAAGAATTCAAATTTATGATTGCATTCATTGATTGCTTTTGAAGACTTCAATCACCATTCGTTTAGTATTAAAATGAATGACTGCATTTTTCCAACAGTCAATTGAATTAAATTATTTAAGAATACAAACTTGTTTAAGAACATAAAAATAAAACAATGAATGGAAGCATAAGTTTGAAGTCATTGAATGATTTTTGAATAATGATTGCATTCCTTCAACAATAATTCCTTTTTCTTTACAGAACAAGTCGCCAACATCGAAGAAATGTTATTATACCCAATTTGAAACTACAAAACCAATAATGGGGCATTTCGTCACAAATAATAATAATAAGGGTAAATCGCCCAAAACTCCCACGAAGGGAGGCAATACAATCACAACGGCATCGTTTGAGGTGTCACCAGCAAAGGTAAGTCCGATTTTTTATGAAACATATTTTTATATTTATAATTGTTTGTCAGTGAGTTTTTTTTTTATTATTCAATCCTGGATTATAGTAAATTGTGTATATGGTAACATCGACGTACTTCGAATGGGCTCCCAACATTCTTTTTGTGAGCCGCGGCCTTGTCTTCCTTGTCGCATTGATTCAGAGGGCTGTGATTCGGAGATCCCCTTTGCTGTGGCACCATTGTCAGTGCAGCCGACGTGTTCGCTATTCCGGATACTCCCGGAGACTTGCGGTTATATCCGGGGATTGCCCGGATACTACGGGGACTTCCGGGAGGGACGTGTTCGCTATTTTATCTTCTTCTCCATTCGTGCTCCTCACATACGGGACCGAATATTAGAAATATCTGCTCTACTTTCTTGCTTGCCGTCCAGCTCTTTAAATACTTTCCGCAAAACGGACGGGACCTATACTTGGTTAAAGATGCATGTGCCCAACCATAGCGTCACCGTCTTGTTGATAATGCTCCGCTGGTAGACGTTTAGAGCCAGAAACCTTGTTAATATTTAAAAGATTGACTAAATGCGGGTTCTCTGTACTTCTGTTTCTGTGAACGAAACATTGTGATTCAGGGACAAAGTTTCCTTCACTTTTCCTATAATTCTTCACTCCGGACTTGAAGTCTTTAAATATACCAGGATGTTCTTCTTGTCGCGGAAGGATATTGTTGAGCTGAGAGACTGCGCAAGTCCTTTTTAAAGGCTCCGTTCCTCAAAAGGAAAAACGGAACCATTATGGGAGCACGGTGGGTCTGTCACCCCTCGGTTTCTTAATACCACGTGGAGGTATCGAGAGGAAATTGAAAAGAAAAACTTTTGACTGCGGTTTCTAAAAGCTTCTAAATCGACGCAGTCAAAATATGTAAATGGATTTTTATGCTCCATATTTTGATATTCGCAAGGGAATTAAAACTTAAAGGTACTTTGTACTGCATACAAACAAAAGCGGGAAAACTCTCCGAGACTCGATTTCCGTGATGGACGAGCTATTTGACTATTTGAGCCTTCTTTACGCGAATCCGCCTCGCTCTTGGACGTTTTTTTCTGGCTTGATATTCGTTCCATACTGCTCTTACCATTGCCGGACGCATTCATCCTGTGGTGTTTCGGGCTACATTGTTTTAATAACGTCGTGATTATGCTCCGCCGGTTCGCATGATCTTTTGGTTGGACAGAGGAGCTCTGTATTTAAAATACAACACAGTAGTGGTGAGAGTCAACGTTGTAGACTTGGGAACATGCAGCTACTTTTTTCAGCGTTATTAGCTGCTGGAAAACTGGAAGCCTTTGTCTGCTGTAATATCACACGAGTCAGACATGAATTAGATTAGAAACTAGACGCTTAAGGTTCTTTCTACACGGTCTGTTCATGAAATAATAAATCTTTCGATTATGAGAACGGCTTAGCGGAGTCAAGTTTCGTGTTGACTTTCAGGATTTCGATGTGTTCCCTCTAAAACAAGAAGACGCCTTTAGTCCGTCGCGCATTATCTTGAAGCTTTGTCGAACTTCAGAACTTATGATATGATGGATCCTTACCCAAGGCTCACTAGTCTGGTGGAAGGCACATGAGAGGAAATATCATCTTGTAAGAAAAATAAGGTTTCAAAGACTTGGTTGCTTGGGGCTGACTGGATCTATTAGATCGACACCAGTCTGCTACCACTGCACTTTACTGCAGCAATAGAGCGGCCAGGACAGCGCTCAGATTAAAAGAATCATGTCTATGGTAAAACGACGTCTTCGGGCATGACTCTATTCTACTGCTATGGGAAGGCTTAAAGGAAAACACTGAAACGGACTATGTCATCCTCGCAAGAGACTCAAACAGGAAATTTTTTTTCGGTATTCCTAGTAGGGAGGAATGGGAAAATTATGCTATCTGTTCTGATGCTTAGCTAGCTTTCTAAACTGCCCCAAGCACGGAGGCCAATGTATTCTGTAAAAACAGGTCATAAATGGCACCTTCTGTATAGGAGGTAATTGCGTCGTGTTTCAGCCCGAAGATACAGCCACGCTTCAAGCCACGGCAATAATCATTCGAGATGACTTATTCGGTCATAACCATCTACGTTGACAATCAGGCGGCCATTAAGGCTCTGAACTCGACACAGATGAAATCCAAGCATGTTGGAATGTGCAAAAATCAACTTTAAATTATATACGGTAATCCTCTGTTGGATGTCAGGTCACCGGGATATAGTAGGGCCCTAAAGGGTGCAGACGAAATTGCTAAACGGGGATCAGATAGACAGTGCTAACAGAGGCTAGAATTAAACCGAATCTTGGGCAATAGCCAGACTTATGTGCCCAGTTTTCAACGCTCATAGATCCAGAGAGTTCATTAACCTAAATCGAATGGACATGCGCCAAAGGCACTCATGCGGAGCGACTCGGTACACCACATAACGACTTTTGCAAAAGCTGCAGAGACATCGATAGAATAGAAGCTATACTTCGTCTCCTTTGCGCCAATTCTGCTCCCGCACTGGCTACAACAAGATTGAGAGCTCTTGGCAGTAACTTTCTTAATGGGCTGGACGACCTAAGTTCTGACCTGGTGCTGACCCCAACCTCCTGGGATTCATTCTTTTATTAAGGTGGTTCAATAGTTGGTCTTTAATTTTCTTTCTCCTATAGAAACATCTCGACTATGAACACAATAGACCCAAAGTGGTCTTAGTGAGTAGCAGGACTCGCATACTCGCGTAACCTAACGAAACATTGGCTACGTTCTCAATGTCCCACGTGGTCTTTAAAGGGGTGAAATGGCAAGCTAGAGGGTCAGATTTCAAACGTTATTTTGAAACAAAGTCTTGCATCATTACCGCTCATTGTAGTTTCCAGTTTCACAATCAGCCTTGGTGAAATCCAAATTCTTTGTACAGCTTCAAAGTTTTCGTTACGTAAACTACCACGAAAACACTTTCTGAGCTTCATTTAAAATCATCAACTAAGAGAAACACCGCTAAACATTCCCTTAAACAGCCTGCCAGCTGGCTTGTTACAACTGACAACATCGAAAACAACATCCAATCCATTAACAGTGACAACTTTCAGACTTCCCATGACATCCATGAAAGAAGCACTCCAGTGATTTGCTTACACCAGTCCTCTTACTTTTACTTACCTTTGTACGAAATTAATATCCGAATACCTCACGTCAACCCGTGACTAAGCATTCTGCCAAGAGAGATTAATGATTGCCTGATTTATTTTTTTTTTTCTTTTGCTTCGGAAAATACTCTTCTCCATCATTGCATAGAAAAAATCCAGTTTTATCAGCTTGATTGGAAGCTCCAAAAAATAAAAAAAAGCCATAAGTGCTAACTAATAAGTCGTTTTTACGATTTATTCCCAAAATAGTCTACCCACATCTAACTGAAGCTAATTGGCTTTAATAAAAAGCAAAATACTCCAACGAGCATTCACTCGTACATATCAGGATAACCACCATTTCACGATTTCGATGATGCCGACTCCGTAAAAGCCACAAAAAAAAAATTGATAAACAAATTGCTTCATCCGAGGCGAGGATTCCAAGCAGTTTAGTTTATCCAATCCAGTTCATGTTGATTAAGCCATTTTCACTTTCAACTGTCGCTCCACAATCAAATTCCCATTACTTATAGCCCGCAGAGTGTAAACCTGCAAACCACTTGCTGGTGGCGATTTCCAACCTCCTCCAGGCTATCTGGCCACTAAACACATGTTACTGTGAGCATTTTGATTCAATCTTTCAGCGCTTATCTCGAAGGAACGATCGAATTTGTCAACGAATCTCGTTCAAATGGCTCCAATCGAAGTGGGCGCGCACGCAAAACCCAATTGATTATGGATGAGTATGAAGATTTTCTTCTTTTTATGGATCCACCGCCAGCTCTCATCCGGATTCATTGCTTCATATGGTGACAGTGACATTGATGATGACCGCCAGTTAGTGTACACCTAAGTGTGTCTTTTTTTTTTTTTGTTGCTCAGCTAAGTGCTCACTTGTGCATGGCACATTTAGGTGGCATTTAAGTGTTCCCGAGTGAAAGCCTATGGAGGTAAGCGGTTTTTCTATACCATAATTGGTAGGATGTGGAGGTTTTTTGCTGCTGCTTCTATTTGCAGACTGCAAAAAGGAAATCAAACGCACGCTGAAGTGAGGAACTAGTATTTAATTTAATGCTAATATTAAATCGCGTAATTAATAGTGTGATTTGTTTTTTTCATCGAACCTCGTATCGTCCTGGGAGAGTCTAAGAATTTAATTACCAGGGAAATTGTTTGGAAAATCGAAAGCTATTTGACGAAATTGATTCTGTTGTGAATTAAAAGATTAAATTATAACGATCGATGCACACACTCGGCGACTACAGTCGAATACGATATAGACTAGAAGAGGCTGTTTGACGGGACTTTCGCGCGGCTTATATGCCATGTTGACTGTTTTTATTTTGTTCACACTCAAGCCAGGTTAGATGTTATTTTGACACCTTTTCAACTAAAGCATTCACATTTGACATTGATTGAGAGGCGGTTTGCAACTTGCAACTGCATATATGGACAAGTTTGCAGATTTTTAAGGTTTCGATTTATATTCGTCGTTCGTCTAAATGGAACTTTTTTTTGTATATAAAATATAAAACAACACAGACTCGTTTAGATAAATTTAAGGCTTGAGATAACCAACACACTAGAAACATTCGATAGAAAACGCGTAAAGTTTACATTTATTCCATTTCTCTTCGAGTACATGAACGTTGGTTCTTCAGCAGTCATCACATCACTTGGTTGGTTGGTTAGGGTGAGCTTTATCTGCTCTTCGTCTTAACCTCTGATTGGGCCCGTTTTTTACCCCTATTTCTTATATGGAAAAGATTATGGTTAAAAGGGTTGTGGTGAAAAAGAATGAGGAGGATTTCTGAGGGATTTCTATGATTTGTATGGTCGGGAAATCTTTTCGTTCATGATCTCATCGGTCCCTATTCCTTTAAGGTACGAAAGATCTGGTATCAGTGCTGACTTCTTTCTTCTCATCCTCTCCGCAGCTTTGGCATGATGAGATTACTGCTAGTCTGAGCGCCTATCTTAGTGGAGATTTAGGTTAATGTGCCCTGTTCCCATCCACCATTAACCGAAGATTCCTTTTGCTGGAGTTCAGAGTTCGTTTCACTACCTTGTTAGTCAGTTTGTCTATAAGAGGTTATAGCTCTTTTAAGAGATAGTCAGCGGGCGTTTAGGTATCTATTTTGTGCTCCTTTCCTAGCCAGTTCAGCTTTTTCGTTACACCTCCTTGTACCCATGTGGACTGACGTCGTTTAGTGTTGCAAGTTTGTTTAGTTTATGTTTACACTTCCTTACCAGTGTCTATACTTGTAGAGGGTTTGTTATAGCTTTGATTGTTGCAGGACTTTCGGAGCAGATTAGGATTTTTATTCTCCCGTATATTGAGGTCGGTGAGCGTTTCTACTCCTGTTAGTATTGCGAAAACTGCTTTGAAATTTCAATCGGAGGGTTTGGGCAGTAGATCCCTGCCCCCGGTGCCGAAGATTTGTAAGAACCGTTTATTGTGATTTCACCGGAGGCTCTTGTCGTGTTTCTGTTCGCCAAAGAAGCTCTAGTTGGAATGTGGAAGTCACGGTATTGGGTATGTCTTGCATGATTTCCCCTATTATGTGAAGATGATTTCCTTGAAATATGATTGCTAGGTCGTCTGCATATGTTATGTACTTGGCGCATGTCCCTTTTATTTTATTAAGGAGCTTATCCATCTGTAATACGCACAAAGGAGATGATATAATTCCTCCTTGTGGTTTCCCTCTTAGGGCTTTCCCTCTCCTTGTTTCTTTCCCGATGGAGGCTGTGATGATGAGATTCGATAGCATGTGCAAAGCCCCTTCGAGGTCTAGAAACATTTCTACGACTGATTCTTTGTATTCAAAAGCGTCCACGATTGTTGAAACTACTTTGTGTAGTGCGGTTTCTTTGGATTTGCTTTCGAGATACGCGTGTTCGGACTCATTTGTGGGTTTTTTATCTGTGTTCTTATATGATGGTCACAGATCGTTTATAGTGTTTTCAGTACAAAAGATGTTAGACTTATAGTCATCGTCATCACCTAAATCAATGGTGGGCCACTTCTTGTGGTTTTTCGAGCTATTCGAAAACGCCTCCCGGGAGACAAAACTCCAGCTCGAAGTTTTTTCATGATAGCTCCTCATAATCTTCTGATTTAAACTTCATATGCTCCTAGCAAGTTATAGCTTCTTCTTCCGTTCTGTTCGTTCTTGTGAAGTTCGTTTTGGAGAGTCCACCGCATGCTTCAACTATGGGACGCGGTTGGCCGTTCTTCCTAATGCTCGTCTTCTTGGGATGTTCAACCCATTTTGTCTCCTCGAATCAGCATGCAACTCTAGATTAAGAAGGAGCAGAGTCCACCAATGTTTACGTAGATTTTTTCAAGCAGATTTCTTTATTACGGAAATTCTTTTTATCTATTTTCGTGTTAAAGCAGCATAAGAAACGTTAAGATTTATTTGATGAATAACATTTTTCTTTTTGATTTTATTTAACCTCTCTCAAATGGTGCCCATGGTTTGCTTCAAATTTTAAGGTCCCAGCGCCCTTATCTCTCCTCGGATATTGGATTTAAGCTGTTGTTTGGTTCTTGGCTTATTGGCATACATCTTACATTTTCAGTATCCCCAAAGAAAAAAATCTGGACACAAATACATGCTCAGTACTCAAAAGCCGATGCACCAACCTTAGAGCCATGGACGCCCAATTATGCAAACATTTGAAGCTCATTATAAGGATGATGTTTTCCCTTAAAACTATTTTGGCAATACAAACAAATATTGTGAAGATCTGAAAATTCGTAAATTTTTGACAGTCAAAACACGTTTGTCATGGTTCTAATGGAAATGAGCCACGTCGCTGGATTAAATTAAACCGAAAATTCGGTGAACCATTCCATTCGAAAATGGCCCCCTTGGCGCCTCTGCTTGCATGTGTTTGTCCAAATCCATGTTCCGTCGAAATCGCTGACGAATTATTCCTTATGAAACTTATAGATGCCACTGTAGCTACCAGTTTCGAACAAAGTGGATCGCCTGTTGGACACGCTTAAACGACCCATGTCGGCGGTCTCATTCTGTCTAATGCTTTGGTGTCCCCACATAATAAATAGACCTTGTTAGCGTAGTACAGTACTCCCCCCGGTGAAAACTCATATTATAGTTGTCACATTCCCTACGAGAAGACCACTTCAAATTTATCGAGCCAACCACATGAAGCCGTCTTCCCAAATGACAATTTCTAAGCCTCTTGTCCTTCGTCTTCATCCCCCCGTCTGATGTTCTTATTTCGCTGCAGATAACGAAGATAGTAGATACAAACTCGGCGATGTGATTCCAAAATCTGATAAACTCTCCAGCCAAGTCAAGTGTCTCCTACACGTTCATGGCATTCGCTATGCAAGCCGCCGCGATAACAGTGACAGTGTGTGCGTCGCTCGATATTTTATCTTATCGGCGAGTTATTAATTGAATTTGTTCGTGTATTCGTTTGGGGGATACACAACACACCCCACAATCTGCCATCAAAACCGAAAGCTTTTAGCGAATGCAAATCTCCACCACAGCCATCAGTTCTATTATCGAACAGATCGTGAAAGCAACAACGTGCTGGGGTGCGCGAATCGATATTCATTTCATTTACACGCAAATCCGCGATCTAAATTTATAGTGCGAAAAAATAAAAATAAAAGCGTAAAATTTCCTTCAACATTTTTGCAATAAACACAAATTCGGAGTGGTTTTCTTCAATCAATCGGACGATCGATATCGTTTCAAAAAAAATAAAACTTAACTCAATTTCCGTCTGATTTTCGTGATTTACTTCAATTTCACAATCGATAGTCTTGACTGGACTCAGTTAATTATCGGCTTTGGCTGTGGCCACACCACCGCTGACTATTATCTAAACACCTGTATCTGTAAGTTTGTTTTCGTTCATGACGTCATTGTGTGTTTATTGTATTAATTTCATAGATTTATGTGAATAGAGCCTGAGTGTTTGTATTTCTGTTTGTGTCTTTCGTGACTTTGGGTCTGGCAATTTTCGTCATGGAAAAATCGCATCTGGCATCGGAGGAACATGCAATATCGGGGCTTTGAGATTTCGTTCATTCGGAATCCATATATCAATAACCAAGTGAATGTGAGCTCTATGCATACTCATAAGGATTTGCGTGACTGGAAAGAATAAAATATTATACATAATTCGCCTCCAAGCCATTTGTCACATGCACTCCAATGGTGGTTGCTCCAATTTGCAAAACTGTTATTATGTCATACTCGTCTCGGAGTTATAACGAAAAATCGTGAGGCTATGAATATTTAGTTCCATTTTGAAAGGTTCCAATTTTTTATTTTTGTTTGTTTAGTCGGTTATGGGGCAATGTCCTATGATGTAAGAATCGCGAGACGGATTATGGTAAGAGGCGATTTCGAGCCTCAAAGATAATTCATTCATGGAGGGTCTTCCAACAAGAAGAGTCTGACTATTTCAAACGAATCCGGAAAGTAGTGATTCTTTTATTTTAATCCAAAGTACAAACACTAACAGAAAACAATATCTGACAGAAGTCTGCATCGGATCTGTTTAATAAACAGTCATTCAATTTACGATATTTCTGATCGCTCGTTAGTATGATTGAGGCTGTGGTTCGGAAAAACAGCTCTTGTATTTTTTTGTACATAAATCGTATGTTGAGCATTCGCGTGGACTTTATCTTAAACAGAGTCTTAAAAGAATAGAGTACAGCCGCAGAAACAGAAATAGTGGGATGATATTTGTTTTTATTTTTGGGGAAGTTTTAAGATTTCATATTTTAAAAGATTAAGTTGACCGAGAGTATATACAGTAGCGAGCATAGAAAAAAATACCAGGGAAGAAATTAATCTTTTGCTAATATTGTTTACCAACAATTGTTAAAATTATGAAAAAAAGAACAATATTCCTTCTTAAATAAGCAGCAACCCTTTTCAGAATTTATTGAGTGTTTAATAGTGTGCCAGAGATTTTCAAAATACATATAGAAAATGGCTTGCGATTTTGGAATGATAACACGGAGCAGAGTCGTCTTGAAAAATCATATCTCTAGTCTCTGACAAATGCATTTTTTGTTAAGCGCTCTCCAGTTCTTCGCCGCACGTACTGAATTACATCTGATCCGTGTATGCTGAACTATGACTTTTCTCCAATCAATTTCTGACCAATTTTGGTATTTTTGTCCAAGCTAGCCGAGGTTCCATCAGCTTCGATGTCAACATGAGTTTTTTTGCGCGGCAGTGGGCCATAAGGTCGAATTCTCAAAACCTTATTTTCATTTCAGTTCAACGCATTTTTATTTATCATTTCATTCAATTACTTGCTAGACAAAAACGCATTAAGCTAGCTAAATTAACTTAACTATATGTAACATAACTTACTGGCCCTCTGCGGGCGCTGTAAGCTAATCCTAACGATTTAATATATGTCTTTCGACGAATGTTTATTTTTATATTTAAATTTAAGTTACTATTTGTTAAACTAAAAAAAATGCTGTCTGTTAAAAAAAAAAAAAAAAACTAAGTATAGGGACTTGTTTTTTATTTTTTTTTATAACTAATAAACTAAACTCTAATCTAAAACCTAAAATCTTAACTTAACTTAAATAACATTAAAAACTTCTTACTTACTACTTATACTACCTTAAATATAAGTAAGCCGGCCAAAGCTGACAGGGCATGCTAGAATCATTGCCAGACGGGCACCAAAGATAAATAAAAGACGAGAGAGTTCTAATCATCATCCAACCACCAATAGTATCGATATTGCCTTACAACATCAGCTTTGTCGCGGCCTGATACCGCCCTACTAAAACTGAGAGTCTCCGGTGAGCTACTTGCGACGTCTTGATCGTTGTTGACTCGCCCTTCCACTGCTTTTTGATTAAAGTGGAAGATTAATGGCACCGCTAATCTATCCTGAACCAGACTTTTTCTATCAAGATAGAGGAAAGCTTCAGGGGGAATAAGGCCGTTAAGGCGTGCTGGTGCATATCGTTGCGGTAAAAAGCCCCGGAGATCAAGTACCTCCTTTATGGTCTCATCAGCTTCTTCTAGAATAGGTTTGAGACCGACTTCACAGACTGAATTCAAGATTTCCTTACATCTATCACTCTCTCTTGGTCGTTATTGTGTAGCAAATACTGGAACTGAAGAATGGTTCAAAAATCGGCGAAAAACATAAGTAAGTTCTCTCCTCTTCCAGCAATACAATATGATGACGTAGGTTGCGTTCCTAGATTCAAAGTGCTCATTGTGATCGGTGATGCAAAAACACATTGTTTCACGATACGTCTTTTTGGAATGTTGTACAAGTTTTTTGATAATGTCAAACAAGTTCTGAGCAGGTCAAGTAATTAAGAATTATAGTACTGGTGACAACCGAATATTCATGGAATATATGTTAAAAATAAAAAAAGAATGTCTGGCTTGGTCTTAAAAAGAAACGTACCAAATTGCAAAATCTTCCTCAAAGTCATCAATTCATACCCCAATAATGTGTTTTTTACCCACTCCTGCCAAAGTGCAAACAAGCATTTCTCGGGAGACCAATAATTTTGTTGGAATGTTGCCTTTACTTAACGTTATTGAAACTCAATAATCAGAGTAGCTTCAGAGAAGTTTCTGACCGATTTGGTAAATGACTGGGCCTTTTTTATTGAATTTTCAAAAGAACTTTTGAAACTTAAAAAGAAAATAATCCAGTGGCCATGTAAACTGCTTCTTGTTAAAACGCTATAATAATAATTATAATAATAATTATAATTCCAGTTCAAATAGACTCACTTTTCGGAGTTCTCCATATTTCTTCTATTTCGTTAAGTCTTAAACTGCCAGGGCCATAAGGGCGAGTGAAACTTTAAACGAAAAAAAATTATAATATATTAAAATATGCATACAAATACTTATCCATAGTAATGAATGTTTTCTCGAAAAATAATAATAAATGTCATTGGCATCGTGTTAGTTTACGATGCGCTGTTTGCTTTTGTTTGCGCAGTATAATCATTCACAATGCATTTTCGGAACGTGAAGGAGTTCTGTCATAGTTTTGGATTAGCATTTGGGAATGTTTGCTGATGCACAATGCAGGCAGTACTGCATTAGCGAAAATCCCCTTACTAAAATATAAAACGGAAATATTTGTGTATGCAATAATAATATTTTGTAAAACCTCTTTTTTCATTAATTTTGTTAAAATAATGATTTTAATGACAATTTGTTTGTTAATTTAAATGTTACGTTTTCCTGTTTTTTGCAAAAAAAAATCGTATTAACTTACACAATTTTATTGATTCCTGAAATATCTCAAAATGTATTGAAATGAATTGACCGATAAATTTTTTTCTTTCAACTAAAGTATTTTTTACTTTCCACTTTTTTTTGGCTTAAAAAATATTCTATTTTTTTTTTTAAAAAAACTCTACTTCTAGTCACCTTATTGAGGTCATACGAAATACGAATATTTCGAAACTAAGCTAATCCTTTGGCCATCCACTAACTCTTTAATTTTATTGCTAATTGGTTTCCTCTGCTCAAAACTTAACCAATTCCAATTAAAATTCTTTAAAACTTTAATTTGTTAATTTCATTTCAAATTCATATATCAAAACAAATAGGCAGAGGAATTTTTTTTCTTTCGTAAAAATATTTCCGTAAAGCTTTCAATTTAAAAATAAATTCTTACATTTTACACACTCCGTCAGGGGATGAAGTGGACACGCACAGAGTTCAGAATTGGTGATTCTTAAAAGTGGCTTTCCGTTTCGTCGTCGTAAAACTCCCCTCGAACAGTTTATGAGACTATAGCTCAAGACTATGTCCGCAATAATCCAATGACGTCCTTGGTCACAGACAGTTTTTTTTTTTTTAATGAACACAGTCATAAATATTATGTTTTTTTTTATTATTTTCATTTGCGGCAAACATTAATTAAAACTGCAATAAAGGATCGTTAAAAGTTCACATAGAGTCAGATCAAGGCATATACAAGCAAAGAAGAAACGATTAACAAAAAAAAAAAAAAACTATAACTTTACGAAACATTAAAAATATGGTTCGCACTTGGTTTATAGTACTTGCTTTTGTTTTGAATTGGTTTTTTGTTCGAATGAATTACTCGTAAGGCTCTTGCAAACGAAATCAGTTGTTAAATTGAGTTTTTAATGCAAAAGAATTCAATTGTCTTCTAAAAGATTATATCTTGAACTAGGAATGAGCTATAAGACATCCATAAAGATGTGTCCTCCAAGCACGTAAAGGAGAAGATTTTTGATTGATTTGTGGTGATTGCAGTTCTCGACGTTGTAGGTCTCAAGTTTAATGTGATGATTGTCTGCTGCGAAACAATGAAAAAATAACTGGCAGCATGAAAGATTCGAGTTAAAAATGCATTAAATTGGTCAGCGGGTGATTACCCTATAAAGACCTTGCATAACGAGCTTTTCATCACCTGTAAAGCACTTCTGTTAAGCACTTTAGAGAAGAGTCTTAGAAGTTTTACAAAAATAGAACACTAAAAACACACCGAACGTGGGCTTCTGTGTCGTCAATTGGAGATGGTTTATCAGTATACAAATGTGACATGACACATTCAGAACAGGTAGTCATCTCACATGAACTAGGCGTCCAATTGACTGGTCTGTTTCTTGCAATGAGTCTCTTATCACATGTTTGTCCCACTGTACTGCATGCTGTGCCTGCTGAAACGATATGCCTCTAAGACGATTGCTGTTGACAACGGGTTACAAAAAGACAAAAAGACAGACTGCTATAAAATGGTTGATAGCTTCTACTTCATTTCGGTTACAAAGTCCTGTCTGTGCGGTCTGTAGTTAAGCGTAAGGAGCTCCGTCTTTGCTTTAAAGATAAGACTTTTTTGATCAGCTCTTAAACCTTCTCAAAAATAGTTAATGGGACCCAATTAAAGAGGGGGAAGAGGGGTTAGGAGCCAGGTTTATGCTATCGTGATACAAGCAATCGTCCAATTTTTTAATACAGTCGCAGAATTTATTCATTCATTTGCCTCGGAAATACCTAAAACGTGTGAAACCGCCAGCAATTTCCAAAGGTGATAAATTACTTAACTTTACAGATTGCATAAATATATCTAAGTTAGGCCGGACTCAACATGAATGGCGTATGTTGGCATTGTTTGAAGGCAGCTTGAACAATCGCTGCATCTTTTCAAGTTTCCCGACGTTTTAGAGTCCATAAACTAGGTTTGCTTAACATAGGCAAGCGTCAACTCGTTTGTTTTCAAACAAAAATTCTCCACATGAGATAGCAGTCTTGGCGGTTATCGACTTGTCTATAATATTGGGACAGAAATCAAGGTTGGATGAAACAAGCAATCTGAAGTATTTGAATTATTAAAGAACTTCAATTGGCTCGTCCTTCATAATCCATTTCTCCTTTTCTCCTGCCTTGTTGTTCTAATCCACCACACCAGTCCGTTGTCTTGATGAAACAACACTCCGCCGGCTTTGTTTTTCTTGTGTAAGACATAGGACATCCTTTTCCTAGATTAGAAATCCTAATGGACTCGAAATTGATCACAATTTTAATTTAACGATCACTGTCATATGGGGGGAAAAAGTCTCGTAAAGGTTGTATTTCTACAGCAACGATGTGTGAAATAAATAATATTTTAGAGTGCGTTGGAAATGACAAAGCAGTTCGATTTTGGGACTGTCTAGGACAGACCAAGTTCACTTTTCGATTATATCAATTTTGAAAAGAACTAAAGTTGTAAAGTTAAGAACTGGCACGAGTGAAAAATGTATTACTTGGTTTGTTTGTTCCCTGAATGCCTAGGACTACACGAGATTTCCTTAAGAACTAGAGTGTTTGTATGAATTCAATTCCATTTAAAAATCGAAAACTGCAAAACAAATTAAGGAAATCAAACGATATTTTGAAATCTTTGAATCGAACTGCAAAACTAATTAATTTTCGACCGTCACAATCTACCGACATGTTGTCTGATAGAACTTGTATATTTGCACTTTGGAATTAAGAGCATTCGTGACAAAGCCCTCGAAATTAATGGTCGTTCATTTAAAAAAAAAAAACTTGGCTTATCTATTTTGAGAGGCATATATAGATCTATTCCATAAACCACTCCTTTGACATTGATCGATTTCAACAAAATCGAATCCACAAAAAGATAAATAAAACCTTAACTTACTGAAACTATACGCAATAATATCTCAAAAAACAAATTTACAACACAAACACACATACCTTCGAAAGTGATTATAGCTCTTTGATTTGTACGTTGTGCATCAGCACTACACGCCTTTTTGTTTCAAAATTCCCAACTGCATTATAAAGTACGCCTGTGAAACATCAATAAAGATAAAAGTCATAAATATTGTAGAAATAAACAATCAGACTAATGTTACCATATTTGCACTATGACTATATGGAATATAACAATATCTCCCTCGTCATACAGGCGGAGGAAGATAAGGCTAGCCTAGCCGCCCATCTTATCAGCTGACAAACGCGATAAATCAGCAAATGAAAATAAAATTAAAACACACAAAGGAACCATATTAATTGTATTCATTCTGTTTTTCCCACCCCTTTCACATGTTCACCGCTCACAGGAAATATCACATGAATCAATCAAGCAGCTTGTACTCGACGCAGAGCATTTAGTACGTGACGAGCTGAAGACACCCACAAAACAGCAACAGAAGCATTCCTTGGTGAAAATTTCTTCAACAATTAAGAAACGCGAAGTGATTATGCCTGGACCAGCTAAGCAAAGAATTCAGGTAAGCATGGAATGTAATACTCTACCAATCTTATGTATATTTAATATTAAACTTGTTTTAGGAATGGTTGGAGCATCAGCCAGAATGTGGCAAAACCGAAGTTCAAGTAGCATCCGTCCCAACAACAGATTGCGAGGCATCGGGCGAAGCCTCTGAAACAGATTCAGTCGCTCGGGGATCAGACACTTCGGAAGGTTTCACCGATTCAGTAGCCACATGTATGCAAACAACAGGGGGCAGCACATCATATGGCAATTCGATTGAACATATTGGGGGGTCAGCTGAACCCATTCCCACTGTCGGCAGTAATCAGAGTTTGAATGCAACTTCAAAGGTAGTGCGACGGCAAAACCGTCGCAAATCCGATCGTCCGTGGTCGGTTTCGTGTTTATCACAACTGACTGAGGGAAATACACAAAGTGGTTCCATTGTACAAGCCAGTCAAGTTGGCCTCGCCACGCATTCAATAAGTGAATCGGCCTTGGATAGCCTATCACCAGGGCGTCAACGCAATGACACGCAACCGAGTAGCAGCGTTAAGAATTCTGATAGTAAGGGATCGCTGAAACGTCGCAAGACGCGAAAGAAGAAACAACTGGGCAAGAAAAATGAATCTGGCTCCGATGGAATGTTGCAAATTAGGAAAACTGAATCGTTGTCCTCTGGACAGACAATCCAAGAAATCACAGCCGCCTTGCTTAATCTACCGAAAAGTAACCAGGAACCTGGCGAAGATCAGGCGCTGATGAAGCCAAATTTTAGAGTTGGTTCTTATACAACAGCCTACATGACTAGTGAGTCAAAGTTGGGATCTCTCGCTGCATTGGCAACATACATGAATGAGGAGGATCCACAAGGTGGTAAGTTAAAAACACAATCTATTCTTCTGTTATTTTTATTTCCTTTCCGTGTTTTTTGCTTCATGTGAAAAATTTTGTTTTTCTGTACAAGCTGCCACACCAGTGTCAAGAGTTAGAGGTACAAATCATTGCACTCACTTTATAGCTTTTCCCATGTTGCCATTGCTTATGTGTAATTAATTGGAATGTGCTTGTTTCGTTATAGAATATACAACAGGTACGGAAGATCATCATAGCAGTTTCTCAGAGACCGCTTGGGATAATTATCAGGAGAAGTACAACTCCGAAAATTACTCCGAAGGCTTTGATTCAGACGCTGCACGTCGTTTATTGGAATTCGGGGACGATTATCGGTAAGTTCTTTTTTCTACAACTGTGTCGCGGGGATTAATCCTTTTTTTATTCGTTTAGTAACTTCCTTGATTCGCAATCGGATTGTTGCTCCTCGCTATCAGCGGCTAACAATTTGGATTCTTTGTCGCCACCTCGTATGGATTCGTTGCAACAAAACGAAGCTAAGGTCGTTATACAAGAAACAATTGTTAGCAGCGTTGATCATGCGAGACGTCGTCGTGCTCTCGAATTGGAATACGAACGTCGCAGAAAGACATTGGAAGTGCGTCGCAAATCCTGTCAAGGTAAAAATCTTTGAATTCATTACACGTAACATGCTCCACATCAAATTGCTCATTGCTTTCTAGATGACAGTCAAAATACACGTAGCCCTTCGGCTAGTTTATCCTCTTCGGCCAACGCTCTTACGCCCAAGAATACCGAGAAATTCTCATTTTTGAGCAAAGCCGATTCAGCCAGTCGTAAGCTCGACTTTGGCATGAGCCATTCCGCACAAAGTCTACGTCGTACTTCAGAAAGTGACACTTCATCGAGACGCCGCAAGGCCGACGATCGTCGTCGATCATCCCGAAACCTTGAGAAATCCATCAAACTTATCCCAGCCACATCATCGTCCAGCGATGACCATACCGACGATGAGAAAGAAATGAAAAATTTGCTCACTCAAAGCAAGAATCGTTTGGATGATACGCGTGCCCTTAAAATACGCAGCCATTTGCTACGACCAGAGGATTATGTAAGACCTTTACTACGTTTTCATATTTGATTTTCTTTATAAATTTTTTTTGGTTTTTTCTATTTAAGGCTGAAATCATTACTACCTGTCGCGACAACATGCGCTGTTTGGATTCTGTTTTACGCGGTCCACCTGGCACCGTCATGTCTACGGGCTGTTTAAACGCCACAAAAGGTGAGTTGGACATCGTTATACACGTCAATTGCCAATGTGGGCCTATAACACGTTTCATAGCACGCGCTATCGATTTCATTTTAGATGTTTTGAACTTTTTAGAAAATTATACATTATATCGATTTTTCGTACGTACACTGAGATATCTGTATCAATTGGTCAATTGTAGGACATCGAGACTAGAGAAGATTTTTAATTATTTTCAAAAACTTTTATGATCTAATCATAGATTTTTTTTTTGGGAATTTACACCACACTTACATTCCTTGCTGTGTTGTGCCTTATTTGATTTATTGTTACAAGAAGAAAAAAAAACACTGTATATTGTTTCATTTGTTGAAAATACTACTTTTACAAAACCATAAAAACATTTGTAAAGAGCATAAACAAATTATATGTAAACATTTGACGAAACGAATAAAAAAGTTTGAATAAAATTTTTGAAAAACCTTGCCATGCGAAATTTTAAAAGTTTCTTATTTTTTTAGTAGATTAGTTCTGCATGTATTACATAATTTGTTTTGTCAAATGTTCATAGTATATAATTATTAGTGTATAGCGGGAGTGCGTTATTGTTTATGAAATGTGGTTAAGGGCTCACACTTGTTGTTGTTGTTGATATTAGTAGTTTTGCCATTGGTTGGTGTTTTGTTTTTGTAGTTTTTAAAAAAATACAATTATTATATTTTACATATTTATTATAAGGTTGTGTTGTCAAAACGTATAATATTAAATTGTTTGAGATATGGTTCGGACTTTTTATTGAACATTTAAACCCCTCTTTATATGTATTATAAAAAGGATGTTTTAATGCTACTAACAATTCTCAATACCCTGTTTCTCGTTCGCCTATAAAATAATATTAATAGAAGTGAAAGATTCATGCTAGAGATGATTAGACTTCAATAGTAACTTCAAAGAGCAACAGAAAAGGGAAATCATAAGACAAATCATGCAAATGATATGTCAAGGTACTAATACAGTTCAGATAAGGTACTCAGCTAACCGTGCTATTACAGATTTCCGCGAACAAACAAATGCCAGATCATTGATTGATACAAATTTTGAAATATGAAGCTACGCACCCCAAAATCTCTATTTTTAAAATGTTCAAAGTGCCGCTCAACTTTTTCCATTTGACTTGGTCGTTGGCTAAGATTGGTAACAATCTCCTTCCACTTGAACTTCCCAGTTATTCAATTATTGGTAAGGGGAAGAACCGGAAAATTTAATTATTATTCAAATGCGTCCTAATGGTCCATTGCAAAAAAGTTTGATACATATATAAAAATAATTATAATAAAAGAACATTGTGTAACGAGTTGAACTTAATTCTTGTTTATTCAGGTTGAATAATTGATATTCGGAATGGTAAACCATTTCCGGTTGTAAATAATTTCATTATTATATTCGCAAAAAAAAAACAGTTAAGGCTGCTTTTATGAAATTTCCATCAAGCATTCAACCTTAAGTCAAATTCGTACTGGTGCTCTACTTGCAAGAGATAAGATGCCACAGTCACACCAGTACAGTAATTTCATGCCGCGAATGTTAAGTTTTCGGTTTTGTTAGGTCAAAAAACTAGTCGAAGCTTATTGCTGTGCCCTTCTTCAGCGTGCAAAATTTGTCTCGAACAAATTTTTGAAGCAAAAAGCGCTACTACCAGCAGGAAAACATTTTGAAATGTCTTCAAATTCCATCGCAACTGTCTTTAACAATGACTTGCTGCTATCAGTTCTCTGGACAAAACAAATCTTCTCGCAAATCACTTTGTCGCTTGTGCGCCACTTCGAGACTATGCTCAACCTCTACTTGAGCGCGTGAAATACTCCAAGGGACACAGTATTTTCAGCATTTGTCCAGTTGAGCAGTCAGTCTATGACATTTTTTAGAACACTAAATGACCGGCGGCATGGTTAAGCTAACCGAAAAGTAGAAACCTTCTCAGCATCTGCAATAATGTTGCATTTCATATTTGAAATACTCTGCTTGGGATTCAAAGTATCTCTCCTTTGAGACATAAGAAACTATATTTCTTGCCTTTCGTATGCTCTATTTAAGTCAAAAACTGTGTTCTTAATTTTAAACAAACAAATCTTCAAAAAAATTGGTTTTGATTGTTCTCTTTAACTCCCAACTGGAAACTTATTTTTTGCAAATTGCAAACCGAAGTCTTTCTATTAAGATACATTTTTGAAACAATTTTTCGAAAATGTTTTAACATCTTGTTTTAAATTGTTATTTCATTAATATATTAAAATTACTAATGCCTATTAAATGGCTGTGAAAACATTAATAAAGATTGAACTTGCTGCGGCAGATGTAACACTAACGTTTTCAAAAATTCAATGTAAAATGCTTAACACAATTAACACACAAAACCTTAAAATGCGTTTAAACCCGTGAACTTTTGTCTTTCCTATTTTAACGTCTATTTGAATATATTTTGTTGTATTCGTCTTTATTGTTTAAGTGAAGTGTCGGTTTCATTCCGATTATTGTGTTGAACTTGGCCTCTAATCGCAAATGCCGTGTACTTAAACGAAAACAATAGTTGAGTGTAAAATATATTTAGAAGTATAACATTCAATTAAGAATACTGTGTCATTCAAAGACGAGCGTAAGTATAATAAATTTCAAAATACCATAAATATCAAATACACCGCGAACTGATCCACAAGGGGAGTGTTGTAAAATTATCAGGAAAAAACTTGGTTATCCCTTTACAAGGCAGCTTATTAGATTATCGTCATAATAAAAGGAGATAACAAAAAAGGAAGGTCTAAGTTAACAACAAATACAATTAACAATGAATAATAAAATATTCCTTGCCTTAAGTATAAATAGTTTTCGAAAAGTCGGAATATACCTGAGAGCTTTGTCTTTTGCAATAGTATTTGTGTATTTTTTTGTTTCGCAACTTTGCTTTTCAGTTTAGTAGTCAATTTATAAAATAATTGTTTAAATTACAGTGGCGAGCAAAACTGGATATATTATTAACGATTTTGTAGTTATTCATCAAAAAATAATTTTCTTGTGATCGATTTAAATGAAATTTTCATATTTGTTCCCTAAATTAATTATTTAAGAACTGTGTATTTAAAAAAAAACTAAATCATTAAAGTCAGCATAGCTGGAGTTCTCTCACTACTTTAACTTAAGTATCCAGTTTCGCACGTTTTTGAAGACGTCCGTTGTTCTGCATTTCAATATTTTATCCATAGACCTTTAATTTTGATAACACGTCTTATGCGTCTTGACATGCTTTTCACTATTTTTCTCATTCATCCTGTAGTCTTCTTCGGCGCCCTTTCAAATTCGGCCAGCTTTCTTTACGCAACAGCCTCCAAATTTTCTATCAGATTTAGATCTGAGCTTAATGCTTGTCATGTCATGGTCTGAAAGTTTTGAGGTTCTAGCCAGATTTTTACAATTTTAACTGTCTGTTTTAAAGACTGTATTTGTAAGA
The DNA here is from genome assembly GCA_963555765.1 of Orthonevra nobilis. NCBI lineage: Eukaryota > Metazoa > Arthropoda > Insecta > Diptera > Syrphidae > Orthonevra > Orthonevra nobilis. The sequence goes on along the minus strand of OY743225.1, from coordinate 121,724,667 downwards.
AAACTTTTGCGTCCGTTGGATAGGCATATTCTTGAATGAACTCGGGCAAATTGATCTAAAAGCTTTGGAGGTAATCCTCCTTCCTCATAATGCCATTGACCTGTACCATTGGAACGACATGTCCATCAAGTGAAACAGTCCCACGCCATTAAACTGCCTCGACCATGTTTCACAGTTGGTTTAACTTGGTGCCTTTCGATAGTTTTGTGTGCTCGGTGCCAATAGAACTCCTTTCCATCAGGCTGGAATCGTGCGTTTCCAGTCATCCACAGACAAATTCTTATTTTCTTTGCACAACTTAAGTCTAGTCTTAATATATTTTTTTTTAAATAAAGCTTGTTGTAGATACCAACTCGATCCTTTGAAACGTTCTTCTAGCAGTAACTCTCATTTTTATTTTCAAGTTTTTTGGTACTGCCTTGGGTGTTTTGGCGTTTTTATTTTTCACAAAGTCGCTCCATCTCCATCTGTTAAGAGCCTTGGGCGACCTCCTTTGTTTTCCACAATCTTACCATCTTTCATTTTTCTTACCATAAGCATTGTACGATGGAACACATTTATTTTTTAGCGTGACGAGTATCTATTTTTAGACATCGAAATGATCATGTTTTCAGTATCAGCCGATTCTGGATTTTAGGATAAGTGCACTATTTTATTGTTAAATGGTAAAAAACAATTACCTGGCAATCTCCTATACAAATCATACCCAAATAAGTCGTGGCTCGTTGATAAGTGGTGGGCTTAATTCCTGGAAGAAATGTTAGATATTTTTCACGGTATAGATATTTTTTGAGAGTCATGAGAGAGCTTCTGGCCAATTTACTGTCAATCATTCACGCCCTCAATTTAACTTTATTAAAGTCGGTCTTTATCTGCCGCCAGTTAGTCCATCAAGCGCAAAGAAGAAAACAAACAGGAAGAAACAAGGTAAAAGGTCGAGTTGAGCATAATAATCTGGGAAGTCTTCGTATGTTTGCGGATAGGCATTAATCATCAAACTCGACCGTCCACGATCATCCTTAAGACCCAAAGGAAATATTGTAGTTCCAAATAAACATCTAAGCAGGAGTATTAGGCACACAAAGCAGATATCAGTGACAACAATAAAAGGCGTAAAGCGACCACAGGTGTTGAGTAACGAAAGTCAAGCGGAAAGTTCAGGGACAGAAGAGCATCAACATGAGACATCAACAGACTAACCGAAAGTCAATAGGATAAAAAAGTCCTTAAAAGTCCTTAGAGAAAAAGTAAAAAAGAAACTCCATTGCTTTCTAGTCCCCACAGTTAACCATGGTGGTGGTTCCAGAATGGTCTGTGAAGTTTCTCTTCCGCCGGTGTAAGATACCTCAACCGCATCGATGGAATTACGTAGTTTTTGAAAAGAAGATACACAAGACAAACGTCTTACAATCCCAAGCCCGAATAACTTACAACTTAGACTAATTTTAATGATCCGAAACATTTTCCAAGCTTTGCCGAGGTTACGTAGATCTTAAAGAACAGAGAATTTAGTCTTATCAACCAACCTCAACCCAAAAGAACTGCTTTAGAAAAGGCTAGCCGCAGGTGTTCGAAAATAGTGCGCTTTTTCGAGAGGCAAACTTTTAGATACCCTTCAACTGGCCGGTGAAAAATAAGGTTGAAAACTAGCAAAAAGTATGAGAAAAAGTATGCCTACATTTTCTGTTTTACAACACAAGTTGTTTTTTTTAAAAGGTTCACTTAATTCGCCCAGTGTAAACCAATGAAATCCACGAAAAGTCGTAGCAAGGAAAAACGCCTTAAGTATCGCAAAAGCATGCACAACCAATTTAAAAAAAAAAAAAAACTGTCTCATTATACACACCTTATCCATAAATTATTCGCGACTTTTCTGCGCAAACAAATAAATGACCTTAACGCCTCCATCAACGCTCACATTTCCTATTGAAACCAAAATAGAGGCACGTACAAAGATAAAAAGATACAAATTATAAATTCTAATTTCAAACGAATTAGCTAAACCATTTCCCTTATCTAAATGTCACAAATGCATATTCATTTCCTAATTAATTTTATTGCTTTTCAAAAAAATAAATAAAGCATTTCAAAACCTGACCTAGATGCAAACGAATAAAAAGTAAGCCTCCCGACATGTCAGTGACCCGTATACTCGGATAAATGTTATTGAAGTCTCGCTTGAGGTAAGTTTCCGTTGTCGTTATGCATCGAATAACTCCAACTGATTTCCTCTACACTATCATCGGATTTCATTTCTAAAACAGACTTCCGTTCAGTTTTCCTTTTTCATTTCGGTACTGTGCCCAGTGCAGTCAGCAGGGCGTAACAGACGCCTATTATTTTACTTTGTCATGCAATGGATTGTGCATGTAAGGTGGATAATTGAAGAAAAAAGAAAGCGCCACAAAAAAAAAAAACGAATGCCCACTGCTTATTGGAAAAATGAAAACATTGACCTTAGACAAGGTAAAGACGTCAGAAACAAAAACCGAAATACCAACACAAGAATACAAAAAAAAAATATATAAATCAAAATTAGAATAAAGACTGAAATTAAAAATATAATAAATTATTCATGAGTGACATCATTGACATGACAAATTAAAAAGTTTGTTTAAGCCTTTAAGCTTTCGTTCCCGTCTCGCTTCAGAATTTTGAGTTATTTGTTTGTTAAAGCTTGTTTGGTTTTATTCTTTTTTTTTTAATTCTGATGTAAATCGTCTGAAAGATAATAAAAGTGTTTTATTTTTTTACAAGTCCCAAGCAAGAGAATAATTTTAATCGTTTGAATGACATAATCTTTCAACAACCCGGAATGTTCTCCTATGGAACCGTCTTCTAGTGTTACGTCGAGACAAACAGACTAACAATATAATTTGACTGCCGATTTGTTCTTCAACGTGAATGTTGAATTTTCGAAATGCTTTCAATGCTTCACTTAGCCCACAACTCGGGTCCATTATACCAAGTAAAGGTGTGGCTTGCGAAGCTTTATGAAAGAAAAGGGATCCTTTGAGATCTTATATTGCAAGACTTTCGGCATATCGGTAATAGACTCTTTTATGGCTTCGCTTCTTGAGCGTCTTCAAAAATTGTTGTCAAGCCAAAAATGCCCGATAATTATTCCTGATAAGAGTCGGATACCTTTGCGACTCAAATGGAAGAGATCATATGATCTTTTTTCGTAAATAGTTGGACACAAAAATCCGGCTGTGGTGCATGATTCTAGTCGACTCTATCGCATTAAAGCCCAGCTGAAATTAACTTAAGTTTTTGTTTTGCGATCTTAATGAGCTTATTCATCCTCGATGACCCCCTGATTGTTGCTGTGCTTATGGAGACATTGACTAAATGTTTTCTTCGACAAGGATATCAACTCCTTTTCCAAAGGTCGTTTTGGATCCGCCATTGCAATAGCGAGGAACGAGCATTCCGCTCCTTTCTTTCCAGAATTACGATGGTAGAATTTAGCACCGTTTTCAATTAGGAATTTCACAAGGAATTCCATTGTGATAGAATAGGTGCCCTTAGAAGTCACCTTTGCCTAACACTGGTTTTAAAGTAAGATTCAACATTGATTGCAACGCTATATTGTTAGTTGATTTCAACGATCTGCAACCCCTAAACAGCCAGGTCTTAGAATATTCGTGGCAGTATAACTTCTTCTGAAGTGCACTCCAACAGGAAATCGAATCATAGACTAGAATGGGTCTTTCAAAAGAACTACTATTGAGACCCCATTTCTTACATTCTATTGCTCACGAACAAAATCTCCTGATGCGATCAGTGATCCAACTCAGTTTGGAGTCCAGAATGGCACCACGGTTTTTAGCCGTCCTTTTATGTCGAGATCCTTATCTAAGCAGGCTCTGTGCCCCTGCTCTAAAAGGCTTCTAATTTATTTAAGAACACCAAGAGTGAATTTCTTGATATTGATTGAGTTTTCAATCATTTAAAGCCGTATCAAACGATCTGCCATCAATATGTGGTTGGAATCCTTGGCTTTAAAAATCTGTTTTACTTTTATGAATTCAGAAGATTATCATTTGGAGAAGAATTGAAATTTGTGAAATGATTTGAAATTCTGATGAATTTTAGTTCCGATTGCATCATTGGTCGAGGCGGAATTGAGACAGACAATCTAATATCGACTTATTCACTTAGTTCGCAGTATTTTATTCGTCACAAGTTAGTTAGCTTTGTATTTTGGTTTACTGCGTCATCACTCTAGTGTCAGAGTTATTCCTTCTTTAATCATAATTTGACTACACAAACTTGGCACTTCAGCATTACAAGTCGATAGATTTATAACACCAACAAAATCACTCTTTTTTCAGAGAAATATCGCTCATTGGCCACTCCATTGATAGCATTCTCTGTGTCATCTGCTTCACATTATGAGTAAGCCACACAATCTAATTCTAACTGAAAATATTGAGGCTGTCCATAAATCATAACCCTTGTTGAATTGTTGTCCAACTCGTTCCCGTCTTACAATGTCAGTAATATTTAGTTGACATCATACTGCAATTAAAAATAAAACACTACATTTATGGATATTTTTTACGACCGGAGTGAGTTCCTATCCTAGTTAGTGATCAACGATATGTTTTCTAAAATGATTAATTCCGTAACATAGCTTTCCGCAGTTTAAATGAAGTGAACTTTCTTAAAGTTGCTTCCGTAACGTCATGGTTTTTAGTTTTTTTTTTCGCTTTCTTAATTACATTTTTACTAGTTTAATTAAAATTTCACTTGTTCACAAAAAAAAACTATCTAAACAATCACATCGCACAACGTTAATTTTTTTTTTGTTTTTTTTTAAATATATAAAACAACTTTACAAAATTGCCCTTATCATCACATCAGAGCAACAATAACAACAACAAAAATTAACGATATGTAACAATGACGTAAGGCTTGATAGAAAAAAAAAAACATCGAATCCATAGTGGGGCGCCACTTTCAAGCAAGTTTTTTTTCGATTTCAATGTTTCATTCTCTATTCGTTGTGGGGCAGCACGTTGTTTTGGCATCGTAAAAGCTTTCTCGCCCCATCGTATGTACGTATACGTCTCTAGAATCGAAAAAGTTTACAAAGTCAACCGTTGGTTCATTCATCGTCTGGTTGCGGTAATCGCCAGACATAACCTTTATTTCACGCGCGCTAAATTTTTTTTTGAATCGTGTCCATTTCGTTGTCGTTGTTTAAGGTCATTTCGTTTTGCGTGTAAAGTTTTGTTTACTATTTATCATCCCCTTCACCTTCATTCGGTTCGCAGGTACTCTTTTTTTTCGGGATAAGTTCGCAAAGTGTTTGTTGCCTGCCTGCCCCGCCCAATCTTTGTTCTTCAAGTTTTTTTTTTTTTTGATTTTTTGAGGAATTACATTTGAAAAAAAGAGATAAGCACAACAAAAAAAATTCCCTTTGGAAAATGTGTAGCAGCTGACGCATTGTGTCAAGTGGCTTTTTAATAGAAAGGAAAATAAAAAGCGCGTCTCGAAAAGTGTTTTTCAAGTGAACGAAAGTAGGTCACAGGGTTGACAGGGGGTTTTCATTCGGGGTGCTTGAAAAGGGAGAGTGTCGTATCACATAAGGGCTTTTGCAACGAGCCAATTGGATCCAATATAATGAAACGCGATGTTGCTGTTCAGACTGAGCTTTCGGATTTGCCAAACGACCAAGGACAAGGTATGTGGTGCGCCTGTTTATCTTTGCCTATGTGTCAACTGTCAAATTTGTACATAGTATGTAAGCAATGACCTCGTTTGTTTTATATTCGATTGGAAAGTCTGGCGGGTTAAGATTTTCAGTACGCAGTGTAGACCGCAAAACATGAGGTTTCTATTAAGGCCTTGAATGTATACCAATAAAAATCTCGGCATCGTTGCATATATGCAAAAGGCTTATTGGCTTAGAACTGGTCGACATATGCATATGATTGAATTTTAAGTCGCATGCTCTTGTGAATAATAATTGATTGGGAATAAAAATGGTGCGGTTTTGGACAAGTAGCTGTGGCTGACATCCTTGGATTTTTTTTTTTTGGAAATCTGATCGAACTGTGCCGAGTTAATGATTTTTGCGTGCGATTGAAGAGTTCTTTGCCAGTGGGTCGTTGCCCTTAATTTGAAAAAAGAGTATTAAATCAGAATAGCTAACCTCTTTTCTGGAATGTTATCAAATTCAATTTAAAGCTATTAAAACGGCAATAAAACACATCAAATCAACTAACTTTATTACGATCAAAGTGATTGAAGAAAAAAAGATACAAACAATTTATCTGTATCAAAACTGGTGCGATGGTTAAAAATTGATTGATTGTTTTTTCAAGTTTGTGTAAAGCAAATAAAAAGACACTATCGATTTAGAATTGCTGCTCATTTAAATGATGATGGCGTTGTTTAATATATTATAAAAAAAATCTCATCGCTTATGTTAAAGTTTAAAAGCTTAAACGAAGCTATTTTCAAAAAACTTGATACTTATAGTTGTGGTTTGGAAAAAAAATCAGTCAATTGTAATGAAATGCTTGTTGCATTGTGTGGGCTGTGTATGTAAAAATCCAAGAACCGCATGATGAATTTTCCATAACGAGCCTCAAATTCAAAGTAGAAATAATATCAAGACACACTTCATCGCGCTTAAATGCCTTAATTGATAAGATGTTTGCGTTCCAGTTAAATTAAGTTGCGGCTTCGTCTGTTCTTTTTTTATAATGCCTTTTCTAACAAACATGCTCGGATGTTTTTGACCAAAATGCAAAACAAACCAATTTTGACAAACGAATTGGCGTCGAAACGATCGTTTACTGGGTGAAAATCCCTCACCAAAACATGCAGTTCTTTTGAAATATTACAGAACTCATATAAAGTAGTGATTGCTTTGTTAAGCTTGCCATTACCTAAAAGAATAAAAGTCTAATGGTTTTAAATGGAAGGACCTCTCTCGATGAATATCTCGTCTCTCCCACCTCCAGGCAATTTGTTTCCCAACAGTGACATTATTTCACCTTCTGTCATTCGAAAGTCATCATTATCCACGTCAAATATTGTTCGGAAGCACAGAATCTTCACAATTATTTAAATATTGCGATTTTCAAGTCCCAAAAGCGACAGGCCAATGAGCCTCAACACTCACAATAATTTTGCGTAAGAATTAATATTCGTCATTATTTTTCAAATCATCGAAACTATGTATGGTGTGCATGGGCGCCTAGCTTCAATACTGGTGTCAATTTGACTCCTCCTTGCCAAAGATTAAATTCATAATTGGTTTTTTTCCAAAATCGGCTTGGAATCGACACATCTGTTGTTTTTTTTAATAATCCTTTCATGTCCACATCTTAAATGTTGCGAAATCAGCGTCGAGTAAATTGAGCTATCTTTTTGGACTTTGAAGCAACGAGGCAGCTCCTTCTCTAAAACGTCTATGTTAGACTTTGGCAGTAAATGATATAACCAAATCGTCTAGTTATGATGCGTTTTTAGCGACAAATTAATAATTTAAATAACCTGTAAGGCACTTTATAAGCAAGAAAAAGATCACTGCCTTCATTATTAACTAGCCTACTATATAAAACTGTTAACCTATAATCACACCCTTTAGAACCATGGCACAATGTAATGCGACTTGTTCCGCAAACTCCTAGCTTCCTGTCCGCATTGACTTAGAATGATAAAAAATCGTCAACGAACTTAAAACGTTTTAAAAAACACATTTTTGGAACAAGTTCAATTCAAATTTTGTTCAAAAATTACAGCTCAAGTTTCATATCTTATTTATTTAAAATTTGTTTCACCAGGTGTGTCTTGCATGAGAGTCACATTGGAAGACAATTCATTAAACGAATCCTGTGAACTAAAGTCAAAGCCAAAAGATCCAAACTTGTACATGAAAGCCAGTGAAATATGAGGATGCGTCTTGTTAGTATGGAAGGCACACTTATAAATTACCAACTATTTATAGAAACTGCACGTCAGTGGTACTCAAAGAAAACTCTCAAGCTCGGCAAATGCTTTGTATCCTTGAACTACAGGTGTTGAAAATTTGGCGATAAATCGCTACGTGGTGAGATTTTACACACAACAAAGCTTTAAGTTTGCAAAGAATTGCTATTTATTGCGAGCAACATGGGTTCAATAGACTCTTGGTGCAGACATTTATTTTTCCGTCCACAAAATCTAATTGGTACACTTTCTTAAATAGAGCTAAAGCTGACGCGCTTATATGTTGAACGAATATCTAAATTTGAAACGGGGAACGCCAATGTGAAGGCTCCTCCTAACACCTCAACTCAAAAAACTAAATGGCCATGAAACTGTCTCTCAAATAGTTTCACACATAATCAATCATTCACAAAAGCATCGAGTAACAATATCAATCCGTGCGACGGGCACCAGAGTGCGCTAAGTAGTGTAGGCAACGTCGTATAATCAAATGGATTGTTTACAAATATTGAAGGTCAGGTTGTGGTGATAAATAAAGCTAGTCGAACAGATGTGGTCATATGCTTAAGTACGAGAACAAGTTTCACCCACCAAGTTTTCTTTATTCTTCGTAAACTTCCCTCAGGGAAGGCGAACGAGATGTCTACAGATGTGCGTTCATTTTGCTCCTAAATAGTTGTGGATTTAAAGTTTCTGGAAATGTCTCCCATGTGATGAAGTTCGTAGACTCTGTTGGTTTGGCCGGTAGAATGATTAATAGTTCGGCCTTCACTTACTCAATAGCCAGGTAAAGGAGAAGGAACCAAGCAAAGTATATGGTATGCCTCTGCCACCTTACATAACCTCGTAGGACGTAGTTTGACATTGTTTCATATTAACGGCGAAGGCGCATGTTCTGTCCGTTTGAAGCTGCGTTATCGACGTGTTTTCCTTGAAATTAATTCAAGTTAGCATCTTGCGGATTTTTCGTGGCTGGGACATAAAATTTGGATGAAACGCTGCTACTAGGGATCTTTTGTTTCTCACTTAAATTGTGCCTCTTTTTCCATTATCACTTTTTACAACAACACAACAGCAGGGCTCTATCATATTCACCTAAATCTTTATTCAGCTAGAATATTCTTCTGTACGTGTGTATGTCTCTGAACTCCTCCTAAACGGCTGGACCGATTGTGATGCAATTTTTTATATGTGTCTGAGCGGGTTTCTGGATGGTTTAGATTCACCGGTAAAACTTTTGAGAAGTCAATTCTGAAAGTGCTCTCAGGAAATCATAACTCTTTTTTTTTGGTTTTACTTTTTCAAATTAGCTTACATTAAGGTGTGACTGTAATTTAAAATTTCAAGCAAAGGAGTAAAAAGGAAGCCATAAAGTCACAGTCAAAGGGAAACCAACAACTTATTTTTGCTTATTAATTCACAAAATAACGTACATATGTGCGGTTTGTTAACAATTGTAAAAATTGAAGTCAGTGCTGGTTTTAAACATATTTTCTTCATCTGCGAGAGGAAGAGACGTTTTTTGTCGACATAACCTTGAATCAAGTGTCAAAATATTTATCTTAAAATTAATGAAAACAATTTCAAAGTGCGTGTAATAAAACTAATTCTTTGACACTGTTTACGAAAACAAAGCTTCATCGAAAGTCTCCTACGTAGAATTTCAGTTGCAAACCAGTTCGACTCCAAAATCAAAAAATAAGCACACATAAGTTACTTTAAACGAGATAACTAGGTTGAATATCAAATAAGTCGACATAAACAAAAGCTGTATCAGACTTTAAGGAAAAACCCACGATAGATCCAGATTCATTACCGTAATCCAATGCGACTTGAAAACTCATGCATATTTAATGTCACATGCGATTATACGGAAACTATCGGCTCCATCTCAATTTCGTTTTTTATAATTGTGTAACACCATTCGAGTTCCTGCCTCCCATCGGTTTTTTAATCAACCAATTCATTTTTAATAAACAATTGAATTGAAAAGCATGTCAGAAGTAATCAGAAAGGCACGCAGGAAATGAAAAACATTTATCGTGAAGTGAACTTTTGTGTGCTTTTGTTTTTAATGTAAACTTTGTTAATATTTACTCGCGAAATAGGCGACATACTCATTCTCAAGGCTAAAAGATAAAATTAGATATAATGTCGGCACATATGTATTCAACTATATGTTTTAGTACACAACTGATGTGTACTGTACGAGTGCAATTTGCGCGCCAATTTTCTATTTTAAATTCCAACTGATTTTTGTGTCATGTTGCATCGGACGACAAGTGTTTAAGAAATGTTTTCTCACGTTGAAACTTATTTTGTTTTTTCTACTGTGGATTCAAGTGTGGGGCTTAAATTAGCTGCCATTATGCAAATGAAATTGTGCTGTTAATGTGACAACAAATATTTGAACAAGTTTGCATAGCAAACAGTTTTTAATATCATTTTTTTTTATCTACAACGAGATGTTTGGGAAAAGAAAGTTTTGAAATTATATTTATTTAATTTTTCAGATGACTATGAAACTTACAAGTTTTCCTTCTTTTGCAATTTAAAAAAAGGAAATATTATAAAAAAAACTTACATATCTCTTGCCAATAGTTTTCATAAATCTTTCGATCTTTATTTAAACCAGAAAATGTTTTATGTAATTTTGAACAAGTTTGAAAAATATGAGGTGCATTTATTCCACATTCCGGTACAAAAGTAATGGACTACCAACATTTCAAAAATTGTGTCTAACCCAAAGGGTTTCTTAGTAATGAAGCCAACCAAATTCCAAGATCTCTACGATGGCCTTATGACTAGAAGTCGTACGATTTTGTTTTTTTACAATAGAAAGAAACAGAGCATGTCTTTCTGTTCTTCCAACAGACAGTCAGTTTTTTGTTTTTGTATTTAAAGATAAAAAATGAAATGAAAGGATGAAAGTTAACTTTTTCAACAAAAAAAATTAGATAAATAAAAGAAAGTCAAGTAAAATTTCGGATTGATTTCCTCGATTTCTAACACTGAAATTGTCCACAGATTTGAGTCAACTGAACCTAGGAGAAATTGAGGCACAAGACTGTTCGATTTCTGAGAACGACCGACGCAGAATCGACTAACCTGGGTTTCTGCCTCACGTTAAACTAGAAAAACAGTATTTTTAGTTGTTTTTTTAGGCGACTGGTACGATTTTGGTTCCTCACATCAATGACATCTCGGAATTTTCACTACTTTCCTTGTGAGTCTATCCTTTTAATGCCTTTGAAACCAGTCTATTATTCTTTAATAAACCTTAAATCAGATGAATTCGGAAGAGGGTTCTTTTCGCAGGTTAAAAGACGCACGATCAATAAAAAGGCGAGCACTGCCCTCATAACAATAAATAAAATAAACACGAGGTGGGTCCGGAATTTTTTTTAGGAAATACCTGAAGTGATATTAAAAGGCTGTTTGCAGTTGGTATCAGGGACTTCGAAAGAAGAAGCCAGTATAGATTTGTAGCGATTCGCCATTGGATTTAGTTGCTAATATCAATACAGATTTAGATATTTTAAGACGTTAGTTCTCGGTACAAAATAATATATTAAGTAATAAAACTAAAGTGTTGTATATAAGTTTAAGAAGTCTGATTGGAATATTTTTAACATTTCATTCAACTGATTTTCAAGTACACCATGTTCAAACCATTGTTTTCTAATTGATTTTGTAGTTTGTTTTAAACATCTTGGCATAGTCATAGAAAGTCCACTGTCAGCACACCCGATTGGTAAAGAAATATTTACTGTGTTGCTCTAAGCAATTTTATTACCTTCGTTCTTACTGTTCGCAAACCTTATCGCTTATGGCAGATATCGCTTGGCTTGCTGGAGTGCAACTTATTTCAATTAAGATAGCACTCTTTTTGTTTCACTGAAGCACATTGTAAGAATTATTTCGAACGACGAATCGCCTAACATGATTGACATATTGATTCCGACAACTATGTTGTTTCACAGGAAAAATGCTTTACACAAAGTTCTTCACTATAGTTACGCGTCTATGCTTTTAAAAAGCTGCCAGATACCATCAGATGTTTAAGTGAATTGTATTCTATTTCATTTTTTTATGAATGAATGATACCAAAGAAGTGATAAAGTGGCAAGCTCCCGTCGCCTTTCTCTCACTTAAAACCCTTGACGGAGCGGACAGTTCCAATTGATAACACTTGTTGCGAGACCACAGTCCCGACACGTTTTACGAAGACAGGAAGCAAAATTGGTACACAAAAAATTTATTGTAATGAGATCAATGCAATTGGGTTATCTGTTTTTAAATTCTCTTCAACTAGAATATAGAGAGAATAGAAATCAGTGGTCGCACTTTGGCTGTCCAAGAGCATAAACGAGAACAATTCATAAATCGACACTGGAATTTACGCATGCAGATTTTTTAAGTGAACTGCTTTGCTTGAAATATCGTGACTGATTTGATCATTGCTTAAGCTTCTTGAAAACTATGTCTAAAGAGCTCAGCGACGGTATCAACGTCTTTCTTATATGAGGTCTTAAGTACGTGTTTAAAACAAGACTCAATCTTTTGCATCCGACCCAAAACAAATCCAAATCAAACTGCATCCTGATTAGGATCTCTTAACATAAAGTGTCATATTTATGTAACTTTGCACCCATCTTTGCGTGCAACCTTCCTGTGCAAGGTAGTTTAATAATAATTTTCCTTGATTAAACCTATTCAATTAAAAACATACTGTCACTGGCATAAGCCGCAATCGCTACATTATGACCAGCCTATTCCGGAATATCGAACAAGTTCCAGTCTATCTAATCCAATGATATTTATGCACGTTTTATTCCACTTAATACCACGACATCTCACATGTCACTTAATACCGTTACGGCTGTCAAATAAACTTCAAATCCTCCCTCCCCACCAAACTCGAACTCAATAAACACACTCACCGCCCATCCGTGTTCCAATCCCACCACCCATAATCATCTGTTAACAAATCACTTACGATTTTCAAATTTCTGTTCACGTTCGGCTCTTCAGAACGCAGCTGTGGCATCATAACTTAACCAGTATAATTCTGGTTCCACGCATCTTGCTCCTCGCTAGTAACTAATGTGTGCTCTGGCATCCTACCTTTTTTTTGGTAGCTTCGAGGTGCACAACTATTATCGTATGAAGATACTTAGCCCCCCTGCCGGACTAAGCGTCGGCTTAAAGAGGCGTTGATGGAATGAAATCGAATTGCATGCGTCGGCATTCATCGACGACGATCGAGTTAAACTTGGTCAGCTTGGGAGTCGCACAGACTGCGTCGAATGAAGTTGCGTTCAGAGGAGGATTCTGTCATGGCAAGCCAACCAGTTTGCGTTTGCCATTGAAGGTGATCGGATCGAGCGTTAGTAGCCAAACGAGAGTACCTACCCTGAGCTTGAGTGAAGCCAGTTTGTTGGACGATAACAGTCGACTGGTGACTCTTTTGAAAACAAATTAAGTGCGTTTCTCATTAATCACTGTCGTGTAATTGTTGCATTAATGGAAAAAAAGGAAAGAAATGATGTTTCCTAAGTGCGTGTACCTAGTAGTACCTAGTTTGTTTTAGTGAAAGCGTTTTCGCACAGAGTTTATTGATTCACTCTGCGAAGTTGTGTCGAGTGGCAGTTTGTTGTTGACTGTGCGTTTTCCAAGCGCATGTGCTCTTGAATTTTCTTGTATTTATTGTCTTGCCTTTTTAATCGGAACGTAAATGATATTGTTTTGAAATTCGCTAAGCTTAATTCCAGGCATGACAAAAGATTATACGACTTAAGAGTCTGAGTTGAGAAACAGTGTCAGTAATTTGTGATATGTTTTTTGTTTTTGTTTGAGGCTTAAATTTATGGTATATATCGTTTCGTATTCCAAAAAAATTCTTCGAATTTCGGTTAATCATTGTATTCCGGAGAGTAGTATTGCGTCGAAAAATGGAATAAAAGATTCAGGCAGTAAAGGGTATGTACAAAAATAGGTTCAAATTCAATCATTTGAATTCATATTTTTTTGAATATATTGTCAAATTTATCAATTTAACTTTATGTTCATATAATCATACGTTGTATTCGCGTCATTGAGAAAATTCAAAAAAGTTAATCAATCTTAACTTAACCATAAATCCAAAAAAATAGCAATTATCATAAATATAATTTCAAAATTTATGTAAAAGGATTGCAAAGCAGTCAAAAATTAAAAAAGAAGAGACTTCAACTCATTGGTAAATGACTTCAAATAGACTTCAAAGAATTCAAGCAGACTAAAAATATTGCATTCCTTGATTACTTGATTGCTTCAAATAATTCATAGTACCAAGACTTTAAAATGAATGGGGAATGAACGTGGCAGTTAAAATATTAAGTTGAAGAAGAATTAGCCAAAAAATAAGGACTTCCGAGAATGCACTCGCAGTATAATGAATTTCTTAACAGATCTGCCAGGTGGAACTGGAAAAACTTGCAAAAATCCTATCCTACTAAGTAGGACTTAAAATAAAATTAAAAAAGTTAAAACATAAAAAATGCATGTGAGTTTTCTTTTTTAATTTAAAAGAAAAACTTAAATTCCTAATTTTCACGCTTGAGTACTAAAGCTTTGACAACGTTTTGCAGGCCAGCTCGTTCCTTAATTTTTTAATACATTAATTCAGTGGTTAGAAAATAAAAAGATTTTAATTATGCTACAAGATGTCTTCTCAGAAATTCTCAATTTAATAGCGACCACATGTTTTCAATGGATGAAAGGTTAAGGTAATTTCAAAATACTGATTTTGTTATCTGGAATGTATTTTAAGAATATTTTTGAACGACAAATTGGGGTGTTGTTACCAAACTGCCACTTTACATCAGATACCAGTAAAGTTTAATGTCTCGCTCTGAAACGCAAATCTACTTTCGTCGAGAAAAGACTAACCTCAGATTAGAGCTTTCTTCTATATGTGGTGTACAAATGAGGTTTTCAATTAATTAAAGCGGCTTTGTTCATTTAATAATCTCCTGTTAGAAAGAGTTCATTATCGGCTGTACTCAATTCGCCCAAGTTAGTAATACAATTAAATCGTTTAAATATTTTTCCTTCGAATATTGCTTTTAAAATTCTAATAAACCATAACTGAGTAAAACCTCTAAAAAAGAAAAACTGGTCCGACGTAGACACAGCGTTTTCGAGTTTCTAGCTCTCATTGTATCGGACCTGCTACCGTAACATTCAACTAACACTTCGAATTAAGTAAATACATTGTAGGTGGTTTTTTGTTAGAGCAGTTCTTTTTTATTTTATTGTTAAGTTAATTTTATTGTTCTTTTAAGACTTCAAGGAGGATCTTTTTTCAAATCACTTAAACTTTTAGTAGATGTGCGGTTCATTTTAATTATTTTCTCGTAACTCTTTTGCCAGTTTTATGGATCCACAAAATAGGGAATTACTGCACAATTTCTTATTCTGCATGCGAACCTGCAACAGGGAAACTTAACCTGTTACGAGGTGTAAAAATAACTTGGCATCCGCGATAGCTTGATCTTTGACCGAAGGTTGTGTCTTCCGAAGCATTTTAGTCGACGGATTTTTGCCTTCTTAACTAGATTCACGTCAATGTGCAGTTCGTAGTTTTTCTTTGTAGCAAAACCTACATCTTTTGCTCTCTTGTCTTGCTGATCGCCAAACGTTCGGATCCGTATTGAAAAACTGACAGAATAAATGTTTTGTAGAACAATACATATGCCCTTCGAGTTTCGATCCTTGAAGTTTGGACAAATTGAAGTGGCATCTTTTGCTTCAAGATATGTATATTACCTTCTTTACTATCTCAATGTTATCGATTGTGATGCGTTGTCCCAGCAAGTTTCCGACGAATCAATTTTTTGTCGACAGTTTTTTTGGCCATAACCTTCTTTATTGTAATCTTTTGTCCCGGAATTTCCAATCTCCTCCTTAGCAAAACTATTAGCAGTTATTATAAAATTTCCATTAATAAGGTTACCTTAAAAGTGCGTTGTGATCAAAATGCATCATAATGTTAAGATTCCTGGCCTTATCTTCGATTTACGTTAATAACAAATCTGCAGGTTCGAATTGTATCAATGCAAATGTAAGAGACTGTTGCAAATTAGAATTCATTTCGCATATTCGTTACCACTTTGTTATGTAGACAATGCGAATAGCCTCTACTGCTTTTAAAGGATTCACAAAGTGCATCCGCAACTGGAAAATGTCACCTTTTCAAGCCTAGACATTTAAACAAACCATTTCAATTAATTAAAGTGGAGTGCTGGGTAATGCCACGCTCGTCTTGCATACATTATAACCTGTCGCCTCAATCCTAGTCCACATGTTAATTATTTCTACTCTTTTATTTTTATAACGCATTTTAATTTAAAATTAAGCGTGATATATTTTTTCTCCTTTGTGACCACTTGCTGTGAAGAAACACAAAATTAACTCCATGCGCGTCGCTGACACTACAGTGCGTTGACCTAAAAACCTGAAGCGTAATGCAACTTAAACACGCTTTAGTTGATTTTACGTCTTCGAGCCTAGGATCGTTTTTTTTTTCATTATGTCAATAGAGAAAATATGTAATTTCTTTTTTGACTACTTAAAAAAAAAAAAACATATAAGCTTTAATTGCAGGCTTTGATGGGACGTGCTTAGATGAGTAAACGCGGCTCTTTTAACGACACATGGCTTTCGGATTAGAAATTATTTTATTGAGACGCAATGAAAATTGAGAAAATGGGCTGGGTTCTGTTGTTGGATAGAAAAATGAGCGCTTAACTTTTCAAATAAATTAGGCTAAGCATTTATTAATAATATTTGGTCTTAATTGCAGTAAGTCGAACGACCGTAAAGGCTGTTGTAAATTCTTGAGTGAAGTTTTCATCAATTTTGCATTGGATAGAAAACAAACTTTAAACGATGTACTGTGAATAAAAATGAGAGAGAAAAAGTTATTGGTAAAGACAAGATGTTTTAAAAAATATATTTTAAGCATCTGTTTGCGAATATACACCTTCGGTTACTTTCCAGCGAACCGGGGCCTCAACTTACAAGTATTGAGATCACTTCTATGCCTACCGAAGATTAAATCTTCTTCTACCAGTTCAGAGCATTAATATCCATCCGCGCCACCACCTGATTCGATGTTCGAGGATTGAACATTCTCCTTCAGACTTCGTCTACGTACATTTTTAAAATCGATCCAGAACATTTACCCGGGATGATTGGGGTCTTGTTTGTAGCTCAATTGCCGTCTTTGTCCAAAGTCTAAGGTAGACGAAGTCATTGATGAAATCATTGAATGGGTGGTTCCTTGAAAGTGTTCTCGAGGATCTTGTAGAAGTTTTTAAATCATCAGTTCGAGCATGCAAGTAGAAGAGACATGAAGGCGAATTCAGCCTTAAGCCTTGATAATCAAACGTTCGCTCACAAACTTCATACAGTGTGGCGCTTTGAGTGACCCGTTTTGAGTTCTCATTTTTTCTTAGGTTACATTTGTTACATTGAGTTCATCCGCGATGTAATTGTAATTGTAAAAATGGAATATAATTCGCAGCAACGAGTTTGTATTAAATTAAGCTTTAAAAACGGTTTCAATGGTCCTATTCCACGTGAAAAACCGATGATCGTAGTCCTTTTTTTTCTTCTTTACTTGTCCATAGTAAAATCTTCCTTATCCCTGACTTCTTTTTATTTAAACACATTTTTAGTTTCTTCGTAGGGGGATCGTGAGGTCCTGTACAACGTGGAATTAATCAGATATTGCCGTTTATTTTCATTTTCGGCGTGAGCGAATTATGTAGAAACGCCGGTTTGGCCGATTCTATACGATCTTCCAACGTGGGTTTTCTTTTCTTATCGGTAATAATGTAATCTCCAAGCGATCTTCAGACCTACTATATATCCCTTTGACCCATCCCAATTAGTTAATTTAATTATACAACCTTTCATATCCCATTCCATAATCAATTCAAGTCAATTGCACTCAACCCACCTAAGTAAGCTTTCCTTCCCCGCCTTAAATCTGCCAATTATAATCTCTGATTGTAAATGCGAAATTCATGATTTGATTTTTGCAATTATATTTATAGGCGCGCTTTCATTCGCAAATACAAAAAACAAAGTCCATTAATCTATGTAATGTTTTCTTTTTACTTTTTTAACAACAGATCTACTTTCATCATGGGAGGAGCTGCTGGCTTGGAGTGAAAATGCTGCTAAAGCACGTAAAATGCAAGAGGAGATGATCATTTTGAAAAGTGCACTTAATCGTTTGGGTGGCAAATTGGCATACGATTTGGATACAGAGCCATCGATTCAGTTGTCTATTGAAGCGTTGAAGGTGAGTACTACTTTGAGCTCAAAGTGCTTTTTGTTAGTGAAATTATTTCTGATTTCTGTTTTTGTGTGTAGAATGAGAAGTCACAATTACAATCGTACCGCACGAATATGCTTCGCTTGAATGCATCCGTTCACAGTTGGCTAACAAGTCAAGAAAGAAAATTAGCCACCGAATTGGCTGAACACGAAGAAGCTATTAAGGCAGCTGCTGCTGCTGCTGTTACAGAAGCCGCAACGGAATCACAGACGCTCGAGACAACACCAAACAACGACAGCAATGAAAGTAACGACACTGTCGATAATAATAACAAATCAGTTGGAACAATAGCCTACGATCAGGACAAGCATTCACATATTATCACCATCATTCAGTCAGAGTCGGAGTTCCATAAGCATTTGAAGAACGAAGTTAGTGAAATGTACAGCGCCTGGGAAGAGGCTAATTTAAGGTAATCAAGCAAAAATTAAAAAAATGAAAGTTCGGTTTTAACTGAGTGCAAAATTTTATTTCAGAATTGACAGTCAATTGGAAGTGTTGACCACTTCCTTGATTGCATGGAGGCAATTGGAATCGGGATTGTATGAATTCCAACAGGTCCTTGGAAAGGATCGTGGAACATTGAAGGGACTCGAAGGTGCACTAGACAAGGGCAGGGCCACACCAGTGGAACTGGCACAAAATGTCAAACTTGTGGCTAAACTTTTATCCGAAAAAGTTGAAGTCAGCCAAGAGCAGGTACGTTGCAATTTTTTTTTTATTTAATGGTACGAATATAATGCGCTGACAAGTAAAAAAAAACAAATACCTCATTCGTCTTCTCAAAATTCTTCGGTAAATAAATGAGAGAGAATTAGTTTCAGTTTTCTTTTTGAAAACATCCATTTTTAAAGGATCTAAAGGAACCCTATTACTAAGTCTGTCACAGTGCTATATCTCCTAAATCGTTATAGAGAGACACTTGCAAACTTGTCTTTTATTATTTATTTTCATGAAAATACCATTATAATCAATAATACCTACACGGGTGTGACACGCATTAGGGTAGGATATTTGAGTTCGCACTAATCTGAGAGAGAGCTGCCTTTCAGTAGACGATCCTAAACAAACTGCTTGAATTTGGTTAGACCCAGCTTTTAAGCGTCCGGGATTACGGGATTGGGACTTCTCTTTCTTCTTGCAAGATAGTGGCTTGGATTCAAGCATTATTGTCCATTCTCTCGATGTGGGCGAGTACATCTTTGTGCATCTGGCAGAGCTCGTAGTTATGACTTCTCCTCCATTCGCCCTCCTCGTAGGTAGGACCAAATATCCGGAGAATGATTTTTCTTTATAAGGATCCCAATATTTGCTTAACTGATTTGCTTATCGTCCAGCATTCGGCGCCATAATGCAAAACTGGCAAATTTAGATTTTTGTAGAGCAGTACATTTGTCGCTCGTTTTAGGAGTTTGGAACTAATTGTTTCGACAATCCGAAGCAGCAGCGATTGCCTAGGTCTATTCTTAGAATTATTTAATTATTAACTGATTTAACTTTCGTTCAAGACGCTTTATTCCAGTACTGTTGCCATTTCCTTTTCCTGTAGACATCAATATTCATTTACATTTCTTTCTTTTCAGTTAACTGCTGTTCAGGAGCACCTAGATCCCAGCCGTATTCTACACATTGCCCAGTATACCGCTTCCAATGGCTCTTTATCCGATAGTGGTATATCAGATGGAGGCGCTACATCCGACGGTGGTTTATCCGAACGTGAAAGACGTCTTGGCGTCCTCCGTCGTTTGGCCAAACAATTGGAATCCGCACTCGCACCAGGAAGTGAAGCAATGAAATCCATTGCTGCTCGCATGGAATCTGCTGAATCCGATTTGAAGAGTCTACAGAACACATGTCGGGATCTAATCGTTCGTACAGCTGCATCGCATACGAAGAAAAGTTCACAAAATGGTGAAGATCGTACGGCAAGCAAGAAGAACTCTCCATCATCGTCACCGAAACGTCGCAATAAACGCAACAAGAAAGCTGCAGCTATTGCAAGTCTATCTGAAACTGATGCTGGCTATGGTATTGCAATGAAAACCGCTCCCGGCGCTGGTGATCCCGATGATCCTAGCAATGAAGACTCAACTGAATTCGATTCATCAGATGACGAGAATAAAACTGGAAGACCCACTTGGGTAAAACGCATCGCCAAAATTGCTCTGCCAATGCAAGTGGCATTGTTCACACTACTTTGTGCAGCCTGCATGATGCAGCCAAACTGCTGCGATAATCTGAATAATCTTTCAATGAGCTTCACGCCGCAGCTTCGCTACATTCGAGGACCGCCACCAATTTGAGCGTCATGAGTGATTTGAAATGAAAACATCCGTTGTCATCGCTCCATTGATAAAGCGAATGGAGTGTTTTTTAATCGCGTTTTTCGTTTAAGAATACTATTAAGGTGGGATCTCTCATTTATTTGAAATACACACTGAGAAGATCTCGACCACATAGAATGTAAAAAAAAAGTCCAAGGCACCACTCGGTGGGCTTAAACTCAAGTTTCAGCTCGTGTGCCATAAGTTGTACCGAATAATATTCTGTGTCCTTATAAAGGGTATATTGTTTGGGGGGCACACGTGCGAGAGACCTTTTTACATTTAAGTGTACTCTAAGCGTGTATAAGTAAACCGAGTTCGCCGGTCTCGAAAACGGTATTCGTTCGTCGTGTTGTAGGATATTTTTTTTATACGTTATATTATTATTTTCATTTTTTTGTTTTAAGAAACAGTTGGTCTAGGATTTTAGAAAGAAAAACAAAAACATTGAACAAGAAACTTTAAACCACTAGAAGGGATACATGAAGAAGAAGAAGCGTAGAACGCTTAAAATCTGAGACTCCTATTGGCTCTTGTGAGCAACGCAATTGAACCAAGGAACTTCAAAATCAGATCAGATCAGAAATTATTTGAGTGAAATTTTCAAATTTGAGTTTATTTTTTATTCATGGCTTAGAGAAATGGCGATCGGCCGTTATAAAGATGAATTTATCAAAACTGCTTGTGTCTTGCCAGCATGAGATTGAGATGAGGAAACACAAGGTTTTTTACAAGAGATTTTCAGCTTATAATGGAAGCACAAATATGAAAATCTCAACAACAATTGTAGAAGATTCTCCTAGTAAGGATTTTAAGCAATATGCATCCCTACAGTAATGTGGGTGGTGCAATCCAGTAAAAGTACACACAGTACCAGTATAAATGTGCCTAAAGAAGTATATTAATTAAACTTTGTACACAAAGACAAAAGACTTATGAAAGTAAGCGAGAGAGGATGTATGAGTATGTCCAAGAATCATTCTAAAAGGGAACGCAAAGTCCACCCAAACTTAATTAGGAACCTCTATTTAGTGTATACTACATGAGCAGTTTAGTTTCATTTTCGTAGTTACCTCGAGAAAAATATATTTTTTCTCCCTTTCTATGAAACACAACAGCTGCCTTAGTATATTTAATCGATTTGTCCTAGCGTCTTAGTGAAAGAGACTTAAAAAATTAAAAGAGGAAGCAAATTAAATAAATTTTCTTCTATTACATTAATAGGATTAATATATTTATTTTTATCAAATGAAATTATATAAGAAAAATTACTTTCTAAACACAAACAAACATATTTACAACAGATAAGAAATATTTTAAATGAAAATCCATGATTTTTTGCAAGTTTTTCAGTTCTTAATTGTAGATTTTTGGATATTTTACATATAATATTGTTTTTTCTTTTTCTTTTTTTTTGCTTTTCGTTTTCTATCGTTTAACAGTGTACCGTCTACTATTTTTTTTTTTTTTATATGATTAGATATGTAAACGTAGGAATTGTATTTTTGGATGTAATTTAGAAATATGATAAAAATTAAAATATATAAAATAAAAAAAGTATTTTCAAAATAAAATTGTGCGTTTTTTATTTATTTCTTTGTCGCACGTGAACCTTAATAGTATGGTTCATTTGTAAGTCCGTCGAATATGTGCCCCATCTCTACAAAGTGATTGACAATCCTCCGAAGATTCTGGATCGGAGTCGGCAATAAACTGTGCATTTGAATTTGTTGTTGTATGTTTTAAATTTTCTGGAAGCAGTCCTGATGTTTCAAAATGGGCAGATTCATTGGAAATGAATACTTTCACGGCACCAAAGAATCACGTTTGATTGATAGGGTGTTAATTCGAGAAGGATTTTGTGATCCTTTTTTCACCAATACCATGGTTAGATGCAAATATGTATATCGTCGGAAAATTATAGTTATTCTTTGAGGATGGAGAAGACTTGGGAATGAACCCAAAAGATATCAATTTCAATGACCAACGTGTGCAAAACGGATACAAAGTTAACACAAATAAATGCCCCTAAAATTTAAGGAACAGATCTTGTTGAAAGTCGAACTAAATACCATGGTTTGATACTGAATACAACGATTACGCAGAAAACCTTGTCGAAGAGGTACGGAAAGCCTCATGTGTAAAAGATGGGTGATTGGTACCCAAAATCATATCCTAGATTTACACCGCTGCTGTTGAACCCATACTTCTATACGGAGCAGTTGTCTGGTGACAAAAAGCACAGTGATTGGAGTCAACCAGAAACTAGTCGACAAGGCAAGAAGAATGAATGCTCTTCTCATCACTGGAGCTCTCCGTTTCACTTAAATTAAAGCCCTACATTGGCTTCCTTCTGACATTTGAGTTAGAAACAAGCAAAGTTTGTATCGGTACGATGCTATGCCATCACGCGCTGGACTAGAAATGATATTGGTCAATCAAATATTCACCGAGAAGATTACCCCACCCGTTCCGCAAGTTGTCTTGCATAGGTAGAGGGCACAGATTGCCTTGTTCACTCTATCTTCAACGTTTCTTTTCCACGTAAGCTTCGAGGCCAGTAACACCCAGATATTTAGCTTCTTGGGAAAGATTCAGTGCTGTTCCATTTTATTTTACGAGAGTAAGCTCTTAGGCCGCTTGAATCTGTCCACAATGTGAGTTCTTTAAGTGATGCATGTATAAGACTGCTGGAAGCAGATATGATAGATACTTAAGTCTGTTTTACTTAATCGACCTGGAGTGTTAAAGTGTTCAACAGATGGTTCTGTTGACCAAAATTTCGGGCGCTTCGCCCATTTTACGATCGCCTTAATCGTCCTTCCGTGAGGACTATTCTCAAGACGATGGTTAAATTCGATTCGACCGGTTGAGTGAACAACCCGACAACCCGTTAAGATCTGCCGGAAATATCGCTGCTGTCCGCGAGAGTGTGCAGGAGGATCCGAGACATTCAATTCCCCGCCGCTCACAAGATCTTAAGATCTTTGCCTTTCGCAGACCACAGCTTGGGAAATTTTGTGCCCTGAATTGGGCCAATACCCGTTAAAACTTTAACTGACTCAGGAGCTCAGGGTAAACGATCATAGGCAACGAGTAGATGGAAATTTGACCCCAATTCCGGTCGAAAAATTATATTCAGTGACGAGGCTCATTTCAGGGTGAATGGGTTCGACTAAAAACAAAATTGTCGGATTTGGGACAAGCACAATCTTCGCGAGATCCACCAAATCGCCCGAATCAATGGAATGATATGGACACCGAGGACAGGTGAATAAGGTTTCAACAGGATGAGGCTACGTTCCACACAGCCCGTGCCACAATGGACATTTTGTACGATCGATTCCCGAGAATGGAAATAACACGGGCAGGCGATGTGAATTGAAAATTGGAAAATTGGACGTTTCGGATGCGCGCCACCCGGTGAAGCTGAGGCAAACATTTGAATGATGTTATTAATCCATAAACAATGGCATCGATAGCCCTTCCAAATAAGTAAAAACTGTCATCTCACTCACAGTTTGTCTTTTAAAAGGAGGAAAAACCATTTATTCAAAAACCGAAAAAATAGTGTAAATAGCATATTGAAAGAACCCCATCGTAGCAGCCCCATGTTGAACTATTTTCCCTGCACTCGCTTTTCGATTGGGCTTTTTTTTAGCTTTCATATCGGTGTGGTTTGCAACATTCAAAACATCCACAACATCCCTTTCGCAAATATGCGTTTTTGCAGCTTTCAGTTGGTCCCCAACCACCCAGCTGTGGAATTCGAAAAAGCATTCAGTGAATTTTTGCGCGGAAGTGCGCATAGCCTTGCACTTTCAGGACTTGAATCAGAGTTAATAGCAGCAGCAGCAACAGTCGCTGCCGCTTGTTGCATTCGCGTAACGCTTTCGAATCTTATCGGCACGGCGCGTGTGTTCATAAACGCTCGTGTGAACCAAAAAAAAAAATATAAAAAAAATATTCTTTACAAGCGTAAATCTGCGGATGTGATTAATAAGTCATCACACTTGAACAGCTGTTTGTGTCTCTCGTTTGATTTCGCGTGTGGTTACCCAAAAATAGATTTTAATTGTTGTTATTTTTTTTTTAAATAAAAACAAAACATGTAGTGCCAACGTTACACAATAGTTTGAGGCTTGCAGCGGTATACTATCAAACTACCCCATTAAACTAAAATTCCCACCACCCCTGCACATCAATGTAGTGACATCGTTTTCATTTTGTGTGATTTCTTTTTGGCGTTTCCGCTTAAAGTATTAGTTTGCCAATCGAATCGATTTTGAGTTCAAAACATTTGCAAATTTTCCCAAGACTGATCTACCATACGGCAGCAACGCCAACGCAAAACAGCTTGCAACAATAGAATGACTGCATAGAGTGGGTGGCTTGGTTGAACTTGGAAACATATGGGCATTTGTTGATCTTCTCAAGGTTAGAATTCTAGAGAAAGTGAAATGAATCCGCGTCCATCTGCGTCGACACCACTCACTGCCTTCTCTGTGCAAACAAGCCAGGGGCAGGCTTTGTGTGCCGCTACTGCATCTACAGCTGTCGTATGCAATTCGGAGGTGGAATGCAAGCAGCTGTGTGCCATTTGCACATCTCGAGGATTCATCATGAAAAATGTGAGGAGCTTGGCATTTGAAATCCTTTATTTGGCTCGAGCTTCAATAATGAGCTTTTTTTGTTTTACTTTCCATTGTTATCAGATATCTCTGCAGGTTCCACTCACATACGAATACTCTCTGTATGGGGATGCTGTAAATGCCGTCCAGTCACAGGGACAGCCACTGTTGCAATCACTTCAACAGCAGAGCACTCAACGAGGGGTGCAGGATATTAATGGAAACAGCTACGTCATGGAAGGCTATCATTCGTATGATTTTTGCTGTGAGAAAATATTCGTGCCTGGCGGCGCTGGCTCCGAAGCTGGAGTCGAAGGTGAGTACCTACGAGAACAAAACATTTCATATAAATTAAGGTAGTACTGGAAACAATTCTAACTTAAAAAAGTGCAACATTATAAACTAACAGAAATCATTTTAATATTTTTTACTTTTGTAATGTACAAAATTTCTAGATTTTTTTATTTTTATGTTTTGGCGGGTTATGCGAAGCTACCCTTCATCTTTCTCTAAACATAAACCGAAATGGTGTGAATGTGTAGTTGGTCGCTGTTGAACAAGAGGGATAAAGTTCCCAGAAGGAGATAGAACTCCCATAGACCGTGTCTGTCAATATGTTTTGATGGGGCATCCAACTGGGTCTTCTTATTCCTTACCTCGCTTGAGCCCAATCAGAGTCTCCGTTTAATTCTATTCTAAGATTATTTTCATTCATCTCTAATAGGATCCATGCTTCTTGGCTGAATAGTGCGAAAATTTAGTCTTTTAGCTTTGGTTCTTTTACTCGGTTGCCATCCCGAAGAAAAGACAGTTTGCGGTTTCTTTCTGCTTCTTTGCGGACGTCGTTACTCTTTGTTCACTGCGGATCATATGTAAACAAAGTTCTTGAGATCGACGAGTTTTTATCGTCATGTCTTGAACTCGTCGAAATTCAATATCCGTTTTTGCTGGCAATTCCTTTTGTACATCTTCAATCCCTTCAAGGCCCATCTTTCCCGGTAAAGTTTTGCTATGAAAAAGCACAACAGACTTAGTGAAAATTTAATTTAGTATAATGATATCAAGAAGACGGTTCTTTCGAAAACGACATTTTTTGGCATAAAATCTATTTCTTCAAAAAACTTAACCGGCCTTTACAGAGCAGCAGACGTTTTGCACCACCAACGTGCTCAACCTTAGGAGTTTGGCATGGATGCCAAAATTAGTCCACTCCAGTATATTTTTTAAGGCCTACCGTTGTTGGAAGATTTGAACAGATATGTACTTTCCTGGCGGAATACAGCATATGATATGGAACTATTAGTTTATTGAGAACGGGGTTTAAGTTGTTGCACACAAAAGACCTTAACGACCAACTCCTCTGTGGCTGACGCGATGGCGATACGGCAATACGCGAGTATTTTTCTTCAGTGCGGTTGAAAAACAAAGAATATCAAAGAATAAACAAGACACCAAGAAGAGTTCCTAAAGCAGCTGATAACATTCGAGATTAATGAAGGTTCGGGCCTCACCAGATAGCGAAAGTTTTGTTTTGTTAACTGAGAGTGGGCCTCATCGCTACAAAATATACATTTCAATTTTTCAATTGACGTACTTAGAATTCAAATTAATCCGTGCTTATAGAACAAATTAAGATTTATAAAGAAACATATGCGTATGTGTCTGAAACGAAATCCAAATTTAAACAAGATAAAAAAAAAATTAAAAAAAAGGGTAGAGATTCATTATATTTTCATCTCTAACGGATGATAAGCATTTGATTCAAAGCGGCTGCTTTGTTCTGAGAGACGTGGAGTTTTACGCAAGCTTTGTTCCCCCGCTTGAATGTTTTCGGTAATCTTGATATTCAGCTGTGCTTTATCGGATGTATTCAAAGTTCAATTGCCTAATACTGTCTCTTTTAAACGCGTGCAATTCAATTGGATCAATTGATTTTGATTGATTTTTACTTAATTTTCGAATCTGGTCCTGTCAGCATTTACCTTTGTCATTACCAATCTTCCCAAAAACAATAGTTTCTAGTATCTCAACTTATGTCGAATAAAACACTGCGAATCAAGCGAATGCAAATAAGTCGATATCAAACTCTCCGTCTCCCTTCGGACTCTACCATGAAAAGCAAAATACATCTATGTTTCAAACCACAATAACTCCTTCAATTCTTCTCCTTCTCCTTCTGCTCGCTCTTCGCAAAATGCATTATAAGGGAAGTCATAATAATGAAAATAAGGTGAACTGTCAAACATATGTGAGTCAATCATAGGTCAGTTGAGGATCAACATCTGAAACATCGGAAACTTTATTCTTTCGAATTCTCAAGACGGTTTGAGACCCGCAGTACCTTAAAGAAAGAATGTTCGAACACTTTGACTCTATTAACTCTTGTATTTTTTTGGGTGAAGAATCAGAGTCGTTTCGCTGAGGGTAAAAATGGACCAAAACACCACATTTTTTTAATACAATTCAGTGTATATCTTATTTCATATTATTTTCACGAAATTATTTGTTTGTAAATTCATATAAACGGGACCCTGCGATGTAAAAACATCAACTAAAGCCAAAAATCTAAAAGTGTTATTTCAGAGTATTAAACACAAAGATTCGTGCTCAGGAAAAAAAAAAACATTTGTTCCACGGCTGCATTAAGGCCTATAGAGAACTTTGTCTAGAACAAAATTGAATAATTAGATTCCAAACAACCCTGATGCATTTCCCTTTTAATTCCCCCATTAAAAAGGTGGCAATGATACGAGTACCTACATCTAACTGTATAGAAACGTTGAGTTTATTTTTCGCGCAAAAATCTCCTTGTACGGAAAGTATAGTGAACAAGAGCTTATGGCAACAAAGTGGGGATGCTTTTAGACAGCGGGCTTGACTTGCTGACACGTGATGTCAACGATATTGGATTAATATTGTGCGAGCTTTTACGATGAAGAGCATTTTACAGGAAACGGTGTGGAAAGCCTTAACAGAGATACAATTTAACATATTTAGGGCAGTCTTTTATAAATGTCGAAGTACCATATGCCAGAATTGCAGTTGCGCACGCTCAAAGGCTCTGAAAGAGTGCCACGGTACGATTCCAAAAACGCAGAGAGTAGCTAAGCTGGATATATACTTTTTGTACTAGATACTGCACCTAAAGAACGAGCGCCCTAACCCGACAATGGATGCTGGAACGTTTACTCGTACAGGAAAAACAGAGCTCAGGATGGATCGGAGTGTTCTTCGCTAGTTGTGAGCCTGGATGAATTCTGAAATGATTCTTATTAAGATTAACTTCTATTTTGCAACACTCAACCTCACACAGAACCTGATACCAACTCAATTCGAGAGTCATGGCTATGGAAACAAATTATCTGCGGCCTACTTTGAATGTAACGTTACATTGTGATGAACTAACAGAAGAAATGAACCCTCACACAGGACCTTTTATGTGCCTTAACTCACTTCGAACTTACTTACATCAATTTATGACATCTACCAACCCCTGGAATATCTGGCTGTGATAAGACGTCCTTCCGCTAACTTCGATCGCAGGTATTCTGCTTTCAGTTGTGGGAATCAAGCGCCCTAGCATCGGCGATCTTCTGTCTTCCTGTTTTGCGCAACTAAAGTAAAAGCGGTTTCTTTTTGTAAATCTTTGTAGAAGCTCCTTGAATTTGTAGTAAGTGCAGTTGATATGTTATTCGAGGTAGCTTAGCTCTTCAACAACTTCTGTGGAAGTGGACAGATCCTCCTTATTGAGAACATGCACTTAATTTTGCCCTCCCTTACTTTAAGTGAATTTTTAAAGCATTTTGTAACAATTGGTGAATCCTGATACATTACTACGTGCCAGACATGAAGGAACAATCAAAACAGTAGACTTTAGTTCTATTGACGAACGTGCTCATGTATCCTTACATGAAAAAATTGATTGGCGGAAAGATTTTTATAGATTTTGTTAGGTGTTCATTTGGACAAATTTTTGTTCTATAACGAATACATAATTACACAGTTAAGAAGCGCTCATGACGACATTCGGCGTTACGTCTCAAATAAAATGCTTCCGGTGTGTCCAGAATTGACAATAATATGTTGGAACTTGTGAGGAATCATTTGTTACTGAGCTGGTCTTATATCAGGTTTGTTTTACCCAAGCCCTGGGTATTTTAGGAATTCATTGGACGCATACCTCCTCAGGCATTTTAATACCTGAATGCACATAGCTACTTATCAGACTCTTGTAACTTTCCTATTATGAACCATGCTGCTAGGAGGGCTATAGACAAAATAATCCTCTATGTGCATACACATTCATGGGATGGAGCCTAAAGCTGGAGATACTGCATAAGCGAACCTGACAGGGATATAAAAATGACGAGAGTTAAAACCGTGAAATATACTGGTGGTTTCCTCCACCTTTTCTTCTCTGTTAATTCATAATTTACGTATATATTGTTATACGAATAGGTTTATGCTTTTGCAAATTAAATAATAAGTTCTGTAATAAGAGCCAAGCGTTTATCTTGTTTCTTTGCTAAACATTTTGAAATAAACAAGAAATGAAAAAAAATAATAATAATAAAAAACATATAGTAGCATGGTATGCTAAAAGGCACAGTATCAGTAAGTTTTTAAAATGTTGACGGTCTTGAATGGCTCAATAGCATTCGTCGACGATGTCGCTCTTTAAACGTATGGCTCAAAAACTTGCAATTTTCATTACGAACTCCAACTGAAGTTTGATAAGGTCGAACTATTTTGTTCCGCACTACAGTGGGACAGGGCAATTGAAACGTGCTACGCAATTAGAGATATTTGGTTAAATCATCTTCAAAACACCTTCACGTCGAACCAAAAATTGTTGTGAAGTATTAAGCAGTTTATTACACAAATAATTATAGTAAATATGCATGCAAATACTCAATTTAAAAATAGCAAGGGTAGCGTTATTGTAGCTAAGAATCCCTTTTGATTCAAACTATTTGAGATCAGCTGTGAGGGTCATTTGCAACTAAGCTTTTGTGCGTTCAATTTTGATTTCTGTGAGGCTATTGTGGTGCAACATAAGCCCATCTCGTATGGAAAAATAAAGAATTTTTGAGAGTAAATGCCTACAAGCATGCACGAGACTTTACAGAACGCGTTCAACCCGACTTTCGGCATAACATCTCAAACATAAGACGGATAGATGTTTCGGGCGTGTAAAGAATTGACAATGTCATCCTTGACCTTGTGATAAATCATTTTGCATCGTCAGCTTATGTTATTGAAAACGAACTCGGATCGGGTTCATTTTATCCTAACCATGGATGAAATTCTTCTCGAGTAGAAAAAATATATATTTGTTTAAATTCTCAGACGCAATATTTTCTAATATAAGTCAAATTATTTTAGAAATATGTATATATCTTCAAATAAGAGTCAATTACATAAGTGAAAATTAGTTATTCTAGCCTCTCTTCTCGTTAAGAAATTTGTAATTATGTTATTTTTTTGGAAAAGCTCAAAATGTTTTTAAGAATATATCGCGCTGAAAGGAGACTTCTTTGAAAATATAAACAAGCAATTTGTAACAAAATCACTGACTTATCGAACACCCTTCGTAGTACATCCCAATGTAACCCATCAACAAGCAACTCTAGTACAATTTTGTACGAAAATAAAAACAGCTGAATATACTTGATTCGCTCGAATCCAGTACAAAAAAGAATAAAAAAATTTGCACTCGCACTTGCATCCATTTCTAGTAGTTCGTAAAGAATTTCTTCGTTCGTGGCTCGTCGTCGTCGTCGTCGCGTATCGCGGATAATTTTCGAGCTTAAATGCGGTTATTCTGCTAAACCACAG
Organism: Orthonevra nobilis; assembly: GCA_963555765.1. Lineage (NCBI taxonomy): Eukaryota > Metazoa > Arthropoda > Insecta > Diptera > Syrphidae > Orthonevra > Orthonevra nobilis. The sequence continues at coordinate 121,693,531 of OY743225.1, read as the reverse complement.
AACATCCCATCCACTAAACAACTGACAAATATCAAGATTCTTCGAAAAAAAGCTGTTTTTCCCTTAAAACTCTTGAATTATCAGTGTGAATTTTTTTTTTCACCCAAAAGATAATTGAAAATCTTGCAAGCAAAGCTACTAGTGCATTCTGACAATAGTGAAACCATCTCTTTCTTGCGCATTTGTATTAGCCGGCTGAATACAAGGTTGCCAGTGCTGTCTATCTGTCGGTTGTCGGTTATATACACTAGCTGTCTCTTTTCTGTCTTCAGCAAAAGAAGAATTTAGAAGGCAACATTTACGTGAACGCTGGAGGACGTGTGTTATCATCTAGCAAAATAGTTTCCCAAAAATTCGTTAATTAAGAAAGTTCAGTTTCAGTTTTGTTTTTTTTTTCGTTGCTTTTTCTACCGCTTTTGGATTTGATATCGAATGTGTTATTTTTTTTATACAACAGAATCGAAATAGTGCGTGCGTGTGTGTAGATTTATCGCAATACATATGAAAGAAAAAAAAGTAATAAACTGTCGTCCGGTACGAGATAGTAATAAAAACTAGTGTAGAGCAAGTGAGAGAGACGAACTCGGCCTTCGTTTGGAAACGAAACTGACACTACTGCTGCTGCTGCTTAGTGCACACGATACTTTTCATAACCGAAATAGGAGAACTCTTTTTTTTTTGGTTGTTTTCACATCGCTTCGACTGGGAAGACATTTATTTTCAGTGAAATAATAACAAGAGTCGACTCTATTATTTCTTTTGTTTTGTTTTAAGTGAGAATAAGTAAAGGTGTGATTATACTACTCTACTCCGTGCTTTGGATGTTATTTTGTTGCCCAAGAGCGGATCAAGTTTTTTTTTTTTTTTTTTTTAACGAAAGGAGGCATTTCTTCTGTCGGTCGGTTTCGTTAGGTGCTGTTTAATTCGGGGATACGACGAGCACATGGTGTTTTGAAAAGTAAAATAAAAAAAAAAAATTACCATATTTACATTGCTATCATTTTGCCAGTGGGCATAAGTGCAAGCAAGAGAAAAAAAAAGAAAGTGCAAAGACT